>CM055736.1:18704611-18752111 GCA_029465975.1 Dallia pectoralis
TTGCCAAGACAATCTGACCACTGGACGCAAATAGATGATAATCTTCTGAATTAAAGTAAAGCCCTAGTCGTGGAGGTTCATTTTCTGGTTGTGTGGCTTGAGCCTTGTTAACCCAATACTAAAGAAACATAGGTACCAGGAAAGGTTGGCTTAAAGACAAACACAACATCACAGGGCACATTTGAAACTTTGACGTTCCTTTAAGAAACATTTTGGTGTATTTTACCCCCTGTAAAATGAACACAAAGGTTATTTGGGAACCATTAATTGGTGTTTTTAAACAAACACAGAGGTTCCACCACTGTTTATATTTTGCCGACACATGTAGATTTGGTTCTAAACCTTCCTACGAATGTGGACAGAAAATGCTGGAAGGTTTGGGCTAGCTGAAACAACTCATAAAGTATGCATATTTGTAGAGTGACATCACAGCTGACTTCGTAAGAAATACTCTCTCTTCCCTCTGCTGTTTATCTGCAGGTGCCAACCATAACACATTCACATTCAATCACCAAAAGGCTGTGTGTGTGTGTGTGTGTGTGTGTCACATCACAACCATGACCACCCATGCCAGTAAACCTTTTTATGCAAGGCAGAAACTGGAACAGAGAAAAACAAAAACAAAGGGAGAGAGAGAGCAGATAAGAGAGACAGATGTGTACAGGCTGATATAATAAGTCCACCTGTTTGGCTCAGCTCTGTTTGTCTGTCATGGAGTTATTCACTGACCAGCTGTCATTTTTTATTTTTCCAATGGTTTACCGCTCAATATTAACAACCGTAACAGGCATGTATGCATTTTAAACTGGCATGATTAGGGTTATTAGGCGGCAATGTCTAAATTTATACATCGTCCCATCGATCTATCTAAAATATGTAAACAAGCCATACTTCCATAAGAGAACATACTATTAATGTTTATGATGCATGCCTTCAGAAGATAACATTCTGTTAATGTTTTCCTGAACTGAAACAGGAAAATAAAGACTACATGGTGAGTTTTATATACTTTCACCGGTGAGTAAATATATCATTTATTTGAAATGATTAGCCCAGTCAGCTAGCAGACAATTTGACTTTTACTGAGTAGAAGAGTACCATTGTGTTCACTTTGATAAGGTGAGTCACTGTGCATTATCGTTGACATGATGTCGAACAAACAGACATCATTACATCCTGATTTCATACAGACTTTCAAAAGCTAGCTGGTCGCTCTGTTTAGCAGCACTACTGCAGTTGTCATGGAAACGCCCGAGTGAGCCAACCGTTTTTTCAGTCAGTCTGATAACAGAGTGTGTGCCGCTGGTTGCGTTGGGTGGTTCGTGGAAAACAACGGTGTGTCCACGATCAAGACGGAAATTATAATAGGGGTTGGCTGAACAAAGGGCATTGAAGTTATCCTTACTCACATACAAAATGGATGAGTGTTTTGATCTACACTTATAATGTAATAGTCATAAAAACGTATCCACCAACTCAACAGGGGTATATTCAATAATGCGCCGTATGAAAACCTTCTGCTACAAAAAAGTTGCTTTCTCCATTAAACAAATAGAGTCAGTCTGTCCCTGTTTCAGATGGTTTACTTGCATTTGGCTCCCAATGAACACACTCCCAGCATTTGATGCAACTTTGTAACAAAACAGAGCTAGTGCTTTAAATTAAGAAAATAAAGCCTCATTGCTCTGATTGTCCTGTAGTAATACTGCCGTGCACGTACATCGCATCCAGAGCAAGTGGTTCAGAGCATAATGGTTTAACCACCTGCTGTGATCTGGAGTTGAATTACAGTTCAGAAAAGACAAAACAGAGTTGAACTGTCCTTGAGTTCAGTGTTGAGTTTCAGGGGTATAGAGTTTGCTTAGATCTGGACCGTTACACTGTGCTCTGGATCTGGTCATGGGTATGATCAGACGGGTGAAATGTTAACGATCCTGTGAGTAAGGTTTTATTGACATTAAACAGGCTCACAACTTGGAATTGTTCTGGTACAAGCCAGGTATTACAGGTTTAGCACAATTCCAAATGATCAAGTACAAGACAAAGTCCATGGGAAAAAACCTGATAATGAAGCCAGGCATTTACTTACTGAGGAAGGCTGTGCATTTGCTTGTAAACACTGATTACTTCTTGAATACTGCGTTCAACTTTTTTCTGGATAAAAAAAGATGTTTGAGTGAGGCACACAAAGAAGGCAAAACACAAAAATGTGACTTTTAATGGTTGTGGTTATACTAGGCAGCCCAGATCTGATATTTACTTTAGTAATCGGGTCTGAAAACGAGTTTGTGAAATACCAATTAGTGAAAGTAACATCACAACTGGGCAGGCAGTGTAAATAATTACAGTCAACCCAACATGATCATGTAGGAAACTGCACACAGACAATATCATTCCGTAAAACCTATTGCAGCAAAACGTAGGATATCTTCACCTTCCTTCGTATCCACTTTTATTTAGTTAATCCTACCCGTGTTTCATGAACCTCGGGTAAGAACTCAACTAATACTAGTACTAATAGTACGTAGTCACATAGTTAAGTAATTGGCTAATGCTAACCCAAAGCACTAGCAACGTAATCCGGCAAGCGGAAGTTTATTCAATTAATCGTTTCTCTAATACAATGTGTCAAAATGCACTGCGCACGTCTAAAACACTTGCTTATGATTGCCGAAGTCATTGTTTGTCTCAAATGTGGAGCTAGAAGAGATGTTAGCTGGCTAACCAAGAAGCTAACAGATGCTAATGTGGCCATCATCAGACTCACCTAAACTAACAGATGCAAATCTGGCCATCATCTGCAGACTCACTTGAGCTAACATATGCTAATGTGGCCATCATCATCAGAGGCACCTGAACTAACAAATGCTAATGTAGCCATCATCATCAGACTCATCTGAGCTAACAGATGCTAATGTGGCCATCATCATCAGACTCACCTGCTCCACAGAAGTCACTGTCTCGTCCCCGTCATCTGTAAACTTCTCCATGGCGTGACATTCTCCAAAACACCTTAGCGGTGTGGGTACAATATCCATGACTGCTTTATGTCTTAATTGGTGGACACGTGTAAAGTTAAATTGCCTTTCTGATCTTCTCGTGTGTTATCAACAAACGCAAGTTGAGTTGACAGTTACTTCCGTCATGTAGGCGGGCTTTCCTATGAGCATACGACAAGTCTGATGGGACAATTTTATTTAAAAAACGCAAACGTCTCTCGCTCGCTCTCAATTAATTTTTAATTATTAGAGCGTCATCATTGATATCATTACATTTCCAACGTTAGTGGCAAATTAATGAGATCGGTATAATTTTAATAATTAAAAACAATGTTGAAAAAATACCTATTATTAAACGGTATTTCGCATTTCTGATATGGTGGTTAATCAACGTTCGATTTTTTTTATCGCCTCCGTTGTCGTATGTCTGCATGAACTTAAAATATCTTTAATCGGGTCATGCTTTAGAAAGGAGATTAAAGTCCAGCTGTTTTTGAACATTTCTGAAAAATATTTGAACCTTTTTATGTGACTATGTGACCCACATAAAGATTCAGGTCAAAGTGAGGAGCGTCCAAATCCCCATTGCATGGCTTTTGATTTTTTCATATTTAAATAAATGGCGAAAGGGAATTTACACCAATCTTCTAGAGGATGGTGGTTTTACATTAACCCTTTTCTCTCTACTCGCTTTAATACTGCCGATAAAAAATAGATTTTGGTTTTCTACTGTATCTATTGTTGCCACCAGTACGTTTATTTGACTGTTTTATTTTCGGAGCTTTTTTCTTCATTCTCTATGCATATTTTTGTTCGTTTTCGCAACAGTTTCATTCATTTTTATTGACACAAACCTTATCCCATATATCCCCACCCATTTCTTGCGTTGCGGGTGATGTCAAGTGAAAAGCGGATGCTGCGGAGCGACACCCCGCCACCACCGCACCCATTACTGGAGGGGGCTGGGTGAAATCTGGACCCGTTTCTGATTACTGCTGGGTTACTTAAACTGAGCTCCTCGAAACGTAGTGGGCAAAGCTGCTCCCGGTGTCTCAGAAGAGCATCAGATTCAAACGACAGGCTTGCATTTCGTGCAGACATGGGCTGGGGTGTAGCAGTGGGGTTGGGTTTGGTCATTCGTTGCTGAGTGCCTATTTCTGAGTCGCTATGGCTAAGCAGTATGATGTGCTCTTCCGACTCCTGCTGCTTGGAGATTCCGGGGTGGGAAAAACGTGTTTATTATGCAGATTCACTGACAACGAGTTTCACCCGTCTCACATTTCAACAATCGGTAAGACCTTTGGTTTGGTGTCATGGATTTGTATTCATACAGAGGGGCTCTGATAGTCTTTTGTTATTATTGGTCCAATGTAATTGGCTACTCTCGCTATATTGATAGGCATTATGTATGTGCGTCCTATTACCTTACTGCAAATTGTATGGTACCCTTATGCATTTACAAAGTGCCTGTTATTGTGTATGAAAATGAAGTGCTGGCCCTCCCTATGTCAAAGCCGTGTTGTTTCACCTATCTGCATTGTTCATATTAACAACTAGATTCATTCATAGACGATGTAAAGAACAGGTGCGAGCATCCACTTGGCAAAAAGCACAAGCCAGACCCCGAAATGGAGGTCCCTAGTTTGAAAATTAAAGTTATATGTCCCTTATCCTATTTAACCGTTTACCTTCTAACAAATCTTTTGAATTCTCGAATTCTCGGGTCGAGAACCGAAAATATGTCAGATGTAAATCGTATTGTCTTCAGTGATTTTTAACTAAACGGCGTAAGTGAGAAATTCAACGTTCATACGGAAATTACTCACAGTGAAAGGGGCAAAACAAATACAGTAGCTTTATTTAATATCCACATACTGGCATGCACTTCTTTGCAGCAAAATAAACGAGTACATGCGTCTCCTCTGCTTCTTATAGTGAGGGCAGCAGACTTTTGGCCCCACCAACCATGCAGGCCAGTCTCGTCTAGTTAATATAGACTGTCATTTTGAGTTTCTCCAGTAAGAATCCAATACATCAACTAAGAATGAAAAACATTTTAGTCTGCTGCTTTAGTATTGAGTCTTTTTCTATCTTTCTTTCTTTGTCCTACCTCTCTTCCCCTTTTCTAAATCCCCCTCAGGAGAGATATATTCAATTCAAGAAAAAAAATGAATCTCCTTTATCTCTTCTCTCTCATTCTCTCTCATTCTCTCTCATTCTCATTCATACTTTGAGGTGTTCCATCAGATCTTTTATACTTCTTTCTACTTCTACGGTAGTCAAGCCAACACTTGGCCTTCATCATGATGACGTCATCGAAGATTTTTTGCTTTGAAGCGGCACTTCACTTGCATCACTGATTGCGTATAAGCCTAGAATAGAAGCAAAAAAACAACAATTAAAAGTGATGATTTAGCTGACGAGAGACAGAGAGGTGAGTGATATAGAGCAAGAGACAGAGAGAATGAAAAGGAGAAATGCAAATAGTTCTTTCTGCCTGTTGTCATCCTAACCCCAGACAAGCCCCTGTGATCATTGTGCCAGTCTTTCCCAGTGTCACTTTATTTGGTTTCCTCCTCTCTTACTCCCTCACCCCATCCCTCCCCATCTCCATTCTCCCTTTCGCTCTCCCCCAGGCAGTGCTTTAATAACCAGGTAGCTGCACAGAGAACTACAAAGCAGTCCTGGTTGCTTCGTTGCTTCTGATGCCGCTGAGTCACTCTGAAGTATAGAATGTCTGTTTTAGCAAAGGATAACATTTATGGAAGGGAGGGTCTAGTACACATGGGAGGGTCTAGTACACATGGGAGGTTCTAGTACACATGGGAGGTTCTAGTACACATGGGAGGTTCTAGTACACATGGGTACACATGGGAGGGTCTAGTACACATGGGAGGTTCTAGTACACATGGGAGGTTCTAGTACACATGGGAGGTTCTAGTACACATGGGAGGTTCTAGTACACATGGGAGGTTCTAGTACACATGGGAGGGTCTAGTACACATGGGAGGTTCTAGTACACATGGGAGGTTCTAGTACACATGGGAGGTTCTAGTACACATGGGAGGGTCTAGTACACATGGGAGGGTCTAGTACACATGGGAGGGTCTAGTACACATGGGAGGGTCTAGTACACATGGGAGGGTCTAGTCCACATGGCAGGGTCTAGTACACATGGGAGGGTCTAGTCCACATGGCAGGGTCTAGTACACATGGGAGGGTCTAGTCCACATGGGAGGGTCTAGTACACATGGGAGGGTCTAGTACACATGGGAGGGTCTAGTACACATGGGAGGGTCTAGTACACATGGGAGGGTCTAGTACACATGGGAGGGTCTAGTCCACATGGGAGGGTCTAGTACACATGGGAGGGTCTAGTCCACATGGGAGGGTCTAGTACACATGGGAGGGTCTAGTCCACATGGCAGGGTCTAGTACACATGGGAGGGTCTAGTCCACATGGCAGGGTCTAGTACACATGGGAGGGTCTAGTACACATGGGAGGGTCTAGTCCACATGGCAGGGTCTAGTCCACATGGCAGGGTCTAGTCCACATGGCAGGGTCTAGTACACATGGGAGGGTCTAGTACACATGGGAGGTTCTAGTCCACATGGCAGGGTCTAGTCCACATGGCAGGGTCTAGTACACATGGGAGGTTCTAGTCCACACTGGAGGGTCTAGTACACATGGGAGGTTCTAGTCCACACTGGAGGGTCTAGTACACATGGGAGGTTCTAGTCCACACTGGAGGGTCTAGTACACATGGGAGGTTCTAGTCCACACTGGAGGGTCTAGTACACATGGGAGGTTCTAGTCCACACTGGAGGGTCTAGTCCACATGGGAGGTTCTAGTCCACACTGGAGGGTCTAGTTCACACTGGAGGGTCTAGTACACATGGGAGGTTCTAGTCCACACTGGAGGGTCTAGTACACATGGGAGGTTCTAGTCCACATGGCAGGGTCTAGTACACATGGGAGGTTCTAGTCCACACTGGAGGGTCTAGTACACATGGGAGGTTCTAGTCCACATGGGAGGTTCTAGTCCACACTGGAGGGTCTAGTACACATGGGACACATGGGAGGTTCTAGTCTAGTCCACATGGTTCTAGTACACATGGGAGGGTCTAGTACACATGGGAGGTTCTAGTCCACATGGAGGGTCTAGTACACATAGGGTCACATGGGAGGGTCTAGTCCACCACACTGGAGGGTCTAGTCCACATGGCGGGGTCTAGTACACATGGGAGGGTCTGGGAGTTCTACACATGGGAGGGTCTAGTCCACACTGGAGGGTCTGGGAGTACACATGGGAGGTTCTAGTCCACACTGGAGGGTCTAGTCCACATGGCAGGGTCTAGTACACATGGGAGGGTCTAGTCCACATGGGAGGGTCTAGTCCACATGGGAGGGTCTAGTCCACATTGGAGGGTCTAGTCCACATTGGAGGGTCTAGTCCACATTGGAGGGTCTAGTCCACATGGAGGGTCTAGTACCACGGGAGGTTCTAGTCCACACTGGAGGGTCTAGTCCACATGGGAGGTTCTAGTCCACATGGGAGGTTCTAGTCCACACTGGAGGGTCTACTTCACACTGGAGGGTCTAGTTCACACGGGAGGGCCTAGTCCACATTGGAGGGTCTAGTCCACATTGGAGGGTCTAGTCCACATTGGGGGTCTAGTCCACATGGGGGGTCTAGTCCACATTGGAGGGTCTAGTCCACATGGCAGGGTCTAGTCCACATGGGAGGGTCTAGTCCACATGGGAGGGTCTAGTCCACCTGGGAGGGTCTAGTCCACCTGGGAGGGTCTAGTCCACCTGGGAGGGTCTAGTCCACCTGGGAGGGTCTAGTCCACCTGGGAGTGTCTAGTCCACATGGGAGGGTCTAGTCCACATGGGAGGGTCTAGTCCACCTGGGAGGGTCTAGTCCACCTGGGAGTGTCTAGTCCACATTGGAGGGTCTAGTCCACATTGGAGGGTCTAGTCCACATGGCAGGGTCTAGTCCACATGGCAGGGTCTAGTCCACATGGCAGGGTCTAGTCCACATGGCAGGGTCTAGTCCACATGGCAGGGTCTAGTCCACATGGCAGGGTCTAGTCCACCTGGGAGGGTCTAGTCCACCTGGGAGGGTCTAGTCCACCTGGGAGGGTCTAGTCCACATGGCAGGGTCTAGTCCACATGGCAGGGTCTAGTCCACCTGGGAGGGTCTAGTCCACATGGGAGGGTCTAGTCCACATTGGAGGGTCTAGTCCACATGGGAGGGTCTAGTCCACATTGGAGGGTCTAGTCCACATTGGAGGGTCTAGTCCACATTGGAGGGTCTAGTCCACATTGGAGGGTCTAGTCCACATTGGGGGTCTAGTCCACATTGGAGGGTCTAGTCCACATTGGGGGTCTAGTCCACATTGGGGGGTCTAGTCCACATGGGAGGGTCTAGTCCACATGGGAGGGTCTAGTCCACATGGGAGGGTCTAGTCCACCTGGGAGGGTCTAGTCCACCTGGGAGGGTCTAGTCCACCTGGGAGGGTCTAGTCCACCTGGGAGGGTCTAGTCCACCTGGGAGGGTCTAGTCCACCTGGGAGTGTCTAGTCCACATGGGAGGGTCTAGTCCACATGGGAGGGTCTAGTCCACATTGGAGGGTCTAGTCCACATTGGAGGGTCTAGTCCACATTGGAGGGTCTAGTCCACATTGGAGGGTCTAGTCCACATGGCAGGGTCTAGTCCACATGGCAGGGTCTAGTCCACATGGCAGGGTCTAGTCCACATGGCAGGGTCTAGTCCACATGGCAGGGTCTAGTCCACATGGGAGGGTCTAGTCCACCTGGGAGGGTCTAGTCCACCTGGGAGGGTCTAGTCCACCTGGGAGGGTCTAGTCCACATGGCAGGGTCTAGTCCACATGGGAGGGTCTAGTCCACCTGGGAGGGTCTAGTCCACATGGGAGGGTCTAGTCCACCTGGGAGGGTCTAGTCCACCTGGGAGGGTCTAGTCCACCTGGGAGGGTCTAGTCCACATGGGAGGGTCTAGTCCACATGGGAGGGTCTAGTCCACATGTGATGGACTAGATAACATGTGATGGACTAGATAACATGTGATGGACTAGATCACATTGAAGGGACTAGATCACATGAAAGGGCAACATGTAAGCATTTTTTAAAAATCTAATTAGAACTTGGCGTGTTCAGCCACCAACACGGCCCGTCCTGTCCTTGTGCCTGTTTGCAAACGCAGATTAAGCGGTTCAATCTAACACAATATTTCTGTCATCGTAGTCACTAATTTCTCATGCGAGGTCCGGTTCAGACTCAAGTTCAGGGGTTTAATGACTGAACAAAAACATTCATTACTGTCATCTGAGCATTTCAGTGTGAGTTTCTGGGGAGCTATTGATTTCCCACCGCTAACCCACGCGAACTGAGCGGGACTGGGGGGCCAAAGAAATGAGTAATGGCTTAAGCGTTTAACCGCAGTAAGGTTAATTGGAACAAGCTTGTTCTGGATTGAGGTGGGAGAACCACGGTGTTGACCCGTAGTTCTCACTCATTAATGTGAGACTGTTAGAAAGGAAGGAAGGACAAGACTGTTCATTATTATTAATGACTGGTCCTGGTTCAGTATATTCAGTATGTGACTGTATGGTCAGCCGCAGAGTTCTGCCCAGTCTGTCTGGAGACGGGTTCTCAAGTTTTAATGACTATAACAAACGCCTTCCATTTACTGTAATTTGTCTTATCCACTTAATTCTTATTACTTATCCGGAGGTACTTTCTACTAGATGGCCTGAGACATGTGTTTTCTGGGCCTCTATACTATAAGCTGTTCTTCACAAAGGCAGTTTAGAAGTCTGATGGATGAATTGAAAAAAGCTTTTTGAAACTAAGACAAATGGGTGCTTTGATAGGAAACAACAAGACCTCTCTCTCCTCTCCCACAATGGTTATCCTCTTCATAGTGCCCAACATGTTTTTCTCCCTTTCTGTAGGAGTTGATTTTAAAATGAAGACACTGGAGATTGATGGCATCAAAGTACGGATACAAATATGGTAAGTAGCTATTTTATTAGAAATGAACATTTCAATCAATTGGCACACTTTTATTTAGACCGACGTACAATTAGTGCAGTCTACTAAGGTAGTATAGGTTAAACCCTTTGAACAAAATCCTAAAGTTATCAATGTTCAGCCACACATTTCTGCTTTACTGATGACCCTGATGCAACTGAACCCTAAACTTAATCCTAACCCCTGAACCCTAACCCTGAACCCTAACCCAACCAATTTTGAGATATCTGCCGTTGTCTTACTTACAGGGACACAGCCGGACAGGAGAGATACAAGACCATTACTAAGCAGTACTACAGACGAGCACAGGTAATGAAATGCCCCCCCTCTTTTAGATAATGAATATACAATAGGTCTTAAAGACAATATGTAAACAGCTCTACTGTAGATAATGTATGTATGAATTAAGTCATGATCCTGCAGCTTTAGTCTGCTTGTAGATAATGTATGTATTAATTAAGTCAGGATCCTGCAGCTTTAGTCTTCTTGTAGATAATGTAAGTATTAATTACGTCAGGATCCTGCAGCTTTAGTCTTCTTGTAGATAATGTAAGTATTAATTACGTCAGGATCCTGCAGCTTTAGTCTTCTTGTAGATAATGTAAGTATTAATTACGTCAGGATCCTGCAGCTTTAGTCTTCTTGTAGATAATGTAAGTATTAATTACGTCAGGATCCTGCAGCTTTAGTCTTCTTGTAGATAATGTAAGTATTAATTACGTCAGGATCCTGCAGCTTTAGTCTTCTTGTAGATAATGTAAGTATTAATTAAGTCCGGATCCTGCAGCTTAAGTCTTCTTGTATTAATTATGTCAGGATAAAGCTACCTCATATGTGAACAGATGACAACAGGTACAATCTTGTTGCTCTAGCTCCATTTTGCTGTTTCTTTACTTTCATCCACCAGCTAAATATAGCACAAGGGCAGTTAGCCCTCGAGGTGGGGCTACTTTTCTTACTGTCACCACATTCCCACAAGGGAAGAAAATAAATAAAACAACTGTTTGGTTGGCCTGGGATGGGTAGGCCAATGGCGTTCTAAACTATTCTCCTATTCCATTTCAACTTTCTCACTGACTACCAATAAAAACATCAATGCAAACAAAAGATGTCTTGAAATAATAACATGGACTCAGTTTAAAATGCTGACCATCCATTTATGAAAGTGTTTGGGTATTTTTCAATCTATATTTGTCAGGAAATCTTTCAAGTTGTTATGTTCTTCCCCTTATGAGTAGCACTTTTAGCTAAGATGCAGTTGTAAGCCTTCAGACACACAGTCAGTCTAGTAGGTGGGGTTCAGTACTGTTTTTCTGGTGATTGTTAGTGTCATAGTAACAGTGTCCTCCACTTGCCAGCCTCATCACCCACAGATGCTTGACGATGTTGTGTTGCTGTGACAACCATTACTGAATCAGGTTGACATTGTTTTGTTTTCTTCTCTTTTACTCGCCCCTCCTTCCCTCGTTTAAGGGAATCTTCCTGGTTTATGACATCACGAGTGAGCGATCTTTTCAGCACATAATGAAATGGGCCAGCGACGTTGACGAGGTGAGACGAACGTTTTTATTTATTTTATTTATTAATAATCACACAGGTTTTCCTCCTTCTCATTTTTGCTATGTTAAAAACTTGAACATGGCCTCAGCTCAACAACTCCACAGCTGGTTGTGGAAAGTCACGAATCCGGTCGAGTGCCAGTCGATGCACATCCTTTCTGTCACCATTGTAATGAGAGGCAAAGGAAGGACTGAGTCCAAATCGGCAGCTATAGCAATACACCACCAAAGCACACGAGTAGTTAGTACTCACTAGATTCCACAGACAAAGACATGACCAAGCACAGGGAACCTATATTCTCTACTAATGAGGGAATGGACAGCCGAACGGTGGACGTGCACGTCCTGTCGAGTCATCTTGTTAAGTTGCTGTGATTGTGTCGATTTGCTGCTTGCTCAACCAGGAAGTATTCTCCAGAACACACGCTCTAAAGGAGTGTGTAATATCCGGCCAACAACCATGCTTGAGCTAACAGATGTCCAAGAGGTCATAATGAGCGTGACGATACAGTTTAACCTCTGTCTGATGTATCTGGCAGTTTAACCTCTGCCTGATTTATCTGTCTGATGTATCTGGCAGTTTAACCTCTGTCTGATTTATCTGGCAGTTTAACCTCTGTCTGATTTATTCTACCAGGTGACATATGCTTGCTGTGACTTAGACCGCTGCACCACTAATAACTCTCTGTTTTACACACACCCACACACACACACTGCCACCTGTCTCTGCCCCCCACCCCCACCCCACCCCCTATCAGTATGCTCCTGATAACATCCAGAAGATTCTGGTGGGGAACAAGTCAGATGAGGAGGAGAAGAGGCAGGTGGCTATAGTTCAGGGGACCAACCTGGCCAAAGCCTACGGGATGGACTTCTTTGAGACAAGTGCCTTTACCAACCATAACATTACAGAGGTAAGTGGCCCCCAGCTTCCTCCAGTCCCTCATTAGCCAACACCAAACGCTGTACGTCAGACCTCTATCATGACACTATTGATGACGGTATGACTTAACAATATGCTGTATGTTGTTATTACTCTACCTTTCATTTTTTTACTGAGCCTGCATCATTTTCTACTTTATATATAAGGCAAATGGTGGTGGTTGATGTGCGTAATTTAGTGTGACCACCACATCCATGTTGAGTGGTAACAGGAAACGGATGTTACCCGCGGTAACGTCTGAGCTTGAATAAATCCCACCTCTCTCTGTTCTTCTTGTGCCTGCGTCATCCCTACTTCACCCCCAGTCGTTCACGCGATTGGCTGAGCAGGTGTTGGTGGCCAATAAGAAAGACCTTGACCTCCTGAGGGCGTCGGTCACAGACGAGCTCAACCTCGCCGCCCTAGAGGAAGAGGAGGGCATCACGGACGGGGCCGCCAGCACGGAACCGAAGAGCTGCTGGTGTTAAGGACTGGGCGTGGTCAAAAGGAGTGCACTGAGATGGGGGGGGGAACTAAGTAAAAGCTACCCTGATGTTAATGGCACCCATGCCTCTATGCGGACAGACAGGTGGTACTGCACAGGGCGGGTGACTCTTCTCTTCTTTATGTTAATGATGGATCGTAGATGATTGCCTTCCTACCAGTTTAGGTGGTCTACTGGCTTTTGATAGGTTTTTACATGGTCTTTTTAATTGTAGTGGATAGGTTCTGCCACTAGAGGCTGCTACTGATTAATGCTGCATTGTGTATGAAGCAGATAGGGACTGTGCTGCTGACTCAGTTCTCACTCACTACCCTGTTATATATTACCCATTATACACTACCCGTTATATACTACCCATTATACACTACCCGTTATATTGTTCAGTTGTGGTGTGTCTAAAGACATGGCCGGACTTCAATCCAATGATACTTTTTGACTATGTACTTTTTTTATGCAGTGGTCATAAGTTTACAACAAAAAACGCTTTTGCGATAAATTCGGTCTACTCAATTGGAAATTACATTTAAAGTCACTGCCCAGTGTTTTCCATGATGTCCTAAAAATTCTGACAATATTCGCGAACATCATTTTGATTGGCCTGCTCCTCGTTCTCCAGTCTGCTGATTGGCTTGCTCATGATTTTTCTCATGATTGTCGATTGGCTAACTCATCCTTCTCCAGACTGTGGCTTGGCCAGCACGTCCTCTCTGTGACACATTTTTAAACAGTCTGTTTCAGTGCAGGATGAGTGAAAAGACATTGTTCTAAAGTAAAATGGCAGAATGTTACTTTTTAAAGGGGATACTGGGCGGTTACTTTAAATGGTGCATTGTTGAAGAGGTGTCATCTGATTGAACCCAGGCTGTTTTTGCCCAAATGCTGCACGTTTTGAGTTGTGGTCTGATTGAACCCAGGCTGTTGTTGTCAACATACTGCACGTTTTGGTTCACATGAGAAATAGTTCACTACACAAGGTATTGGGTCTTTCTGACGCAGACATCACATTTGGCCTCGCAAGAGCTAGCTCAAGACCACCTCCCATGACAATATAGGAGTGTTTGTTTTAGAAAAACTGTGATGAGTCTAAATGCGTAACTGTTCTATTGACCAACCATATATTTCAATGCGAGATGGGTCCAGTGTTCTTGGGATTAAATCCCTGAATACGAGGTGTGATGTTTTGCATATATATACATATATACAGTACATACTTGGGACTTGCATCTTGCATGAAATTGCCCCTTTTTTCAAGAATCCTACTGTGAAAACTCCATGGAAACCAAACTTCGTTTTGCTTTTCAACTAGCGAGGGACGAACAATTAGCACTTGCATGCATCCAACTGAGTCTCTTTTCTTTTTTCGCAACTTCAATGAAGTTAAATAATTAAAATGATCATGGTAAACATATTAAATAGCATTTGACCGGAGTGGCCTGACGTTTGAAATGTCATCCTGGTGTCCTGCTAATACTGACTCAATGTTACTTCAGAATCTGCTGTGTTTGTGTGTAACTGATAACATGTTGTGCCGAAACAAATACTGCACTATGCTCTCTCAAGATAAAGACTAAATGTATTTTTATGTTGTTTGATGTTGAAAAGAATAGCCAACATTGTTTCAATTAGACTACTTGAATTGCATTCAGTGAAAATACATAATGTGCAACATTGTAGTTGTTTGAGATGTTTGTCGAATAAATACTTGCAGATAAAGGACTCAGGATGCAGTGGTAAGTTAAGCTAAGATCGGCAAGAGGAAACCATAAAGAATAAATTGCTAATGTCAGGTTAACCCTAACCCTTAGTCAATAGCTGCCAGTCCAAACTTGAATGAGATCTGGGCTAACCCTAGGAAAGCAAATACTTACTACTTAAAAATCAAAGAGTAGGACTGTTGGACCAACATTTCTCCTCAAACGATTCTCAATTGTTTTAATGATCTTATATTTACTAACTTAGACGACTGGGTCTGTGATGTTTCAATCCGTTCTTGGTCACAGTGTAATACACTTTGCCAACCACTAGGTGGCAGAGCTGCATCATGTTTACACCGCACTATTTAACTTGACCAGCTGTATCACAACTATTGTTAGATGTTCATGTAGTTCTGTAATCAATTTCCCCACAACTCAAACAATGTTTTCCTTTGCCTTATCACGGCAGTTTTGAGGATCGAGATGTCAAAAATCGATCATCATTTAGCCTGAGGCCACAGCGCGGGTGAAAATATGATTTATTTGATTATGTAGCACTGGATCGATCTTGATCTGCGGATGACGCCAAATAAATCCATTTCAACTAAATGTCATACAAAACAAAACAATCGATTGAAAGTAGCTGATACTGTGAAACCACAAAACAACTGAATATTTCAAATGTACAGAAGAGTTCAAGTCAATTGAAAGAAATTCAGTAAAATGTTTGTGATCTAACACTTTAACAAATACAAAAATTAAACATTCATGAATATATTTGATGGTTTCGCCTACAGTTACCACACTAATTAAATATGACTTTGGCTGTATTAAAATTACAATAGCATAATATGTTATGTTTTAAAAAAAAAAAGATGTAGCCTGTCTCTGCACCTTGAACTCTTTGCCTCGTTGGGAATATTCCAGTAATTGCTATGTTAAGTGATGTCTAGTCGTTAAGTCATGAAGAGTAGTAATCAGAGCGCATATCATCACCTCGACACCTTCTGGTGGAATTGGTTCCACTATATGAACATGACTGAAATGTCCAAACTGTGGTTACACCAGAAAAGTGCTTTTTGGAAAAGTGTTACGTTAAATCGTTTAAATGGGGTTAGAATTAGAGTTAGTTAAAATAGTTAGGTTTAGGGCTTGAGGTTTGTTCTTTTGGGTTTAGAGTTTGGATTATGGTTCTGGTTTGGTTTATTAATAGTATGTCTTTATTACAAATATTTAGCATTAGAAAAAGTAGGAGTGGGTGTACGTGTGTCTGTTTGATTAGGTGTCCGTTTGTGTGTGTGATTGAGACGCGGCAGATTAATCACACTCCCCTAGTCCCTCTGTGCTATTGTGAAATCCCAGGGCCTGGAACACACCACTCACACACTCCCACACACACACACGCAAAAACAATCACACACACGCACACACACTCACACACGCACAAACACACACTCACACACATGCAAAACACACACCCACACACACAGCGCTGCAGTCTAGACAGAGGCACCCATCCTGAAGTCCCCTCCACATCACAAGCCCTCCACCCCACAAGTGTTGGTGTGTGTTTCTGTGTGTGTGTGTGTGTCTGTGTATGTTTCTGTGTGTATGTGTGTGTGTGTTTCTGTGTGGCTGTGTGTGGGCGTGTGTGTGTGTGTGTGTGTCTGTGTATGTTTCTGTGTGTATGTGTGTGTGTGTTTCTGTGTGGCTGTGTGTGTGTGTGTTTCTCTGTGTCTATCTGGGTCCGGCAGCTTCAAGGCAACTCTTCAGTATTATATGAGCGTTGTGATGTCATCCTCCCACCCCTTTGCTGCTGAGATGCGTTCACACCAGTGTGTGTGTGTGTGTGTGTGTGTGTGAGTCACTCTCCTCTCTCCACTAGAATTCTTAGCAGTGGGGGAGTGTGTTGGGTTCAGGTGTGTTCTGCTGAAAGCTAAACAGGGTGGTTGGAGACATTCTTGCTTTGCTCTTGTTTCTGTTAAAATACATGTTTTTATGTTACTCAACAAAGGTGATTGACCCTCGATACTATATGCACACACACACACTGTCACACACACACCTAAATGCACACACACACACACCGTCACATACACACATAAATGCACACACACACACACACACACACACCGTCACACACACACCTAAATGCACACACACACACATACCGTCACACACACACACACATAAATGCACACACACACACATAAATGCACACACACACCGTCACACACACACACACACATAAATGCACACACACACCGTCACACACACATAAATATACACACACCCATCATAACATCATACACACACACACACACATAAATATACACACAGATACAGTAGAGCAGCAATTCACAGGCAGCCTAATTATTATCTTTCACCAGATTAATGAGCAACAAACCATTTAAAATGTGATTGGAATCAGGTTGCCTGTGTACATGCCAGCATAGGTGGGCACGGTGTTAGAGTTAGCTAGATTATTTCTCCTTAATGTTAACATTGAAATATATTCACCATTTCTGACCTTATTCCAGCCTGTGTTCTTTCCTATTAGCTTCTCATTAGCAGTTCAGGCTAATTTAATTGTAAACAGCGCTGAACAATTAATTAAATGTGTCACTTGACATTAGCAGACGCGGCGTCTTAATGTTGAGGAAATGGTTATTAATTAGCAGCCAGTCCCGTGTTGTAGTGTCGGTTAACCTCTCATGGGCAGCGTGTACTCCACTGGATGGAAATGTCTTTGAATCCGGGCTATAACGTTGCAACTGAATAATATTTAGATACTTTCATTATAGTCCAATGAAAACGTTCACACGTGATCCCAGTGGCAAATTCTCGCCACCTTACTTCCTGTGTTTTCATTCATATTGACTACATTATCGTATTATTATTTATCACACTGGCATTTATATTATTGTTCTTGCTCTTTTTAAAACTGTCTAGAATTTTGTTAAATGTTCCGTAACTGCTGCACATTTATGAAATGACAAACGAAGCTTAGAAATGTGAAACAATATGCGGAGGAACACGCAGCCCTAGAATACACACCCAGTGAATAATTGACGACCTAATCTCCAGGCTTCCTTCGCTCCTCCAACATTTGTTTTGGCAACTCAAGGTCTCTTTCATCGGGCAACAGTTTAAGACGTGTTCAAATAAAACAGATTGTAGAGGGCTTTCTCTATTATGACTGGGGGTTTATTTGTCTGGTTTTATTTGTCTAGCCCACAACAAATTGTGTTACAGACAATTGGTGACAATAATGGTCTTGGGTTATGGGTTTATACGTCTCCTCTATTGTGATATCCCATAGATTTGACGAATCATATGAATCATTTAATGAATCATACTTCAAACTGAATCATGTGGTGTTGTGTCTTTCAGCTTGTCCGCTATATCATGAATACCAAGACTAGAAATCTAGATATCCTTTTACACAGAGAGCTCCAAACTGATTTGATCGATCCTTTGATTGATCCTTCATGAAATCACATGAGATCTATTCACATCCACCTTTTTGCGATCTAATCTGATAATATGTACAAATAATATGTAAATAAAGACTGGGTTATTTTGTGTTATGTGTTAGCATCGTTATATCACTCTCTTTCCAAATTCCATTCCCAAATCCCCACATTTTGTATATATTGAGTGCTTAATATCTTATTTTCAAGCCTTTTCTGCTTTTTTGGATAGAGAATAGTGGTTAAAAGTTAAAGATCTACCTCCCAGACATCTGATCCAAGTCTTTCCACATTGCTTGTCCAACCAGGAAGTCACGTGGGATTTGCTAGAGAGCGCCGTCACTAGGAGGTCCTTGCAGACAATTGGCCCCTATGCCAGATGACCCTGCCCAACAGGTATCACCAATGGGGCTTCCCCGCCACTCACCATCTAGTGGCAAAAACCAGGCTAGAACCTAGACTCTAGTGAGTTATATAAGCCCCACTTAGACCACTTTTCCAACTGGGATAACTCAGTTGTCCCTGTATTCTCCTGTCTTCCATCTGCGTTGTGGAAAATGTGTCTAATAACTTTGAACAGTAACCAACATCTCCCAATGGTGCTTGTATATTAAATATTGTGTTCACTGTAAGTTCTGTGGGCCACTGTTTGCATTGCACCCTGTGGTGAGAAAGACAAAAGGCTTGTGTGTGTGTGTGTGAACGCTACTTGCCGTTCTTCTGTCCATTTCTATTAGTGTAGGGGCCTCTCAAGTACAACCTGGTCAATGGCAGCCATTCTTCCCATTCCGCTGTATCCTGGAGTCGCCACAGAATAGAAATTCTTCAACATGAGAACACCGTGAAACGCCTGTGTAACTCAAATAGACCGTTAAAATGATGTATACATTGTGTTTCTGCATTTGAACTGAATCTAATCTAATATATTTTTGTAGTTATCATGACCTTTATTAGGGTTTTAAATCCAGCAACAATGAGTGATTGGATTCTGTAACAGACAGATAATCTAGTCCACACAAAACGATGGCGGTTTAATAAACGATCTATATGTTTCAGATATGTTGCCTGTGATTGAAGAATGAATGCAATCAATTGGATAAAAAGCCATGACGATTTCATTATTTTTTTATTCTAATATTTTAAGATCCAATATTTCCAGTTACTAGACCAGTTACTAGTACAGATACAAGTCCAGTTACTAGTCGAGTTAGTAGTCCAGATACGAGTCCAGTTACGGATCCAGTTACTAGTCCATTTACTAGTCCAGTTACTAGTCCAGTTACGTGTCCAGTTACTAGTCTAGTTACTAGTCCAGTTACTAGTCCAGTTACGAGTCCAGTTACTAGTCCAGTTACTAGTCCAGTTACGAGTCCAGTTACTAGTCCAGTTACGAGTCCTGTTACGAGTCCAGTTACTAGTCTAGTTACTAGTCCAAATACGAGTCCAGTTACTAGTCCAGTTACTACCCCAAATACGAGTCCGGTAACTAGTCCAGTTACTAGTCCAGTTACTACTCCAAATACGAGTCCAGTTACTAGTCCAGTCATGAGTCCAGTTACTAGTCCAGTTACGAGTCCTTCATCCAGCTGATTCGTGGAGTGCCTTTAATGAGTACATTTTTGTGTGGACATTTAAAAACAAACATACTCCCATCAGATCTATGTGAAGGGGCCTTGATGCTTTATTGAACCGATAATCTTTTCCAATCTCCAGGAATCATTGGGACAAATTCAAATCAACATACAAACTGTCAAGACGAATATACCAATCCCAACCCTAACCATATCTACACTCTAAATAACCTAACATAACCCTAACCTAATATAACCCTAATCCTAAACTAATACCAAGTCCAAAACAAACCTAAATTGTGATGTTTACCCTAAATTTAACCTCTGAGACAGAAATAGATATTTTCCTTCTGGCGGCCGAGTAAAAAGCCTTGTTAGGAGCGAAATGTCAACCTCTTCCGGGGGATTTCAGGTCCCCAGATTTAATGAAACACCATGATCGAATGCAAAGGCCTGTACACCCACGCACGCGCACGAGCACGGGCACGCGCACACACACACACACACACACACACACACACACACACACACACACTAGCACGCACACGCACACACTAGAGCATGCACACCTATTAAAAATACCCATAAAAACAATGATAGGATAGTGAGGTCTAAATGGACATACTCCGTTATTTGAGTATTATGTAATCCTGCTTGATACTTTGGAATAATGAACAACTGTTCTGCAGCAGAGTGGAAACAAGGCAGTCCCACCACCTACACGTTCTACTTTCTATCTGTCAAGTCAGCACAGATAACTGCTGAGAGAGAAAGAGACAAAGAGGGTGTGAGACAGAAAGTTGATTTTGCTGTAACAAAATATCCCACCGCATTTCTCCAACTAGAAGATTTTTTATTAGGTCTTTAGAGATATTGTAATGTAGTTTAGTCAAATTATAGTCAAATTACATGTGCTTGGTTCATAGAACTGTGCTTAGTTCCTAGTACCTGTGCTTGGTTCATAGAACTGTGCTTGATTCCTAAAACAAGGCTTGTGTGAATATTGGCTAAATGCGGAAATAGAGAACTTTTTCTAGTTTGTTACAACAAATGTGGCTTACGTATACTTTTTAACAAGCTACAAATGAAATTA
Organism: Dallia pectoralis; assembly: GCA_029465975.1. Taxonomy (NCBI): domain Eukaryota; kingdom Metazoa; phylum Chordata; class Actinopteri; order Esociformes; family Umbridae; genus Dallia; species Dallia pectoralis. Next base: position 18,725,487 of record CM055736.1, read on the forward strand.
TTTTCTCTTAGAACCTTTGTGGTTCCCTAAACAGTAGAGAACATCAGACATTCAGCCTGAGGAGAGAACCTCCTCACACAGACGATCATAGACAGTTACAGACTAATTGTCTTCCTTGGTGTTTTCCTGAATGTGTCATACGTCCAGCAAACCTTTTTGATCCATTTCAACTTCCTTTAGATATATATTTTATAACAATCTAGTCTGAAACTATACTTGATAGACTAGCACAGCTTCTTACAAAAATAGGTAAAACATGTTTTATGAATACAATTTAATGGTTGGGGTTGACATTTTCTTAACTTAATGATGTTACTCTTGTAACCCTGCTGTATACAAAGTGCTGATCAGCCATTTGCCTACTTATCTTCTGTCACAAATGTGAACCACCCAATCCTATTGCAGTTTTATATACGGATCATTGGCAAGGCAATGGCAAAAGGTCTAGAAGACATCGTTGACAACATTGTTTACAATAATCGTTTCCACAACGACCAAAAATATTTATATAACAGTGGTTCCTATAAAATTATAGAACCTTACACAGGATGGTTGCCAATTATAAAAATGCCTAAAGATATTTTTTTATTTTTTTTATTTGACTGGCAGACAGCTAGGGCGACATTACAACTGTACCCCAACCAGTTGCATGTGTGTTGGTGGTGGTGGTGGGAGGGACATGCTGGCTGCTGCGTAGCAATTCATCCTGCTGGCTGTTGTTGCCTAAGCAACAGAACCACAGAACGGGCTCTCCTCTCCCCATCCGGTTCCAATGCAGATCGATCCACATCGGGTTCTGTTGGAGTTCATCGCGAGAACACAGTGAACGGGTTCTATCGCAGTGACCTCATCAGACCGTCAGCTGCTGCGCCCCACGATCCGAGCAGGAGGAGGAGGAGCAGCAGATCTCCTGCAACTTTTGTACGAAGTTCGAAGTAGTTGAGCTGAAGGAACGGAGACCCCCGGTGCGTTTGAACTGCGGATTTAGCGAACGCAATTACCATCTGGACGTTTAGTTGATGCACATCTGAAGACCCGGGTGTCGGGTTTGTGTGTTTTCGTGGCGGAACACTCTGTTGATTGTGTGTGTTTGTGCTCCTGGAATCGGTTTCTATCCGAATAGAGGCGGAGGTGGGGAGAAGAAAGGTGAGTGTTCGGGTTTGAATTAACAGCACACGCCTGTATTATAGCCTTATATCGTGCACTGGCTGTTCGGTTGGACCGGAAAACATGCTGTTGCGTGTGTAGGTAAAACACGTTATGCATTTAAACGGCATGGGAACGGAATAAGTCAATGTTACACAGCGGTGTGTTCTAAGCAGCTGAAGAGATGGGCCCAGTCACACACACGGGTCTGCATGTGAGGTGCGGCTACTGGAAAATCAATTGGAAGTGAAAAGTTTGGGTAAAACTAAAGGTTCCTCGGGTGCGCGTTATGCGGGTGAAACGCGTCCGTTATGCGGGTGAAACGCGGCCGTTATGCGGGTGAAACGCGGCCGTTGTCAATGTGCTGTCTGATGCGTTAGTTTTGTTGGCACTCCATTAGTACCCCATCAACACTAACGGAGCTGATGCGCAGTGATGCGTTTTCCATTTCACTTGACTCAATGTGGAGTACAGAATCGCATATATCTATCTATTTATATACTTTTTCTCCTTTTCCTCAACAAGCCAATGGGCTGTGCTGCCTATTTAAACCAGCTGCCATCCCCAGGTTGGGAGTCTAGTAATCACCCTGGGCAGGTCACTATTGTTTATTATATGGCTTTATTAAATGGCATTATCTGACAAGTTGGTGGTTTATGCCAATGCTGTCACAGTGACATCGATGCGGGTGTGATGTTGAGGTTGTGAACTGTTATGTAGACTTAGATGTCACCAAAACCCTCTCAGTCAGTGTTGTTAGTCAGAGATGTGGACAACATGACATTTGGCCCCAGATAAGGTGAACGTTACATTGGGACATTCTGGTACCAGAACTCCAAACCCAGTCTTTCTCTCAAGTGACCTGGTACCATCGCATGTCTTATCAAATCAATGCCATATCCCTGACTCTCATACACATCGATTAAAAGAGCATAATGACATATTCACACCTGTTTATTGAAACTCATCTATCTCATCAAAACATTTTAGTGAGTCTTTTCAACACATGTGTTTAGTCAAAACCTTCTCGTCCTCAGCTGCAATATTGCTGAACGATTTCCTTTTTAAATTGCTTCATACATTTCACATACTTCCGTCGGCACTTAGGGTTTAAATCTCATTGTCATGGGAGCTGATGGACGGATGATGGACACGGTGTTCGGTCATTTGCATAACTTTTTCTGGGCTCTGCATGCGTGGGTGTTGTCGTGATTTGCTGCGATGAGAAGGCGATGCTACGGGCATGTGTGATTTGAGAGCTAGCGTTTGAAGGGAAAATAGATTATGAAATCTGTGCAATGCAGAAGTGAACAGGCAAGAATGCCACATGCAATGGTCTGTTAATGCTGTGCATGCGAGCGAAGGGGAATTTTGGTAGTTTCGGCAAAACACCTTGACATGTTTGTTTGGTGTTGCCATGCAGCTATGATGCTGAACAATGTTTTGTATATCAGTTAGTACCCCTTTTTCCGAATTATCTACAGAAAATCTTAACTATGAACATCAGAGAATATTTGTTTGTGTTAGTTATTGGACATAAGTACAAGATGATACAATAAAACATATATCTAAAAGAAGAAAATGATAGACGGTTGAATGTGCACTATATTAAATTGGCATGGAGCTATGGATGTATGTAACCTCTGTAACTGGTAAAAATATATGTACACATTACACAAGATGAACTGAACACAAAACGTATGCCAAACCTAAAACATTGCTTGAAAACACATCTGAACTATATATGCACTCATACTACTTCTAAACATTACTGCAAAAACATTTCTAAAAAGTGCAACACATTTTGTCCATTACATTATCTGTGTTTTCCTGGCCCCATTGGAAACGACTCACTTGTCTTCATTTCTGATGTCTCTGTGGGTGGTTGTAGTTGGATTCTAATGTGTACACCAGCATCTTGTCTACTCTAATTCCCAGAAGTCCCTGTAAAATCAACTGACCACATGCAGCTAGACAATGACCCCAAAACAAACTGACATAGCGACCAAAAATAATTTCACCGCCAATTGGTGTCTGTCATTCGATCTGATGGCTGATTGACTCCAACTCACATTGACGCTTTCTCACAATTAGGTACACACACTTGCACATTTATTTTGCAGCCTTTAAACTGATTTAATTATAGGGTAGCCCGTTTGTATATGTGTCAATCGGCGTAGTGCTCTGGTTCTATTGAGGAAAGCGGGTAGACGGATACAGTCAATACGTTCTGTTTGCTTCTCTGTCATTCTGCCGGTTTGCGTCAAGCACATTTGCGTGCGATCATCTCTTCTGCCGTGTGTCTGATAACGTCAAGGCTTCCAAGATCTGAGAGGAATCCCAAATGCCACCCTCCTTTACATTTGCTGCCCGGCTCTATGCAACCCCGTCCCCTAGCTCGTGCGCTAGTTAGCGCTGTTTGGAACTCCGGTCGCTAGGCACTGTCTGACTGTAGCAGTCTCCATATGAAGTGGTCTATTGAGGCAGATTGTGTAGGTGGATGTGCACATGTTGTACAAAAGCTTAGCTCGAGAAGGGAGGGAGAGATGAGCAAGAGACCAGAAAGAGAGACCAGGAATTAGATAATGAAACATGGAGGGAGGAGGAGTGAGAGACACGAAAAGAGAGACCAGGAATTAGATAATGAGACAGGGAGGAGTGAGAGACACGGAAAGAGAGACCAGGAATTAGATAATGTAACATGGAGGGAGGAGGAGTGAGAGACACGGAAAGAGAGACCAGGAATTAGATAATGAGACAGGGAGGAGTGAGAGACACGGAAAGAGAGACCAGGAATTAGATAATGAGACAGGGAGGAGTGAGAGACACGGAAAGAGAGACCAGGAATTAGATAATGAAACATGGAGGGAGGAGGAGTGAGAGACACGGAAAGAGAGACCAGGAATTAGATAATGAGACAGAGGGTAACGTTTTATTTAAGAAAACGGGTACGAGGGGGGGAGAGGGTTGGCCAGCAAGAGTGATTGGCGGCAGTTAAATCATCGAGTCTTTTCAGATGTAGAGTGACCGAGTGAGCTTATGTTTCTAAAGGTAGTCAGGGATTTAGGAGAAGGGTTAGGGGAGCTATTGTGTGTGTCGCTTCAGTTCTGCGCTGAAAAGTGGAATGGCTCAAGAAAATGGGCCGTGTGTGTGTGTGTGTGTGTGTGTGTGTGTGTGTGTGTGTGTGTGTGTGTGTGTGTGTGTGTGTGTGTGTGTGTGTGTGTGTGTGTGTGTGTGTGTGTGTGTGTGTGTGTGTGTGTGTGTGTGTGTGTGTGTGTGTGTGTGTGTGTGTGTGTGTGTGTGTGTGTGTGTGTGTGTGTGTGTGTGTGTGTGTGTGTGTGTGTGTGTGTGTGTGTGTGTGTGTGTGTGTGTGTGTGTGTGTGTGTGTGTGTGTGTGTGTGTGTGTGTGTGTGTGTGTGTGTGTGTGTGTGTGTGTGTGTGTGTGTGTGTGTGTGTGTGTGGGCCAGTTCGTTTTTTATCCCGTCCCTTCAGAAAGTGGCCGAACACTCTACTTCCACTTTTCCCTGTGATGCGCGTCGTCGAAAGCGATATGTAATCAGTGGGTTAATTCCAAATATACCAACTTGTCACACTGACTTTTCCGTGCGGGGGTTCATCCGTGCATATAAGCCTCCCAGATGTAACTAGGGCGGCTACGGGGCCGAGGCAGGGGGCTTTGGCATTGCCCACAAACAGAGAAGCAGCCTATCTGGCCAGCGCTCACACGGTCTGGGGGAATACAGGGCATTTCAAGCCTCCTTTGCACCAGCTTGTGATTATCCATTTCAAGCTTGATTCTGCCCAGCTTGCCGAAGAAGCCCTGAGAGGATCTGAAATGGAAGTATGTACCTCAAATTCCCGTCTCACGGCCGTGCTTATATTCCCGTCTCGCTCACGTCCTCTTCTTTCCATCTCTCCTTTCCCAGTCGTCTCTCCATCACTTCTTTTTTTTAGCCCTTTTTCATCCTTACGCTCCCCCCCACTTGTGTCTCTACTCTCGTTCCTCTCTTGCCCCTCTAACCGCCTCTTCCTCCTCACCTCTTCCTCCTCCTCTCCTCTGCTGGAAGCCGAGCTAGTACTGCTGTGATTGTCAGTGCCGTCTATATTTACTATCCAGCCGTCCTCATGAAAAAAAAAATTCTCCTCGAAGATGCGTATAGTCTCTTGGTGGGATGAAACACACACACACACACTTTATTTCTATCTACAAATCATAGTTTTAACCTATAGGAGAGAGATTGGGTTGCCTTTGGAAACCTCCTCACCTCCTTGCAGGGCTGCATGTGACCTCTCTAGCTGTGTTGCCCTTCTCCCAGGTGGGCATGCAATCTTAAGGCCCGCAATCTTAAGACCCGCGAATATTACCTTTACGAGTTTACGCCGACAGCTGAGGTTGTTTAACATTAATCTGCGGCGCTGATATAATATCCGCTTGTCATCAAACCCCTCCGCCTCCAATCGCCCGCCCACACACACGATTCTCAGACCAGATCCTTTAATTGGCCATTTTACCAACTGTGCACTTTGTGCCTGACAAGAGAATCTCGATTCCCTTCTCCTTATTGAATCAATGTCGTTTGTCAAGTCCTCGCAGTACAGGGAGCAGTAAATGACTCAAAGTTACGCTAAATAAGTGACATTTTGTTAACTGGGTTCAGTGTTGTTAGAATGCCGTCGCTTATTTTAGAACAGAATTGTTTTTGAGGCCAGCGTTTTATGATTTAGGTGCATTTATGTTTTTTCCCCTGTGGAATGAAATTTTTAAACTCTGTATGATGTTGTTTTATTCCTTCTCTGTTAATGGTTTCTCCCATATTGGCTGTTGCAGTTTGATTAGACCCCATGTAACTCCATTAGATACAATCGATATATACGCCAATGTCCATGTGAGTGGAGTTTGTTTTCACCAATTGACAACAGAAGTGCACGACTCTCTGACTTGACACCACGCAGAAAATAAAAGTGGAAATTATTTATTTTTTACAGTCCGCTACAATTTCTGTTGCTTTGCTTTTTTAATTTATTCAGAAAGTTTGCTGATACAATGCATTTTCTTGAGTGTAGGAATTTGATTAAAGACGAGAGCAGTGTTTTGATCTGAGTAGATATGTGACGAAGGATCGCAAGGAAAGACACCAAACGAATGTGCCAGAAATCTGCGGTGTGTAGTTGTGGCTAGGGTGTATAATCGCCACAGATTCTGGGGAAAGCATATATCCTGTAGTCAGGTGCCTTTTGTAAAGAGCTTTTTGGACTGTTTTGTGTCCAGGTATTTCTCATTCTCTGAAAATGTGTATAGTTACGGTCGAATCTGACCTTTTCAAAGTAGCGAACAGGCTTAGTCAGTCAGCTCAAGTCCATTAGTCAACATCAGACCGAACGGTTCTGCAGTCCTTCGCTCAGACTCTTTGCTCACGACCTGCAGGAATTCAACCTAGGGGACTTTCTCCAACTTCACACTGTCATCCCATATACGAGCATGCTCTGATTATTTTTTTAAACTCCTGTATTCGCAGCATTTCTGAAATTCCCCACAAACTGCCTCTTTCTCTACTCTGAGAAAGGAGTCTTAAATGACACCCTCTCGACTATTTAGTGAACTAATTCTGACCCTTCAGGGATTAATGGGCCTCAGTTTAAAAGTAGGGTACTAGACTGGGAGTATGGATGCCATTTGGGAAGCAGCCATGGAGGGTGTCATTACACCGTAGCGACCGACAGGTTGTCGTTGATATCTCCTGGCTTCCGGAGGACAGTTATTATCCGTGTCCAAGTGTTCTCCCTGCCTCTGAGGGGCCTGCCTCTGAGGGGCCTGCCTCTGAGGGGCCTGCCTCTGAGGGGCCTGCCTCTGAGGGGCCTGCCTCTGAGGGGCCTGCCTCTGAGGGGCCTGCCTCTGAGGGGCCTGCCTCTGAGGGGCCTGCCTCTGAGGGGCCTGCCTCTGAGGGGCCTGCCTCTGAGGGGCCTGCCTCTGAGGGGCCTGCCTCTGAGGGGCCTGCCTCTGAGGGGCCTGCCTCTGAGGGGCCTGCCTCTGAGGGGCCGTTTTGGGAAAGGCGTGAGCGTCAAAGGCTTGAGCACGGAGGGAATGTTCCTGCAGCGTTTCCCTGGAGTTTAAGCGTCAGATGATTCACTTGGTGTTTTCGATACTTGAGATGTGGGTGGGACTTTGAGCTCAACCACTCCATCGTCTTGCGTTCATATCAGCAGCCACCTGATTTCTTCACTTAATTACGGGTTTCCTTTCAATTGTTTCTGACAAGCAGGGCACCTTACCTGTTTTACGGTAGACTACACAAGGATTAAAAATGGACACCTGTCTAGGCTTTTAACGTGACGTGTTCATTGCTAGTCACGTTATTGTCACTGCTCAGAGGCTGTGGGCTGGTATATGCTGTGACTAATCGTGTGATTATTACATCATGTTGTGTTGCATTTTACATCCAGACAACATGTTGAGTAACCTCATAATGACTCAAGGTCAGGGTGATACTAGTTCAAGTTGTGGTTGGGTTAATGCTGCCTGGGCAGGGACACACCCTGCTTGGATTCATCTGCTTCGTTTAATCCCTCTCTGAAAGTAAAAAAAAAAAAAATGGTTTCAAGGTTTTTACTTTTGGACAATACTAAACTGGGAGATCCTAAACTGATACTAGAAATGTTTTTTTGTAGTAACTGATTTTTTACATTCAGGCGTGGTTTTAGTCTGGCTACCTTCAGGTTAGAATGAGGTGATCTTAGACTTCTCAAGTCTCAGTCAGGTCTTGGTACTTGTATTATAAGTGATCTTCAAAGGATTTTCTCTCCAACGCTTCGTAAATGGGATCAACATGAGAGTCTGTTCTAGACTCATCAAGGATCTTCCTCCATTGCATCACAATATCCCAATTATCTTAATCCTATCCTCTTCCCATGACGAGCATCGATTGAGCTGTCCGATGAGTCACTCTGCTTTGTCATGTGCAGGGATTCACTGAGACACGAGTCGTCTGACCGGCAGCTGGTTGTCGCTAGCACTAAGAACAGAGAAGACTTCCACAGCACCAACCGGGCTATATCAAAATCCTCCCGCTTGTCAGTCAGTCAGTCAGTGAGCACATCACGATGTCATGTGGCGATGCCATGGTCCTGAAGGCCAAGTTCTGAGGTAATGCGATGTCATGAACGGCAGATATCTAACCTGATCCGTGATGCCGGGTGCGTGAGTTACTGACTGACCGTGTGTTTTCAAATGAAAAACTGGCAAATGAATATCATGGATGTGCTTGACGGAGCATTATCTGTTTCTCTATTTGGAAACTACGTTTATGCCCAAATTTCTCACGAGGAGTGGTTGTAGCTGTCATCAAAGACCTGTGTTGGATATCGGAAGTGTAAGCCTTCATTCTTTGAATGGTGTGAAACATGTCTATGTGATAAGTGTGTACATTTCTATTGTACCCCCTCAGCCAAGCACAGCAGATCAAACTTGTAAACGAATTATCTGGCTCTCATTGAGGGGAATCGTTTGTGCTTCTCCAGGGCTACAGCAAAAATGCGTGTGGTTGGCAGTACTTCAGGGCCGGAGTTGGGGTCCTCTGGTCAGAAAATATTCCCTGTTAAACCATAATCTGTTAGCTCCATTCTAACCAGGCATCTTAAATCCTACGTTTATCTCCAAGCTGCCATCCATCAAGGAGACAACCTGACTGACACAATGAAAGTCTTGTTGTGTTCTCCGTCGCTGATCACGACGATAAACAGAGATGCCGACTGCACACCATGTTAAGCGCCTTGTCTGTTCAAAGAGCCATGCCTCGGCTTTCAAGCGAGTTGCCGAGTCACTGCCTTCATCTTTAAATGGACACATTAGGCCCGCATGAACTGTAATTGACTGTTACTTGGCGTTCCACTGTCAGTTGGGGTTTTGTTCCAAACAAAATGACCCACAGAGCTGCACGTGGCAGACTCAACTGACAATTATGTTTCTTTGTTTCCCTGGTTGTGCAGCTGGTTGGAAATGGATGAATAAGACCATGCGTGAAGGAACTCCGCAAATGGGCTTAATTCCCTTTTCAGAAAACAAATGTTTTTCTTATTGCCAGTTCGTTTTGATCAAGACAAAAGTGACACCCTGCTTTACTTCTCCACCAAACCTGCATGGGCCCATCTTTCCAAGACATTCACGTAGTCAAACTCCACAGCAATAAGATCGCGGTCACGTTGATCCGCTCCAAATCCACCCTCTTCTCTCTGTCCAATCAACATCACCACAGATGGTTTTCTCTGTGTCACTTTGTATTATTCCATTTGATTCAAATCACATGAAAAACAATGACCCAGACTTAATTTTTCATTTTTTCTTCAGGCTTGTTATGTTCTACATAATTGAGTTTAAGATTAGTCCTCACTTTAGCTCACCTCAGCCTTCCATAATCTCACACCTATACTCACCTGTCCGACCTGCCTTCGTCCCTCCTCTGCTGACCTACTGGTCACCCCTCCTTGCCGTCTCTTAACTATGGGTGTGAGAGTTTTTAACTGCCCAGCACGTTGGCTTTGGCCTGTGCTTCTCCCACACATTTGAATTGCAGACACAGTTAAGTGTTTAGAAAAATTAAAGACGCACCTTTTGAAGAAGGAATTGGCCCTATTGTTCCATTTTTCAGAATCAGCTTTATTGACCGAGTTTGCGTAAACAAACAAGGAATTTGACTCCGGTAAAACTTTGCTCAAACTCACTTAACATCTAAACAAAATCAAATATGGTTTTAACACCATTCCCACAGATAGTTTTAGAGAATAATCTCTACCAGACTGTCTTTAATCAGAACCAGATCAGACGGATCACTGGTTTCCAAGTCTCTGCCAAGCCCGGTCTGTCCCGTGAGCCATGCCCAGCCTGTTTGATCCATGATGTATCGACTCCAGCAGCAGGTCCTCAACATCCTGAGGGGGAGTGTCCAAAATGCGGTTGAAACTGTCAACAGAGTAGCAAATCTTTAGGCACTCATTTAGTTTCATGCAGTGTTTAAATATCTATATTTTTTTATCTTAGCAACAGTTGTTCCAGTAACGCCCCCGACAACAACAAGGATCGTGATTCAAATGGTTCCCCAATAGTTTGTGTTTTAACTATTCACGTCTGCCTGTGTAGTACTTACATAGAGCAATTAAGTCAGGACTCCCACACATAAACCAGGTGTGTCTTTGTCATCACAGTGTCTTTCAACATCACAGTTCTCCATTGTTTGGGCCAATCAGTGACTAAAGTGTGTTAACATTGTCCTAGCAGTTTGTAAAAAAATACAATAACATATACAATGATGACAAGATGTTCATCTATTATTCCAAAACTGCCGCTTGTGGTTGGAAGACATTTTCTTAATTAATCAACCGTTTAATTTTGTAATTAATGTTATCGAAAGGAATGTAGCTTGTATAGTTATGTTTATAACACTTCATAGGCTACATCTTTACAGGCACTATTTTACTGTGTGTGTGTGCGTGCGTGCGTGCAAAAACGGAGAAAGACAGAACCCCATGATTTAAATAGAGAACTACAGTTTTAATCGGCTCATCAACGTGTGCCCAAACCGTGTTTGTGACTGTCTGAGTTCTCGTGTGTGTTTCGTGGTTATCTCCGTGGTCTAGTGTGTGTGTGTGTGTGTGTGTGCGTGTGCGCGTGCGCGCAAACAGTTGGTAATTGAGTCAGAGCCATAACGGCGGGTAAGACAGATGTAACCCACAGATGACTCAGGTTATTGACATCTGTGCCGGCTTGTCCTTGTGCTTCTGACTGGTCACTAGGCAACGGCAAGATACTGCCGGAGCACCAACACACACACACACACACACACATCCATGGAGCCCTCTGCTCGCTAGGACAAATCCATCTTCTCTTTTTTCCATGTGTTTATTTCATTCGGAACATGTGTGGAACGGCGTGCACCCTTGCACTCATGGAAATTGTATTTTTGTTTTAATGCACGTTGTTCTGAAATGGTTTTGTAGTTGGTGCAGCAGGCTGTCTCCTTGGAGACCGTTTGCCTGCAGCAGAAAGTTGGAACTTCATTTACAATTTGTACTTGTATAATCGTAGCACATGCTGTATGAGTGTAACTTTAACCATTTATTTTCTTTGGGCGTATATATGGGATGTTGAAGAAAGAAAGTCTCCAAATCAACAAGGTTTGACGCTACATTGTTAAATTTAGGCACACAGTAAGTTGCCTTTCTTGTGCATTTTCTCTTATATCCTAAATTTACCAGCCCGCTGTAACCTCCAGCCGTCCTTCCCCGGTACTGACAGGTCAGTTTGTGGCGTTGTAGTCTAGGAAGGAACCAGCCCCCAGCCAGGCTGTGGAATGTGTTACCCTGTGAAAAAAGCCTGTACACAATAGATGACCTCATCTGGTTCAGACTCAGCCAAGCTCAACCAGACAGTGGAACAAAGAGACAGGCTGCATGTCTGTCCCATAAACCTGTCTCATTCCTCGAGTTCTGTCTGTTGTTTGGCCTTTCTGTCTGTGTGTGTGTGTGTTTATGAATGGGTTAATGATTGTGAACATGGTTTGTGTGTGTGTGTTTATGAATGGATTAATGATTATGTGAACATGGTTTGTGAGCACGTGGGTGTGGGTGTGTGGGTTTACGAATGGGTTAATGATTATACGAACATGGTTTGTTAGCATGGTGTGTGTGTGTGTGTGTTTATGAATGGATTAATGATTATGTGAACATGGTTTGTGAGCACGTGGGTGTGGGTGTGTGGGTTTACGAATGGGTTAATGATTATACGAACATGGTTTGTTAGCATGGTTGTGTGTGTGTGTGTGTGTGTGTGTTTGTGTGTGTGCCTATGCAGTTTATTAGATATGATTTTATTTGAACCACAACTATAAGCATTTTATAATAATTCAGTTCAGCTTACTTGGTTTACAATCTCTACAGTTCTGTCATTGGAGTTGTTTGAAAAATCAATACCAGATATCCTTTCAAACGCAGAACATTTATAATAATTCTATTATAACATGACTGTTCCCGGGATTGAGAAAGGAGAATGTGACCTTTGGATTTAGAAAATACTTCGTCCATTCCTCATCACACCTGTTGTTCCAGTCTTCCTCTTGGCTTTTCCTTCTTTTTTCCTTTTCAATTTTCCTTCTAGCCTCCTTCACACCAATTTGCACCTGTTGTTCCACTTTCTCTCTCTCTCTCTCTCTCTCTCTCTCTCTCTCTCTCTCTCGGTTCTTCCATTTCCACTTTTCTCATCTTCTCTTTTCCATTTTCTTTCATCCTTTTTTCTTACTCTCCCTTCCCCGCTTTCTTCTAGCATTTATGGCTAAAACGAAAAGCTTTTTTTACATGACTTAAATTACCAGTTAAGTCAGTCTAGGTTATATTCTTATCTTCAGTTTGCATTAACAATTTCAAAGCGTTCAACTTTTGATTTGTTTGTGTGGCTTTATCTAGTATGCAGCACACACAACCTCTGCCAATATCTGTATATTTTTATTAAATAATGAAGCATCACCAATCCCTCTCCCCCTCCTATGCCCTCCCTCCCCCTCCCTCTCCTATGCCCTACCTCTCCCCCTCCCCCTCCTATGCCCTACCTCTCCCCCCTCCTATGCCCTCCCTCTCCCCCTTCCTCACCTATTCCCTCCCTCTCCAAGCTTCCGGTTCACATCCTGAGAAGTTGTGTATTTTGACGGTTGCTTTTGACAAAGTTTGCCTGTAAAAAATAAAACCTTCAAAGCCTGTTACAAAGTTTCGACATTATTTAAGTTCTGGCTGTGGCTCAACCAATAGGCTACTGGCACTAATCACACTCTGAACCCCCTCGTTTTCAGCCTCGTTAGCCAATCACAGAGCTGGAGAGGGTCACCCCTGCTCACACACAAGTACATAAACAGGCTATCGAAAACAGCCATACTACAGAGTTCCTGCTTTGATCCATGCCGGTGGTATTGTGACAACAACCCCAAACGCACAGCCATTAGGCCTGGAACACATCTAGGTTGCGCTTTGTCTTTTGTTTTTTTGCTGAGAGATACTCTCCTTCCCTCCGATCCTTATGTTGCTTTCTAAAGAAAATGCCTGTGTCTAGTTGGACGCTGTTCCTTTTTGATGAGAGCCAGAACTGAGTTGTCTTAATGAAGGGAGTCGGTACATTAGAGCTCTAGTGTCTTACTGTAGCAGCAGTGGGGTCCTCTGGGAAATCAGGACAGCTTCTAGAGGAGTGCAAATGAAGATTTCTCTGACCCTCCTTCGTTGTCTCCTGTGTATATCATTCAAATAACTACCAGACTCCAATAACCAGCTGAGGGCTGTGGAGTAAAGCGCAGTCAGCAGTGGTTTCCCAGGCTTTGTCTCAAATCGCTTCTTATTGCGCGGTGGTTTCACTGGTCAAATTAAATGTGCTTTATTGTACGTGAGGGGAAATGGCAGAGGTCGCGTTTGTGTCCGATTGTCTGTTCTGCCGTCTGAAATATTTCAGTTGTCCATGTTATAACGCCACCAGGTTGCAACTGTTCGCAACAGAGGAATATCTGTCGTTGACGAATCCAGGCAAATTTACCGTGACTAAAGTGTTGTTGGCAATATGGCTTCCCGAATTGCACCCCTGTTCTCTTTACAGTGCAGTTCGTGCCCTCTAGGTCTTGCCTAAATGTAGGGTACTGTATGTGTAGTAGGTTGGCATTTGGGATGCTGCCTGGGGCACACACCCCGCTTCATCTGTGAGAGAAGCCCTCACTTTGTTGAGTGCAGTGCTAGAAAACTGTTGTTTAGCTGAACACCTCTGCCTGCCATTAGCTAACGCAGCCATGGGGGATAGAGGAACGGAGTGTGTGTGTGTGTGTGTGTTATTGGCTTGTGGAGGTGGTGGATGGCTGTGAGGTCTAACAAGCCTGTTAGTTTGTACCTGCGCTTCTAGAGCCCAGGTTTCTTTATATCTACAGTAGAACTGGTGTGCTGGTGTGGTTCAACACGGGTTACTCCCCATTTTCAGTTGTTATGACGTTGGACACAGATGTTTGCCCAGACGTTTGCTCATGTTGGCTAGCTGGTTAGTAACTTGGCAAACGTGGGTATCAAGATGCATCGGTTATGCTTCCATATTATTTAAATGTCATCCTGATTGCCGCTGCTTATGTGAATGGTGTGGATGTGCCAATATGAAAACGGTTGGCTGGCGCCGATACTCCTCAATCGGGCGGATGGAGATACTAATGTTCTGCTGTTTATGTATTCGCGTGCCCTCGGAAAATAGCAAATTACAAATTACGGAAGCATGTTTGGTCTCCTATTCAGACGAAAATACAAACCGTCACACGAAGTCATCTGTTTAAAACAGTCGGCCAGAACCGATGAAGACATTTCTTGCATCTAATCGTCTGATTCCTAGTCCATAGGTCCTGCCTCTAATCGTCTGATTCCTAGTCCATAGGTCCTGTCTCTAATCGTCTGATTCCTAGTCCATAGTTCCTGGCTCTAATCGTCTGATTCCTAGTCCATAGTTCCTGCCTCTAATCGTCTGATTCCTAGTCCATAGGTCCTGTCTCTTATCGTCTGATTCCTAGTCCAGAGGTCCTGCCTCTAATCGTCTGATTCCTAGTCCATAGTTCCTGCCTCTAATCGTCTGATTCCTAGTCCATAGGTCCTGCCTCTAATCGTCTGATTCCTAGTCCATAGTTCCTGCCTCTAATCGTCTGATTCCTAGTCCATAGGTCCTGCCTCTAATCGTCTGATTCCTAGTCCATAGTTCCTGCCTCTAATCGTCTGATTCCTAGTCCATAGGTCCTGCCTCTAATCGTCTGATTCCTAGTCCATAGCTCCTGCCTCTAATCGTCTGATTCCTAGTCCATAGGTCCTGCCTCTAATCGTCTGATTCCTAGTCCATAGTTCCTGCCTCTAATCGTCTGATTCCTAGTCCATAGCTCCTGCCTCTAATCGTCTGATTCCTAGTCCATAGTTCCTGCCTCTAATCGTCTGATTCCTAGTCCATAGCTCCTGCCTCTAATTGTCTGATTCCTAGTCCATAGTTCCTGACAAATCTGTGTTATCTTCTGATGCCAGATGTATTTTCCTCAATATGTTTTCTTAATGATGTCATGGAGGCCAGATGGGCAGCACATATTTGCTAGAAGTGTAAGCTGGAATTGAATCAAACCTGCACCAGTACCTACACCAGTACCTGACCAGGTTGTTACTTGTGGTCCGAGAACTTCTCTAAGGGACAGATCGTGCGGAGGGCCCGGCGAAGTTATACAACAGAAATGAGAACTTATGTTGGAGCTAATTTATCTAACATAGCATGCTTTGAAGACTCATGAAACCTCTGCTGAGATCTTTCAGACATCCAGAATATATTACCTTTGTTGACTCTCCGACCTCTGGTTGTCTCGCTCATTTGAGTTTTTGCCAAGAAACAAATCATTGATTGGTTCATCTGGTTGTCGGTGACGACCATCTGCATTGCCATGGCGTCGTGGATGTTTTGAGTGCTGCTTGTCTGTCTGATGACCATGTTCTGCTGACCAGAATCAACAACCCGTCGGCAGTGTCCACACACATTTACCAAGCGCCACACATCTCAGCATTAATCAGAATTACGCCCGAAAAAGGAGAAACGTAAAGTGTTCTGCTCTCTCTGAAAGCAAATGCTCCTGGCCAAAATACAGATAAAAAATGGGAAAGAACATTTGAAATGTCTCTGCCTTTTGATGCCTTGGCGTTAAGTGACAGACGTGCCAAGGTAATCTTTGAGTCGTTTCAAAAGGGATGTTTCCTCACTGTTCATTACTCAGTGCTGAGGGGGGAGACGGGGGGGGGGACTGTTCATTCTTTTCAGAGAGGATGTTCTCTTCTCTGCACCGGTACGGGTGATGGATGACGCTCCCCAACGCCGTCTGTCTAGAAACCCTGAAAATGAATTCCCCACCGGCCTCCTTTTACAACGTCTTTCTGACAGATACTGGGACTGTGACGGAGACAGGTCTACACCCGTTTCCTCCTCCCACGCCTCCATCCACCCCTCGTCTTGGACCACGGACTGTCTGAGTCTTGAGTGGAAACCCAGACAGAGGGGAGGAACAGATAGAGTAGAGAGGCAGACCAGAACCTGGGCTCTATGCTGGCGTTTCTCTATGAATCTGGGTGCGCTGTAATTACAGCGTTGTCACGCTGATACCGATTTATTTAAATGAATGAGACCTGTTGGAGATCCTTTATCTGTCAGAAGTGGGAAATGTCCATCGGCGCACATCTCCTCCTTATGTGGTACACTAGGACACATACTCACCACAGCTGCTGAGGTTTGAGACCAGGTTTGAGACCAGGTTTGGGACCAGGTTTGAGTCCAGGTTTAAGACCATGTTTGCGCACTGTGTATTGTAGAGGAATGAGGGGTGTCGTTAATTCCTTACAGCTCCATAAACGGAATCAGAAACTTAGTTTTGTGCGTCAAGTTAATAGGGACGCAGTCAAACAGCAAGTGCTTCCTGTCAATTGCACCCTCTCTTTAGTTCTGCTGTGTGTAGTACGGAATAGCCTCGCAGACTAAACACTTTAGAGAACAGGCGTTTCAATTATGAGTCAAATTGTTGCACGCAGTGTAGGTTAGGTTAACATATTGACCTTTCTTTAGACTGATCTGGGTTCAGTTGCACCTGGTAGGACTGGGTTGCTGTCGAATCGGGTCGTACCACAGAAATATTTGTTCTCCGGCAAACCTTTAGTTTTAACCGACCTGCTGTCTCTCACTCTCTCACTCTCTGTCTTTCACTCTCTCTGTCTATATCTTTTCAATATGTGCCATGCACAGAGACACAAAGCAGTGACCCTGTCTGTGTCAAACAGCCTTTGCCCTTTGCCCTCTGCCCCCTCTTTTTGTTTATGAACCCAACATAAACCAGTCCTCAGCGCCTGGTTTCTCACAGCTATTAAACTTGCACTTGTCTGTGGACCGTGTTGCCATGACAAATGGGTTGTTGCCATGACGAATGTCTCCAGTCGCCATGACTGATGTGTGGACACTGCCAGCTTTGGCCTCGTAAAAATTAAATAATTCTCTTTTTAAATCTATCAATCAGTGGCACCCCGTTAATTTATCATGCATAAAAAGGTTTGAGACTTGACATAAACAAATCCTGATCCTTTCATTAAGGTTAATAGTGAATAGTGAAACATTTGTTTTAGTAGGGTTTTGTTTTTGAGAATACGTGGCTAGTACGCACCCATTGACAACCAGCAGTTGTGCTAAGCTAATGATTTGCTACACCTCAACTTTCTCCAAACTGCATGAGACATAAAAATGTTAACCATCAGTCTGTCTATCTCTGGATTAATTTTTTACCAGAGGTGATTTTAAGCATGTTGATTGGCAAAGGGCTTGGTTCACCACCACCTGTCAGCTTAAACCAAACCCTAAACCATTACATACTACAGAGAATGCTGCCACTTCAGATCTTCTGCCATTTTCCAGACACACGCACACACACACACACACACACACACACACACACACACACACACTGATGCCATCTGGTACATATTCTGGAGCAGGGGACGCCATCTAGTACATATTCTGGAGCTGGGGACGCCATCTGGTACATATTCTGGAGTTGGGGACGCCATCTGGTACATATTCTGGAGTTGGGGACGCCATCTGGTACATATTCTGGAGTTGGGGACGCCATCTGGTACATATTCTGGAGCTGGGGACGCCATCTGGTACATATTCTGGAGTTGGGGACGCCATCTGGTACATGTTCTGGAGCTGGGGACGCCATCTGGTACATATTCTGGAGCTGGGGACGCCATCTGGTACATATTCTGGAGTTGGGGACGCCATCTGGTACATATTCTGGAGTTGGGGACGCCATCTGGTACATATTCTGGAGTTGGGGACGCCATCTGGTACATATTCTGGAGCTGGGGACGCCATCTGGTACATATTCTGAAGAAGAGGATGCCATCTGGTACATTTTTCTAGTCATGGCCTGCAGTGTAGATCAACAGATGTGTGGGAAACTGGACAAGTATTTTGGTAGTCTGGACCCAGTTATGGCTTCCTAATTCTCTCTGGATTCCTCGATACAAAGCTCCACGTCGTGGTCAGGAGAGTGCACTTTTTATGGAACAAGGCTGCCATTTGGGATGTAGTCATCAACGATGACTGACTCCTGGCTCAGACTCCACTGGCCTTTGGCTGAACCACGCTTTCAACAGCTCGAACCCTCTGTTGCTAATAAGGGGATGGAACGTGTCGCCCTTTGCTTCTACCTAGGAAGCCACACAGAAGCAAATGTGCGCACACACAGCTCGTATGGTCACAACGTCACCGGTCACACACAGCTCATATGGTCACAACGTCACCGGTCACATACAGCTCATATGGTCACAACGTCACCGGTCACACACAGCTCATATGGTCACAATGTCACCGGTCACACACAGCTCGTATGGTCACAACGTCACCGGTCACACACAGCTCATATGGTCACAACGTCACCGGTCACACACAGCTCATATGGTCACAACGTCACCGGTCACACACAGCTCGTATGGTCACAATGTCACCGGTCACACACAGCTCGTATGGTCACAACGTCACCGGTCACACACAGCTCATATGGTCACAACGTCACCGGTCTGTAATTATTAACGTATCGCCTGGGGAGAGGGGAGAGGACAACTTGTCAATGTGTTCAAGACCCAGTTACCTGGGCTTGTGGTTCCTCTTGATACTGTTAGAGTGTGAAGTGCAGGAGACCGCAGCAGTACTGAAGTTGCCTGAGAAAGGCAGGGTGCATACCTATTTCCTGTCAGCTTAGTATCGTGATTCATTGCCGCTTTTCTTCCCTCTCCCCTTCTAAAACAACAGAATGAATAACGCCAGATTTCATGAATTTATTTAATGCCCTTCATATTTTGCATTCTGGAATACTGCCCGCATCACTGTGTATGCGTGTGGAAAAATGAGCAAGAACGAGAGAGGAAAACAGCGACTGGGAAGTAGAGGGAGACGAAGAGGGACAAATCGAGAAAATGATAAGGAAAAGTAAAAGGAGGGATGGAGATAAGAAATGGAGAGGAGGAGAAGGAGGACACAGAGGAAGAATGGAGCGAGGCAGGAGGTTAAATAATGTAGCGGAGGTGGTTAAGGTCTCTGTTTCTGGAGTTTCTCACTCAGAACCAAGAACAACTGTCGGGGTCGTGATATGCATTGTCTAGGCATTTTATCGAATAAAAAAACCTAGCTTTTTGTGTATTCCCGTTTGTGCGGGGGGACGTGGAGATTTGAGGGAGGGAATGTAGTGGTGGAGGAGGAGGTAGAGACTACATCTGTAAAGGGAGGAGATGGTGGTGGATGGAAGAGGCTGGGATGACCTACAGGGACAGACGTCCGAGCGACAGACGTCCGAGCAACAGACATCAGGGCACCTCTGGGTTTGGCTTGTGAACGCCCAACATTCCCTTTCTCGTCCCTCTGTGTTTAATGCAGACAAATATGTTGCGATAGGTCAGCTGGGTTGAAACCAAAATAGCAAAGGCCCTCATATAACGCTTGGACCCAGTGAATTTTTATAAATGATTTTGTGTGTGTGTGTGTGTGTGTGTACGTCTGCGTCATACACTGTGTTGTCTGACGATGCACTGGAACCTCACAGGAAACACACTCACAATAGAGAGGAAGTGTGTGTGTGTGGTGATTTTGCTGTTATGTGTGTGTGTGCGGACACTGCCAGTGTCCGCTCACAATGTGCCGGCTTCTGAGTGTGTCCGTGTCTGGTTTCTAGTCAGAACTTTCACTTTCAAGTACAGCACTTTGGTTAAGAGACCGCAATACATGTACACAGTTTTTAGTTAGGCCAGGCCATTATTATTTCTCGTAAAACGGTTTCATGGGTTGTTATCGTTCATTGAGATGTAATATACAGATATTCCACCTAGAGGACTCTACGGTTTGCCGCCAGCTGCTCACAAATAGCACTGTTCTTTTTAGAGGCTTTGCCTTTTGTGCACTCCACAGAAGTTAAAACAAATATGTTTGTTGGGGTTTTCTTTTTTTTTTACCAATTTTGTGTTTGTGTTTGTGACGTTCATTTACAGTTAGTATCATTTGCTTTCAAATAACATTAGTAGCAGCATATGTTTTTTTTGTCTTTAATATTCATACTCCAAGCCCTTTGAGCGTTCTAAAAGAATAAGTCACCATGGTAACCGCACTAATGCCACACTGTGTATTATCGTGTATTAGCACCTATCAATCAGTTTTACATTGCTCTGTATCTGCAACGACAACATTTTTATTAAAGTTTCTAACCTTGCCGTTTGCGCTGAGTTTGTTAGACTGAAACCGGTGCTTCTCTCAGAAAAAAGCACTGTAGAATTCCAACGTAATTTAAACTGGAATTCCAAATCCGGAATGTGGTTACCGTACATGGAAAATTGTCAGTTTCCTCAGACATATCGCGTCCCTAAATATCCTCGCACTCCAGTGTGTCCACTGTCATACGAAGCATACCGTGAAATGATGCTAGATTACCACTTCTGCCACAGTATCAATGCCTTGCTTCAGGGTACTCGGGGTCCACACCTGGTTTTTGTTACTGCAGTTAGAGTATGTAGCAATGCAGGCCTTCAACGACAAAATAAAGCAACGCCCCTTAGAAAGTGTGTGTGTTTGCGTGCATGTGTGTGGTATATTTTTTGGAGACTTGTAGACCAATCTCGTCTGCCTAAAGGAGTCTGGGTGGCAGTACGACTGCAGTGATACAGAGCGTACCTCTCTTCTGTCAAGACTGCAGTCTCTATCGTTGCCATTTCTTTCTCCCCAGTTGGCTGATAATGGTTACTTTGGCAACCCCCCATCCACTCCAGCACACTAACTAGGGCGGATGGTTACTTTGGCAACCCCCCATCCACTACAGCTCACTAACTATGGTGGTTCCACGTGTCAGGAGAAGACCTGCTGCTCTTTCAGCAGAAACTCATTCTGTCTCCCACCACTTTCCGGTCCAATAGAGCATGAAGTGCCTAAAAAAACATGCGTACAAAACATCTCTAGCTGTTTAGTGACGTGCACCTGGTCATTCATCCAGATGACACCCACTGTTTCTCAGGCCTACCGGTTTCCCATATAATGTAGTTAAATTCCAGTCTGTCATTTGTGACACACCACCGGGCTGACTATGTACAGGCAGATTCTGCGACCTAGCTACATGGCCAGAATTCTCCAATGCAGGGATGTCTTCCATTGGTTGGTCCAATGCAGGGATGTCTTCCATTGGTTGGTCCAATGCAGGGATGTCTTCCATTGGTTGGTCCAATGCAGGGATGTCTTCCATTGGTTGGTCCAATGCAGGGATGTCTTCCATTGGTTGGTCCAATGCAGGGATGTCTTCCAGTTGGATGCAGGGTCTTCCATTGGTTGGTCCAATGCAGGGATGTCTTCCATTGGTTGGTCCAATGCAGGGATGTCTTCCATTGGTTGGTCCAATGCAGGGATGTCTTCCATTGGTTGGTCCAATGCAGGGATGTCTTCCATTGGTTGGTCCAATGCAGGGATGTCTTCCATTGGTTGGTCCAATGCAGGGATGTCTTCCATTGGTTGGTCCAATGCAGGGATGTCTTCCATTGGTTGGTCCAATGCAGGGATGTCTTCCATTGGTTGGTCCAATGCAGGGATGTCTTCCATTGGTTGGTCCAATGCCGAGATGTTTTCCATTGGTTGGTCCAATGCAGGGATGTTTTAGGCGGTTTCAAAGTGTGTTTGGGGTGTTTTGGGTAGGTTAGACAAACGTTTACAATTGCAGGAAATGATAGAGTACTGGGAAGTTTCTATTGAAATATTTCATAGTTTATTCAAGTTGTTTTTATTCTTTCTTCAGAACCAGTAGGTAAGGTTACTGTTCTCAATGTTAGCCGATTGCTCTTCCAGTGCCTTGCGTGGTGACGCGTTGCTTTACCAAGGCTTTATTGTAAACCTCGCTGTTCACATAGTGACTGTTTCGAGTGCTCTATTTCCACTGTTTCACATTCAGTGTGTTCACGGCCTGGGTTGGTTGTCAAGGATACCTCAGTTCTGTTGTGTGCACTGGCTGTGTAGATAGTTTAAAGATATTAGATATTTCTTCTTATCCGTGTCTAGTGGGACTGAATGTGATGTAAAAGGTTTTTCTGTTGTTGTTAAAAATGAACTAATAAGTGTGCAAAATTGCGAGCACAGCAATGGAAATCTTTTTTTTCTTCCATTCCCCAACTTGATATGTCGGTCAGATGTCTTCTCTGTGTTTCTCTCGCCCCCCCCCCTTCTCTCTCTCTATCTCTCTCAATCACCCTCTCCCCCTTTTAACTACTTCAGAACCGACCTTGCTAGCAGAGCACTGTATCTTTAAAATGCATTGTCATGCCGTTCCCTAAGTTTTTTTTCCTGGATCGGAGTTTTGAGTAGGCGATCGTCATCCTCGTCCATCAGGGTAGAATGGCACGTGTTCTTCCTAGCACACAGAGTGCTGTTTTCTTCCTCTCCCTCATCCTCTCCCTCCTCCTCTCGCTCCTCTTCTCCCAGCTTCACTGAAGTTGTAGCCTTGGAAAGCCGCTATGGTTCCGCACCCACACACACTCCCACATCTACACAAGCGGTTGTACTGTACAACGAAAAACCGAGCAAAAGACCAAGCAGGAGGAAAACCAGGTGATATGGGAAAATGGTGCACACATTTTGGCCTCTTACAAAAGCTTACGCAGTAGAACATTTTTTCAAAGCCACATTCTGGTCTATTAACACTTCTGAAATGTACTCCTAGAAGCCAATAATGGCTTGGTCGTTGATTAACAGAACTTTGGTGAGCTCTCGTGGGATGCTCTCTCTCTCTCTCCTTTCTCGCGATCATATTTTTTGTTATTGTACCTTATTTATCCAGAGATATCAACTAAGACCAAGGTCTCTTCTACAGTTGAGCCCTGGATTACAACACTAAAAGCACTTACACGATGGATATACACTGATGAGCCAAAACATTATTAGAAAAAAACACATGTTTGGGTCTGGGTGATTTGAGGGTAAGCGAACGATCTGTTCTTGTAGTCAATGTGTTGGATGCGGGAGAAATGGACTGGATAAAGACCTGAGCGTCTTAGACAAGTGTTACGTTGTTATTGCCAGACGACTGTGTCAGAGCGTCTCTAAAACGGCACAGTTTGCTGGGTGCTCCCGTTCATCAGTGCTGAGAACCTGGCAACTGTGGTTCTTGGAGGGACAACTGTGGTTCTTGGAGGGACAACTGTGGTTCTTGGAGGGACGACTGTGGTTTGCGTGTCAGGTGCCGTAACCTCATCGATGGTTATGGGACAAATATTCACTAGCTGTTTTTCACAATACATACACGCACGCTCACTCACTCACTCACTCACTCACACGTACATGTACATCATAAAACCATCAACCAATGTGATGCTCTTGAGCGATGAATGCAACAGTGACTGAAGATCCCGTTAATGCTGTTCAAGTGATATTCTAATGGACCCAACGCTGTAGTTGTGAGGACATTCTAATGGACCCAACGCTGTAGTTGTGAGGATATTCTAATGGACCCAACGCTGTAGATGTGAGGATATGTGAGTGGCTCATAACATGTAATTAACAGTCCTCATGCCTTGCTCTGGTTCTGGTTATATAGGAGCTAATAGAATCACCTCTCTGCCCCAATGGGTCTAGAAGCCACAGCTCTGCTGTTGTAATGATTATCTTCTAAACGGCACTTACAGTGGATATAAAAAGTCTACACCCCCCCCACACTTTTTCTACCGTTAATGTGGCTTATATCGTGAACAGTTCAATTGAAGAACAAACTGACATCTTTGCGGGGTTGCGGGCTATAATCTCTGACCATCTACCAAGTTCCCTGGTCTCTTCTGGAAGCATTGTGGATTTGGTGGAGTATTTCTGTTATATGGCTTGCTTTTTCTCTCCTCTTCCCTGTTTTTCTCTTATTGTCTCTATCTTGCACACTCTCTCTCTCTCTCTCTCTCTCTCTCTGCTGTTCTTCCTGGCCTTTTCAGTTATCTAATTTAATCATTGATCTTCTCATCTCTTCTTTTGTAACTCTCTTCCCTTCGTCATCGTTGAACGTTGCCAACCCGTTGCCAGGGCCAACAGTTCTGACGAGAGAGATGAGTAGGGAGTGTTTATCTAGAAGAGTGGGGACCTTTTCACAGCGAACGACCATTTCACTTTTCAGCGGTCCGCTCTGACTGTCTGATTGGCCCAGATTAGCTGGCGTCCTGGTGTGTTAATGCAGAGGTGGGCGACCGATTGTCTGTCATTATTTCGGCTGGCTGGTGGTCCTGACCTGAGTCGTGCGTCAGTACACAGACAGCCCTTCAATGCATACCTCTGTTCTGACAGCGTTAATTCACACTGAACCGAGGCTTATTCCAGCGTCTATGACGACATTCAAAGTTACTCCTGAATTATTCACTGGCATCTATTGTATTTATTTCATTGCCATCCGCCAAGCCTCTTTCTCTCTCTGGTCTCTCTGGTCTCTCTCTCTGGTCTCTCTCTCTGGTCTCACTCTCCGGTCTTTCTCTTTTTCTCTGGTCTCTATCTGGTCTCTCTCTCACTCTCTGGTCTCTCTCTCTGGTCTCTCTCTCTGGTCTCTCTCTCTCTGGTCTCTCTCTATCTGGTCTCTCTCACTCTCTGGTCTCTCTCTCACTCTCTGGTCTCTCTCTCACTCTCTGGTCTCTCTCTCACTCTCTGGTCTCTCTCTCACTCTCTGGTCTCTCTCTCACTCTCTGGTCTCTCTCTCACTCTCTGGTCTCTCTCTCACTCTCTGGTCTCTCTCTCACTCTCTGGTCTCTCTCTCACTCTCTGGTCTCTCTCTCACTCTCTGGTCTCTCTCTCACTCTCTGGTCTCTCTCTCACTCTCCGGTCTTTCTCTTTTTCTCTGGTCTCTATCTGGTCTCTCTCTCACTCTCTGGTCTCTCTCTCTGGTCTCTCTCTGGTCTCTCTCTCTGGTCTCTCTCTCTGGTCTCTCTCTCTGGTCTCTCTCTCTCTCTCTGGTCTCTCTCTGGTCTCTCTCTCACTCTCCGGTCTTTCTCTTTATCTCTGGTCTCTCTATCTGGTCTCTCTCTCACTCTCTGGTCTCTCTCTCTCTGGTCTCTCTCTCTCTGGTCTCTCTCTCTCTCTCTCTCTCTCTCTCTGGTCTCTCTCTGTGTGTGTGTGTGGGAATGATTGTCTTTGATGTCAAGCTGCAAGATATAGTCTGAAGTCAAACTGTATGCAAAAGGATAAACCATCATCATTTGAAGTTGTCAGTGTCTCAAAAGCTGCCGATTTTTCCGATCTCTGAATTCCGGACCCATAGATCCAAATGGTATCTTAAGCCCCATGAAGCCTCGTTCCCTCTCTTTCTCTCCCTAGACATCTGTTACTCCCCTGTCCTGCCTTCCATTTCTCCTGTTCTCTCCATCTCACCCTGTCCCTATTTCTGTACCACGCCGTCGAGGCTCTTATGGGAGGAGTGCCTCTATAGGAACGCCAACAGCCACCCACTCCAAATCAATACTCTTAAAACACCATGTCCTCAACTTTACCGCTTTCATTTCTATTTATAGATGCTGTGCTTCTTTGCTAAATGGAACGGAAACGTTCATAAAATGACCTGTGTGTGTGTGTGTGTTATTTATTCATCAATCCATCCCGTAAGGTTTGAGTGATGGTAACATTGTAGTAAATTATGTTTCTGTCGGCACACAGCTGAAGGGGATAAGTTATTTAATACGTTTAATACGTTGGTGAAGCTCTTTGCTGCACGTCTGCCTTTCCATCCTAAGATCACTTAAGTGTGAATAAATTGCTTGCTTGGGAGGTCCACTGTGTTGGGGAGGTCCGCTGTGTTGGGGAGGTCCGCTGTGTTGGGGAGGTCCGCTGTGTTGGGGAGGTCCGCTGTGTTGGGGAGGTCCGCCGTGTTGGGGATGTCCGCCCTGTTTGGGATGTCCGCCGTGTTTGGGAGGTCCGCCGTGTTTGGGAGGTCCGCCGTGTTTGGGAGGTCCGCCGTGTTTGGGAGGTCCGCCGTGTTTGGGAGGTCCGCCGTGTTGGGGAGGTTCGCCGTGTTGGGGAGGTCCGCCGTGTTGGGGAGGTCCGCCGTGTTGGGGAGGTCCGCCGTGTTGGGGAGGTGATTTTGTGCAACAGTGTTATTCAAATCTGGCCAGTAAAGCCGCTTCCTAATCCGAGTTTTGTCTTCACACTTGATTCTATGGGTGTTCTCCAAACATCTGTCCTTATACTTTTGCCTGTCTATGCTGTGTCTTGCAGAAGTATTCCGATTTCTAAAATGTGACCACTTGAAGGGACAGGGTGATCTGTGAGAGACTGGTTTAACCCAGGGGTTATGTGTGTCTAACTGGGAGTTCTACTGCTTCACCACACACTTTACTATCGTTCGTCATTCCTCCCTTTGTTTACCCCCTTCTCTATTTCCTTTCCTCGTA
>CM055736.1:18757111-18762111 GCA_029465975.1 Dallia pectoralis
TCCAGTTCTCCTTCCATGCTCTACGAGAGCCTGCCCACCCTCCCCTCAATGGGCCGAATTCTCCGCCTCCCTTACTAAGCTGACCCGGCCTAGCCCCGCCCTTCAGTAGCCTGCGTCTCCCCTCACCATGACCAGTCTGAAGCGATCTCAGACAGAGCGTTCAGTGGGCGGATCGGTTCCCGCCTCAGACGAGTTTTATACCCGTCGGCTCCGCCTCCCGAACGGAGGTGCCCCCCCGCCTCGCTCTGAGAGCGCCCACCTCACGTCCTCATCCTCGTCCGGCTCCTCCTCCTGCTCCTCCTCCACTCCGGGGGTTCCCAAGATGGGGGTCAGGGCCCGCGTGGCGGACTGGCCCCCGAAGAGGGACGGGCCGGGCGGAGTCTGGCACATCACCGTGGATACGGATTCCCCTAGTTCCACGATGTCGTCGTCGGGCGCCGTGGAACGCGGTTCGACCGGAAGCGGGGAGAAAGAACGCGATCGGACTTCTGGTTCAGGTTCAGGGTCTGGTTCAGGTTCTGGCCCAGCGACCACAGCCCACAGCAACCTGACGGCTAAGCTGGGTCACCTGATCAGCCCTCAGGACTCATCGATGCTCCGCAACATCCATAACACCCTGAAGAACAAGATGCACCACGGCAAACACCACGGCAAAGACAACCGCTACCTGTCACCGGACGGCTACCAGGGCTCGCCACGGAAGGGCATGAGGCGGATCCGCCAGCGCTCCAACAGTGACATCACCATCTCGGAACTGGAGGGCGATGGGGGCGAGGGCTGGTCGTTTTCCGGCTGGACCCCGATGCACCGCGAATACGGCAGCACTTCCTCCATAGACAAACACGCCGGTTCTGGAGAGAGCTTCTTTGATATGCTCAAAGTGGGTTTTTAATCCGTGGTTTTTAACAAATATGTGTTGAGACTCCTACATTGTCTTCGTCAGTACTCGTATGTAGTCTTCATCAGTTATGTATTGACTCGTATGTAGTCTTCATCAGTTATGTATTGACCCGTTTAGAGTCTTCGTCAGTTATATGTTGACTCGTATAGTATGATTGTGTTTCCATGGCGGAGGTATTTGTGGGATCTAATTTATTTATTGATCCAAGGGCTACACATCCCAGGAGGCACCTGATCAGCGAAGCCCAGCGCCGGACCGACTTGGGGAGCTGCTAACGGTGGCCCCGCACAAACAGGCTGCCACGGACCTGCCCGATGGACCCCTGGGTCCTGTCAGAGGTAGCCCTGCAAGCCGCCTGAAGGAAAGGGAGAAACACCTGAAGAGGAGGTCCAAGGTATTACGTGGCAGGAACTGCAGTTTTTCTGTCATAATGAACATGTTTAGAGGAGTAACAAATCCGGAGAAATAAATATTTACTACGAACATTGGTTGGTGGTTTGGCTGGACTTTGTGTCTGTTCTTTATTTGTAAATTAAAAAATAATAATAATTGTTGCTCCATTTCTAGTGTTACATTTTATGTCTAATGCCTTATGTCTAAAATAATTATTGAAGTCATTGTATTCAACAACAAACCGAACCCCATCCACCCCATCAACCAATAATGATTGTATTTTATTCCAGTCGGAGACGGGAGGGGAGTCCATCTTCAGAAAGCTCCGTAGCGTTAAGGCAGATGGCGACTCATCCCGGGCCGGTTCCGATGCGGAGGATGGGGGTCGGGAGGACCCCGCCGGCCCCCCTCCGAAACCCTGGACCTGCCAGAAGGGCTTCGCCCACTTTGACGTGCAGAGCATCCTGTTTGACCTCAACGAGGCAGCGCAGAGTCGCCAGGCCGGCGGGAAACGCAAGAACACTACCACGGGTGCCTCTGCTGCAGCCGCCGCCGCCTCCAATCAGAGCGGGGTATGCAGCGGGGGCGGGTCTCCGGGTGGGTCTCAGGAGGAGCTGAGTGGTAAGGAGGGGAGTCTGGGAAGTGGACACAGCACGAACCCGACACTGGACCCTGGTGATGAGAAGAGCAATGAGCTGGTGCTCAGTTGTCCCTGTTTCTGGAACGAACTGGGAGGGGAGGGGGAGAGGAACATCAGCCCGTCTAAACAGGTGGGATACACGACACACACACTGGCATCACTACACACACACACACACACACACACACTGGCATCACTGCACACACACACTGGCATCACTGCACACACACACTGGCATCACTGCACACACACACTGGCATCACTGCACACACACACTGGCATCACTGCACACACACACAGGCATCACTGCACACACACACACACACACACACACACACACACTGGCATCACTGCACACACACACACACACAATAAACATGACATAAACACTCTCGGGCCACCCTCACACGGTTCTGCCCCTCTCAGGTGGGCAGTATAGGCAGTGGAGGAGGTTCCAGTGGCTCTGGGGGTGGTAC
The DNA here is from genome assembly GCA_029465975.1 of Dallia pectoralis. Lineage (NCBI taxonomy): Eukaryota > Metazoa > Chordata > Actinopteri > Esociformes > Umbridae > Dallia > Dallia pectoralis. The sequence goes on from CM055736.1 coordinate 18,759,522, forward strand.
TGGATCAGAGGAGGGGCCTCTGGAATCCTCTCTCCCTCACTTCACCAACGCCGGTGTGTCTGTGCTGGAGGCCCCTAAGGACGGCCAGGGCCAACACGCTGACAGGGCCAAGAGGTCTGTGGAGCACTGTGACCTGGGGGCCTACTACTACAGGAAGTACTTCTACCTGAGAGGTGAGGGATGGAGAAGTTCCTCATACAGAACTCCCTCGAGAAAAAGAGAGATCTTAGATAGGGTTGATTTGAATCCAGAAACATACAATTTTCTGAATGTTATTTCTGCAAGCAGGAAGGTTGCCAGCGGGTTGTGAATTTAACTTTTGTCATTTTTTTGCCCGTTTCCTCCAAACCCGTCTGGTTCTCCTTCTCCTGTTTCGTCACCACCCGTCTGGTTCTCCTTCTCCTCTCCAGAGCACTGGAACTATCTGGGTGTGGACGAGACCTTGGGTCCTGTGGCTGTGAGCCTGAGGAGAGAGAAACTGGAAGAGCATAAGGAACATGGACAGCAGTACAACTACCGAGTCATCTTCCGAACCAGCGAGGTACGTGTCTCTACTCTGGACAGAACCGGAACCTGACGAGCTTAGAACCCTTCTAGTTTGTTTCTGATTATCCACAATCTGGTGTTTTTGACCAATGCTTCTTATTTGTTACACTAATAGAACATGGGGTTACATGTGTAGAATGTGTTGACAGTTACGTAATGGGGTTACATGTGTAGAATGTGTTGACAGTTACGTAATGTTAGTACATGTGTAGAATGTGTTGACAGTTATGTTAGTGGGGTTACATGTGTAGAATGTGTTGACAGTTATGTAATGGGGTTACATGTGTAGAATGTGTTGACAGTTATGTAATGGTGGTACATGTGTAGAATGTTCTGAATATAATTCAGTCACACTATTCCAACATGGTGACAGCTCTACAAATGGTGACAGCAGAAGCTTACCTGTCAGGCATATTAATTGTGGTCTAATAGTTGCTCCCTGTAAAGCACCTCCTCTTCTCTCTTCGCTCGCAGCTATTTTGAGCCAGGAAGGTGGGCAGATGTGTGAGAGAGTGTGTGGGTAGAGACGGCGTCACAGGAGAATACTTTAGTGTTTGGGTTCCTCTGCTGCAGCTTTTAGTTAACCCACTGGATCTCTGTAAGAACAGGAGTCAGCGTGACCATACACACGCACACGGACGCACGCACGCACAAACACACCAAACCGCAGGGTCACGGCTGTGTTTCTCTTCTGTTAGAGCACAGGGGATTTGGCCTTTTGTTATCACTGTTTCACGCGTCCTTTTATATTATACTAATAAGTATTGCATCCTTCAGTCGTCCGTCCATGTTTTTCTCCACAATTATTCTGAAGTCCAATTTGATCTTTTCCACATAGAATGTCCTTCGTCTCTCTATTATTCATACTGTCCTTTCCTGAAGTTTGATTTAGCCTGCGTTACAGAGAGAGTGGTGTGTGTGTGTGTGTGTGTGTGTGTGAGACCCCTCAGGAAGTGAGTTTGGGCCATAAGAGCCTTTACTGTATGTGAATGAATAAACAGTGAGGAGAGGCCAAGGCCACACACACACACTAACACACACACACGCTCTTTTTGGCGGTAGCTCTCCCTACTGTAGGGTGTTGTGTTACTGTGGTGTGTGGCGTTACTGTGGTGTGTATTGTGTTGCTGTGGTGTGATGTGTAGTTTTGCACTGTGGTGTGGTGTGTAGTTTTACACTGTGGTGTGTGACATTACACTGTGGTGTGTGCGGAATTACACTGTGGTGTGTATTTTGTTACTGTGGCGTTACACTGATGTGTGTGGCATTACGCTGTGGGGTGTATTGTGTTGCTGTGGTGTGTGGTGTTACACTGTTGGGTGTATTGTGTTGCTGTGGTGTGTGGTGTTACACTGTGGGGTGTATTGTGTTGCTGTGGGGTGTGTGGCGTTATACTGTGGTGTGTATTGTGTTGCTGTGGTGTGGCGTTACACTGTGGTGTGTGTGGAGTTACACTGTGGGGTGTGTGGTGTTACACTGTGGTCTCTATTGTGTTACTGTGTTGTGGCGTTACACTGTGGTGTATGTGGTGTTACACTGTGGTGTGTGTGGTGTTACACTGCGGTGTGTGTGGTGTTACACTGTGGGGTGTGTGGGGTTACACTGTGGGGTGTGTGGCGTTACACTGTGGGGTGTGTGGCGTTACACTGTGGGGTGTATTGTGTTACTGTGGGGTGTATTGTGTTGCTGTTACTGACTGTCTTCTATAAGATATTTTCTGTAATAACCAAAATAAGCGTTTGAATTAATCTCTTTCTCTCTCTTTGTGTAATGGACCATAGTGGGTCCTGCCCGCACCCTTAGAGCCGAACCCTTAGAGCCGAACCCTTAGAGCCGAACCCTTAGAGCCGAACCCTTAGAGCCGAACCCTTAGAGCCGAACCCTTAGAGCCGAACCCTTAGAGCCGAACCCTTAGAGCCGAACCCTTAGAGCCGAACCCTTAGAGCCGAACCCTTAGAGCCGAACCCTTAGAGCCGAACCCTTAGAGCCGAACCCTTGGAGACGAACCCTTGGAGACGAACCCTTGGAGACGAACCCTTGGAGA
>CM055736.1:18764611-18994611 GCA_029465975.1 Dallia pectoralis
TCTCCCTATTTACAGTCTGTGTGTCTGTCGGTCTCCCTATTTACAGTCTATGTGCCTGTCTGTCTCTCTACTTACAGTCTGTGTGCCTGTCTGTCTCCCTATTTACAGTCTGTGTGCCTGTCTGTGTCTTTCAGCTGATTCAACAGGGACCCACTCTCTGTACACCACCTGTAAGGACTATGAGATCATGTTCCATGTGTCGACGATGCTGCCCTACACGCCTAACAACAAGCAACAGGTACTCTGACTGACTGACTGACTGACTGACTGAGGCATGGACCAGGCATCCATCTGCAGCGTAGATGATTTATCAGAGACTCGTGTGTAGGGTTGTCACAGCCGCTAATGTAATATGTGTTTATTATTTTTTATTCATACCTATCCAGATAATGTAACATAATGTTAAGTGGTAACCCAATATTTTTCTCTGATAAAGTAATAGCCCTCAGGACATCTCCTACAGGACCTCTGAAAATCCAGAGAACTTAACGAACGTATAATTGCTGCCCAGACATGTTTTTATGCAACTGAATTGTGAAGTTGACCCTGTAATAGCATTATGAATAGAAGTGTCATATATATAATGTTAACTTGTGCTCTCAGATTAATTCTTGTGTGTGTCTGTTCTCTTGTGTGTAGCTCCTGAGAAAGCGTCACATAGGAAATGACATAGTAACCATAGTGTTCCAGGATCCTGGGGCTTTGCCTTTCACCCCAAAGAACATCCGCTCCCACTTCCAGCACGTGTTCCTGGTAGTCAGAGCACATCAGCCCCTTTCTGACAACACCAGCTATAGGTAAGAAGAAACACACGCACGTACGGTATCTCTCAGATGGGGTGTACTCGCGTTCGTTGCCAGCGGTTCAGACATTAATGGCTGTGTGTCGAGTTATTTTGACGGCACAGCAAATGTACACTGTAATACAAGCTGTACACTCACTAAGTTACATTGTAGCAGAGTGTCGTTTCTTCCGTTTCGTCACATGAAAAGATATAATCAAATATTTACAGAAATCTTAGGGGTGTATTCACTTTTGAGTGATACTGTACATGCATACACAGAGCAACATACTGTTGTTTACGGCACCTGCTGCAGTATCACTGTTGTCCTAGAGGGAATGGTTCTAGATAGTTGAGGTGATCTAGGTGGAATTACTGAGGATATTTAAGGTGTAATTACGGTGTATTTACTATGTGGTCTAGGTGGAATTAATGGATACTAGACAAACTCCATCATTGCAAGTTGGAATGTTTCACATTATCTGTGAATGGGGTTAGACACTTGTCAGCTCTTCAGCTATAGATCACATATTGTTGGTTGTTCTGCTATTGTAGGTCATATTGTTGGTTGTTCTGCTATTGTAGGTCATATTGTTGGTTGTTCTGCTATTGTAGGTCGTATTGTTGGTTGTACTGCTATTGTAGGTCATATTGTTGGTTGTACTGCTATTGTAGGTCGTATTGTTGGTTGTACTGCTATTGTAGGTCGTATTGTTGGTTGTACTGCTATTGTAGGTCGTATTGTTGGTTGTACTGCTATTGTAGGTCATATTGTTGGTTGTTCTGCTATTGTAGGTCATATTGTTGGTTGTTCTGCTATTGTAGGTCATATTGTTGGTTGTTCTGCTATTGTAGGTCATATTGTTGGTTGTACTGCTATTGTAGGTCATATTGTTGGTTGTACTGCTATTGTAGGTCATATTGTTGGTTGTACTGCTATTGTAGGTCATATTGTTGGTTGTTCTGCTATTGTAGGTCGTATTGTTGGTTGTACTGCTATTGTAGGTCGTATTGTTGGTTGTTCTGCTATTGTAGGTCGTATTGTTGGTTGTACTGCTATTGTAGGTCGTATTGTTGGTTGTACTGCTATTGTAGGTCATATTGTTGGTTGTACTGCTATTGTAGGTCATATTGTTGGTTGTACTGCTATTGTAGGTCATATTGTTGGTTGTACTGCTATTGTAGGTCATATTGTTGGTTGTACTGCTATTGTAGGTCATATTGTTGGTTGTTCTGCTATTGTAGGTCATATTGTTGGTTGTACTGCTATTGTAGGTCATATTGTTGGTTGTTCTGGTATTGTAGGTCATATTGTTGGTTGTTCTGCTATTGTAGGTCATATTGTTGGTTGTACTGCTATTGTAGGTCGTATTGTTGGTTGTACTGCTATTGTAGGTCATATTGTTGGTTGTACTGCTATTGTAGGTCATATTGTTGGTTGTACTGCTATTGTAGGTCATATTGTTGGTTGTACTGCTATTGTAGGTCATATTGTTGGTTGTACTGCTATTGTAGGTCATATTGTTGGTTGTTCTGCTATTGTAGGTCGTATTGTTGGTTGTACTGCTATTGTAGGTCGTATTGTTGGTTGTACTGCTATTGTAGGTCGTATTGTTGGTTGTTCTGCTATTGTAGGTCATATTGTTGGTTGTTCTGCTATTGTAGGTCATATTGTTGGTTGTTCTGCTATTGTAGGTCATATTGTTGGTTGTACTGCTATTGTAGGTCGTATTGTTGGTTGTACTGCTATTGTAGGTCGTATTGTTGGTTGTACTGCTATTGTAGGTCGTATTGTTGGTTGTACTGCTATTGTAGGTCGTATTGTTGGTTGTACTGCTATTGTAGGTCATATTGTTGGTTGTACTGCTATTGTAGGTCGTATTGTTGGTTGTACTGCTATTGTAAGTCGTATTGTTGGTTGTACTGCTATTGTAGATCGTATTGTTGGTTGTACTGCTATTGTAGGTCGTATTGTTCGGTAGGTGGGGCAGACTAGGTAGTTCTGTATGACAGTGTGTCTGTAACCATGTCCCTTTATCGCTCCAGAATGCTTCACAACTTCAACATTATTATGTTCCCAGTTGAAGGCCAGTTAGCTTAAAGATGTGTTACACACACACACACACACACACACACTAGACCACGGAGATAACCACAAAACACACGCGAGAACACAGGCAGTCACAAACACGGTTTGGGCACATGTTGATGAGCTGATTAAAACTGTAGTTCTCTATTTAAATCATGGGGTTCTGTCTTTCTCAGTTTTTCCTGTTCTGTTTTTTCGTTCTGTCTTTCTATTTATCTTAATTTTAATTTTAATGGCTATTATTGGCCTGGGGAATATCCGTTTTCATTGCCTAAGCAACACAGAAATAAATGAAATGAAACAATAAATAATACATTCAGTTCAGGACTTTAGTTTTAATAATGTATTCTGTATTCTTGTGTCCAGTTCTCGACATTAATCTAGTCGGCTAGTCTATACATTGGCCACCCAGTGCATTATGGGAACTCTCCCTTATGTATTCGTAGGCACTACATAGCAGAGATGACCGATACTGTGCACATATACTGTATTAACATACACTGGTGATGTTCTGGACCAACTGGGCCGACCCGCGGCGGCTCCAACTCACATGTAACAGGACTTGTAGATTCCCCTGCTAATGCCTTGGTGCCAGATACCACAGGACACCTTCAGCGGTCTTGTGGAGTCCATGCCCCAGCAGGGCGGCGCTGTTTTGGGAGGCACACAGTGTCTCATTAGCATATTAGCAAGGTGGTGATTTGGCCCACCAGTGCATTTACACGTGTGCGTGTGTGTGCGTGTGTGTGTGTGTGTGCGTGTGCGTGTGCGTGTGCGCGCGTGCGTGCGTGTGCGTGTGCGTGTGCGTGCGTGCGTGCGTGCGTGCGTGCGCACTGCATAATATCTGGGTCTGGTTGTGTTCGGACTTCTGTCTTGACTTCCTTCTCTAGCGCTGCCTGTTCTCTCGGTGGGTGAATGTGCTGTTGGCATATCCTCTCGTCTTCCTCTTCCTCACACACTCACACAAGCATCCACTCTGTTAAACTGATGGTACAGGCAGCGGAAACATGTACCCACACACTGTTATTTATAGTGCTGTAATCATAGAGAGGAGGCAGAGATGTGTGTGTGTTCCAGCCCGGAGCTTTGTCCTTTTTCCCAAGGAGGTCAGGAGAGAACAATAGCTACAGGCAACGTGCACGTTCTCTCACACACACACACACACACACACACACACACACACACACACACACACACACACACTCACACACTCACACACACACACACTCTCGCCTTCTTTTTTTCTCAGTCTTTGACATTAAATTACATTTTGTTTTCCTTTCCTATTGATAACTTTCATTGTCTTACAACAGATATACATTCTAGTCAGATGAGTGGCACCCATGTTAAGACAAAGGGAACAACACAGTTAACGAGCAATAGTGAATTGTTCCTACTTGCAGAATAGATTGTACTTTATGAAGTTAATCAAGGGGATTAACTACAAATAACATATTTCCTTATTATAAATATATATTTTTAAGAGCTATTGACACTTTGCACTTTGAGTGTAGGATCATAGGGTATTCTTTCTTGACAATCCTTGAGGTCCTTGAGATCGTTCGGTCTCCGTTAATAGAATGCCCTCTGTGATTGAAACCACAGGTGTGGATAATGTATCCTTAGGGTCAACATACGATCCAGTTTCAGACAAGCCTTAGCCAGTATTGGTAGAGGCAGCCGGTTACCTCAGCCAGGTTCCCAGGACCTGTGGCATTCTAGGTGCTTCCTTGACATAAATATTGCCGTTATTTCTTAGTTTCTGCACTTTCAACAAATTCTCTGATGAAACAGCACCAGCACCTGGATTAGAACAAGTGCTCTGATGAAACAGAACCAGCACCTGGATTAGAACAAGTGTTCTGATTAAACAGAACCAGCATCTAGATTAGAACCAGCGTTCTGATGAAATGTGTAAATTAGGTTAGCCTATTTTCTAAGTAGGTCACTTTCTGTATCCCTCATCAGTTACCGTGGTAATGATTGAGTCTGTACACTCTAGATCAGAGAAAAAAAGGGGGAGATGTCTTGGGCCTGGGTCGGTCCGCATGGGTTCAGCACACTCTCCCCTCTATCGGTCCTGCCGTCTCCCCTCTATCGGTTTATCCTCTATCGTTCCCGCCATCTCCCCTCTATCGGTTTCTCCTCTATCGTTCCCGCCGTCTCCCCTATCGGTCCTGCCGTCTCTCCTCTATCGGTTTCTCCTCTATCGGTCCTGCCATCTCTCCTCTATCGGTTTCTCCTCTATCGGTCCTGCCGTCTCCCCTCTATCGTCCATAAAAGCTGCATTGTTCCTGAATGATCTCTAAGGTGCTATCCATATTGTCGGCAACATTGCTCTGCTATATCGCAGACATTTTTTTGTAAAATCGTCATGATCATTTATTCAAGTCTATTGTCAGCTACAAGTCATTCTTGGGCCAATTCAAACAAACATCCAGTAGCCAATTACTTCACATGTGATTGTCAAAGACTTCCCTATGGCAGCCTCCATCTGTCCTCCTCCATCTGTCCTCCTCCTCCATCTGTCCTCCTCCTCCATCTGGCCTCCTCCATCTGGCCTCCTCCATCTGTCCTCCTCCATCTGTCCTCCTCCTCCATCTGGCCTCCTCCATCTGGCCTCCTCCTCCATCTGTCCTCCTCCATCTGGCCTCCTCCTCCATCTGTCCTCCTCCATCTGGCCTCCTCCTCCATCTGTCCTCCTCCTCCATCTAGCCTCCTCCTCCATCTAGCCTCCTCCTCCATCTGTCCTCCTCCTCCATCTGTCCTCCTCCTCCATCTGGCCTCCTCCATCTGGCCTCCTCCTCCATCTGTCCTCCTCCATGGGCGACAGGCAGTTATCCAGTCAAGCTCAATGAAGCCTCAGGCAGCTATTCATTTCTTGGACTTAATGAAAGGAAATAGGAAAGAAACAGAGCAGCTATGATGGGAGGGGATGTGAGTCAGGTGACTGATGATGCAGAACCCAGAGAGAAGATGTTCCAAAGATCATCCAGGAGAACTTCTCTACCATGCAGGACATTTGTCTCAGAAGGTTTTAGAAGGCCTCTGAAGTTTGTCATTTTCATATAGAACATTCACGCTTGATTTTCCCTCAACCACAAACAGAATGTCTCTTGATTATGCAGAAATTGTATCCAAGTCGGCTCCCACCAACGTTCCACTGGGACTTCTGATGATTAGGACACAGTTCCCCTCTCAGAACTCTTTTGTTCAGGCTTGACATTCAATGTTATTGTCACTTATCGTTTAGAAACAAGCCAACTACAGGCTTAATCTCCAAAGAAAAACCTGATTCTCTGTTGTTATTTTGTCATTTCAGTTAAGGTAACCTCACATAAGGAAAGTGCTTTTCTCAGCTGTAGTTCACTGTATCGCTGAGCTACTCTTTCCCCTACATGGTCTAGAGTACTGTTGGTTCTCAGTTTTGCCTATGGTTCTACATACAGGTTCTACATACAGGTTCTACATACAGGTTCTACATACAGGTTCTACATACAGGTTATACATACAGGTTATACATACAGGTTCATAAGCACCTGTATATTTGGTGAAATATGACTCAGTATATTTTATTTTTATCTATACCCTGATCTCCCTCTCTTTACCTCACGTAGCGTTGCGGTCACTCGTTCCCGTGACGTCCCGTCTTTTGGCCCTCCAATCCCGGAGGACGTGACCTTCCCCAAGTCCTCCGTGTTCCGAGAGTTCTTATTGGCTAAGGTCATCAACGCGGAGAACGCCTCCCACAAGTCGCACAAGTTCCGCGCCATGGCGACGCGGACGCGCCAGGAGTACCTCCGAGACCTGGCGGAGCGCCACACCACGTCCACGCCCATCGACCCGTCAGGGAAATTCCCCTTCATCTCATTGGCTCACAAGAAAAAGGAGAAGAGCCGCCCGTACGCGGGGGCGGAGCTTCGGAGCCTGGGTGCCGTCATGTGGGCGGTGCATGCGGAGGATCATGGGGCGGGGGGAGAACTGGAGGCGCTACTGGCCATCTCTAACGACTTCCTCATCCTGATCGACCAGGAGGCCAAGGCGGTGGTGTTCAACTGCGCCACGAAGGACGTGATTGGCTGGACGCTGGGGAGTCCCGCCTCCATGAAGATTTATTATGAGAGAGGGGAGAGCGTGTCACTGAGGTCCGTTAGTAACAACACGGAGGACTTCAGAGAGGTGGTCAAACGGCTCGAGGTGAGGATGGGCCACACGAATACATACACACACACATGTCAAAACACACACATATACATATACACACACCCATATACACACAGAAATACAAACACACACACACACACACACACACACACACACACACACACACACAGGCCCGTTCATATGTGTCGTTTTGTGTTTCAGCCGTAGCACTCTCGTTGTGCTCGTCTGCATATATACCAGATGCAGGCATCCTAAACGGCATCTACCTGAGCCAGATTAGGGCACTGTCCTCCCTGTTTAGGACAATGCCCTGTGGGGCTGTGGTCAAAAGCAAGGGCGCTATCGTAGTGAGTGGGCCACCGTCTGGGACACAGCCTGGGACCTAATTGCTTCAACACTTACAAGTACGAGTGGGTGACTGTTCTAACCCGTCGCCATAGCAACTAGCTAGCTCAAACGTATCATTATGTAATGGTAATCATCGGCTGCTGATGAAAAGACTCCACCGTCGCCTCCAGCCCACTCACCGGTGGGCCCGGGCTCACGTGCACGCTCACGTGCACGCACGCTCACACGCACGCTCACATGCACCCCGCTGCTTGGGAGTCGTTTGACGAAAGGCGTTGTGGTTTGGATAGGCGTTGTGGTTTTGGATAGGCGTTGTGGTTTTGGATAGGCGTTGTGGTTTTGGATAGGCGTTGTGGTTTTGGATGGGCGTTGTGGTTCATTGTAACTTTCCCATTGATTGAATGTGCCTTAGAGGTATATCTGAATGTGTCTGAATGATGTGTGATCTGTAGATCTGCGTTTGTGTGACGTAGTGGGACCAGCGAGTACCACGCAATCATATTTCAGGACACATATATATACACACACACACACACACAGTCAGTCTGCAGAGAGCATTTAGAACTCATAAGTCCTTCTCCCCCAGCCTCCGACAGATAACACACACAGACAGAACACACCAGTGTTTCCACCAGGAATGTGTGTCGCCAGCACAAACATCCAGACACGTTTTCATTTACCGTAGTCAATATTTCCGTGGTCATCCAATAGCATAAGTGATCTGTAACCATCTTATCTCAGCCACGGTGCATAAAGAAAGCTAATTGTTTTAAGAATATGATTGATTGTCTTAACCGAATAGAAATTACCCTGTGAAGATCTAGTAACCCGAATTTTTACCTGACCAAGATGCATCTCCCAATAGAAAACTATTTACATTACTCCGCCCACTGAATCATAATCTCACCCAGTGGCGTATGGGTACATTTACTAGATTAGATTAAACTTTGTTGTCATTGTTCATTACAAGTACAGTAAAACAAATGCAGTTTGCATCCATCCAGAAGTGCAAAAGAGCAGTGCAAAAAGATATGGAGTACAGTGTGAGGATGTGCAATAGACATGGATAAGTAAATGTGCACGTATTCAGTACAGTGTGAGGATGTGCAATTGACATGGATAAGTAGATGTGCACGTATTCAGTACAGTGTGAGGATGTGCAATAGACATGGATAAGTAGATGTGCAGGTATTCAGTACAGTGTGAGGATGTGCAATTGACATGGATAAGTAAATGTGCACGTATTCAGTACAGTGTGAGGATGTGCAATTGACATGGATAAGTAGATGTGCACGTATTCAGTACAGTGTGAGGATGTGCAATAGACATGGATGTATTCAGTACAGTGTGAGGATGTGCAATAGACATGGATAAGTAGATGTGCAGGTATTCAGTACAGTGTGAGGATGTGCAATTGACATGGATAAGTAAATGTGCACGTATTCAGTACAGTGTGAGGATGTGCAATTGACATGGATAAGTAGATGTGCACGTATTCAGTACAGTGTGAGGATGTGCAATAGACATGGATAAGTAGATGTGCAGGTATTCAGTACAGTGTGAGGATGTGCAATTGACATGGATAAGTAAATATGCACGTATTCAGTACAGTGTGAGGATGTGCAATTGACATGGATAAGTAAATATGCACGTATTCAGTACAGTGTGAGGATGTGCAATAGACATGGATAAGTAGATGTGCAGGTATTCAGTACAGTGTGAGGATGTGCAATTGACATGGATAAGTAGATGTGCAGGTATTCAGTACAGTGTGAGGATGTGCAATTGACATGGATAAGTAGATGTGCACGTATTCAGTACAGTGTGAGGATGTGCAATAGACATGGATAAGTAGATGTGCAGGTATTCAGTACAGTGTGAGGATGTGCAATTGACATGGATAAGTAGATGTGCAGGTATTCAGTACAGTGTGAGGATGTGCAATTGACATGGATAAGTAAATATGCACGTATTCAGTACAGTGTGAGGATGTGCTGTTGATATGGATGAGTAAATGTGCACATATTCAGTACAGTGTGAGGATGTGCAATTGACATGGATAAGTAAATATGCACGTATTCAGTACAGTGTGAGGATGTGCAATTGACATGGATAAGTAGATGTGCACGTATTCAATTCAACAATGTAGCAAATGTGCGGAGGGCAATACAAGCGGAGAACATCTGTGCAAATAGTAAATGAACAGTACAAACAGTAGGCAAAATTAGGACTGTACCGGCGGACGCAGACTAAACCGGCGGACGCAGACTGTACCGGCGGACGCAGACTGTACCGGCGGACGCAGACTGTACCGGCGGACGCAGACTGTACCGGCGGACGCAGACTGTACCGGCGGACGCAGACTGTACCGGCGGACGCAGACTGTACCGGCGGACGCAGACTGTACCGGCGGACGCAGACTGTACCGGCGGACGCAGACTGTACCGGCGGACGCAGACTGTACCGGCGGACGGCGGACGCAGACTGTACCGGCGGACGCAGACTGTACCGGCGGACGCAGACTGTACCGGCGGACGCAGACTGTACCGGCGGACGCAGACTGTACCGGCGGACGCAGACTGTACCGGCGGACGCAGACTGTACCGGCGGACGCAGACTAAACCGGGCCAGCACTGACCCGTCGGTACATTTGACAGGATTGGTCACCGTCTGTTTATTCTGTTCCGTCGCCAGTTCCTGACCAAGGGATGCGAGACGTCGGAGATGACGCTACGTCGTAACGGCCTGGGACAGCTGGGTTTCCATGTCAACTACGAGGGCATCGTGGCCGAGGTGGAGTCGTATGGATATGCCTGGCAGGCAGGGCTTAGGCAAGGCAGCCGATTAGTCGAAATCTGCAAGGTACGGAAGTTCAACCTGTGTGTCATCACATCGGTTGATTATTCAGTAAATTGGCACATGAAATCTACTTTGATGAACTTACCGCCATCGATTGATGCCAACATTGCCTTGTTAAACTGTAATTCTCTCCAGGTTGCCGTGGCGACTCTGACCCACGAACAGATGATTGACGTTCTGAGGACGTCGGTGACCGTACGAGTGGTCATCATACCGCCACACGAAGACGCTACGCCACGGAGGTTTGTGTCGCCACGGGGTAGTCTGACTTTGCGTAAACTTGACTTCTGCTTCTCACCTGACATTCTCCCGCCTGATTCCTCTCCTCCCTCTCCTTCCTCTCCTCCTACTCTTCTTCCTCTCCTCCTTCTCTCATTCCTCTCCTCCCTCTCCTTCCACTCCTCCTTCTCTTCTCTTCTCCTCTCCTCCTCCCTCTCCCCCCTTCTCTCCTACCTCTCCTCCCTCTCCCTACAGAGGCTGCTCCGAGCTCTATCGCATGCCAGTGGTAGAATACAAGGGCAGCGGTGACGGCGGCTCGTTTGAGTACAAATTCCCATTCCGCAACAAGGACAACAAGTGGCAGAGGACCTCCAGTAGCCCCCAGCAGTCCCTGACTGCCTCCCCCCAGCCCCACACCCCCAACCGGGCCGTCAGCCTGGGCAGCTGCGGGGGGAAGACCCTGTCTGCCGAACGGCCGGAGAGGAACGCCGCAATACCGCGAAGTGTCAGTAGCGATGGCAGACCACTGGATGCTAAGAGGTACGAAAGAGGAAAGGAGGGGATGCTCATTTAAGATGATCAAATGTGGGTTTAATGTGTGAGTAGGGACTGAGTGGTGGGGCTGTTTTTCTCTCCGTCTCCTGATCGATTTTTCCGGGGTTATGTTTCTTCTGAAGGATGACTCCGGGCGGTGAGAGTTTTGCCCTTCCCACCTCTCTGGCGTTGGGGCGTTCTCCACACAACCGCTCCTCCCCGTCAAACCTCTCCTGCGCCTCTGACGCCTGGAGGGCTCAGAAGTCCATGCCTGAAGGGTAAGATGCAGAGAGAGTGAGCGTGCACGTGTGTGTGTGTGTGTGTGTGTGTGATCTACAGTATACGCCAAGGAACCCCTAATGCATTTTGTTGAAGAGCAAGTAGGAGGAGAAAAGGCTTGGATGAGGAGGGGAATAACTGAAGCCAATAAAAACACACGTTTATGATTTTCCATTTTCCAAAAAACGCTGTCGTGCCCTTGTCCAGCTTGCTCTCATTAGACGGTTGCAACCTTCAATCAAGTCCTTGTCAGTGGATTTTATTTGTCGCAGATGCTGGCCTCATGTAGTGCCCTACATTCCTCACACAGTGTGCTTCAGAACCAGTGCACTACAGAGGCAGTAGAGTGGCATTTGTGCCGCGACAGGGATTCGGACAGTGTATTTTTTTTCTTTATTGTCTTTCTAATCTCACCTTGATGTCTGGCACATGTTTTTTAGTCCATGAAAAACGTCACGTTTCCTGTTTTGTGTTTATGTGTCCGTGTACGTGTTTAAAGTAACTGAAATGTCCTTTGAAAGGGCTCACCTCTAACTGTGTTTTGTTGGTGTGCGTGACTGTGTGGGTGTCGGTTCTAGGTTGGGGGAACGCCGGCAACATTCCCCTTTATCTTCAGAGCGACAGGCGGTGGGAGAAAGTGGAGCTGGCGGCAAGTCCACCGCTAATTGGACAAGAGCCGAGGAAGGGGGCGGGTCCGATAGAGGTTCGACAGGTAAGAAGGACCGAACGGAACGGAACCGCCTCGATTCGCAAAGCACATTTGCACACGTTCACAGTGTTTCCGCGTCGAACGGTAAAACATGTGTAGTAGAGACGCACACAGGTGAGCCGAAAAATTATGACCAATCACAGGTGACTCAAATAACACCGATCGTCTCCTGACAAAGGCGCATGTCAAGGTCTAGTAGGTAGGCGTAAATATAGGAGTAGCCTTTACTCTCCCCCCTCCCCCGGCACCACCAACGAGGACAGCTGGAAGCTCATGCGCCTCCTCCTGATGTCAACACTTAGCTCTCATGCTGACTTTTAGGGAAAAGCTGTTGACCTCCCAGCAATTATGACTGCGTGGGAACAGTTGGTGGTGTTTTCATGCACTTATCACCCCTGCTGTAATTATCGTCTCTTTTCTAAAGTCATACACAGACCAGTCAACAGACTCACCTACTCTGCTTTATGTAAATACATATATACACACAATTCTGACCGTAACCCTGACCTCAACCACGCCGCTCATCTAACTAACCGCTAGCTCATTACCGGGTCGGGGCGCTAAGCGGTTGTGTCCGTTGACCTCGTCGACGGGGCCATTTTTGATACACTGCGGTTTCGGGAATTCGTACAATTAGCCTTTATCTGTTGGTACATTTCAAGTAGAGCTAGAGCACAAAACTACCCAGCAGACAGCTCTTCACCTCCCACACAACACATGGAGAGGGAGAGAGATGGAAGGGAGAGAGAGAGAGAGAGAGAGAGGGAGAGAGGGAGAGGGCAGGGAGGGTGGGATTGGGGGGAGACTGTGACACATTCCCCCCGTCCTCTTTTCCACATATTATGCAAAGGGTGTGTGTTATCTGTGGGTGTGTGAGAGCAATGCAGACTGTGTGTTTAAACCGTGTGTGTGTGTGTGTGTGTGTAAAACTGCAGCTGTCATGTCTCTTCCCTCTGAGGAACGGCTGTCTGCTTCTTCTGCGCTACTCTTCTTCAGATTCCATTCAGAACACACACACACTCGCACGCAAGCAGGTTCCGGCTTATAGCTGCTGGTCCGGGAACTGTTAAATAGTTGTGAAACTCAGCGATTAACGATCATATAATCAGGTGTTTCCAATGTCCTACAGATCTCCCTCCATGTTGTCTATCCAGGGTTGTGGCTAGAACGACGAAGGACACATTCTTCTCTTTCCTGTCTGTACAGTTGTGTAACCATCTCCTTGTGCACTTTTCTTTAACTCCATATCACTCCATTGCTCCATCCTTTCTCTCGCTCTTTCTCTCCTTCCTCTTCCTCCCACTCCCCATCGCTCATCCCATTCTCATGATTCTTAGGGTCGTAGTCTACATGACACACACTAACCCTCATGTGCTTTTCATTTCTTCTCTTTCACTTCATTCCTCTGTGCATTGTACAGTTAATTTTTCTCCGAACCGTTTCCCCTCAGAACCGTTTCCCCTCAGAACCGTTGCCAGTATTCTCCAGCCCCCTGCGGCTGACTCGAACCCGGTTCTGCTATCTCCCTGTAAAACCACAGAAGCGACAGCTCTTTTTCCTCTGCTGCACATATCCTCATTTTATGTTTCCTTTATTATGGTTTTCCTTGTTTTTTACTTTGTGTCTGAGAATATATATCGTGTGGTTTTGGCAACTATAAATTACTTTCCAGTTCCCAGTCCATTTAACATAACCGGTTTCCAAGGCTAACCCAGTCACTCTGGATTGGAGTCCGCTTCCTGACCACTCAGTCTTTTCTTCACCAAACAATTGTGTGCGGAAAAACGTGCTAGATTTTTTTGTTCTATTTTATTCATTAAAGGCAGAGGAGAGTTTTTGGTGAAAAGGCAGTGGTTCGATTTTGACCGTACACATTGGAGACCATGGTTCACAGGTCTGGACCACCTCAGGCCAATATCCCTGCCAAAAACTCAAGTTTGAATCGCCGGGCGGCTCAAATGTTTTAACGTCCAGTCGTGTGCCCGTATGTTTCAGATGCCCCAGTGTCTAAGTCCGGACCTGGATACTCTGGAGCTCCACGCATCCAAAGGCAGGAGCAGGTTATCCATCTGTCCCCTAAGAAGGGCTCCCAGGTCAGGCACCACACCAACCTCCCCTCAACCAGGGTGGAGGATAATACAAACGTTTAAGCTTTCGGCATGCATTTTAACAGTCCGCAATTCTTTCTGCGCTGATGTAAACCCAAACCCTACCTCTGTTTTACCCACAAAATGTAGTTCTGCTTCAGCCGAGTGTGACTGTAATTAAGTGCCAATTTATAACGTGTTATTATGAAAATTTGCAGTAAAATGAACATGTGTTGTGTAATCGTACAGTTGAATAACAGTAAGTCGTAGAACAGCAAGTCTGAATGAATCAAGCGCGTATGAATGGACAGGTGAACCGGTGGTAGTGAACCAATTCAGTTATGACTCACCATTAGATCCATGTGGCAGAAGGGAACCAATGGAGCCTACGGAGTTGAATCATGTCTCTGTTGTTGTTGACTCTAATCTTACCCTCCGGCTCCCCCCCTTCCCCCTACCTCCCCCCTACCTCCCCCTCTTTAGTCTGAGGGCCCCTTGTCCGGTCATTCAAGCAGTAACACCATATCCAGCACGGCCTCCAGCGGGGGCCACAGCGACAGTGACAAGTGGTTTGACCTGGGGGGCCCCGGAGCCCCAGGGGAGGCCCCGGACTCTGAACCGAACGGCCTCGGCGGGGGCTACCTCCAGGGGGCCTCGGCCGACAGCGGAATCGACACGTCGCCCTACAGCGGGGGCCACGGCGGGGGGGTGAGCCACCCGCACCTCGTGAGTTCCACCGCCCTTCTAGCCCCCGCAGGCAGAGAGGGGAGGGACAGGGCAGCGTCTCCCTGGCATAGCCCCACCGATGGGGGCAGGAGGGTACTGGAAAGGTCGCCCCCGGCTGCGGACAGCCCACAACCCCCTGGGGATAGGGGGGAGGGTGTGGCCAGGACCCCTCCTACACACCTGCTGGTTAAAGACGGCAGCTCGTACAGCGTGAGCGATGCTGGATCTCACTCAAGGTATGGATGGGTGGACGAGGTCTGCGCACACACACACACACACACACACACACACACACTGGCCGTGACATTTCCGAAGTCTCTCCCTCCTCTCGTCCTCCCCGTGAAGCTTTAAGAACATTCCGAAAAGCAGTCGCTCTAAATAGATGGAATCAGGTTGACCCACAATGCACCAGGCCTCATAGGTTGATCTGCTTCTACAGTTATAAAACCACCGTCTAGGAGTGGGCGGAAAAAACACCCTGCAGTGATGATTTCACTTCCTCCGGTTAGCGACTAGGTTTTTGCTGAATACATCAGACTGGTGGTGGTCTGAATGGTTCAGTGGGGTCTTTGATTCAAGAAGTGGATAATGCAAAACCAAAGTTGAATTACAAGCTTGTAAAAATGTGATAAATGCATGATATACATATGGCGAGGTCTGCATGTTTCTGTGAGAAATCGCTCTAACAAGAGAGTAGCAAATTCTCTGTACTAATTAGTTTGTTAACTGGTTTATGGGAGCAACACGTCACCTCTGTGATTTGTGTTTTATGATTATTATAGCGCAGCTGAGGAATGAGATGTGCATTATAACAGTCTGGACAAATACTGTGTCTTATTCCTAGAATAACATTTGAACAGATTATGATGAATAAATAAGGTTTGTTCACAGAGCTTGTTATTTTCACAATCGTTTTATTTTTTAGAGGTGGCTGACGGTCTTGACACATCTAGTCCATGACTCTGGATTTATTGAATGAAAATGTAGATCATGTCCGTGGCACAAACTACAGTAATGCCCCTTTTCCCATCTCCCTCTCTTCCTCCCGACCAGTTCCCGAGGACACTCCGGCCACAGCTCACCCCGGGAGGAGTCCTCTTCCTCGGCCACATCTCCGTGTTCCCAGACGTCCGTCTCACCTTGTCCCAAAACCTTCTATCCCCGTCAGGGGGCCACATCGAAGTACTTGATTGGCTGGAGGAAGCCTGGATCCACCATCAACTCTGTGACTTCGGGGACAATCGAAAGTAAGTTCAAGCCGGGAGTTATAGATAAAAGATGTCCTTTTATAATGCAGGGTTAAAGGTTGTTATGGAATTCAGTGCACATGTACTGCTGCAGTATGGGTTAAAATCTGACCTGCTCTATTTAATGAAGAATACAATGTGATGTATTAACACAATTGGTACCCTCACCATGGCTTTTCCACTGACCTCTGACCCACGTGTGTTTCCATGTTCCCAGGAAGTCCCCAGGGGAAGGGGGTGGTGGTGTAGGAGAGGGTGGAGGTGGTGGTCTTGGTGGGGTTCAGAACAGACCCCATCACTCCCCCCAGCCTCACCCACACCTCACCCACGCCAAGACCACCGTGGAGGAGGATGTGAAGAGACTGAGTCCTGACAGCCCCCCCAAACACAGACGACACAGGGTCAAGGACAAGGTATTTACTACTGTGTGTGCGCGTGGGTCTCTGTGCGCGTGGGTCTCTGTGCGCGTGGGTCTCTGTGCGCGTGGGTCTCTGTGCGCGTGGGTCTCGCGTGGGTCTCTGTGCGGGTGGGTGGGTGTGTCTGCACTGGGCGTCTCCTAACGCTAACTCTGTACCCCTCCCACCACCACCAGTCATCCTCTTCAGCCCAGCCCCCAACCCGTCGCTCACTCCACAGGACCCTATCAGATGAGAGCATCTACCGTGGCCAGCGAGTCCCCTCTCTGAGGCTGGGGGACGTAGATCCAGACCCCGCCCCTGGGATGGGCGCTGACCTCCTGTTCAGCTGCTCTACGGTGCCCCGGTCCCCTGTCACCCGGGGGGTACCCCTGAGACGACCCTCCTACAAGCTGGGGATCAAACTGCACGGTTAGAATAATATGTCTAACTATTCCTATGACCCCTGACTATTCTTTTGAACCCTGACTATTGTTTTGGCCGCGACTATTGTTTTGAACCCCGACTAGTCCTTTGAAGCCTGTCTTCTGATTGCTGACTCCTGTGTACAATCGATTGCTGAGAATTGGTCACTGGCTATTTAACAATGTATATCATTATAGCACAGTGACAACGTGAACATAGTGTGCCTGGATACAGGGTTAAAGAAAAAGAAAAACACTGCACCAATTTAGATATCGCATGCAGAGTGTAGAGTGTGGTAACTGTGTAACCAGTGCCCTCTTCTGGTAGAACTGGGGTATCAACATTGTAATGACATATTTTAACAGCATTGCCATTTGCAATTCTTTAAAAGAAGCAGGGGCATTATTACCATGTAGAATCATGCCTCTAAACATTCGCATTATCCGATTTGCCCATTCTCCAGGTGACCTGTCTGCGTCTGACACGTCATTGGCTGAGATGGTTGAGCGACAGCGCCATCCCCTCCCTCAGGAACTGATGCCCCTCCCCCCGTCCGAGGGCAGGGACAGCCCTCTGGACTGGACCCACCTGGTGGATGTAGCCAACACCTTTGAAAGTAAGAGTCACGTGTGTGTGTGTGTGTGTGTGTGTGTGTGTGTGTGTGTGTGTAAAGGACTTCAGATGTCTCAGACTTCATATGTAATATCTTCTCTATTAATGATTATTTGACCTCCACCCCACTTTTGCCCCCTGTCTCTGGGTCCCACTCTCCAGCCCAGAGAGGGTTTGTCTACAGTGAATCTAACCCCAGAGGGAGTGGGGCATCCAGCCCACAACACACACAACATAGCCTGGAGCTCCAGCCAACGCCACTGTCCAGACCTTCATCTAGGTAAAAACTTACCAGTATCACTAAATGTATGAGCAACTGCGGAAACACGTTCTCTTATGTTGAGACTTATTAACATGTAATTAAAATCGGATCAGTATTATCGGTTATATCGATCATAAAACATGTAAATAAAACATTTTGGAGTCAAACGTTTGTAGTAGACTATGTTCCAGTATATGAATAATGTAAAATTGACATAGCAGTTATATTGTAATAAGTGTTATTTTTAGGGAAAGTGTTTTCATTCATGTTCCGCTGCAGATCAACCATGACATCTGAGAGGATTTTTAAAGACTACACCTATGTCATGTCACCAAATAGTTACCTTAGCATGAAGGGTAAAATAAGGAAGACTAACGTGGTGTGGGGTGTGTGGGTCTCTTTTACCAGTGAGGGTCCTGCCGGCTTGGAGAGGAAGGTCACCAAGCTAGAAGCGATGGTCAAGATGCTACAGGATGACCTGAAGAGGGTAACACACACACACATACAATATCATAGGGTAACACACACACACATACAATATCATAGGGTAACACACACACACATACAATATCATAGGGTAACACACACACACATACAATATCATAGGGTAACACACACACACATACAATATCATAGGGTAACACACACACACATACAATATCATAGGGTAACACACACACACATACAATATCATAGGGTAACACACACACACATACAATATCATAGGGTAACACACACACACATACAATATCATAGGGTAAAACACACACACACACAATATCATAGGGTAACACACACACACACACAATATCATAGAGTAACACACACACACACACAATATCATAGGGTAAACACACACACACACACAATATCATAGGGTAAACACACACACACACAATATCATAGGGTAACACACACACACACACAATATCATAGGGTAAACACACACACACACACAATATCATAGGGTAACACACACACACACACAATATCATAGGGTAACACACACACACACACAATATCATAGGGTAACACACACACACACACAATATCATAGGGTAACACACACACACACACAATATCATAGGGTAACACACACACACACACAATATCATAGGGTAACACACACACACACACAATATCATAGGGTAACACACACACACACACAATATCATAGGCACACACACACACACACACAATATCATAGGGTAACACACACACATACAATATCATAGGGTAACACACACACACATACAATATCATAGGGTAACACACACACACATACAATATCATAGGGTAACACACACACACACACAATATCATAGGGTAACACACACACACACACAATATCATAGGGTAACACACACACACACACAATATCATAGGGTAACACACACACACACACAATATCATAGGGTAACACACACACACACACACAATATCATAGGGTAAACACACACACACACAATATCATAGGGTAACACACACACACACACAATATCATAGGGTAACACACACACACACACAATATCATAGGGTAACACACACACACACACAATATCATAGGGTAAACACACACACACACAATATCATAGGGTAACACACACACACACACACACAATATCATAGGGTAACACACACACACACACACAATATCATAGGGTAACACACACACACACACACAATATCATAGGGTAACACACACACACACACACAATATCATAGGGTAAACACACACACACACACACACAATATCATAGGGTAACACACACACACACACACACACAATATCATAGGGTAAACACACACACACACACACACACAATATCATAGGGTAACACACACACACACACACACACAATATCATAGGGTAACACACACACACACACACACACAATATCATAGGGTAACACACACACACACACACACACAATATCATAGGGTAACACACACACACACACACACACAATATCATAGGGTAACACACACACACACACACACACAATATCATAGGGTAAACACACACACACACACACACACACAATATCATAGGGTAACACACACACACACACACACACAATATCATAGGGTAAAAACACACACACACACATACAATATCATAGGGTAAACACACACACACACATACAATATCATACACACACACACACACATACAATATCATAGGGTAACACATAGGCAACACACACATACAATATCATAGGGTAAACACACACACACATACAATATCATAGGGTAACACACACACACATACAATATCACACACACACATACAATATCATAGGGTAAAACACACACACATACAATATCATAGGTAAACACACACACACATACAATATCATAGGGTAACACACACACACATACAATATCATAGGGCAAACACACACACACATACAATATCATAGGGTAAACACACACACATACAATATCATAGGGTAACACACACACACATACAATATCATAGGGTAACACACACACACATACAATATCATAGGGTAACACACACACACATACAATATCATAGGGTAACACACACACATACAATATCATAGGGTAACACACACACACATACAATATCATAGGGTAACACACACACACATACAATATCATAGGGTAACACACACACACAAACAAAATCATAGGGCAACACACACACACATACAATATCATAGGGTAAACACACACACATACAATATCATAGGGTAACACACACACACATACAATATCATAGGGTAAACACACACACACATACAATATCATAGGTAACACACACACACAAATACACAGGGTAACATACAATATCACATACAATATCATACACACACACATACAATATCATAGGGTAACACACACACACATACAATATCATAGGGTAAACACACACACATACAATATCATAGGGTAACACACACACACATACAATATCATAGGGTAACACACACACACATACAATATCATAGGGTAAACACACACACACATACAATATCATAGGGTAACACACACACACATACAATATCATAGGGTAACACACACACACATACAATATCATATAAACACACACACATACAATATCATAGGGTAAACACACACACACATACAATATCATAGGGTAACACACACACACATACAATATCATAGGGTAACACACACACACATACAATATCATAGGGTAACACACACACACATACAATATCATAGGGTAACACACACACACATACAATATCATAGGGTAACACACACACACATACAATATCATAGGGTAACACACACACACATACAATATCATAGGGTAAAACACACACACATACAATATCATAGGGTAACACACACACACATACAATATCATAGGGTAACACACACACACATACAATATCATAGGGTAACACACACACACATACAATATCATAGGGTAACACACACACACATACAATATCATAGGGTAACACACACACACATACAATATCATAGGGTAAACACACACACACATACAATATCATAGGGTAACACACACACACATACAATATCATAGGGTAAACACACACACACATACAATATCATAGGGTAAACACACAACATACAATATCATAGGGTAAACACACACACACATACAATATCATAGGGTAACACACACACACATACAATATCATAGGGTAAAACACACACACATACAATATCATAGGGTAACACACACACACATACAATATCATAGGGTAACACACACACACATACAATATCATAGGGTAACACACACACACATACAATATCATAGGGTAACACACACACACATACAATATCATAGGGTAACACACACACACATACAATATCATAGGGTAACACACACACATACAATATCATAGGGTAACACACACACACATACAATATCATAGGGTAACACACACACATACAATATCATAGGGTAACACACACACACATACAATATCATAGGGTAAACACACACACACATACAATATCATAGGGTAACACACACACACATACAATATCATAGGGTAACACACACACACATACAATATCATAGGGTAACACACACACACATACAATATCATAGGTAAAACACACACACATACAATATCATAGGGTAACACACACACACATACAATATCATAGGGTAAACACACACACATACAATATCATAGGGTAACACACACACACATACAATATCATAGGGTAACACACACACACATACAATATCATAGGGTAAACACACACACACATACAATATCATAGGGTAACACACACACACATACAATATCATAGGGTAACACACACACACATACAATATCATAGGGTAACACACACACACATACAATATCATAGGTAACACACACACACATACAATATCATAGGGTAAACACACACACATACAATATCATAGGTAAACACACACACACATACAATATCATAGGGTAACACACACACACATACAATATCATAGGGTAAACACACACACATACAATATCATAGGGTAACACACACACACATACAATATCATAGGGTAACACACACACACATACAATATCATAGGGTAAAACACACACACATACAATATCATAGGTAAACACACACACATACAATATCATAGGGCACACACACACACATACAATATCATAGGGTAAACACACACACACATACAATATCATAGGGTAACACACACACACATACAATATCATAGGGTAACACACACACACATACAATATCATAGGGTAACACACACACACATACAATATCATAGGGTAAAACACACACACACATACAATATCATAGGGTAACACACACACACATACAATATCATAGGGTAACACACACACACATACAATATCATAGGGTAAACACACACACACATACAATATCATAGGTAAACACACACACATACAATATCATAGGGTAACACACACACACATACAATATCATAGGGTAACACACACACACATACAATATCATAGGGTAAACACACACACACATACAATATCATAGGGTAACACACACACACATACAATATCATAGGCAACACACACACACATACAATATCATAGGGTAAACACACACACACATACAATATCATAGGGTAAACACACACACACATACAATATCATAGGGTAAACACACACACATACAATATCATAGGGTAAAACACACACACACATACAATATCATAGGGTAACACACACACACAATATCATAGGGTAACACACACACACAATATCATAGGGTAACACACACACACAATATCATAGGCAAACACACACACAATACACACACACACAATATCATAGGGTAACACACACACACAATATCATAGGGTAACACACACATACAATATCATAGGGTAACACACACACACAATATCACACACATACAATATCATAGGGTAAACACACACACATACAATATCATAGGGTAACACACACACACATACAATATCATAGGGTAAACACACACACACATACAATATCATAGGGTAACACACACACAATATCATAGGGTAACACACACACAATATCATAGGGTAACACACACACAATATCATAGGGTAACACACACACACATACAATATCATAGGGTAACACACACACACATACAATATCATAGGGTAACACACACACACATACAATATCATAGGGTAACACACACACACATACAATATCATAGGGTAACACACACACACATACAATATCATAGGGTAACACACACACACATACAATATCATAGGGTAACACACACACACATACAATATCATAGGGTAACACACACAAACATACAATATCAGCCTCCTCTCTGTGCTTCGACTAACACGATATTCTGTTAACTCGTTCCCAAATAGTGTTTTTGACTCACCCTGTGTCTATGAAGTTTGTTCTGTAATATATGGGAACATGGTTCAATCTGGGAATAAATGCGTGTTCCAGGATTCTGGGAATAAATGTGTGTTCCAGGATTCTCAGGTTGACCTAAATGTGTCGCTCGTATCAATAAAAAGATCTTTGTTCTGAGGGTCTTTGGATCCGGTCGTGAGCACACACACACACACACACATCCCATCAACATTGCTCTGTGTCCTTTCTTTAAAAAAAAAGCAAATAAATAAACAGGGTACTGGCGTTATCTAATTCTCGCTCTCTTCGTCTCTCACATGTAGGAACACGAGGAGAAACAGCGTCTCCATCTACAGATCAAGAGACTGTGGGAGGACAACCAGCGACTGAAGGAGGAGTCTCTGAGTTCTGCAGCCAAACTCAAGAAGTTCACAGAGTGGGTCTTCAACACCATCGACATGAACTGAGACAACAAGAGGAGGTGATGGAGGAGGACCAGGGGGAGGAGAAGAGGGAGGAGGGGGAGAGAAAATGATTGTACAACAACCACCAACACCCTAAAAAAGACTTTGCCTGCTTGTTTTTTTCCATCCTTGTGACAATTTCTTTGTCTCTCATTTACCTACTGAAGCTCAGGATCAACTAGAAGGACTATTGTCTATTGATAAAGGACTTTCTCTGCACTGGCCTACCCTCACTGGGGGGGTGGTGGAACAACAGACACTGTGTCTGGCCTACCCTCACTGGGGGGGTGGTGGAACAACAGACACTGTGTCTGGCCTACCCTCACTGGGGGGTGGTGGAACAACAGACACTGTGTCTGGCCTACCCTCACTGGGGGGGTGGTGGAACAACAGACACTGTGTCTGGCCTACCCTCACTGGGGGCGGGTGGTGGAACAACAGACACTGTCTGGCCTACCCTCACTGGGGGCGGGTGGTGGAACAACAGACACTGTGTCTGGCCTACCCTCACACTGGGGGGTTCTGGAACAACAGACACAGACCGACGGAGACAGGCGGGGACTACAGCCACCAGCTGTTTTGTGTCCACTTGCATTATTTTATTGACAAGGGAACAAAAAATGGAGAATGACGACCCCACCTGGGACTGGCGACCCCACCTGGGACTGGCGACCCCACCAGACAACGTTCCCCAGTACTGTACATAGTAACCAGCTCTAAAAAAAACAGGACATCCTGACCAACAAGGGTCTGTTTCTGTACTGTTTTGGACCATTGAGAAGTGAATAGATTTACAATCAGCCTGAAGTACTGTTCTTAATACTGTTCTTAGTACTGTTCTTAGGCAGGGCCACAAATCTGAAGGAGAACAAACAAAATGTGACGTGTAGAGACATCATTCTGCCTGGTTATCCCGATCATGGTTATGGCATTCCCGGATATCCCGATCCCGGTTATCTCGTTGTAAACTTGTTCACAAGCAGTGTGTCTGAAACAAGCCTGGAGATTCATGGAAGGATCTCACACACTCTTACTCCACAACCACACACACACAACCACACACACACACCTTTTAAAAGTGCTGTTGTCATAATCCCACAATTTATTGCAGGTGCTTGTGACACCAACTGAACCGGTCAACAACAATTGATCCCAGAACCATTTCAGAACAGAAGCTGTGTCTTTCAGGTATACATCGATTCCATAACAACTGAAATCAAGTACATCGGTTAAAGCAAGGAGATGGTTGTACTGGACTGGTTGTTCCTCAAAGCAGAAAGATCTGAAGTTAAACCAAGGCACCATAAGGCTTTAAACAGCAATCCTAAGTGCAACCAGAGTTGTCCAAAAGCAATGGGAGGTTTCCAACCTTTGGTATGACTTACTGAAGACTACAAAGTAGGACTATCACCCATCATCTCAAGCAATGTTGGATCTGTTAATCTTTTAAATTCCGATCGACGTATCGTCAGAGAAGCTTCGGATTTATTTCTTTCTTTGTATTGTAAAAATCTATAAATAACTTGTTCTAATTGAGTACAGTACAACTGAAGTCATTGGTGGTTCGTTTTCTCTTAGAAAAAGGTCAGTCTTTTATTTGAATAGCTTTGGAGTCTTTACTTTCTTGCTACTAAAGCCTGATATTATGGTTTCTACTAGCTCTTGTGCAGAAGGACAGGGTGCGTTTCTCCCCTCCTGTTCTTGGAGAAATGCCCACTTGGACACTGAACCCGAGCTATCTTTCAATATTCTCAATATCTTGTGTTTCGTGGTGCCCCAGCCTGCTGTTGTGTTGCTTACAGTGCCATCCAGTGGTGAAAAGTAAAAGTGTCACTCGACTTAAAAAAGAAGAAATCTATGTGCTGCCACGATCCATCCACTGTGTATTGAAACTGCTCTCTGTAGTGAATAACTAGAGGCTCCGTTCAATTACAGACGGATAATAGAGTGATTGTGAATGTGCGATGGGCCCTTACATTACATTACGAAGCCAGTCTGTCTGCACTACAGTTTGACAGGTGAAAGTTTTTCGGTTTTAAATGAATGTGTGTGAACTTCACACTGTCCAGTCCACACTCATATTACGAAAACATAGCCTGGCTCCCGGGTCCAGGTATGTGCTCTCTTGCCAACCGTTTGTGTTGGCAAAATAGCTTTCCAGGCTACAGAAACGGGATGTTTTTCATAAGAAAACCAGTGTTAAAATGTATGTCGCTTCTTTGCAAGCTGAAAGAGTATTTGGTCTGACAGACATACACACAGTCCTCTGCAGTCTAACTGATAGACTCTCTCACACACACACACACACACACACACAGTCCACTGTGGTATAACTGACAGACACACAGATCGTTGCGACTAACTGACACACACACACACACACACACACCGTACAGTGCGGTCTAACTGACACACACACACACAAATTATTGCGGTCTAACACACACACAGATCGTTGCGACTAACTGACACACACACACCGTCCACTGCGGTATAACTGATAGACACACACACAGATCGTTGCGACTAACTGACAGACACACACACACACACACCGTACACTGCGGTCTACTGACAGACACACAGATCGTTGCGACTAACTGACACACACACACACACCGTACAGTGCGGTCTAACTGACACACACACACACAAATTATTGCGGTCTAACACACACACAGATCGTTGCGACTAACTGACACACACACACCGTCCACTGCGGTATAACTGATAGACACACACACAGATCGTTGCGACTAACTGACAGACACACACACACACACACCGTACACTGCGGTCTACTGACAGACACACAGATCGTTGCGGTCTAACACAAACACACAGATCGCCGCGCTCTGACAGACACAGATCGTTGCTAGAGTATAACTAGTGGACCCAGGTCTGTGTGTCCACCTCTGTCTAACAGACATTAATCACGAGGCACCAGAATCATTATGGTTTGTGCATTATCACACGTCCACATGACCTGAACATCTTCCACAGCAGCTGTGATGGTGCCCCAGAACCGTTACATTCAAAGTATTTAAACATTTGATTTGGGACAACTCCAATGGCTCTGTATTAAGCTAGCCGGGCGTATTCAATCGTGGTGGACCCCAATAATTAGAAGCTGGATTCTGTCAGAACGGAATGGTTCTAGAGAGGTGTGTCTGAGCGGTGCTTCTGTTGTAGGACCCGGCCCAATTCCTCTGTATCCTCCATTACCGGAACCAGAGACTGACAAAGATGCTTTGTCTACATATTATTGTGCCATAGATTTCTATTGAATTGCTGCATATCAGTGTAATAAATGAAGTAATAAATGACACGTCTGTTCCTGTTTTAATAGTTTGAAGGTCTGTTTTCACGCACACACACACAGGTTTCTTTTTCCTTGTTTACTGTTGTTTTTCAGTGCTTCTACTTTGCTTAAAGACAAATCAAAAAACGACAAAGACAAATTGGTGGAACGTAAACGAATGTGTTTCAATGTCCCATTTTGTAATTACATTTTTTGTTTGATAATGTTTTTAAGAAATCTTTGCACACTTTTTTTGTACAAATGATTGTTGCGACGCGATGGATTATGTATGGAACCACTCCTGTGCGCTGTTATCTAAATGTACTTCATTTCCCTCATTTGAGCCGTTTCTTATATATGACAATAGAGAGCCATTGTTTTCTGGGGATGGCCCAGAGTGTTGATGGGTAATATTATATGGTAGCGACCTGCCTAATGTTGTGTTGGAAACACGGCCCTGATCCAGTGTCACAAACGAGACGGCTGACAAAAACCACTTTGAATGAGTCTGGCATTTACGAAGATATGATATATGATTATTAATCAAAGTACTGTTTACATCGGACGTCTGTACGTGAAGTGTCGCCGTCTACAGAAAAAAAACGACATCACAGTGTTACCGTTTTCTGAATTAAAATCTCTCTCCATTTGAGGCGCCCTTGTGTCGCCTGTGTTTGTGACTGGCTGACGAAGGGTTGAGATGGTGTGTGTGCGTGCGTGCTTGCGTGTGTGTGTGTTCCAGTCCATGCAACATATAGGGCCAGAGTAAAACCTGACTTCTAGCCCCCACCCACAAGTCTACTGATTTTCAGGCAATTAGCTTCAACATGCTGACGCTGATTGGCTAATGACGATGTGTCTGACATAAATGTGCTGAAGTAATGACAATAATTAATTTTCTGGTTTCTACCATCTATATTACATGATGCAGTCAGGAGGCTGTACGTTGTTAACAACAACGCAACAGTGAGATTGAAGGCCGTCCACCAGGGACTTACCATTCCACACACTCACTATTTAGAGTCGGGCCACTCTGAACCAGTGAGTCCATAACTAACTACAAGCTCTATTTAGAGTCGGGCCATTTAGAGTCGGACCACTCTGAACCAGTGAGTCCATAACAAACTACAAGCTCTATTTAGAGTTGGGCCACTCTGAACCAGTGAGTCCATAACAAACTACAAGCTCTATTTAGAGTTGGGCCACTCTGAACCAGTGAGTCCATAACTAACTACGTTAGTTCCAAATGGCATCTCATTCCTCTCATGTTTCCTTATACAGCGCCAAAGCATTGTACTATTTAGGGTTTGGGGTGCCATTTATGGTCTCCCACAGCTTTTTACCCACTGGTGTTCTCTTAAAAAAAGTACATACTTAAAGTTATTCCCACAGGTTTGAATGTATTCACTACAACTCTGACCCTCCTTTTCTTCCATTTGGTATTTGATATGAAGTACTGTTTGCCATGCAACTGCACAAGTAAAACATCTAAGGAGTAAAGACCAAAGAAAATAGACAACAGAATGGGGACTGTCCTACAACTGGATTGGACTAGCTTAAGGGTTTCAAAATGTCCACAACTTAAAACAATATTCTAAAACTTGTGTGTGTTTGTGTGTAAAACAAAACCTCACACTAATCAATACAAACACTTAGCAGCTAACCACCTAAACAACAATATCCTGACTAATGGATTGGTGTGTGTTTCTATAAGCCCGTCAGTCTGATGTAGAAGAGGGCTGATGCACGTGAGGAAATGTAGCCAACCAAACTGTTAGGAGGCATGCAGTAAGTGTAGACACACACACACACCCAGACACGCACACACACACCCAGACACGCACACACACAGCCAGACACGCACACACACACACCCAGACACGCACACACACAGCCAGACACGCACACACACACCCAGACACGCACACACACACACCCAGACACACACACACACACACCCAGACACGCACACACACACACCCAGACACGCACACACCCAGACACGCACACACACACCCAGACACGCACACACACACCCAGACACGCACGCACACACACACCCAGACACGCACACACACACACACACAGACACACACACACACCCAGACACGCACACACACACAGCCAGACACACACACACACACACCCAGACACGCACACACACACCCAGACACGCACACACACACCCAGACACGCACACACACACCCAGACACGCACGCACACACACACCCAGACACGCACACACACACCCAGACACGCACACCCAGACACGCACACACACACCCAGACACACACCAATATGTTCTGCCAGTTTTCCCATTAGCCTGACAATTACTGTTTAGGTGGTTAGTTGCTGTTAGATGCTAAGTGCTTATATTGATTTGTGTTCCTATTGATGTCAATCTTTCCATCAATCTGATGAAATCATTTGAGGAGCCATATTAGTGTGTACACACACACTAATATGTGTGTGTGTGTTCATGTGTAGTGAAACGAGTGTCTGTGTGTGTGTTTGGAAGCACCCAGCTGTGACAAGAAGGATTCTCTGGACGTGACTTGATATTGCTATTAAAGTGGGTAATTTGATCCCGAACAGTTTATGTGCTGCTGTTGGACGTCAGTGTGTGGGACCCGTCTATCCATGGGTGTTGGACGTCAGTGTGTGGGACCCGTCTATCCATCTGTCTAATGGTGTTGGACGTCAGTGTGTGGGACCCGTCTATCCATCTGTCTAATGGTGTTGGACGTCAGTGTGTGGGACCCGTCTATCCATCTGTCTAATGGTGTTGGACTACCTCAGTGTGTGGGACCCGTCTATCCATCTGTCTAATGGTGTTGGACTTCCTCTGTGTGTTGTCCCTCAGATACAGACCGCTGTGTGTGCTGGTCGGGTGGCCGGAGCAGATCACACACACACACTAAACTCCCAGATTGTTTCCTTGCATCAGGTTCTTGTATCCTTCTATTTACTGGGGAACCTTTCACCTTATCAGCCAAACTATACTTCCTGGTTGTCAGATCGGTGCCGAACCAGGAACAGCCAACCAATCCAATAGCTAGAGTAGAAAAACACCAGAGGAGACAGTGGTACTTTGTTTCTTTTGTGTCAACTTGGAAATGAATTAAAATTGCAAAACATTTGAATGAGCTCAACCAAGTGACTTTCCATCCCAGGACCATTACGGATACAAGATTCAAATAATTCAAATACAAATGGATGTACACACACACACACACACACACACAAATAGACTCATGTTAATTGATGAGCTCCGGAGAATTAAACAGATTTAAATGTGGACTGTACAACAAAACAATCTAATTCCATTTGGTTTTCAGAGCTTTTCAATTTCTATAACACGGTGAGCTTTATCATGATAATTGTATTTAGCATAGAAGGTATTTGTCTGCACAAAATGACTCCAATATCAATCTTATATTTGAATAAAACATGTTTTAAGAAACTAAAGTTGAATACATTTGTTTTCACTATCTACACCTCCATGAACGTTGTTCTCTTTTGCTCTATCGTTTCTCCACGTCTGTACATGCTGCCGTATTTATGTGTAAATGTCCGTACATGTTGTCGTATTTATGACAGGGTCTACGTCTCTGCTTTATGTGTAAACGTCCGTACATGCTGTCGTATTTATGACAGGGTCTACGTCTCTGCTTTATGTGTAAACGTCCGTACATGCTG
Organism: Dallia pectoralis; assembly: GCA_029465975.1. NCBI lineage: Eukaryota > Metazoa > Chordata > Actinopteri > Esociformes > Umbridae > Dallia > Dallia pectoralis. Next base: position 18,795,664 of record CM055736.1, read on the forward strand.
TTGTATATCTGACAGTGTCTACGTCTGCTTTATGTGTAAACGTCCATACATGCTGACGTATTTATGACAGGGTCTACGTCTCTGTATTATGTGTAAACGTCCGTACATGCTGTCGTATTTATGACAGGGTCTACGTCTCTGCTTTATGTGTAAACGTCCGTACATGCTGTCGTATATCTGACAGGGTCTACGTCTCTGCTTTATGTGTAAACGTCCATACATGCTGTCGTATTTATGACAGGGTCTACGTCTCTGCTTTATGTGTAAACGTCCATACATGCTGTCGTATATCTGACAGTGTCTACGTCTGCTTTATGTGTAAACGTCCATACATGCTGACGTATTTATGACAGGGTCTACGTCTCTGCATTATGTGTAAACGTCCGTACATGCTGTCGTATATCTGACAGGGTCTACGTCTCTGCTTTGTGTAAACTTCCGTGCATGCTGTCGTATATCTGACAGGGTCTACGTCTCTGCTTTGTGTAAACTTCCGTGCATGCTGTCGTATATCAGACAGGGTCTACGTCTCTGCTTTATGTGTAAACGTCCATACATGCTGTCGTATATCTGACAGGGTGCACGTCTCTGCTTTCTGTGTAAACGTCCGTACATGCTGTCGTATATCTGACGGTCTACGTCTCTGCTTTATGTGTAAACGTCCGTACATGCTGTCGTATATCTGACGGTCTACGTCTCTGCTTTATGTGTAAACGTCCTATACCTCGCCTCACTCTCCCCCTACCTCGCCTCACTCTCCCCCTACCTCGCCTCACTCTCACCCTACCTCGCCTCACTCTCACCCTACCTCGCCTCACTTTCTTCCTCTCTCCCCCTCCCACCTCACTCTCCCCCTCCCCCTCCCACCTCACTCCTCCCCCCCTCCCACCTCTCTCTCCCACCCCCCCTCCCACCTCTCTCTCCCCCTCCCCCCCTCACTCTCCCCCTCCCACCTCACTCTCCCACCTCTCTCCCCTCCCACCTCCTCTCTCTCCCCCCCCCTCCCACCTCACCTCTCTCCCCCTCCCACCTCACTCTCTCCCCCCCCCTCCCACCTCCCCCTCCCACCTCTCTCTCTCCCCCTCCCACCTCTCTCCCCCTCCCACCTCTCTCCCCTCCCCCTCCTCCCACCTCTCCCCCCTCCCACCTCTCTCTCCCCCCTCCCCCTCTCCCCCCTCCCACCTCTCTCTCCCCCTCCCACCTCTCCCCCCTCCCTCCTCCCCTCCTCCCACCTCTCTCTCCCCCCTCCCACTCTCTCTCTCCCCCCTCCCCCTCTCTCCCTCTCCCACCCCCTCCCACCTCTCTCCCCCCCTCCCACCTCTCTCCCCCCTCCCTCCCACCTCTCTCCCCCCCCTCCCCTCCCCCTCCCCCCTCTCTCCCACCTCACTCTCTCCCCCCTCCCACCTCACTCTCCCCCTCCCACCTCACTCTCTCCCCCCTCCCACCTCACTCTCTCCCCCTCCCACTCTCTCCCCCCCCTCCCACTCTCCCCCCTCCCACCTCACTCTCTCCCCCCTCCCACCTCACTCTCACTCTCCCCCTCCCACCTCCTCCCCCCTCCCACCTCACTCTCCCCCCCTCCCACCTCACTCTCTCCCCTCCCACCTCACTCTCCCCCCCTCCCCCTCCCACCTCACCTCCCCCTCCCACCTCACTCTCTCCCCCCTCCCACCTCACTCTCCCCCTCCCACCTCACTCTCTCCCCCTCCCACCTCCTCCCCCCTCCCACCTCTCTCCCCCTCCCACCTCCCCTCCCCCTCCCACCTCTCCCCCTCCCCCTCACTCTCCCCCCCTCCCCCTCTCCCCCTCCCACCCCTCTCTCCCCCTCCCCCTCCTCTCCCCCCCTCACTCTCCCCCCTCCCCCTCCTCCCACTCTCCCCCTCCCCCCCTCCTCACTCTCCCCCTCCCCTCCCCTCCCCCCTCCCCTCCTCTCTCCCCCCCCCCTCCTCACTCTCCCCCTCCCCCCTCACTCCCCCCTCCTCCACTCCCCCCCCCCTCCCCGCCTCCCCCCCCCCTCCTACTCTCCCCCTCCCCCTCGCCTCCCCCCCTCACTCTCCTCACTCCCCCCCTCGCCTCCTCACTCTCCCCTCACTCACCCCCTACTCCCCCTCTTCCCTCTCCCCCCCCCCTCCTCACTCTCCCCCTCTCACTTACACACATACATTACCAGTCTCAGCAGCTCCCACACTCAGTATTTCTCTCTGTACCGGACCACGGCACTCTAGACGTACAACACTCGCATCCTTAGCCCAACGCACAGAGAAAGAACGAGATAAGAGGAGAACGACCGACAACACGAGGGAACAGGAGACTGAGGAACGGTAGAGAAAGAAAGGAGTAGAAAGAGAGACAGAAGAGGAACGCTGAACCCTAGCAGCTGTCTCTGATCGAGCAGATGTCTGCCACTTCTCTTCTCCAGTTCTGTCCATCCTTTCATCCATCTTTTGGACTGATACTTTCTTGCCTCCAGCCAACTAGATCATGAACCTGTCTTATGCTTGTTGCTAAGGGGGAAAGACGACCGGGCTGAGTGAACCTGCCGATACTTTGTTGCTAAGGTACTGTAAGCAGAGCTTGTCAGAGGTGTGAAAGGCAAAATAAGAGTCTTGTCAAAGGGTGTGTGTGTTTGTTTATGACTTAACAAATTGTGGCTAAATCCCCCAAAATATATATAAATAGTTTCTGTGCCCATTTTGATAAAGGCAATTTTTGTGTTTGTGGGTGTATGTGTTTCAGTGCGTGCGTGCGTTTTGGGGTCTAGATGTGTGTATTTCTGGGTCTAAATGTGTCTGTGCATTTTGGGGCGTAGGTGTGTGTTTATATTGCATCTGTGTGTTTCTGGGTTTGGATGTCCTCACTAGTAAAACCAAACATGATGGATGACAGCCCAACAAAGACCATCTAAACAGCTGTTGTTGTCAGGAATGTACCTTACAGTACATACCAGCAGCTACACGGCTTTTTACTGGCTTTTTGCTTTAAGGGGATGTGAGTGCTGTCAAATTGTCCTGGGATGCAAAATGCTGTACACAAATTCTATAAATAGTTGCTATATTACAATAATAAATGTCATGACATTCCACAAGACACTGTGTCTGGGGTTTCTCATTCTGTGTGTTGGTAGGTGTGCATGTAAGTGCCTGCCTATGTGTGACATCCAGACATTCTCTCTGCTTCTCTGGTAAAGTCATAGATCACTGTTTTGTGTATTGACACACAAACACACAGACACTAGACAGAGACCACAGCAGTTGCTCCCAACTAGTCCCTCTACAACTAGACAGAGACTTAACCTAGTGGTGTCGCTCTACAACTAGACAGAGACTTAACCTAGTGATGTCGCTCTACAACTAGTCAGGGACTTAACCCAGTGATGTCCCTCTACAACTAGATAGGGACTTAACCCAGTGATGTCCCTCTACAACTAGATAGGGACTTAACCCAGTGATGTCCCTCTACAACTAGATAGGGACTTAACCCAGTGATGTCGCTCTACAACTAATCAGGGACTTAACCCACTGATGTCCCTCTACAACTAGACAGGGACTTAACCCAGTGATGTCCCTCTACAACTAGACAGGGACTTAACCTAGTGATGTCGCTCTACAACTAGACAGGGACTTAACCCAGAGATGTCCCTCTACAACTAGACAGGGACTTAACCCACTGATGCCGCTCAACTAAACAAACCACTGACGCCCGAAGGTCGGGACAGGTAATTCCCTTAGCTGCTCTATCTAAGCAATATGACCTTGATGGCTTTGGCAGTGGAAAGCGGTGTCTGTTTAACATATAATTGTAATGGCTAACTGGTTTGGGTTGTGGAGATAGTAGGTTTAAAATACTCTCACATGAGAACCCCATTTGTGTAAACCTCGTCAAACATTTAACCACACAGGATCTGAGTCCAGACGTGGTTCAGGTATACAGCAGGTGGTTTGGAGAGAACACACTGCATTGTCAACATCAATAGAATAAAATCGGCTGTCTTATAATCTAAGAGATTAGTTGGAGATTTTCAACCATGTGACTGTTGTGTTTTTTAGCAATCTACATCTCTGAGAATGAGAGCAAAATCTGAAAGTGGATAAGATTAGGGAAAACAACAAGGCTATTTATAGCGTGTAGTCAGTTTGTCAAAATGCATAATTGTAGTGTTCAAACAAAGCATATTGGTTCAGTGATCAGCAACATTAAAATGGATTGCAACAGTCTGTTTTAAAGCTGGCACCTACTGATTGTTATAAAGCTTTAGGTCTGACTACTGACATGAACGTCCCAGATCAGGGTTGATCGCTTTTCATATTGTATAATCTCCCTAATATCTATAGTAGCAATTTGGTGTAAAACTGATCGTAGGTCTGTGTATAATCAAGTGGCAACATCTAGCTCATACGGAAACCTAGACGCCGAGAGCAGAGCTGGATCTGTTTGATAACTCCTCCCACCTATTCCTCGGCTCACTTATCGCTACGGCTACCACCATTGTGACAGATGTCAACCTGTCAGACTGTGGATGCAGAGCGAGTCAGAAGACCGGGAATTCCAGTAGGCAAAATGGAATGAGAACGGCCATATCAGATCCTCAAGAGAGGATCATTCCGTTTGTGGAAACGGCCAGACGTGTACTTGGATCAGTATTTTAATAAAGATTAGGCTGTGGCTGTTATCGTCAGTATAACGCTGGGAGTGTGGTTACTGACAGAACAGCCCATAATGATCATTTGATGGTGATTTGGATACGAGCACGTTCTACTCCTTCTATAATTCACAGTGGAGGCTCTGGCTTTTTAAATAGTCCCTTCAGCCACTTTAGCCGCACATTTACATCAACATGAACATTTTGTCTTGTATATTTTCCTATCATGCTCCTATTTAAAAACCAATTTAAAAGAGGTCGGCTAGTCCTTTGTTCATAATGGTCACAGAATACACCGACCTTAGCTCGACCATTTGTTCACTTGGGTACTTTATCAATACATTACAATGGATTGTCTTTGGCCCTGATGTGCGTTGAACTGTGCTGTTCCATGTGAGAAGACTGACTAGTATAGAAGCGTATTGTTAGGAGACAATGTGAGATGGATCTAATGCCCCCATCCTTTTAGAGAGAGCAATAGGAAGAGGAAGACTGTAAAAAAACCTGACAAAGTCGCTACAGTATAATGTAATGTGTGTCTTCCTACACACCACAGCCTCTCCCACAACCACCCGTCCTGTGACCGAGGAAAACAAAGTGATGAAGCAATGATAAATGAAAGATGAAATCTAATTACCTTTTTCCTTCCCCCCTCAGCTGAGAGCGTCAGGAAAAGAAAAAGAGAACCAAATAAGAAGAAACGGAGAGATCGAAGGAGAGTAAAAGAAAATACAGATAAATCAAAGGAGAAGCAGAGTGGGGAAGGAAAGATCGAAGGAGACAGATTGAGAGAGAGAAGCAGAAATTCTGAACCAGACGGGAAACTGAGCAGAAAAGTCCTCCTCCACCCAGGAACAACATGGCCCAGACCAACCAGGACCAGATTGGTGTGGGGACAGCAGACCCTGACGAGGACTCCCCCAACATGATCCTCTACAGGAAGGTAGGATACACGTTCAACTGGGGTGTGTGGCACAAGGGCAAAATACAGAGGGGTGTGGCACAAGGGCAAAATACAGAGGGGTGTGGCACAAGGGCAAAATACAGAGGGGTGTGGCACAAGGGCAAAATACAGAGGGGTGTGGCACAAGGGCAAAATACAGAGGGGTGTGGCACAAGGGCAAAATACAGAGGGGTGTGGCACAAGGGCAAAATACAGAGGGGTGTGGCACAAGGGCAAAATACAGAGGGGTGTGGCACAAGGGCAAAATACAGAGGGGTGTGGCACAAGGGCAAAATACAGAGGGGTGTGGCACAAGGGCAAAATACAGAGGGGTGTGGCACAAGGGCAAAATACAGAGGGGTGTGGCACAAGGGCAAAATACAGAGGGGTGTGGCACAAGGGCAAAATACAGGGGTGTGGCACAAGGGCAAAATACAGAGGGGTGTGGCACAAGGGCAAAATACAGAGGGGTGTGGCACAAGGGCAAAATACAGAGGGGTGTGGCACAAGGGCAAAATACAGAGGGGTGTGGCACAAGGGCAAAATACAGAGGGGTGTGGCACAAGGCCAAAATACAGAGGGGTGTGGCATAAGCCAAAATACAACATATATTGTTCTAATATACAACACAGTGCCCAGTTCCTAGATACAGATCTCACATCTGGTACTCTACATTGACCGTTATGGCTATAGGGTTTTTGACATTCCACAATGTATTCGGATAGTTCATAATGGTGTTTATTCATGTTGCGGTGACGTTGAGTGGCAGTTAATATCCAAGAAACATCATGTTGTGTTAATGTGATATGATGGTTTATGGCATATAATAAGTGTGTGTGTGTCTGGCACAACTGCTGCTTTGTATCTGGTGTCTGTGGGTACTGTATTGTTACCAGCTGGCCACATATACACACACACACACACATTAATTATGACTGCCAACAAACACACTGACATTGCAGAGAGGATGTGATGCTTTTTAATGCACTGATGGATTACTGCTAATTCTATTCATTCATTGCTAATCCTTGTTTGACAAACGGATGGAATGTGAAGAAGAGTGTTCTTAGGATTACATGTGTAGCCACTTTCAAATGGTGGTCGTGACAAAACCACAGTAAATATATTCTGATAATATCGCTAATAAACAACCCAAAATATTGTCCGTCAGGCAGAAAAGGAACAATGTCAATTAAAAGCTAAAGTGTTTTTATCGTTTTCCCACCATAAGTGCCCACACAATTTGCCACAGAAATAACAAACCCAAAAATACCCTCACCAATATGGGAAAGGGTGGGAATAAAATCTGTAGGCTTGTATTCTACTGTTATATAAAATATATGTGGATAATCTCTCACTCCGACCAAACGTATATATGATAACGCTGACAGCTCTAAAATGTCAGCTGAGCGCGACACAGTTGAAATGCACAATTCACATAGTTGTAAACTTCTGCTAAAACCATAACTTTAAACAATTGGTCTCGAATCGCTTGTTAATCGCCTTTTCATTGGCCGACCTGAAAAAATTACGTTAATACAATACAAATTCTGAGAAGCTCAATACATATCGTACTGGCAGTTACGTGTGGTAATAACCTTCTAACGTGTGGTCTCTGGCCTTTACAAGCCTTAAACAGGCCTTAAACACCGGGTACGAACATTTAGCATATACACCCATCCGATTCTGACCGGGAGAGACTCTTCTCTCTTACCATCAGGCTGTTTTGTCCGCCTCTCTCCAGTAATACAGAAGATAATCATCTCAGCATCCACCACAACGCTCACGAGCCAATTCCAAACGAATATATCCGGCCGGCTATTTCAGTTGGTTCAAAATTAAAACAGGAACTGATGCATGACATAACGGAGGACAACAAGTGACTAGGAGATCAGCCACAATAGGACAAAGGGTTAACAGAAATGAAACATTGTCTACGAGAGGGAGAGAGATGTATAACAAGGAGTGGCAGAAGAGAAAAAGGAAAGAAAGAAAGTCAATTAGTGTTGCAGAGCGTGGGGACGTGGTAGAGACATGGTAGACGGTGATATATCTGCCCATTAAGAAGAGAAGGTGTTGCTGCTTCAGGGATATAAGGTTTTAAGCGGAGGACAGGCTACACCTGGACAACTGTTTAAAACACACACTCACGTCCACCATCCTCTCATACACTATCTATATGTATATCTATATATATGTATATCTGTATATATGTATATATATATATATCTATCTATAACCTCTTAGATGTGGCTTAGATGTGGTTGCTCGTAACAACAGCTTCATGTGTGAGGTTGGAAACACCTCCACTGACCTACAAACAGAATGCTCATGTGATGCTTCTAGTTTCATAAGAGGAGCTGTTTTCTCATCCCACAATCCGTTTATTTTATTCACGCTTCGGTCATTTATCCAGAGTTATACACTGGCAGATTTAGTGATAAATGCTTTACTCAAAAGTTACAGCAACATGTTTTAGATTTGAATTGGAATTACAACCAGCGACCTTCATTCACCAGTCTGATACTCTTGAAACAGGCCAAAGCTGCTAATCTATATATTAAATATATATTCGCTCCATCTATCTATTTGTTAGTCACTTCGTCCATTCTGCCAAACATTATATAGCCATTCTAGCCTGTCCTCCATTTCTCCCTCTGTTCTCTATGAAATCTGTATGACATTCCTGCTCCTACAGAACCATTAGGAGATGCTCAGAGGGTGAGCTGATACACTGGATACCTAACGGCATTTTCAACATAATCAATATTAATCTCCGTATTTGGTTGCTCTTATGGTTCACACGTTAACCCCTCGCACATTCTGGGAGGAAAAAAAACAATTATGGCTTGTGACATTTAAAATGCCTTTATGGTGGCACACTTTTCCACGTAGTTTTTTTTTTTTTACAATGGTATTATTTTTATTTCTTTTTTAAATCACTTGCCTTGGCAGTGTAAAGAAATGTTACCCATGAAAATAAATGAGCCGGGGGAGGGGGAGAAAGATTAATGGTGAAAGGTAAGAAGGAATCCTCTCCTCCATTAGAACCAGGGAGCAATTTGCCTGAGCTCTATTCCCACTTCTCCGAACATAAACCCCCCCGCTCTATTCCCACTTCTCCGAAACATAACCCCCCCCCACCCTTGTGTATTCGTCAAGGATTGATGATAGGCTGATTGTATATTCCTCCATTCCTCTCTTCTCTTTGTCTCCTTGTCTCCCTTTGCTGTCTCACTCGCTCCCTTTCAATTTCATGTTGCCTTACTGACATGTCATTTTAAATCCTATAGCCAAAGCAGGAGATTACAACAGAACATGTTATGAACAATAAAAAAGGAACAGCTATAGAAAACAGGGCGGGGGTGGTTGGGGTAATGGCTTCAATGGGTCCTCAATGGGGACAACAGTATATACTGTAACAATAAAAGAAAAAACTAATTGTCCTTCACTTTGTGTCTCTTTATGGCTGACTGCTATAGTGTTCTGTCAGCCTGGGGCCTGAGTTGGTTCCCTTTCAATATGACTGTCAGCTTTTCATTATTGGAGAGTTGTTTTAATGTTTTGATTACAGTTTCACATTTTGAACCGTCATATGTTCTCCAAATGTCCATTTATTGAAACACAGTCTTTTTCATCTAGCCGTCTAGCAGGTCCAGTACTGGTCTGTCAGTACTGCTTTAGCAGGTCCAGGGCCCAGGTCTGTCAGTACTACTCGAGCAGGTCCAGGGGTTAGGTTTGTCAGTACCGATCTAGTAAGTTCAGAGATTTTAGGATTCAGAGGGTCCTGGCCCAGTGTCACTCCTTCAATTCAGATGGAATATTTTATGAACTATCTGGTCTAGTTATGTTCTCTACTAGTATTTACCTCAAGTAAGGCAGATAGAAAGATGGTGTCTTGTGCACGTACACACACATACACAATTGGGTCATGCAAGAACTGTGATATGAGATTGTGGACAGGCTGAGTCAGAGGCAGTCAGTGAGGAGTAAAATACGTAGTATTACAACGTAGTTTAACTGTAAACATACCTTCATCTGTAGCTTGATGGTACCTTATGTAATAAATGAGTAGTATTTCTTCAGCACAGCACAACGCATTCAGTATTGATGCAGAACAACCCCGGTGCCACAGATTTGGTCAGTGGATCTGGTCTAGAGGAAGTCGAAGCTGCTGTGAGGACGGAGCAGTCTTTCTGTTGTTCAGCCTTGTTCTTTCAGAACTGGAACAGGAGGGGAACAAGGAGTTGGGGAGGGGTATTCCGTAGGAGGTGACACATGTATAATGTTTAACAACAAATAATAACTGCTTAACACTTGTCTGTATAATGTTTAACATATACGGGGGCCTTTCACATTTGGTTCCTGCTATTTAAAGGGCTTTGCGTCAGTTTGAGGTACATGAAACATCCTCTCAAACGCAGGGTTGTGCCATTCAACTTGGAACCCTGGGTCCTGATCCAGTCTTCTGATTCGGAATCCTGGTCAAGTCTTGTGATTTGGGATCCTGGTCAAATCTTCTGATCCCGGTCAAATCTTCTGATCCCGGTCAAGTCTTCTGATCCCGGTCAAGTCTTCTGATCCCGGTCAAGTCTTCTGATCCCGGTCAAGTCTTCTGATCCCGGTCAAGTCTTCTGATCCCGGTCAAGTCTTCTGATCCTGGTCTAGTCTTCTGATCCTGGTCTAGTCTTCTGATCCTGGTCTAGTCTTCTGATCCTGGTCTAGTCTTCACCCTGATGGACTAGAGCAGTTGTTGGACTAGGCCCTATTCAACTCTCTGCAGATGCTAAACCAAAATAGCATTTCTTTCTGCGATAAATCTTCATTACACTAATCATGTGCTACAGTAATGTAACCCGCTCAGCTCTCGCTAATGGAACTTCCTGTCATCTTGATGTTACTTCCTCTTTTACATCCTGTGTGTATTTCCTCCTGTCGGACCGTATGTTTGTTTTTGCACACAAACACACATAGCTATTAATACAGTTGCAAAATAAATTACATTTAGGAAGCAGGTAAAAATACAAGCAGGTCTCAGCAGCTAGAAAGGAGAAAATGCAAGAGTTAATTAAGCAGTTATTATTTGCCTTGTTGTTAAACATTATACAGACTTGTTTTAAGCAGTAATTATTTGTCGTTAAACATTATACAGACATGTGTTAAGCAGTTATTATTTGCCTTGTTGTTAAACATTATACAGACTTGTTTTAAGCAGTAATTATTTGTCGTTAAACATTATACAGACATGTGTTAAGCAGTTATTATTTGTCTTGTTGTTAAACATTACACAGACAAGTGAAGCAGTTATTATTTGTTGTTAAACATTATACAGACAAGTGTTAAGCAGTTATTATTTGTTGTTAAACATTATACAGACAAGTGTTAAGCAGTTATTTATGTTGTTAAACATTATACAGACAAGTGTTAAGCAATTATTATTTGTCTGGTTAAACATTTTACAGATAAATGTTAAGCAGTTATTATTTGGCTGGTTTGGCTGTGTAAATGTATGTCATTTTTTTCGTCTTATCGTGGCCAGGTCGCCTTTGCAAATGATAATTTGTTCTCAATCGGCCTAAATAAAGATTACATTTAAAAAATCTAATCCCAGAGTTTCTTATAGTACTTAGTACTTAAGTAACAATCATCATAAAACGTTATAATCCAAATACCTAGTTAGAGCATGCAACAACAAAGGTGAGACAGAAACAGTATCCAGAAAAACACCAACAAATTCATCTTATTTATCATCGCCACTATTACAGCATCAAACCGAGAATCAATTTAGCATCAAACCAAACTAACGCCAATACAGAATGCATAAAAACTGCGTTTTAAACCCTTAAACTCCCCGCACAGTAATTAATATATATACCAAGCCTACCTGTTTAGTGTTGTTGCACGTCCTTATTTCTCTTTCAGTCCGTTTTTTCATCTTTAATTGAGTAGACAAAATATTGGCCCCTCGGAGATTCTAATGACGTCAAATTAACAGAAGAGCGAACTTTGAACATTTGGACAATTATCCTAACTTTTAAATTATCATTTTTGCTATTGGTTTTCGTTAAAACATTAACAAACAACCATAGAACAACTGGCACGTACTAGGCCTACCGATTAACCTTCTATAATTACGTCATCAGAATAAGTTCAGGTGAACCAATTAAAATCCTAGTTCCATCTCTGCAAATTGCTTCAATAAGTCCAGCTGATGGCGGTTCCAAATGGAGCACGCCGTCCAAACAAACTATTATCCTGTTAAATGTATATAGAATGTATAAAAACATAATTTTTATTGACATCTACAATGTTTTTCACTCCGGGTCCAGACAGAATTCTGCTCGACCCACAGGACTGGGGGGTGTCTGGTGTTTACCTCTAGAGCAGCCAATAAAAGTGTAGATGTATTTTGACTTTCTCCACGTGGATATTTCTCCCTGATCATAATGCAGGAACATCCCAAACGTGTGTCTATTGCTGTAAACAAATACAGTCTTTTAATAGATGACACCATGAGATTATGATTTGCAACAATTTATTTAAAGAAATATCAACAGAAATCCATATTTCCTTTGTGCTTGAGAAATATGTAGCAATAGCTTTCAATAGCTGGCCTATTGAAGATTGGCAGTGGTCTGTCTTGACGTGAATGATGTAGAGTACTTGAAATTGCTTGACATGCGTAAAATAAAATAAATCAAAGGCCCACGGCTTGTATCATTTCATCTTACTGCTTCCCAAGTGCTTTCTATTGATTAGCTCTGGGCTTCGCTCTGATTGCACACAGAAAATACACAAATGAGTACATTTGCATTACCCTAGTAGTGATTGGGCATATCAGTAACAGAGCCTGCTGTGAAATCACGTTCAGAAGGTTAAGAGCTGTGAGTGGTAATGTGAGTCTATATTATTTAAAACAAACTCTTAACTTGTTTCTGTGTGTGACACAGGACTCACTGAGTCACCATCTTTCTTCATCATCAAGACACCTGCTGGCCACTAAACAGCCCGAGAGAGGTGTCCTAAATATAACATGCAGACATCACAACGCCTATGACAAAAAATGGTTGTCTTTTATTTTAACCATTCAGTAGGAGTGGATGTTCTCTATTCTCAACTCTGACAACCTGTGTTGTCGATATATGGGCAAAAATTTGGTGAATGTGTTGAAACGAGTCATGTGTGTTGACTTCAACCTTTCAAATGCTTTACGCAACATTTGCGCTAAGTGACTTGACGCATACCAAGACAAAGTGATTAGTGGTTGAAAGTGGGCGGAGTGTGTCTACATAAATACCCTATTATATTATCATTATTCCCTTTCAACTGGAAGTGTATTGTATATGATCACATCATCATCATATTTGCATTCGTTTAATAAGGTCAAAATGGTCAAAATATTGTCTATATAAAACGCAAAAGACCAACTAGAAACGTTTTCAATTGCATTTACAGCAGCCAGGGTAGAATTATAGCTAATATAGGTCTACTATTCAGTCCAGGGCGTTTTGGAGCTGAATAACTCCATTTTAATTTTGCCATCACTCTGTCACATGTTCATATTTGTCCAGAATTCATTTTTAATGTTTTTAAAGCGTACTCAGGTTCTTTGCATCTTATAGCCCAGTCTCTGTAGTGGCTGGGGATGTGACACCTCACGCCTACATACCTTCTGGAAACTGAGTGGATTTGTTAGACCGTTATAAATATTAATCCATGTTTCAGTTCTGTCTCCGTTTGATTTACTGTCATTAATAAAGTGCCATGATGGCCAGGTATACATTCAATGATGTAACTCTTCTGTCCCATTTATTATATATTATCTTAAGTATTACTTTATTGAAAATGCCCTGTTTTGATACCTGACATATATGCACTTCCTGACCACTGCAATATCTGCTTCTGTACGTTTTGTGTGATCAAATCTCGAAAACGTTTCTGCATTTGCCTTGTCTCATACCCAGTTCAGTGTAACAACCTGTACAAGTGTTACAGTGTCTGCAGAGCACATGGGATTCTGTCGACATGTTGCACCTCCGGCAAAATGTCTATTAGCGTCCATGTAAGTCCATCTGTATTTCTCTTTACTCGCCCCAGCTGGCGGTTGTTGATAGTTGGTCGTGTTCCAAAGAAAAGAAAAAGACGTACTTTAATTACAGTGATTATTTAGAAGATGCATATTATGTTTCTGTTTCACAGTTTTACCGTTTTCTTTAGCCAAATGACATCACTGAGATGACATCACTTTTATGCATCACCCTGTCTCGTCTGGGCTGTTAAGTGCAATCTTCTATAGTCTTAACTGAATAACCCTCTTAAAAGGGAGTTTTTTAAAGTTTCATAGATCTTTTATATACTTTTTTGACAGGTTTTCAATTAATGTTTTCGGTTAAAGAAAAATGGCTAAACTCCATGCCCAAGTGTTAGGGCAGTGCTGGAAAATAATGGTGGACACACAAAATAATGACAATTTGGCCCCAATTTGGACATTTTCACTTAAGGGTGTACTCCAGAGTAAACAACACTTGCTATGCAAAAAAAACGATTGCCCATTTATACAAATACATTTTAGGATACATATAGTTTTAATATGTGTGTGTGTGTGTGTGTGTTTTATGCTCGCGTTGGGTTACATACCCCCTCAAATAAAACCCTAACACCTCCGATTTTGGCAAACATTACAAAGGTGCCAACTTCAAAGGGAATCACCTTGTTTACATCACCACTGGCTCAGGACAAAGACATGCAGAGAATGAACCAAACAGAGGAGCCGCGGCACAGAGACCGGCACAGAGACCGGCACAGAGACCGGCACAGAGACCGGCACAGAGACCGGCACAGAGACCGGCACAGAGACAGGCACAGAGACAGGCACAGAGACAGGCACAGAGACAGGCACAGAGACAGGCACAGAGACAGGCACAGAGACAGGCACAGAGACAGGCACAGAGACAGGCACAGAGACCGGCACAGAGACCGGCACAGAGACCGGCACAGAGACAGGCTCAGAGACAGGCTCAGAGACAGGCTCACAGACAGGCTCAGAGACAGGCTCAGAGACAGGCTCAGAGACAGGCTCAGAGACAGGCTCAGAGACAGGCACAGCTAATTGGCAGCATCTCCTCATCTGTGAGGTGTTAATATCTAGATGGGAAACACTCCCAGGTCGTGGACACATTCACCCGCCTGTATTGTGCAAATACATCAGACGCGGCCCGGCATGACAACCCCTGTTTGTTTCTCTGTCCAAAACGCTACCAGGTGAAAACACCTGTAGCCAATGAATATCCAGAGTTAAAATGTGAATGAACAATGACTTTTGCATGCATGTTTTATATTAATGCAGTAATGCATTTGTAGCTTTGGCAAACACTGTGTCAATTTGACGTTCTTCAAAGCCAGTCTGAGACAACATCGTTTGCATACAAGACTACCTTCTAGTAACTGGCTGGGAGGTGTGTGTGTCTGTGCTTGTCTCTGTGTGTGTTTCAGCAGGGTCACTGCAGTACAGAAGGACACAGTGCTACACATCCAGTTGTGAATTAGAAATGGGAGCTTTGCCAAGATGCACTACTGTAGTTGCATTTTGTCTAATTGACCACTTTATCCCACGTACTGTCTCTCTCCCTGTCTCTCTCTCTCCCTGTCTCCCTCTCTCCATGTCTCCCTCTCTGCCTGTCTCCCTCTCTCCCCGTCTCTCTCTCTCTCTCTCTCTCTCTCTCTCTTCCTCCCTCCCTGTCTCCCTCTGTTCAATCACCCCACACATATTGACCTGTACTCACTCATCTTCCCTAAGCACACCGTTCAAGTATTGGTCCTTAATCTGTTTCTGCCAAGTCTTGGAGGAAACAATTGAGTTCCATCCCTTACAAGCGAGATCGAGAAATGAGAAAGAAATGAGAAAGTGACAGACCCTATAAAAACAATGGTAGGAGAAAGATGGCGAGAGAGAGAGTGACGTGAGAGAATGTGCGGCGAGCAGACAGCGTACCACAACCTTTCCTTTCCTCCCCCGTAGACCTGAACACTGAGCCTCTCTAATTATAAAGATGATGTCTGATGTC
The DNA here is from genome assembly GCA_029465975.1 of Dallia pectoralis. NCBI lineage: Eukaryota > Metazoa > Chordata > Actinopteri > Esociformes > Umbridae > Dallia > Dallia pectoralis. Next base: position 18,811,310 of record CM055736.1, read on the forward strand.
TTGGCTCAGAAAATACCATTCTGGTCGGCACCGTTCACTGCCCGTTGCCTTTAGGCAGGTTAGATCACATCTCGAAGGTGGAACTAGTCAGCCGTGCCGTGGGCGTGGCCTGGGCGTGGCTGTTTATTTTTGATGCTCTGGCCTGGGACGGGACCAGTGTTTGCAGTTGCACAAAATGGAAGATCCCCGGAGTGCCGGGTAACACAGAAAACATACCCGGGTTCCAGTTCCACCCAGAGAGACGGCGGTAAAAACATCCCAGGATTCTGAGCTCTGAAAAGCAATAATAATTGAGCTCACGTTGGGAGTGAATGAACGGCGTTTGGTGCACCTCCTTATCTGCGCACCTCCTCTAGCTCTCCTCCTTTCATCAGCCTCCTCTTGTCCAACCTTCACATCATCCTCTCACCACCCTCCTCTCTTCCACTCGTCCTTTCACATCCTCCTCTTTTCCACCTCCTCCTTTCCTCAAGCTTGTCTGGAGGGTGTTGGTGGGCTGCACCTTTGTCTGCACAAGTGTGTGTGTGTGTGTGTGTGTGTGTGTGTGTGTGTGTGTGTGTGTGTGTGTGTGTGTGTGTGTGTGTGTGCGCGTGCGCGTGCGAACATATGATAAGCAGGCTCCAGCTGAAGGCTGTTTACAGAGACCAGGTGTGAGGGTCTAAACTGTTAGCGTGTGTTCGTCTGGAGGGGGATTAGACTAAGGTGATTACATCTCTGCCCTTGGCATTTCAGCTGTGTGCCCACTACAGCAACAGCAGCCAGCCAACCCGCAAGCAGCCGCCGCTCTGTCAGCGAGTCGGCCAGCATCAGTCAGCAAGCCCGTTAGACAGCCAGTCAGACATCCAGTCGGTCGGACATCCAGTCGGTCGGACATCCAGTCGGCCAGCCTGGCGGCAGACTGGCTGCTTTTATCGCTGTGAGTCTGGATAAGTGTGTCTGTATGGACACACATTTTATTTGACCTATAGCTTTCCTCTCTGTTTGCGTTAGCTCGACAACGAGATGGGAGAGGACTGTCTGAAAGAGAAAATACATTTCTTATTTCCTGCCCTCTCCCGCTACCCTCTTCTTCTCTTTTGAGTGGGTGGAGAGAATTTCATTATTGCATTTTCACAGGTGAACCTTCTCTGCCTCCAGAGTCTTTGTTCCTGGCTAATCAGCGACACGCCTGATTAAACTGAGGCCATGTCCAAAATAGTGACCTATTCCTCACATACTCCAGTGCCCTACATTTAACCAGGACTCTAAAGGCCAGTGCTGTTCTATGGAGGGAATAGAGTGTGAGTTGGGACATCTACGTGGTAAAGGCCATTCTATTTCAGATTTTTATTGGGCTCTGGTCTTTGCTAGGGTACTAAGCAGAGAATAGGGTTCGGTTTTGGATAATAAATCTCTGTTCATTTCACTTCACTTTTTCTTCTGCATTATTTGTGTGGGTAGCTTGCGAGCCAGACCGTTCTACCACTAATAAAATAATTACGTGGTGCCAAGGGGCTTAGAAATGTGTAGTAAAAGACGTAATGATATAGCTATTGCCTGTCTTGACCATTCCATGATACATTTTAAATAGATAATAAGTAATTAGTGTAATATTACACAGAAGATAGAGCTGTCAGTATTTATTCATTAAACTATGCCTTCTTGTGTCACTGATACCTCTGTGGTTGGAGTGCTGGTCCAGTAATGAAAAGGGAGCTGGTTCGAAATCCTTTTCCAGAAGTGGGCTAGTTGGTCATTACGTCTATGATCAAACCAAATTGCCCATGGTAGTTGTCCCGGGTAAGAGCACGCGGCAAAACACCGACATGTAACGTATGGAAAAGATGAGCACATAAATCGCCCTGCGAGAGTTATCGCTCCTCAGGTATGTTGAGGGTTCAGCCGGATGAGTGATTGATCCAGAGGGGTACTGAAGAACAGCTCATCCATAGCCTCTCCATTCTGATCAATACTCATCCCTGTTGACCAATAGAGTGCTGCGTTCAAACGGGGATGATGGTCTGACTTCATGTCCAGCAGTGATGTTTAACCTCTGACCTTCGGTTCGCCCTGGACGTCAACCGAGTCCCTATTGGTCGGCCCTCGTCTGAAAAAGACCAATTCCAAAGTAGGGTTTAATTCTGGACACGCCCCCCGGCTTATGAGACTCTCTGAGGAAAAGTGTGGCGCATTAATCTCCATGTCCCCATCCATCAGTACAGATCCGGGGAGGCCCAACGAAAGGAGACGTGTCGATATTTAGCTCTTAACTCCTTCTTTGACGAGAGGACGTTTGTTGCGGCGACTCAAACGGGGAGACAACATCTGCATCATCAGTCATTTGTATGTCAGGTTTTCCTTTGTGTCTCAAGAGATTCTCGTCCTCCCTCTCGATTCTTCACTCCCCCCTTCGATCTTTCTCTCCCTTCACCCCCTCTTGCTGAAATCCTTTCTATACTTGAGTCCCAAGGCTGAGTGCGTTTGTTACTTTATTACTTCAGTTTGCGGATTATCAGCTTGACGTCGAGGTCATGAGAGGTGCTGCATTATTCACCGTGTGTAGGTCCTCTACTGCGCCTAGAGGATGTGTTTGGTATGCCAGCTAGTTGGCGCTAAGAACCTAACACCGTGGTGACCATCACCATAGCACCAGAGGGCAATAACTCTGTGTGTCGCACATTTACAATGGAACCAATGTGAACAGCACCAAAGTCCCTTTAACCCGTCTGGAATAAATAATTAATTTGTAACCCAACAGGTCCTTAAAGGTCTAGCATTGCGTCCCCAGATACACTGTATATACCACAGGGGCACTAAGAGCTTCGGCTTATTTGATTCAGGCTTTCAGGGGAAGAGGACGTGGCCATCTTTTGTGAAGAAACGACACATCAGAGTTCCTTATAAACCCTAAACAGCAGAATACATTGTTTTTTGTATAGCCGTTTCGTGGAGGCGTGGTCAACTCTTTCAGATCTGTACCTTCTTCGGTACGGGCTAACTTTCCATCGACAACTGAAACAGATGTGTTCATTTGGGACTGGCTAGATCCCATAATCTTGGATCCCGTGTTTTGTACTGTTGCTTAATCTTCTTGGTAATTCCCAGTGCTCCAACAAATCCATGGACAGTAGCCCTCTAATACTCAGCCAGACTAGAAAGTACGGCCAGGCGCCTGCATGTGGAGTGGCTGTCTGGAACTCAGACAGGCTTGAGTGGATTCACAGAAATCAAGTCTCAAAAGAGGGAAGAACCTGGTAGAGAATTACCGCACTGAGAGGATCGATTTTATTGATGTGTCAATCAACAGAGTTTCCCCAAACACGATTCCCACTTTCATCAAAACTCCATAAATGTTGGCTCAGGCTGGAGATATAATTTATAATTTATAAATGTAATCGTATTTGCTTATTTCATGAAATTCTACTTGCTTCCCCTTTGTGAGAAGATGTTGTTTGCTGACAGAGTTCGGTGACAGTGTGATCAATGAATTATTGAATAACTTGAGTTAAGTAATCTGTGCATTGCAGAGAAAATCAGGGGCAATACCCAGGCATTTCCTGTTCATCGACCATCACAACAAGAAAAAAAGTCACTGTAGAAAATATTTATAAAATTAATAATGTTATACAATGCTAGTAGAACAGATAAACAGATATCTACATGAGAACAGAGACAGGCAGTGTGATACCAGAGTCAGTGTGATACCAGAGTCAGTGTGATACCAGAGTCAGTGTGATACCAGAGGCAGTGTGATACCAGAGGCAGTGTGATACCAGAGGCAGTGTGATACCAGAGGCAGTGTGATACCAGAGGCAGTGTGATACCAGAGGCAGTGTGATACCAGAGGCAGTGTGATACCAGAGGCAGTGTGATACCAGAGCCAGTGTGATACCAGAGCCAGTGTGATACCAGAGGCAGTGTGATACCAGAGGCAGTTCCGAAAACACGGAAAGGGCGAGGTTTAAATACACTCTGCCTATATCACTTGATCTTCCAATTCATTTAATTGCTGGATTAAACATGCAAATAGTTATACCCGTGACAAACGTGCAGAACAATAGATGGATTAAATAATTATTAATGAATGATCGATTAATCAGTTACTGAATAAAAAATTGTGTGTGAATGAATAATTCAGTGAATGCATTGATAAGGAGCCACGAGCTGTTATGAATGCTTATAGCATTTTTACAACACAAAGCCAATCGCTTTGGTGAGAGAGACAATATCTGTTAAAACAACTTTCTCAAAGGCCATCCTAAAAGTATTACAGACAGACTTCATTTCTGTCATAAAATACACATGAGTATTATGTCTAAGCATAACAGACAATGTGGCATTACGAGAGACAGAGGGAGAGAGACAGAGGGAGAGAGAGAGACAGAGGGAGAGAGAGAGACAGAGGGAGAGAGAGAGAGAGAGAGAGAGAGGGAGAGAGAGAGAGGGAGAGAGACCGAGGGAGAGAGACCGAGGGAGAGAGACCGAGGGAGAGAGACCGAGGGAGAGAGACCGAGGGAGAGAGACCGAGGGAGAGAGACCGAGGGAGAGAGAGAGAGGGACAGAGGCAGAGGGAGAGAGGCAGAGGGAGAGAGGCAGAGGGAGAGAGGCAGAGGGAGAGAGGCAGAGGGAGAGAGGCAGAGGGAGAGAGGCAGAGGGAGAGAGGCAGACCAAGAGAGAGGCAGAGGGAGAGAGGCAGACCAAGAGAGAGGGACAGAGGCAGAGGGAGAGAGGCAGAGGGAGAGAGGCAGAGGGAGAGAGGCAGAGGGAGAGAGGCAGAGGGAGAGAGGCAGAGGGAGAGAGGCAGAGGGAGAGAGGCAGAGGGAGAGAGGCAGAGGGAGAGAGACAGAGGGAGAGAGACAGAGGGGAGAGAGAGAGGGGAGAGAGAGAGGGAGAGAGAGAGAGGGAGAGAGAGAGAGGGAGAGAGAGAGAGGGAGAGAGAGTGGTCAGTGGAATAAGTGGTTTCAGAGGATCTGAGGTCAGTGGTTCTTTGCCATTACTGCGGTGGCATCCAGGCTGTTAGTGTGACATCCACTTGACATGGGATGTCCCTCACTCACCAAGATACTAGAGGCTGTGTGATTAGAAACACATTGCAGTCGTTCCACTGGCTCCTGAATCCTGCCGGAATGGGATTTAGTTTGTTTTCATCTTTAAGGGGACTGTACACTGCCTCTGGTTAGAATGAACTCACGGTCACAGGTGGCAAAACGTTCTGGTACTCTGTCGGCTTTTACCCTTTTTCCAGGTCAACCAATGATTAGCTTTTCCCCAGTGCCAAACCAACTGTGGTCATTGAACGTATACAGACAGTATTTTACTTGAATTTAGTTGAATTTAGTCTTCCACCAATTGCCTGTAAAAACAATGTCTTAGGTTTACAAATGAGAATTTAATTTAGTTCTTTGATTTCAAACTCATTTAGCGCATTTATTCAACCACAAAAAACAGACAGACTGGGAAATGGTCCTAAATGTTATTATGATGTTCTTATTGCATTTAGCTGAGCACATAACATCTCTGCAGTGACCCGGTATTGGTGGAATTTCTTTGATATGATAGAAAAGTCTGCTCTTATCTTAATTAGTAATTAGCATTTTATATGGCAGTAATGTAATACAGGGATGCGATTGAAAAGGCAAGTGGTATTGCAATATCAGAGAAGAATAACCGAATGGGTCCGGGGACGTGTTTGTGAGTGAAGGAAAAATACTTGGTGGGGAAATGTGGTCTTCACCTCACGGTGACAGCTAATACTGTGACAGCTAATATGGTGACATCTTATACGGTGACATCTTATACGGTGACAGCTTATACGGTGACAGCTTATACGGTGACAGCTTCTACGTGACAGCTTATACTGTGACAGCTTCTACGTGACAGCTTCTACGGTGACAGCTTCTACGGTGACAGCTAATACGGTGACAGCTAATACGGTGACAGCTTCTACGGTGACAGCTTCTACGGTGACAGCTTCTACGGTGACAGCTTATACGGTGACAGCTTATACGGTGACAGCTTCTACGTGACAGCTTATACTGTGACAGCTTATACGGTGACAGCTTCTACGTGACAGCTTCTACGTGACAGCTAATACGGTGACAGCATCTACGTGACAGCTAATACGGTGACAGCTTCTACGGTGACAGCTTCTACAGTGACAGCTTCTACGTGACAGCTAATACGGTGACAGCTTCTACGGTGACAGCTTCTACGGTGACAGCTTCTACGTGACAGCTAATACGGTGACAGCTAATACGGTGACAGCTTCTACGGTGACAGCTTCTACGGTGACAGCTTCTACGTGACAGCTTTTACTGTGACAGCCTTTACTGCTTAGTACTGAGCATTGATAAAAACATGTTTGTTTCATCACTTCAACACTGTTTTGATCCTTGAAACAAACGCAAATAGATTTATTTAGGTACAGGAATTCACGACCAAAACGACAAGACCAACAACCATCTGGAGTTTGTTACCACCATTCTCCTCCTCCTGCTAATACGCTCCCACCCGTTCCATGTCCCTCCCCCTCCCCCCCTCCCTATCCGCTGTCCTGTGGGACTGGCTAGCCACAGCTGTTTCCTGTGGTAATATTCCGCCGTGTCCTATCTTCGTCTGTTCACCGCGGCACTGGGGGGAAAAACGACTTTCCGGTGGCACTTAGCCTCTGCGTGACTCCTCCTGCTCCTTCGTTCTAAATTCAAATGTAATGAATGAACGCGTGTCGTCCCTCTGTGCATTCTAAATGGCCTCCTACTTCCTGTGCAGTGTACTAATATTAACACAGCCCTATGGAAGCGAGGGATGCAATCAGATGTTTTTGTTGATTCAGCTAGTCCTACTGTCTCACAAGCCAATTAGACTACACTTTTCCTTATGATATAGAGTTGTCTTTTTGATGCAGAGCCACGCTTTTCACAATGGAAAAACTTTCACCTGCACATTAGTAGTTAGTCTCAATAAATAATTAAGCAATGGGAAATTTGAGCTAATGGAAAGAGAATAGTAATTGCTTCCTGTCACACTGCGTGTTCAAGCCGGATGTGTTCACCAGCACATATGCGCATGGAGGAGAACACATTTAAAGCTAACACCACAACTAAGCTCACCTGAGCTATTATGGCGAGACACTAGAGTGCTAAAACGTGACAATGCGGGTCAACCGACCCGCCAATCTGCACTTCTTCAAATCAAGGCTCCATGGATAAGGTCTGTAGGTATCAACTAGACTTTGGATGCCTCGCCAGATTTATGCAATTGACCGACAAGGCGTGACACTACTGCTTCTGTACAACTTACTCGGTTGTTCATTACTTTATGAAGTATCGACCGTAAAGGAGGTACATCTATGTATCCGTTGAGGGTAAGGCCAAGAATTACTGCTATGGGGCCTTGAACGTAGCGTTGGAGAATGTGAGTGTTTGCCGATATGCCCTGGGATACTGGTTCGACTGGCGCTCCGTCGAGCTCCTGTTTGACTGAAAGCAGGAGCAATTCTTACTCTTGATGCTCCTCTGTTCTAAGGACTTTTTAAGCTTTAGCTAACTCAAAATTCCTCGTGGACAATCGCTGTGCGAACCTGTCTGTTGCTTTCAAACGCCGCTGTCCGGAAGTTATCTAGGTTGTTAGAAGACACTAGAGTTGAAGGCAAAGGGGCCGTGGGCTGTTAATGCTTGTTAATGTGGAACGAATATAATAATCGCCTCCACTGGGGATAAACGAATGAACACATTGCTAAACAAGGCCTGGGTGAATTCCATACAATACGTCATTATCACGCAAGACACATCCAATCCAAACTCCAAGCCCAATGAAAATGCTCGAAAATTGATATGTGGTTGATTCTGTTTTACACACATGAATCGGGATAAGTGCCTTGCTCAATGACAATCTTTTTTTCTGGGATATTCAATCTATCTTGTGAACCAGTTATTCTGGTATCCTGACTTCCTGGTACTCATCGCCAAAGCAAAACCAATGGATAAAATACTGTAATCTCGCCAACAGCTATAGATAATAGAAACTCACATTTTCCAAAAGACGTACAAGACTTTAACATGGTTCTGCACCCCCGGTTAGACTACCGGTCCCAGCGAAATAATTGGACAGATTAAGACGCTAGCTCAGCACAAAATAATTACGTCCAGAGACCTGAAGACAGAAATCCAGTAATGGAAGCATAAAGGAATCCTCACTGCGTCTGGCAAATGCATTTTCCCCCAAGCTTTATTCCTCCTTTACAAGATGCATGTCGACAGCCCTGAGCTCGATGACTGTCGACACAAAACAAAGTAATGGCTACGCAAACGGATGTGATCGTCGGCTCATCGGGAAAAACCAACTGATCAATCCAATTCTGGTCGTGGCAGAGCCCGCGGTTAGTGGGCTTGGCTTCAGATGGCCCGGGATGATGGCCGGCAAGCTCAGACCGATCGGATCTAGGTGGGTCTGACACTGGAGTAGGAATGCCACAAGCTAATACAGTGTGTTGAGTAACGACCAAAACGCGAGAAGGTCCGACAATCTCAGTTTTTCTGTTCAGAACGTTAAACGCGGTAATAAGCCACACCCAGTAATAAGCCACACCCAGATTGTGTATTCAATGCATTTATGTTTTGGTGTTGTTGTTGTGGCCTCGGTATGGGGTCGTGGGAATGTAAATAACAACAGCAGCGCCACTTTTTTGAGAATCACAACCCAGGAAATACAATGACTATTATCTCTCAAAAGGAATGTAGTTGGTCTTCCTGAATAGTAACATACAACATAACCCAATCAATCCATCTCTCTCTCTTTCTCTCTCTGTCTCTCCCAATTCACACTTTCTCAATCCTCTCATCCTTGTGAAAATGTCCACTATGCAAAATCGACCAATCACATTCTCATTTGGCTGAGGCTTTGTCATTATGCCAAGGCAGCTCGACTGCATTTTGATCTGATTGGGATCAGATGTTACGCCCCATATTCTAAATATATCACTTCTGTGGACAAAATTATTCATAGCAACGACCTGGAAGCATTTACAGGGATCGGACGGTTATAGGTGAGCCCCTCCCCTTCCCACGTTCCCATCTTCTCTCTCTCCCTATCATTTCTAAATACTTTCCTTTATCTTTTTAGATTTTCCAACTTTCCCTCCCTCCTGTCTCCATTGTCTCTCTCTCTCTCCTTTCTCTCTAGTCTCTCTCTATCTCTTTTTCTCTCTCTCTATCCATTGTCTCCCTCTTCCCTCTCTCCTTCTCTCTCCATTGTCTCACCCTTTCCCTCTTTCCTCTACACATTCCATCTCTCTCCCTTCTTCCTCTCACAAGGGACCAAACATCCTATTCATGTGACGGCCACATAGTCCTAAATCACACATCCATTTGTCCTATAGAAAATTCAGCACAACCTACACGGCATATAAGCTTTCCACAGCCACACTCGAGCCGTAATTGGGGTTGAAATATTCAGTCTGAGGTCTCAGCGCTTGACGTTCAAATGTGACTCATCTCATTATGCAGTTCTCAATATAAGAACGCATCCTCAGGAGGCTGGAGAAGGTTAGCCATGTGAGGCCAAATCTCTCTCGGATAGCCTGAAACAAGCACGTCATAGTCACAGTAACCTGGTCGTGATTGCTTGGGTCCTGTAGGATGTTTTCTACTGCCCACCACCTCTGGACTTTACCCTCGTACCTCAGAGCCCCTGTGTTCCTTCAGTCAATCTATTTCTTCCTTACCGCTCTCTCCCTTGAACCTCGAAAATGTTGTGACCCGATATTTTACCCTGTCATCCCTGGCTGTGACTCAGATTTGCCTTTCTCTCCTTCACCTCTTTTGGCTCTCATCCTCTCCGGCTAATTCTCTCTGACCTCTCGTTCCCACCCAAACTCTGAGGCCAACACTAATTTGTTAGCATGTCTTCCATAGCCTCCTACGTGTCACCTGTCTGTGTGGGGTCCCTCTGATTAATGCCTATGTCACCTCAGCTCCAGCAGTGTGCTTCATCTGTGAGGGTTAGCTTTTGTTTGAAGGACTTGAAAGTGTGTTACGTCTGGACTATGGCCAGGGGCCGATTGTTCCACCCTATCGCTTTGTCTTTCGACACCCTCCGATCATCGTTGTACCGATCTGGCTAAATCTAAATTCCGATTGCGTGTGATTGGTATCTTACTCAAAAACGGTGTTCGCCTTCTCTCAGTGTTTCTGTGTTCACTTTTATTAGGGGTGAAAGTAACACAAATTATAAAATGATCATTTCGGAAATTAATTAAATATTGTATTGATTAAAATGCTCTCGTATTAACAAATGAATTGATTAAAATCCTTTCGTACACTTGAATAATAATAATTGTTTAGATTTTAATTTAGATTTTAATACTTCTTATCATTACAGTTTTGTATCATTACCCTTTTATCAGACGCCTGGTTTAACAGTGGAGTCCAGTTTTATGTTCAGCGTAAAACATTTACATTTATCACCTGGCTGCAAAACAAGACATTGTTTCAAGACATCAGGTATAGTATACGGGGTGTATCAGGACAGCAGGTACAGGTTGTATCAGGACAGCAGGTACAGGTTATATCAGGACAGCAGGTACAGGTTGTATCAGGACAGCAGGTACAGGTTGTATCAGGACAGCAGGTACAGGTTGTATCAGGACAGCAGGTACAGGTTATATCAGGACAGCAGGTACAGGTTGTATCAGGACAGCAGGTACAGGTTGTATCAGGACAGCAGGTACAGGTTGTATCAGGACAGCAGGTACAGGTTGTATCAGGACAGCAGGTACAGGTTGTATCAGGACAGCAGGTACAGGTTGTATCAGGACAGCAGGTACAGGTTGTATCAGGAAAGCAGGTACAGGTTGTATCAGGACAGCAGGTACAAGACTGCAGGTACAGGTTGTATCAGGACAGCAGGTACAGGTTGTATCAGGAAAGCAGGTACAGGTTGTATCAGGACAGCAGCTACAAGACTGAGAGATACAACTCTTCTTAAGATTACACCTCTGTTCAAACTCTGGTACTTTCTATAAACTGTCCCATATGACAGTACAATGTGATCTGTCCACGAGGCAGATTTAGATCTAAACATGGCTTTACACTTTCACACTGTAACAGTCCATCCTCTCACACTGTAACAGTCCATCCTCTCACACTGTAACAGTCCATCCTCTCACACTGTATCAGTCCATCCTCTCACACTGTAACAGTCCATCCTGTCACACTGTATCAGTCCATCCTGTCACACTGTATCAGTCCATCCTCTCACACTGTATCAGTCCATCCTCTCACACTGTAACAGTCCATCCTCTCACACTGTATCAGTCCATCCTGTCACACTGTATCAGTCCATCCTCTCACACTGTATCAGTCCATCCTGTCACACTGTATCAGTCCATCCTCTCACACTGTATCAGTCCATCCTGTCACACTGTATCAGTCCATCCTCTCACACTGTATCAGTCCATCCTCTCACACTGTAACAGTCCATCCTCTCACAATGTATCAGTCCATCCTCTCACACTGTAACAGTCCATCCTCTCACACTGTAACAGTCCATCCTCTCACACTGTATCAGTCCATCCTCTTTTACTGTAACAGTCCATCCTCTCACACTGTATCAGTCCATCCTCTCACACTGTAACAGTCCATCCTCTCACACTGTAACAGTCCATCCTTTCACACTGTAACAGTCCATCCTTTCACACTGTAACAGTCCATCCTGCCCCCTGTAACAGTCCATCCAAATATTTTTTTGTCTAACGATATATTACTGAATAAAGTCTTCTGGGTTAACGCTACATTTATTTTGGTGTTGTTTGCGGTAACGCTGCGTTCAGGTTCCAACAGCTCTGGGTAAACATATCGCCTGGCTGTGTTTCAGAGAGGAAGCAGGTGCTGCTGGACGTGGTGAGTGCAAGACTTGGTCCTGCCAACGTTCGATGCCAACGTGGGCGTCCAAAATGGCACTCTACTCTGTAGTGCACCACGTAGTGCCCTTCGAAGGGATCAGGGTGCCATTTGGGACTCCCGCTGACTGACAGGCATGCCAGCACTACTGATGCAAACACCCGATAAGTGTTGATAATGACTGGCAGCGTTTGTTAAGGAGCGTCTGAGCCAGAGACAGGAGAGCAGAGAGAGGAATGTAGAGACACATTAGGTTATGGGACCTCACAGGTGTGGTCTTAGGCACTGTTATGTAGCACCGTGCTAAACTCCAGTGTAGCCAGCATCCACATGGACGTGGGGAGGCGTGTCAGCATTACCTGGTTGTATAATTACATGTTCTTTATCCCTTCAGCACAAGAATTAGCGACCTGGAAACCATTTTGTCAAACGACAAAGAAAGCATCAGCTGTTGAATCTTTCCAAAGTGAGGCAAAAATTCTAATTTTTATTAAAATGCTGCCATGTCCTGGCAGGAACACAAAGAAATAGATTGAACAGAGCATAGGGGAGGTCCCTTTAATCTATGTTGTGCTGTGGGTATCAATGAAATGATGATGTTTACAAGCACATGCTACAATAGTTTGTATGATAATAATATACGATTGGATTACATGCTACGTGGTACTGTGTGACAATGTTAGCATCGCAGAAGGTGCTTTGTGGAAACGTTAGCATAACGCTAAAACCAAGCTGACGGTGTCTGTATGGTAATGTTAGCATAATGCTAACACGGTGCTGACGGTGTCTGTATGGTAATGTTAGCATAATGCTAACACGGTGCTGACGGTGTCTGTATGGTAATGTTAGCATAATGCTAACACGGTGCTGACGGTGTCTGTATGGTAATGTTAGCATAATGCTAACACGGTGTTGACGGTGTCTGTATGGTAATGTTAGCATAATGCTAACACGGTGCTGACGGTGTCTGTATGGTAATGTTAGCATAATGCTAACACGGTGTTGACGGTGTCTGTATGGTAATGTTAGCATAATGCTAACTCGGTGCGAACGATGTCTCTGTAGTAACGTTAGCATTGCGCTAGCAGGATACTACAGTAATGTTGCTGGCCTGTTCGGCTCCACTGGTTTGTGTCATTGAGGAACACTGAGACAACAGAGGATTAAGTTGTTAAGAGGGGAAATCTGTAATAACATCTGACAGAAAGATTATTCATGTACAAAGAGAGAACCCCTTGTGACTCAAAGCTGTTTGGGATGTAAAGGGGATGAAAAGTGTAGCACTAGTTCTACTGGGAGTTTTTGTAAACAGTTTCATAGGTTTAATAGATTCCCTTTAATTTTCCCCAGATCAGCTAGTTGGTTCCCAGTGTCCCCTGTGTTGTTTCCCCTGTGTCGGTTCCCCTGTCGGTTCCCCGGTTCCCCTGTGTCGGTTCCCCTGTGTCGGTTCCCCTGTGTCGGTTCCATTGTGTCGGTTCACTGTGTTGGTCCCCCCGCGTTGGTTTCCCATGTCTGTCGCCCTTGTCAGTTCTCTGTGTCGGTTCCCCTTGTCAGTTCCCCCGTGTCGCTTCTTGTTACTCCCAGCTACACTCAATTATGTCTGGTAATAATGACATTTAGAAGGCTGAGTTATGCTCACACAAAACGTTGGATTCATATACTAGAAGAAGGAATGAATTCTGTCCAAACAGTAATATGCTAATGGGCAACGAATGACGTATGATACTGTCATAAAACTAAGTGCCAAAAGTAGTTGTTCGTTTTATATCATAGTGCATGTATGTTATTTTCATTCCAAGACATTTTGAAGCTCAGTACAGTGTAGGGCGCCGCCACCAGTGTTGTTCTCTCTAACGTACTGCTGTGCTACATGTTTGTCCCAGCCAACTTCCTGTCAAGGCATTCTGTAGTCAGGTACTTCCCAAACAGAATCAGAAAGAGCTTTATTGCAGAGTACGTTTACAACAAACAAGAAATGTGTTCAGGCCCGTTAGTGCTACAACTTATACACAAGTGTTAAAAACTAATAGGAACTGTAGAATATAATAGAGATGACCTTTCAGGGAGAGAGCTGACAGAGAAGAAGGAGATGGAGGAAATCTGTCAATGGGGGTCTGCCCCTTGTAACCTTCTGTGAGGCTGTAGTCGTCACAGTGAGATTGGGTCATAAAAGGCACGTCCCCTCTGTTCTCTGGTCTATGGTAGTGTGTCGGCCAGGTAGAGGACTGCAATTTGGGACACAGCTATCTGGGATACAGCTGTCTCATTTAGGGCTCCGTGCGGGGCGAGGCACTTCTCGTTGTCTGATTCAAGCAGTGTATCAAATTTGACACTCAGATGTGATTTTGTTGCCATTGACGACAGTTTCTCGGGCGCAATATCTGATCTGAGAGTGTGATCGAGTGACTTTGAGCTCCATTACCGCCTACATCACAGCCAGCGCCCTAAACCCTACCCGGACCTCAGGTTCTTGTGTTCTGATTGAAGGCAGTACCCTAGGCAGGGACTAAAGGTAGGGTGCGATTTGGACCGCACAGATGGTGCATGTGGTCCAACCTCACATGGTAACAATGGAGGGTATTTCAGCCGAAATTGGAACAGAGCTCTGGTCTTTATCCTCGTAGTAGCAGGACAATAGCAACCATCTCCCCCACTGGGTCAAAGGGTGTCAGTTCAAAGCCCAGCGCCGGACAAATGAATCATACGAGATAAAATCAAATCTGAATGTTCAAAAAAATATATATTGTCACCTTGAGATTACAGTGCTTCCAAGACATAAATAAAACATCTTCTGTTCGCCCACATAATTACTTTATGCACAAAAAGAGATTCTGTAGAGAATAGTGAGTAGGAGAACCAGCTAAATGACTTGTAAATGTAAACGTGGGCAGAGAAGCTATTGTGCAGTTAAATTGGCACCTCATAAGTAGTGCACCTGACAATATACGGTGGTACCAGGGAGGGTGGTGGTACCGGGGGAAGGGGGAGAGTGTGGTACCAGTGGGTGGGAGTACCAGGGAGGGTGGTGGTACCAGGGAGGGTGGTGGTACCGGGGGAAGGGGGAGAGTGTGGTACCAGTGGGTGGGAGTACCAGGGAGGGTGGTGGTACTGTTTGGCTTGTAAACCCAGCTGTAAGCTTCCAGTCTACTATGGCAGCAGCTGTGGGAGGAATTGAACTGTCTGAAACTGACTTGATGGTCTGTTTAGAGAGTAAAGGTGGTCTTTGATGAACAACCCGGCCTCAGAATTAAAGGGACTCTATTCTTCACACATACACTCAAGATATACAGGTGCTGGGAAAGCACACACACACACTCAAAGCTGTGGATCGCAGGTGGTGTAATTTAAAATAAAAAAATAACTTTGACATGGTCACTTGCCATCTGGGGTAAATCAACCAAGAGTGTGTGTGTGTGTGTGTGTGTGTGTCTGTCCCTCCAACTATACTGTCATTTCTATCTATCTATAATTTCTTTCTATCTCTAGCTTTCTATCGCTCGAACTCTATCTATCTCTTTCTAGCTTTTTATATCAGACTAGTGAAAGATAATTGATGTGTGTGCGTGCGTGCGTGCGCGCGTGTTCTGTGTTTCAGCTCTGTGCTTTGACGGAACCTTATACGGTACATTACTCATGACTCATGCTGGGAATTAAAATCAAATCGACTTCTTGGAAAAGCTGAGTGAAATGTTAAATGCATTGTTAGGAAATGCTTCACCATTTACAGCTGTGCCAGTTGTCTTGTACATTCCATATATATATATTTTACACCTCTCTTGAACATCCTCATGTTTAGTTGCCTCAGAATGTCATGCTTTTCAATTATTAATTATTTATAATTATTTTTAAAACAATCCATGCAGCATCTTTTCATACCTCCGTATGGATGTAAGTGTTATTTCCAACCAAATGATTATGGGTACTAGGGATCAAAAACTGGATATTCAGGGGCATCCAGGAGGCCAATAAGGAGCTGAGTCACATGTTTTATGGTTCTACGATAAGCCAAGTCTTCCACCTACCCAGACTGCGTGGTAAGGTGGCAAGGCCATGTTAAACCCACGTTGAAGCCAAAACACACGGGGACATTATGTCATTATTTAGCCACGTCTGACCAAACTAGCTTTTATGCCAGATCGTTCCCGGATTTAGAGGGGGTAACCTGTAGAGGGAGTGACTGAGGCACTTGTCGGGATAGGAGCGAAAGTGAATGCTGCAGTTTTCCGAAAAGTCCTTGAGGAAAACCTGCTGACCTGTGCAAGGTAGCTGCTATTGGATGTTTGACAGGAAGCACACAGCCACATCTATGGTGGAGTAGGCAAATAATGGAAAGGTGAATACCCTCAGCCCAGACCGAGATCCAACCTGAATCCAATCAAAAACATGAGGCCCTGGAAGCCACTCGACTCTCTCCAGGGAATGCAACTTATGTCTGTACAGTTTTGTAAAGGAATAGTGAAATATTGCCAAATATATGTGTGTGCAGTTAGTAGAGACTTACCACCACTGAGCTGAAAACACACTGCTACAGGAGCTTCTCAGTGTGGGGGGAACTATGTTTGGACCCCTTTAAAACATTTGTGATATTAAATTCTGTTTTGTCTGTTGCCCAGTCTGTCTGTCTGTCTGTGCCTGTCTGTGCCTGTCTGTGCCTGTCTGTGCCTGTCTGTGCCTGTCTGTGCCTGTCTGTGCCTGTCTGTGCCTGTCTGTGCCTGTCTGTGCCTGTCTGTGCCTGTCTGTGCCTGTTGCTTTTACCAACTGAGCAACAAAGGACTTTTCATTTATCAGTTGGTAATGAATATATGCAATTTCAAAAGGAGTTTTACTATCACGGATGAAGGCATTAACATACCATAATTCACAGGGGTGACGTGTTATTGTAGCACTTAGGTTGCAGATGGAATGGATGGCTTGCACAAAGAACTACGTTACATGCTAATATAATGCTCAGAAACCCAGTGAGTCCAAATGCTTTAGTGTTTAGTCAGAGCGTTAAGTATCAAATGCTTTAGTGTTTAGTCAGAGCGTTAAGTATCAAATGCTTTAGTGTTTAGTCAGAGCATTACGTATCAAATGCTGTGTTTAGTCAGAGCGTTAAGTATCAAATGCTTTAGTGTTTAGTCAGAGCGTTACATATCAAATGCTTTAGTGTTTAGTCAGAGCGTTAAGTATCAAATGCTTTAGTGTTTAGTCAGAGCGTTACATATCAAATGCTTTAGTGTTTAGTCAGCATGAAGTATCAAATGCTTTAGTGTTTACATATCAAATGCTTTAGTGTTTAGTCAGAGCAAAGTATCAAATGCTGTGTTTTAGTTAAGTATCAAATGCTTTAGTGTTTAGTCAGAGCGTTACATATCAAATGCTTTAGTGTTTAGTCAGAGCGTTACATATCAAATGCTTTAGTGTTTAGTCAAATGCTTTAGTGTTTAGTTTAGTCAGAGCGTTAAGTATCAAATGCTTTAGTGTTTAGTCAGAGCGTTAAGTATCAAATGCTTTAGTGTTTAGTCAGAGCGTTAAGTATCAAATGCTTTAGTGTTTAGTCAGAGCATGTTAAGTATCAAATGCTTTAGTGTTTAGTCAGAGCGTTAAGTATCAAATGCTTTAGTGTTTAGTCAGAGCGTTAAGTATCAAATGCTTTAGTGTTTAGTCAGAGCGTTAAGTATCAAATGCTTTAGTGTTTAGTCAGAGCGTTACATATCAAATCCTTTAGTGTTTAGTCAGAGCGTTACATATCAAATGCTTTAGTGTTTAGTCAGAGCGTTCAAATGCTTTAGTGTTTAGTCAAATGCTTTAGTGTTTAGTCAGAGCGTTAAGTATCAAATGCTTTAGTGTTTAGTCAGAGCGTTAAGTATCAAATGCTTTAGTGTTTAGTCAGAGCGTTAAGTATCAAATGCTTTAGTGTTTAGTCAGAGCGTTACATATCAAATGCTTTAGTGTTTAGTCAGAGCGTTAAGTATCAAATGCTTTAGTGTTTAGTCAGAGCGTTACATATCAAATGCTTTAGTGTTTAGTCAGAGCGTTAAGTATCAAATGCTTTAGTGTTTAGTCAGAGCGTTAAGTATCAAATGCTTTAGTGTTTAGTCAGAGCGTTACGTATCATATATAGATGGGGGGGTCACAAATCATAGTTTTTTCTAGCTGTTCTTTGGTTAATTCGTGTTGTCCACTCTCCATTTGAAGTAAGTGTGTGAGTTTGAGGGCTTGCTTCTATTGCTTCTGGGTTCAGAGTTGTGTTCTACTTCTCTCTCTCTCCCACTATCTCTCTATTTTTCTTCCCCACTATATATAGCCTTCTGCTATGACTTATGTGTCTCCAAAGAGACTGACGACTCAATTCCTATACACACACACACACGCACAAACACACACACACTCGTTCACAGACAAACACACACACACTCGTTCACACACAAACACACACAGTCGAAAGGATATAATCTAAAAAACTAACATGTAATACAGAATGTATTATAATCATACAAATATGCTGATGACAAGTGTTTTGTTACCACAGGTCATTTATCCTGCATCCAACATGTTGAGTACCAGAACTGATGTTTTGCTTAGTGTCTATTCTACTCAGACCCTGACATGCTTGTTAGCAGATGATTTATGTTTCTCACTTCACCTGTCATAATGTTTTGTCTAATTGCTGTATGCAATAACTCTACTGACATGATGTAAGTGACTGTGACCGTTAGAGTCATTCTGTTAATTAGTGATACTAATTAAGATTAGACACGTACATTTCCAACCACTCACTGTCTACCTCTCCCTCTCTCCCCTCATCCCCTCCTCTCTTCCTCTCTCCTGTCTTCCTCTCTCCTCATCCTCTCTCTCGTCACACCCCCTCCTCTCTCTTGTCTTCCTCTCTCTTGTCTTCCTCTCTCTTGTCTTCCTCTCTCCTGTCTTCCTCTCTCCTCATTCTCTCTCTCATCACACCCCCTCCTCTCTCTTGTCTTCCTCTCTCCTGTCTTCCTCTCTCCTCATCCTCTCTCTACTCACACCCCCTCCTCTCTCTTGTCTTCCTCTCTCTTGTCTTCCTCTCTCTTGTCTTCCTCTCTCTTGTCTTCCTCTCTCTTGTCTTCCTCTCTCTTGTCTTCCTCTCTCCTGTCTTCCTCTCTCCTCATTCTCTCTCTACTCACATACTGTCATCTGCAGATTGAACAGATAGTGACCCGTGTCCAGGATGAGACGGAGGGCGTTCCAATCAGAACGGTCAAGAGCTTCCTGACCAAGATACCCAGCGTGGTCACAGGTGAGGCTGCAGGTGTGGTCACAGGTGAGGCTGCAGGTGTGGTCACAGGTGAGGCTGCAGGCGTGGTCACAGGTGAGGCTGCAGGTGTGGTCACAGGTGAGGCTGCAGGCATGGTCACAGGTGAGGCTGCAGGCGTGGTCACAGGTGAGGCTGCAGGCGTGGTCACAGGTGAGGCTGCAGGCGTGGTCACAGGTGAGGCTGCAGGCGTGGTCACAGGTGAGGCTGCAGGTGTGGTCACAGGTGTGGTCACAGGTGGGGTCACAGGTCGGGCTGCAGGCGTGGTCACAGGTGAGGCTGCAGGCGTGGTCACAGGTGAGGCTGCAGGCATGGTCACAGGTGAGGCTGCAGGCGTGGTCACAGGTGAGGCTGCAGGCGTGGTCACAGGTGAGGGATAGGGTGTGTGTGTGTGTCTGTGTGTGTCTGTGTGTGTCTGTGTGTGTCTGTGTGTGTCTGTGTCCATGTGTGTCCATGTGTGTGCGTCTGAGTGTGTGTGTGTGTGTGTGTGTGTGTGTGTGTGTGCTCCTCTACTGCTGTTATTAATATCAGCCTCTCAGGATGAATCACCACAATGCTGCCATGAGCAAAGCAGGACAGGCAATAAAAATGATTGCTACACACACATGGACATACCACACACACACAGACCCTACACACACACACACACACACACACACACAGACATACCACACACACACACCACTAGAGTGGGTCATTAGCACAGCAGCGTATCAATAAACAGAGTTAGTACTGGGCTGCTGCCTGCGCTTAGAGGCACACACACACCCACTGAGGTCCAGACCACACACACACAGGTCCAGATTACAAACACACAGAGGTCCAGATTACAAACACACACACATGCACACGCGCACACACACACACACACACACACACACACACACACACACACACACACACACACACATAGGTCCAGATCACACACACACAGAGGTCCAGACCACACACACACACAGGTCCAGATCACAAACACACACAGAGGTCCAGATCACACACACACACACAGGTCCCCACCACACACACACACAGGTCCAGATTACAAACACACAGAGGTCCAGACCACACACACACACACACACAGGTCCAGATTACAAACACACAGAAGTCCCTCTCACTGTCTCTGTCTGTCTGCGTCCACATTTCATACCAGGTTCTATGGTACCAACACTAACATAACAAGCTTACATCCTGGATCTTCACACCACATTCATTCCTCTCCGTCTCTCTTCATCCCAACAGGTACAGACATTGTCCAGTGGATGATGAGAACCCTGGCCATTGATGATCCAGGTGGGTACTAGACTGACCGCTTATTAAACTGTTGATGATCACCAATAGCATGTCACTAAAACCCAGTGCCCTATTCCCGTCCCACTGCTGTGGCTGATGTGTTGCCAATCAGAGGACTGTTGATTGCCCATAAAGGCTGTTTTACACACTCCCATTGTCCTCTTGTAGGTGAGGCGATGCACATCGGAAGCCTGATTGCCGCTCAAGGATATTTCTTTCCCATCTCTGACCATGTGCTGTCACTCAAGGACGACGGAACCTTCTATCGCTTTCAGGTGAGCTGCAGTTTTCCAGTGTGACAGGGAGACACATAAGGAAAGGACCAAATGTGAAAGTGATCGAATGTATCTGATGAACGAAACAAAACCAGAGGGATGAGAAGAAGGAACCCCTCATTATCTTTATAACAGCAACTGGGCTGCGTTTAAGGCCCCCGTTTCACATCCCCGGTTGTGTGGATTAGATGTATGGCTTTGAAGCCTACCCACATGTTTTATTGCTCATTAAAGAGAAGGTGCGTTTCCTCTTTTTCTCTGTGGATCACAAAACAGAAGCGGAGCGATTACAATTTGTGTGTATGAGTGCGTGTCCATGTGTCCCCGCGTCCCCAGCGTCCCCGCACCCCGTGTCCCTGCACCCCTGTGTTTCCTGTGTTTCCTGTGTCCCTGTGTCCCTGTGTCCATGTGTCCCTGTGCCCCGTGTCTCTGTGTCTCTGTGTTTCCTGTGTCCCTGTGTCCCTGTGCCCCATGTCTCTGTGTCTCTGTGTCTCTGTGTCCCTGCACCCCTGTGTTTCCTGTGTTTCCTGTGTCCCTGTGTCCCTGTGCCCCGTGTCTCTGTGTCTCTGTGTCCCTGTGTCCCTGTGCCTCGTGTCTCTGTGTCCCTGCACCCCTTTGTTTCCTGTGTCCCTGTGTCCCTGTGCCCCGTGTCTCTGTGTCTCTGTGTCCCTGCACCCCTGTGTTTCCTGTGTCCCTGTGTCCCTGTGCCCCGTGTCTCTGTGTCTCTGTGTCTCTGTGTCCCTGTGCCCCTGCGCCCCTGCGCCCCTACGCCCCTGCGTCTCCGTGCATATGTCTTCATGAATGAGTTAATCACTTGTTATCTCTTCTTATACTTCTGTGTCTCAGAGTAAACCTGTCTCCTCCCCAGTAAGAATGGGGAAATAATACACAGCGCAGGCTTTCAAAATGAAGTGACAGGGGAAAAGGGTGGTGCCAAGGTGGACTGTGTTCACAGAAAGCCTGCATAGCTCTAATCTACAGGACAAGTTGTTGCTCTTTTATTTTCAGAGTAATTTAGCGGAAACATTTTGTCAGCTGCGCTAATGTGGGCTACGCTAGGCTATAGATATAGATGGCGTATCTATAGCAATATCTATAGATATAGATGGCGTATCTATAGCAATATCTATAGATATAGATGGCGTATCTATAGCAATATCTTTAGATATAGATGGCGTATCTATAGCAATATCTTTAGATATAGATGGCGTATCTATAGCAATATCTATAGATATAGATGGCGTATCTATAGCAATATCTATAGATATAGATGGTGTATCTATAGTAATATCTATAGATATAGATGGCGTATCTATAGCAATATCTTTAGATATAGATGGTGTATCTATAGTAATATCTATAGATATAGATGGCGTATCTATAGCAATATCTTTAGATATAGATGGCGTATCTATAGTAATATCTATAGATATAGATGGCGTATCTATAGCAATATCTATAGATATAGATGGCGTATCTATAGCAATATCTATAGATAGCAGATGGCGTATCTATAGCAATATCTATAGATATAGATGGCGTATCTATAGTAATATCTTCAGATCCAGATGGCGTATCTATAGTAATATCTTCAGATCCAGATGGCGTATCTATAGCAATATCTATAGATATAGATGGCGTATCTATAGCAATATCTTCAGATCCATATGGCGTATCTATAGCAATATGTATAGATATAGATGGCGTATCTATAGCAATATCTTCAGATCCAGATGGCGTATCTATAGTAATATCTTCAGATCCAGATGGCGTATCTATAGCAATATCTATAGATATAGATGGCGTATCTATAGCAATATCTTTAGATATAGATGGCGTATCTATAGCAATATCTTTAGATCCAGATGGCGTATCTATAGTAATATCTTCAGATCCAGATGGCGTATCTATAGCAATATCTTTAGATCCAGATGGCGTATCTATAGTAATATCTTCAGATCCAGATGGCGTATCTATAGTAATATCTTCAGATCCAGATGGCGTATCTATAGCAATATCTTTAGATATTAATGGCATATCTCCCATGATTTGATGGACCTTTCATCGCAGGAACACCACAATAGAATATGCATAATGTGCATTACAGACTTCTACAGAGTTTTTTCAGTTACTCGATGTGGCCGTAACCAAAATGATATTAACACCTGCAGGAAATGTTGGTTATTTATAATCTACTTGGCTGTTGCTGCCGGATTACATCAGGGTCAAACCAAAGATTTAGGACACTCCGATCGATCCACGTTGAAACCAGGAATGCTTTTGGTTTAAGTTAACACAGTATCTCTCAGTACTCAGTACTCAGTACTCAGTAGCAGGGGACACATTGTTAATGCATAGGTGCAGGACTTCTGTGTTTATTAGGTAGAACCCAAAAAGATGTATCTGTTGACCTTCACGATGGCTGTCAATAATGGCTGATCCCAGGTCATGACCCAACGCCTCATTTTCTAATCCTCAGCGGGACACCTGTAAATGGGGAAAACAGACAATAATGACAGCCTCTAATTTGACCTTTGGTCTTCCATTTCTCTCCTCTTTGACCTCTAGGCTCCTTATTTCTGGCCTTCGAACTGCTGGGAGCCAGAAAATACAGACTATGGTGAGTCCAGAGCAGTGTGAATATCAGATAATACAGACTGTGGTGAGTCCAGAGCAGTGTGAATATCAGATAATACAGACTGTGGTGAGACTGTCTCAGTGTAAATATCAGATAATACAGACTGTGGTGAGACTGTCTCAGTGTGAATATCAGATAATACAGACTGTGGTGAGACTGTCTCAGTGTGAATATCAGATAATACAGACTGTGGTGAGACTGTCTCAGTGTGAATATCAGATAATACAGACTGTGGTGAGACTGTCTCAGTGTGAATATCAGATAATACAGACTGTGGTGAGACTGTCTCAGTGTGAATATCAGATAATACAGACTGTGGTGAGACTGTCTCAGTGTGAATATCAGATAATACAGACTGTGGTGAGACTGTCTCAGTGTGAATATCAGATAATACAGACTGTGGTGAGACTGTCTCAGTGTAAATATCAGATAATACAGACTGTGGTGAGACTGTCTCAGTGTGAATATCAGATAATACAGACGGTGGTGAGTCCAGAGCAGTGTGAATATCAGATAATACAGACTGTGGTGAGTCCAGAGCAGTGTGAATATCAGATAATACAGACTGTGGTGAGTCCAGAGCAGTGTGAATATCAGATAATACAGACTGTGGTGAGTCCAGAGCAGTGTGAATATCAGATAATACAGACTGTGGTGAGACTGTCTCAGTGTGAATATCAGATAATACAGACTGTGGTGAGACTGTCTCAGTGTGAATATCAGATAATACAGACTGTGGTGAGTCCAGAGCAGTGTGAATATTAGATAATACAGACTGTGGTGAGACTGTCTCAGTGTGAATATCAGATAATACAGACTGTGGTGAGACTGTCTCAGTGTGAATATCAGATAATACAGACTGTGGTGAGACTGTCTCAGTGTAAATATCAGATAATACAGAATTATAAAATGCATATTTTTCTTTTAACAACTTTCTGTAGCGCTAGCAATGCTACCGGCAAACATGATTTGATGCTGAGATTAGCAATCAATATAAAGTGATTCAAAACTAAAGTCTAAATAGTAACAATACTAAATCACACTGACTTCTAAACCGCGTCTTTAGTAAATTGTCAGATGGGAAAATAACAGGACAACTTCAAATGGGTCAGTTTCCATCACCCCTGCCCGATATGATCTCCCTCATCATCTGTTCTCTCCCCCCCACCACCTTTCTAAACCCCCCACCCAAACTCCTGTTGGTGTTTTGTGCAGCCATCTATCTGTGTAAGAGGACCATGCAGAACAAGACTCGTCTGGAGTTGGCGGACTATGAGGCGGTGGGTACCGACCTCAGTTACATCCCATCCCCAGTTCTCTCTCTCTCTCTCTCTCTCTCTCTCTCTCTCTCCCTCTCTCTCCCCTCTCTCTCTCTCTCTCTCTCTCTCTCTCTCTCTCTCTCTCTCTCTCCCTCTCTCCCTCTCTCCCTCTCTCACCCTCCTCTCTTTCTCTCTCCCGTCCATCGTTCAGGAGAACCTAGCCAGACTACAGAGGGCCTTCGCCAGAAAGTGGGAGTTTATTTTCATGCAAGCCGAGGCTCAGGTCAAGTAAGTGTGGCAATGTGCTGGTGTGTGTGTGTGTGTGATGTGTGTGTTTTTGTTGTCATAGTAACAGGGATCTTTAACAGGTCACGGGCTGCAAATATCAGACACCACAGCTCCTCTCTAATAGAGTAAGAACATCCAATTTAACATTTTCTCTCTTGGAGTTGTTTATTAAACCTTATTTTATCAGAAATGACTTTCTCGAGCAGCAGAGAAGTTCAAAGCTTTCTCAATAATACACGTGATGAAGACTCTGGATGTCTCAATAATACATGTGATGAAGACTCTGGATGTCTCAATAGCACGTTATTACGTCTGATACCGATACTGTAACCTTGAGTATCTGCCCATATTGATACTAATCTGATGCAATCTTTTCCCCTCTATTAAACAACTTAGCTGTTAATCACACATTTGTTTGCTTAACGTAACCATCTAATCTCCTGTTCTAGCCTGCTATCTGACACGTGTTGCGTGTCTCATGATACACTTCTCTTTACGGCATGTCGGTCAATGCGTTTACATCACAGACTAATGGATCATATCTGATTATTATAATATTTTGGTCCATATCTGATATAGTAAATATCGAATCGGTGGATGCCTAATTACGACCAGAGGGAGAAAAAACAAGTTAGGCTAGTTGATCAAAAACCACCAATAGTGAGACTTCTGTCACACTGTAAACCACACAGGAGACATTTATGCATTTCACCAAAGTATCAGGGGAGACAGACGGATGAGGAAGTCAGAAACAGACTCACAATGAAGGATTAGACAGGACTCACAAAGTCAGAATTAAATATTGACCGCAATGGATCTCACCTTCTAGGGGATGCTGACTTATAGATTGAGGATTGAGTCAACACCTGAGTCGACACCTGTGATTCACATTGACTCGTGACAACGGGGATATTGGTTCTGAATGGTGCACAGCCTGAATAGGTGGAGATTCACTTGAATCCTGACCTGAATTACAAAGGGCCAGGTCTGTTAGACACACACACGCGCCTACTAACACACACGCCCCCACTAACACACACGCCCCCACTAACACACACGCCCCCACTAACACACACGCCCCCACTAACACACACGCCCCCACTAACACACACGCCCCCACTAACCCACACGCCCCCACTAACACACACGCCCCCACTAACACACACGCCCCACTAACCTAACACACCCCCACTAACACACACGCCCCCACTAACACACACGCCCCCACTAACCCACACGCCCCCACTAACACACACGCCCCCACTAACACACACGCCCCCACTAACACAACACACACACGCCCACTAACCCACACGCCCACTAACCCACACGGCCCCACTAACACACACGCCCCCACTAACACACACGCCCCCACTAACACACACGCCCACTAACCCACACGCCCACTAACCCACACGCCCACTAACCCACGCGCCCCCACTAACACACACGCCCCCACTAACACACACGCCCCCACTAACACACACGCCCACTAACCCACACGCCCACCACCCACAACTAACACACACGCCCCCCTAACACAAAACACACACGCCCCCACTAACACAAACGCCCACTAACACACGCGCCCACTAACACACGCGCCCACTAACACACGCGCCCACTAACACACGCGCCCACTAACACACGCGCCCACTAACACACGCGCCCACTAACACACGCGCCCACTAACACACACGCCCACTAACACACACACCCGTCTAGTAACAAACACATTGACATATATACACACTTACAAACACACAAACAAATGTGATTCCCTGATTGTTATTTTAGCTACAGTGTGATTGCATCTTAATTCAGAGCTTTGTGTCCAACTGAGGCGTCAATAGACACACACATACACACACGCTTGTATTGTAACTTGATTGTGTTCTCTTCAGGTTTACTCCATTGTGAACGGTTTAATTAGGAACCTCTAACAAAGGAATAAGGAATCATTGGGTGAAATGAAAGAGAAGCCTACTTTCAAGTCCCTGTTCCACTTGTACGTTTGTTGTGCCTGTGTTCTGAGACAAGGCGACTGGCCGAAACGTTCAAATGTTCTACCTTAACAGGGCAGTAGTGTGTCTCTCACTCTCTATGTGTGTGTGTGTGTGTGTAAATTTTCTATCCTATTTTAGTTTGTTGGAATTCATGGGGATGTTTTTTTCCATAACAGAGTGATATACCCTTTGGCTATATCTAACACATTTTTATGTTTTCCTTTTACCTCTTCTCCTTCTAAATCTCTCCTCGCTTCCCTCTTATTTCCCTCTCCTCCGCTCTTCATTGACCTCCTCTCTCTATTCTCGCTGAATTCCTGTTCTCATCCAGGATTGACAGAAAAAAGGAAAGAGTGGAAAGGAAGATTCTAGACAGTCAGGAGAGAGCCTTCTGGGACGTCCATAGACCTGCGGTGTGTATGTGCAGTGCAAACGTCAGCAATTCCACTTACTGCCCTGGCCGTGTGCGCCAAAATCATTACCTATGTCTTCCTGTCCCTGGCTGTGTGCGCCAAAAGCATTAACTAGGTCTTCCTGGCTGTGTGCACCAAAAGCATTACCTATGTCTTCCTGCCCCATGCCGTGTGTACCAACAACATTACTTGTGTCTTCCTTTTTCAAAACAGCCAGGTTGTGTGAACACCACAGAGGTCGACATCCGGAAGTGTAGACGCATGAAGAACATGCAGAGAGCCAAGAAGGTATGAACAGTAGGACCCGAAATGTTGCTGGGTAGGGCAGGCTCACTTAAACCCCTCCTCTGCGACCCCCAGTCGTTGGAACTTTTCTAAAATCTAGCACGACCAAAAGTCACCAACTTGTCATCGAATCAAGCCCTTAAATTGGTGAATGAAATTGGATGGTACGTTGCTACAACTGACCTTTCTGGGAGTGGGTGGGTCACGACATACTCGGCTTTGCATTTCAATGGCCAGCTAGCGCGGCTAACACATGGTTCTTCCCTCCACGGTCGCGGCCAGTCCGTGTATGGTCTGATAGAGGAGGCCCAGTCCCACAGTCCAGTGCACACGTCCTCACTAGCCAAAAAGGGAAGCAAAGAGGCCATAGAGAAAGAGGTATGTTCGTGTTATAAACTGCCTCAAATTTAGACATGGCATCTGTTCGATGACGTCATAGGATTCCAAAAAACGCAGACAACAGTGTTGATGTTACCCGGCAACATTTACAGATTCAATTTTATCAGTTTAAACGTATTTTTATATGATGCAGTAACACTGACGCATTGCATCGTATTTTCTCGCATTCTTTCTTGCCATCTAGATTGTGTTTCTAAACACCCAGCTAGACCGGCACTGTATGAAGGTGTCCAAAGTCGCAGAGAGGTAGGTTGCAAAGCTGGAAACCATCATTTGGATCACCTAAATGAAGATGTCTACCTCCACTTTACTGCTAGACTGTCTCTCTGATTATCTTAACTAGTATAAACAGACACGGCCTTGGAGACACTTGATTCATCACAGATTCAGTTGTCAGGACAGACTTAGTTGTCAGTACAGACCCAGATGGGACAACAGACCCAGTTCTCAGTAAAGACCCAGATGTGACAACAGACCAGATGTCAGTACAGACCCAGATGTGACAACAGCCCAGTTGTCAGTACAGACCCAGTTGTGACAACAGCCCAGATGTCAGTACAGACCCAGATGTGACAACAGCCCAGTTGTCAGTTCAGACCCAGATGTGACAACAGACCCAGTTGTCAGTACAGACCCAGATGTGACAACAGCCCAGATGTCAGTACAGACCCAGATGTGACAACAGCCCAGTTGTCAGTACAGACCCAGATGTGACAACAGACCCAGTTCTCAGTACAGACCCAGATGTGACAACAGACCCAGTTGACTAAGGTGCTCTTCAGTGGCTCTGAGTTGAGTGTTGTTGATGTTATTGGTCTGTATTTCTGAGTTCAGTTGATGGGTGGTTCATCTATGAAAAAGGCTAGTTTAAGAGATGTTTGTGTGTGTTTGTGTGTGCGTGTGCGTGCGTGTGTGCACGTGCGCGCGTGCGCGTGTGTGTGTGTGTTTCGTCAGTCTCATGAGTTACACAGAGCAGTACCAGGAGTACGATCCGTTTGTCGTGTCACCAGAGCCCTCCAACCCCTGGACCACTGATGACACCTCCTTCTGGGAGCTGCAGGCCAGGTGAGAATCATCATGTGTCTCCTCACTAACACCTTACGTAACCATGTCCACTCAATTTAGCGGCAACGTCCCTCTGTCTGACAATCACAGGACAAAGACGTTGCCTCGTTCTCCTTAAAATGATTTTCAGAGAACCTTAACTGAAGGCAGCTATCAAACTCGGGCTGGACTTCACCTAATAATAACTTTACTGTTCAAAACCAACCAAGGGCAAAAGCTTAATGTTTACAAGTCAAACTTGCGTAAGGCAGAGATGAATGCTCATCTTGGAGATTGAAGAATGTAGCCTGTAATAATGACCTGAAACCAAGAGAACACGTTGTTTCCATCCATCAGCTAGTTAGCATTTTTTGACCAGTGGTCCTTTGCATGTAATTGTGAGACCTTTAAATAAAACATTGTGTATTTAACCTGTTAATTCTTTATGCAATGTGAAATCAAATGTAAGTTCTCTTTATGTCTCCCCCCCCCCCCCTCTCTCTCTCTCTCTCTCTCTCTCTCTCTCTCTCTCTCTTCAACCCCTCAGTAATGACCCTAGTCAACAGAGGGTGAGGAAATGGGGTTTCTCTCTAGAAGAAGCATTGAAAGACCCAGCAGGACAAGACCAGTTCCTTAAGTTCCTAGAATCAGAGTTCAGTTCAGAAAACCTGCAGTAAGGCGTTTCCTGATACGTTGTTAATTCGAAATAAAAACATTTCTTCTTTTATTCAGTTCATTTATGTCAACCCTTCCATATTTCCTCTCAACGGATCTCTTCATTATCTCGTTCCTCTCATCCTGTCCTTTCTCCTTCCTCTCTCGTCCATCTCCTGATCGCAATCATTTTGGTTCTGTCTTTCTTACCTAATATCTGATCCATACGTCTTTTCCTTTTATCCTCTTTTACTTTATCTTTGTCTCCAACCTTTCTGACTCCCTCTGGCCAGACATGACAGAGCCAGGCAGCAGCAGCTCACTAAACACTCCTATTTCCTCCCCCCTTCAGTACATTTCTCCAGGGGGCAGATTGTCATGAAGTTTGTGTGTGTGTTTGTGTATATTTTCCTTTGCCACCCGGTTAAATGTGTGTGTGTGAAACAAACTTAAGCGTGTGTGTGTTCGTGAAGATAGGTCTTGAGGGATTATGGACAGATAAAGGCCATCAGAGCCTTAGGGCTACTGAGAAAAGCCTTATCTTTGTCCAGCCCTCAGCTCTCCACTGTCCTACCTTCTCGCCAATCAACCATTTGAAATTGTTTAGGGCTGTAAATACTGGCAAGGGAAAAAAAGAACCACAGAGAGACAGAGAGTCATGAAGACAGACAGGTAGACAGAGGGAGAAAGAATCTAAGAGAGAGACAGGCAGAGGGAGAGAGAACACGACAGACAGACACACAGAGAAAGAGAGAACCCGAAGGACAGACAGGTGGAGAGAGAACCAGAAAGACAAGCAGACAGAAGGAGAGAGAACTTAGGAGAAAGAGACAGACAGAGGAAGAAAGAACCTGACAGAGAGACAGGCAGACAGAGAGAGAAAGAGATCCATAGAGAGTGTGAGTCTCTCCCCAGGGCGTAGTGTTTGTGTACAACACAGGGTCAGACCAGAGATCCTTGATAGACAAAATGTAATATGGTAGACAGCCACTATCAGCTCCACGCTTGGCTGTGATCTACTCTGTTCCCAGTCTGAAAGCTGCATTAGTCTGGTTTGGTGTGTGGGACTGTTGTGTCGACCACCTCTGAGGTGTTTTTGGCAAATGTGCTTGTGCCTAAACTCACCACCTATTGTCAGACCACAGGAATTGAAAACTGGCATGCGCGGGGTTAAAAGAAATGTGTCGAATGTGAATAATTTCCCTGATTAAATGTCAGACTTCATTGTCCATGATGAAAGAGGGAAAATCAACCCCTACAACGGTTTGCAGTTAATTACAAGATGCATAACCTTTCAAATCTCCTCTTGCTGTAGGATAATTAACCTTCTGTCAGAAACGAGCTGAAATTCATCCTGACATGTGCAGCAGTATGTTAGCATGGTGTATCCCTGTAGGTTCTGGGTGGCGGTGCAGGACCTGAAGAGGCAGCCTCTGGAGAAGGTGCCCGATCAGGCACAGGAGATCTGGGCAGAGTTTCTGGCTGAAGGCGCCCCCAGCTCCATCAACCTGGACTCACACAGCTACGAACGCACCAGCCAGAACCTCAAAGACCCGGGGCGATACAGCTATGAAGACGCACAGGTATGGGGGTAGCAGATGTTGGAGACCGAGAGAGGCGGGAGAGAGATAAGACAGACGGGAGAGAGGCGAGAGAGAGACGGGAGAGAGAGATTGAAAGAGAAGGGGGTGGGGAGAAAGGGTGGATGAAGAGGTATAAACACCGCTATCAAATGAAGACACAAAATACTGTGATGATGCAGACACAAAAATACAGGGACACACAGAGACACCCACGCAGATACACACACAGACACACAAATACAGGGACACACAGATACACACACACAGACACACACCCACGCAGACACACACCCACGCAGACACACACCCACGCAGACACACACCCACGCAGATACAAATACACACACACACACTCAACCACACACACACACACCCACAAACACCCACACACACACAGACACACACACAGATACACCCCCACACACAGACACACACACATTCCGCTTCCCCCCCATTATTCATGATCCTCTCTCTCCATATATTGTTCTGTCCTCTCCCCTAATCCTTTCACCAACCACTCCAGGGTTGCGGGTTTGATTCCCACCGGGATCATAATGGAACAATATGAACACATAGACACTTACACTGGACAGGGTCTCCTGAATAATGCAAAGTGTTTCCTTCATCCCTGTCTCACAATTATTATTGCATTAGTCTCTCTCACCTCTCCTCCTCCCCCTGTTTCAGGACCACATCTATAAACTGATGAAGAGTGACAGCTACACACGCTTTCTGCGTTCCAGCACTTACCAGGACCTCCTGACGGCCAGGAAGAAGGTGTGGATGTGTGCGTGTGCTTAGCCGTGTGCGTGGGTGTGTGCTTGGGAGTGTGCGTGGACGTAGGTGTGGACGTGTGAGTGAACATTTTGAATTTTTATCCTTTCCTGGTTTTTGGGAAATGTTTTTGGGAAAAATAAACGAAATAATAATAGAGGAATGCAGCACTCTGTTGGAGGACCACAGACCCTGCATACAGCAGCTGTTTAAACTATATATCTTCCACGATTCATATCAAGGACATTGTCACTAACTCAACTCTACTTTGTTTTGAACTATATTTCTCTTTTTGTTCCACCTCTACTCTTCCTCTTTTTCCCATGATGCTTTGTGCCTCAGCCTGAGACAGAGCAGCAGGGACGACGCACATCTCTCGAGAAGTTCACACGCAGCGTGGTTAGTAATATCAGTGTTTGGTCTCTCTCACGTATCACACATACACACACACACTCAGCTGCATATGCTAATGAGCCGACACATTATCACCACCTAATATGCTGTTGGTCCTCCTACGTGTGCCGTCAAATCAGTCCCGAATAGGAATCTGGCACCATGACATTACCAGGTTTTTAAAAAAACCTGACATTTCATCCTCTGTTTTCACAGGGCAAGTCACTGACAGGCAAGCGGCTGACGGGCCTAATGCAGTCGTCCTGACAAGGCCTGGGGCTTGAGTGTAATAGCCATGCCCAGAGGTGCTGCTATTGAGAGGGGGACCCTGCGAGCCTGGGGGTGGAGGATGAGAGGCCTGCTGGGCCCTGTCCTGGACACAACCCGCACGACTGACTGCAGATCAGTTTCCTGAGTTCCGGCAGAGGATAAACCACTGCATGCTATGAATTACTTACGACAGACATGGATATGACAGGGCTGTTCTCGGTTGTGTTCCAAACCGCATCCTATTTCCTGCCCAGATGCACCCTGTAGTCCTTTTACAGCCCATTAATTTGGACCAGGTGGTCCTGTTGTGAATACACTGCCCCAATGTGGATTACAATCACAGCTCTTCTATGAAAAACTCTCTCTTCGCTGTCTCCATTTAATTAAACACGCTTTTTTTAAAGAACTAGTGCGTTGGGAGGAGAATAGGGACTAGTAAGATGCCAAAGACAGAATGTGTGTAGGGCCCTAGTCACAAGAAATGTACAGTATAGAGAGAAGGGACTATAGACACACTTGTGTATTATCGACAAATATCTTCTGGCCCCTTTATTCTCTTTGCTCTCTATTAGAAACCAATGGAATGTCATAATTGCTCTATTTAGTATTGTTAAAAACATTATGATATCTTATTATATGAATTATCAACTGTTTTTCAATTATATGAACACGAGAAAATGGTTAAATGCTTGAATAATTTAGAACACGTAGAGAGTTCGTCATTCATTCACTACCACTGCCCTGTACCGGAGAGGGAATGGACAGGAATTATTGAACATGCTTGGAAGATCTGTTGATCCAGTGATTTATTTCACCGTGATTTGATAAATGTTATCCTGATTTAGTAATGTTCCTTAAGGTCAAAGGGAACACCACCTTCAGAACATTCCAAGCTGTTACTCCCAAATGGCATCCGATATATTCTATATAGGGCGCTACTTCAGATCAGTGTGCTATAGGCCTTGGTCAAAAGTAGTGCACTAAATAGGAGATAGTGTGTGACCCACATTCCGTGCGAGTTCCCCTCCGTCAGGTCCTGGTGCCACCGTTACCATCTATGTGCCGTGACAACCTGGGATGACTTATTGTGAAGTACATAAGGATATTTTACACTGTGACTGTAAAATATGTAATGATATTAAAGAGAGAATGCACAATGACAAAAAACGATGATTATTTCAATTTTTCTTATGCGTATAAGACCAATCAGAAATCACCTTTAAATGAACGAAGCCCCGTCGTGTTGATCCGAGGCATTTGCCTATGAACATACTGACACCTAGTGGTTGACATGAGATCCTGCAGTATGCAGCCCTACTGGACAGCTGAATCGTGCTGTTGATCTGTAATGGTGGTTTCTATTTTATTTGCCAGCGAACACTGTTGCACAAATGTGTATGTTTCTTTATCATAGTTATGACTATTCTGACTCGTTAGTCAACATTGACACGATTTGCGTTAAAAATTGTAAAAACACCGCATAGGTCGACCATCGGACAGCGATCGTTAGCAGCTAAACAATCTCCAACTGAAGTGATTAGAACACAGGTGTCTGGATCCATGGGGGGCCGAGTGTCTACAGGTTTTTGCACTCACCTTGTGCTTGATTGATTAATTAGGTCACTAATTGGTTAGGTTCTAGCCTCACCTGGTTGTTTAGGTCTGAACATGTACTTATTCACACACTAGGCCCTCAGTGGAACCGGTTTTACACCCCTGGACTAGAACTAATCCACAGATGATTTTACTCTAAAATGACTTGCATTGAACGACAAAGGATAAAGTAAACTCAGCATTGCAAACAGGCGTTTGTCAAAGAAAACTAAAGAACTTGTGGCAAATGTTTAATTTAACACAAAATACTCACATACAAACTTTTAACCAAATGCCCAAAAAAAGTATATGCATATATATTTGATGTTCTCCAATAGAGAACAATGCGGAATTGTCCAGATATATTTCTTGGAGTGGAAAATTGGGATAGTGATAGACAGTGGAAGACGATGAGCCAACTGAGGAAGAATAAAGAAACATAGTAAATATTGTTCACATTATGTGTGCTACATCAATGGCACCCTATTCCTTGTACAGTAAACAGTTGTTGTTTTTTTTACCACAGAATCAGATTCTTTACCCCGTTCTCTCACAAACCTCATGATTGGCCAGTAAATAATCACAGCCTTCATCGCAGCACTGTTGATGTTTAAATATGTCTCCCAAATCACTACCAAAGTTGCCCTGGTTTTTATCACTCCGCTCGCTGAACCAGGAAGGAATCCTTACAAGGTAAGCATTCTCCAAACATCTACCTCTCTATTGAACTCACAGGCGGCCCAGGCACAACAAGGACCCACTACAGCGCAACAAGACAAGGAAGGAAGGAAGGCCCTCGTGGGACCTCAAGGATAATCTGTGAGCCACTTTTGACCAGAGCCTATAGATCTTCAGGAAGAGTTTATTATAAAGGAAATAAGGTGCCAATTTGAACATCTCACACATGTGTCTAATGCTACTTCCTGATTGTCTGTAAAGAAACACCAATGATAACGAAAAGGGTTAGGGAAATAGATTGCTCTAAAACATTTCCAGTCATCACACTAAATAATTTTTGCATTAAATATATATCTTTTTTAATCGTCGCTAAAACCTCTTCAGGCTGTTTTTTTTAGGGCTCTTCAAATGTGTCAATGTCCTTTTTGACCGGTGTTCAGTGCAAATCTGTTGCCATTAAGTTCACATGGAAAAGCTTGAATCATTATTACATAACCATTTTTTGTTTTACATTAAAATGTTTGAATGCTATACAAACTTCAAGGAAAGCTTATAAAACACGTTTTGACATTTACTAATACATAAAATACAAATGTACAAAAACTGATACATCACAAATTTCCGAGTACATATTCTCCTTAATCATCCGTGGAATAGTAGCCGAGTACCTTTCACTGTCCGCCGGAAATATGGCGCTGAGATTACAACATATGTGGCTGGTAGGTATGTATAAGTGGATTCAATAATGTTTGTGCTCTACGCAGTCCTATTCAATCAATTGCTTTTGTCACCGTACTACGATTCAACTAAAGGTAATCAAATGACACTTAAGCGTTCTTGCGTGCTCTAACATGTCCGATAATGTGACGTGGCTTATAGGAGCGAGATCTGAAACAGAGCGACGTCACCAGCGTATTCTCACAAATGAAGCATCCGTCCGGAGTAACAGTCACTAAAACAGAGAACGGTATAAATAAGAACAGTTTAAAATTAACAAGTGTTTAGTGTTTCTGCACACAGCCGTTTTCTTGAGTACCATTTGTATCCGAGGGACCACAGAATGAGCAGATTAACAGGGACTAAATACATCACGATCCAATTAAAAATAAATAATGTCATAACAATCCCAACGTTCATTTAACATTACACATAAATAGAAATGTTTGACCTGCCAGGAACTGGAAACTCAACAAACAGTCAACTGGACACAATATCTTTGTCTGATACTGCTAGTATTTTGTACCTAAGCAGTAGACCACATGAAAGCAGTGAAAAATCAATGGCAAGACAAAGACAAGGGTTTTGTTTGTTTGCTTGCTGCTTTCAGGGCCTTCCAACTTCAAATTGTTTACCTTCGTTCACAGGTTTGACAACAAAATGTTCCAACAGGTATGGGTTCAACTCATATGGCTAGCTGACTGACAGGTCCATCAAAAGAAAATAGTAAACTAACATGTTTTTCTCTATGTAGCAAGCTAAAATGCATCTAAACGTTTGAATGAAACATATACCACAGAAAAGATTGTACCCATTCAACAGCCTGTAGAAAGATAATACAAAGAAATGTCCATGCGGAAGATGTGACTGTTTCATATCCCCAACAATCCAGAAGGCTTTGTATGTAAGCCCTGATTTGGGTATCTGCTATGTGGTCGGATTTAGTGAGGTAGAGAAATAATTGCAGATAACAAGTCGTTAGTGTTGTATTTTCATTTCAGAGGAAAAGCCCTTCCTCGCACAGGATATTGAGAAAATGAATGAGGTGAGATCTTAATGCGACATGAGTCTCTGAATGCATTGTACTCGTGTGTGTGTGTGTGTGTCACTAGGGCTCTTCATAGGCTGAAGCCTTGTCCTTCAACAGATCCAAACACAGATGACAACTCCAACTCCCTACAGAGAGATGAGAGAAAGAAGGGAAAGTGGGAGAAAGGTTAGTCAAATCTTATTTACTCCATATCACCAACGCTTGTACCAATGCACCCGTGCCAATGCACCCGTACAAATGCACCCGTGCCAATGCCCCTGTGCCAATGCCCCTGTGCCAATGCTTCTGTACCAAGGCACCTGTACCAATGCATCTGTACCAAGGCACCTGTACCAATGCACCTGTACCAATGCACCTGTACCAATGCACCTGTACCAGCTGAACATTCCTGGTACTCTCCATACTTGCCAGCCCAATTGGAAAACATCTGTACATTACCCATCCGGCTCCTCAGCAGTACAGACAGAATGGAGCCCCTGGTGGTGCTGTGTGTTCCTTACCTTCTGGAGGATGGGTCATTGGAGGCTTCAGGCAGTACATGTGGTATCCTCTGTCACAGTCGTCACAGAACAAAAGCTGGTCCTGCAGACGGACAAACACACCAAGTTAACACCCACAAGATCAGGCCCGGTGAACCACTAAGATATAGCCCAGAGAGTTGTTGGAGCCAACAAGACTCGTCAGAGCTTTCAAATCCATTTTTCATCCAAACACAGCCCTCCGAGATAGAAGTAGTGCTGGGAGCTTACAGACATCTTTCTTCTAAAGGTATCTTCTGGACCTGAAGTCTGATCCGAGATCAGCACTCCTATAATCAGATATACAGGGCTCCGAGACCGGCTGATCCAGGTTACTCACGTCGTTCTCGGAGGTGCCACACAGGCTGCAGGACTTGCATTCGATGCACTGCCATTGGTAGGTCTTCACCGCTGTCATCATGTTGTCTGTAAACTGCAGGCAGGTGGGGTGGCCTTCACAGGGAGGGAGGGCACAATATTACCATGACAACGCAACACACAGGGAGGGAGGGCACAATATTACCATGACAACGTAACACACAGGGAGGGAGGGCACAATATTACCACGACACATAGCAGCTGTTCTGTGAGCTGGATCAACAGTGAACAACTCAGAAGTTGAGTGAGTGTACCAAAAACAACAGCCGTTCCTGGGGTCATTCAGAAGAGTCACACGGAAGTATGAAGGACACTGGTCCAAAGCAGACATTATACACAACCTAGTTCAGCCTGGGGTATTGTAGTCCGGCAGGCCACTGACGTACTAAGTCATGTTGAGGATAAGAAATAATACCCTTTTGACAATAACAGGCATTACCCATTCATTAAACCACAATAGAGTTCTCATCACAGTGTCAATAGGAAATCAACAAGCAGTAGACCAGACCTGAGCACTCATCTAATCGATCAGAAACAATATGGTTCTGGATGAGGCATTTCCTGACCTGGGCACACAGCCAACGACTGGACTCACTCTCTCCCACATTCTCTCACCTGTTCTCTCTCTCCCTCTCTCTTGCTTGCTCTGTGTATCCGTCTCAGTGCTTTGCGGAACCCTATTAGCTATAGAGAGCAATGACTGATGCTGAGGAAATGCGATAAATAAACACGGTGGGGAAGGAGAACCAGGAATAGTACAAGACGAAGCATTAGCACAAAGGGAATTGAATGGGAAATGAATGGCGTTGACCCGCTGATCAATCAATTTGTGATAATTCGTTAGCCAAATTGTATGTACTGCCAGGAGCCAGAGTGAATGTGTGGTTGCCTAGGTATTCGGACAGACAAGTGGTACGATGCCGGACAACATTATTGTCTTCTTTCCATGTGTTCCCACACCAGAATATTCCTGTGGTCTTTACTGGTGGGGACAAGGAGACCACTGCCTTTTCTCCTTCAATAAATCTCTCCAAGAGAACTTCTACAAAAGTCTCTGAAACTGCAATGTAGACTTTAAAGTAAGTTTTTTTTTAATTTAGAAAAAAAAGAACATTCCCCAATGTAATTTACAAAAAGTCTAAGGGCCTAACAAATATAGCCAGCAGTTATCATAAAAATAGACAGAAGAGTTCTGTCAGCTCATTATCTTCTTCCCCTGAGAACAAAATGTCCTCAAGCTCGCCGTCCTCGAAGCCATAAAAGGTTGATGCCTCGCTTTCTGATGTGTTGCCGAACAACTCTTCGAGAACGCTTGCCTTCCTTTCTGTCCTCCGGCTCCCATCATGCTTCGCTTCTCCAGGGACTTCCCCAGCTAGCATGAATATATCAGCAGCAAATCAGAAAACACGGTCACCTTGAAGTCCTTCATACAGAGCCTTGGGAGACAGTCAACCTGTCAGTCCTCTCTATACCTGTCACAGAAATCATGTAATTTACCACTAGTGACAAAAAGCAAACATCGATCACCCTCCTAGTTGGATTTAGAAGTGTACTCGTGAACTGATGAGACGATGGAAGAAGAATGTTTGGGTGACTGTAACAACAGCGAATAACAAACATGGGAAAAAACACTTTATGGGCAAAACATTTCTATTTCACAGTTCCAACTGGATTATGTTGATGGATATGATACGATCTTGCTATGGGAAGAGGAAGCAGTGCTAAATAAGAAGGCTCGTTGATATCTCATTGACGATACAAGCCGGATCACATTGGTGTAAGGAAACCAAGATGAAAAGGGAACTGGCAAATAACAGACTCATATCCATACCCGTTACCTTTAGTTTGTCCTAAACCTCTGTCGCCTTCACACAAGCTGTCTAGTAGACCATTCAGAAAATAACCATTTCGGGAATATTTGGGGAAGGAGGGGCAGGCCAATTCACACACACACGAGCACACCGCACACACAATCATGCTGAGGAGAAAGCCAATCTAACATGGTCCAAATCATCACACACACACACGTGTCCCATGTTCAGTTAGAAATTTTGACCAACAATGACAGATGAGGTAAAAACACAGTAGTCATCTAGAAAGCGAGCGTTGTCACATTGTTTGAGCAACCATCATCTGTCTAGAGCCAGGCAGATAGAACCTAGAACCACCACCATCATCTGTCTAGAGCCAGACAGATAGAACCAACATTATCTGCCAATAGCCAGGCAGATAGAACCTAGAACCACCATCATCTGTCTGGAGCCAGGCAGATAGAACCAGTATAAAATTAGTTTAGATATAGAAGCAGAGTTTAGTATAATTTAGGACTGTAAAAGTTCCCTATAACTAAAATAGCAAACCCTATAGCATTTTCACACCAGCATACATTTGATTTAATTGATAGCCTTTAGGAGCTGTTCAACAGTCAATTAAACATTTTTACATCGAACCCTGACATTATTCATGATTTTGAACTTGGCCACTACTTTAGAAAATACACCACAAAAATGCTTCGAATTTTCATACAGAGAGTGAGCAACACTAGCTCTGTTTATCGACCTCTTTAGAGTATATTTATGGCCGTCTTTAAAATACATTACTGCCCGTTGAGATATGAAGTACATCATGTTAAGAACTTTATTGACATTAAGCAAACGGACAGTCCTATTTAAAATAGACATAACGAGCTGCTGAATTTAATATTTATATAGATAGCTAAAAACATTGCCTAGCTAGCATGGCAACTTCATTACTAATTCATTACGTTACCGGCGTTTGCAGAAAGATACCCAGACGCTCAACCTGTGAATACCTAACCTAGTGTACATACGTGTGTGAAAGACATACCTATATATTATGTCCCGGTACACAACCTGTGAATACCTAACCTAGTATACATACGTGTGTGAGAGACATACCTATATATTATGTCCCGGTACACAACCTGTGAATACCTAACCTAGTATACATACGTGTGTGAGAGACATACCTATATATTATGTCCCGGTACACAACCTGTGAATACCTAACCTAGTATACATACGTGTGTGAGAGACATACACCTATATATTATGTCCCGGTACACAACCTGTGAATACCTAACCTAGTATACATACGTGTGTGAGAGACATACCTATATATTATGTCCCGGTACACAACCTGTGAATACCTAACCTAGTATACATACGTGTGTGAGAGACATACCTATATATTATGTCCCGGTACACAACCTGTGAATACCTAACCTAGTATACAAACATGTGTGAGAGACATACCTATATATTATGTCCCGGTACACAACCTGTGAATACCTAACCTAGTATACATACGTGTGTGAGAGACATACACCTATATATTATGTCCCGGTACACAACCTGTGAATACCTAACCTAGTATACATACGTGTGTGAGAGACATACCTATATATTATGTCCCGGTACACAACCTGTGAATACCTAACCTAGTATACATACGTGTGTGAGAGACATACCTATATATTATGTCCCAGTACACAACCTGTGAATACCTAACCTAGTATACATACGTGTGTGAGAGACATACCTATATATTATGTCCCGGTACACAACCTGTGAATACCTAACCTAGTATACATACGTGTGTGAGAGACATACCTATATATTATGTCCCGGTACACAACCTGTGAATACCTAACCTAGTATACATACGTGTGTGAGAGACATACCTATATATTATGTCCCAGTACACAACCTGTGAATACCTAACCTAGTATACATACGTGTGTGAGAGACATACCTATATATTATGTCCCGGTACACAACCTGTGAATACCTAACCTAGTATACATGCGTGTGTGAGAGACATACACCTATATATTATGTCCCGGTACACAACCTGTGAATACCTAACCTAGTAAACAAACATGTGTGAGAGACATATATTATATGATCTAAATTACATTTAAGGTTTGGCATCAAAGTGTTAAAGGTAGGGATAAGGTGGGTAAGGGTTAGGCCAGGGAGATAATCAATTTTATGGATACAAACTGGCCAACTTGCTTGTAAAAGCTACATAAGGAGAACCTTCTCACAGTTGTTTGATCAGGACTGGTATGTTCTCAGATGTTAGAGGACTAACGAGGAACCCAGAGCAATTTGGTTCTTATTGAAATTCATTATTATGGTTTGAGACACTGAAAAATAGGTACTGATATCATGTTGATTAGATAAATTACATGTAAATGCGTGGCAAATATCTCTATATAATGCAAACTAGCAGAGCAAACTCAGTATAGTTGGTCTGCGCTGGACGGCTTTACTTTTGCACAGTAGTCCTGGAGTAGATGCACAGCAGGTAGAACTAATGAGCTCTAGAACCTGTCTAAAGATATCTAGATAAACCTTATAACTTCTAGAACTTGTTCAGGGCTAGACGGATAGAACCTATAACCTGTAGAGTTGCTCTGCAGCACTTTTATCCAAAGCAACTTGGTTTCATGCGTGCAGACATTTTATGAGTTTGTTTAAGTAGACACGCGTTAATGTTTATCTAGTTTTGAACAACACAGTTTGGCTAGCCGAGATAAGCCCGAAAAAGTTGAGTGAAGACATTTGTCAACGAACTGGAGCTCTGAAAAAGTACAAATTGTCCCCTCTAAAAGATATTCTACACAAAGCTCCAGTTCGTCCAAAAATGTCATCGCTCAAACCTGTTCTAAAAATGTGGGGCTAACTTGGCTACTGCTTGGATAACCTAAGTGATCACAGCTCAGACCACAATAGGCCAGATATAAGACATCAAACACAGTATACTCTATTACTTACCAGAACGTCCACAGTCAGAGCAAGACACCAGTTCCTCAGCATGTCCTGTCTTCCTGTTAGAATCAGAGTCTCCCAGGCAGAAGTCACAGTAGTCATTGGGAATGATTGAGCCGTCCGCTGCTCTCTGAGCTGTTGAATAAAACCCATGCAAAACCACGAGTAAACCAATAGTAAACCACGAGTAAAACTTCAGTCTTTCAACGTCTGTCTGCCTTTCTACACCATCTACAAACAGTAGGCAGATGCACTGAGTGTGTAGTTTGATCTAAGGTCCAAAAGTAGGTGGTCTCTTACGTTTGTGGTTGTCAGGGTCAGGGTCCGGTCGCTGTGGAGGTGGGGAAGGTGCAATCTCTTCCTCCCTCTCTTCCTCCCCCTCCCCTTCCTCATCCGCCAGGTGTGTGTGGGCGTAATGGTAGCTCAGACCCGGGCGGTTCTTATAGCGCTTCCCACAAACTGTAGAACATAGAACCATTAGAACTGTGTTAAAGGCCATTAGAATAGGGGTACGTGTTTTGAAATGGAGGGGAACGTGGGACGTTCTAACAGACCTTGTCTACTAAGAAACTTTCCTTGTCAAAACACAACTACGAAAACACAAACCAGCTCAGGGCCAACTCTTAACACAGAACTTAACAACGAGTCTCGACAATGTGAACATTTTCATCGTAAAAACACGCGGGCTACTAGGATCTAAAGTGGATCAGTCGTTCATAGGTACTGACACCTCTGTGATTTTCCTCGGAGTCTTAGTACGGTAACATTGCAGTGACAGCCGGGTTAGGTTCTGTGACAATGCAGTGACGGCAATGTTTTGTTGCCACAGAAACATGCATTGTCTTGGCTGATGCTCGGAGGACTATTGTCACGCGGAAATACAGTGGCAATCCAGCTCACGTTGCCGGGGGAGGGTTAGTGCCATGCAAGCTCGCTTTGATCTTACAATCAAGAATCAATGCACCTGCCACTACAAAGTAAGACGGCAATGGACGGCTTAAAATTGTTTTCGCTCAAGCCTGGTTTGCCATATGCATTTCTGCTGTAGCCAATTCTATCGTTAGCCAAAGCAGAAACGGGAAGCTAACTACGGCGGTGTTCAGTAGGGTGCAATATGGTAATTAGTTGTATAAAACTGATATACATTTTGATAAAAATACCGTTATATATAATCTCAATAATTGAAAAATATTGGAAATATTCTTCGACTGAATGTTGTACCCATGTGAACACGACCCAGGCTAGCTCAAATCAGACAGCAGCGCCAGTAGGCCCTGATCTTGTAGTTAGGGAAGCCAAACAAAATCTCAGAGCAAATATGGCGACAAATCCAGATACCTGAGTCTGAGGCAGTTTTTGAGTTATGCTTTTGTTTGTTTCTGTCTGGAAGGAACAGAGGAGACAAAAGCAAATGAAAGAAACAATAAGAAGAGTGAGTTTCATTGCATCCCGTTTAAAAAGAACCCGTTCCTTTGCTGTAGTTCTTAAGGTCATTATAGCATGCTAGGCTAACCCAAGTTTCCCAATGGAATCCTTTAGGCAGAAGAAGCATGCTAGGCTACTGTCCAACATGCTAGCTAGCGGAACGATCCACATACTCAGTAATCTCCATGCTCTTTAGC
Organism: Dallia pectoralis; assembly: GCA_029465975.1. NCBI lineage: Eukaryota > Metazoa > Chordata > Actinopteri > Esociformes > Umbridae > Dallia > Dallia pectoralis. The sequence continues at coordinate 18,855,386 of CM055736.1, forward strand.
AGGGGTCTTCAACCTGCTTCTGGAGAGCAACTGCCAGGTGGTTTTCACTCCAACCCTAATTTAGCACAGACTAATAATTAGACTATAATTATTGAACGAGGCTACATGTACATGAGGTTGAAGTGAAAACAACCGGGACAGTAGTAGCTCACTAAGAGCAGGCTTGGAGACCACCGATCTAGAGTCTGGAGGCCAAAAGGCTGCTCTCCACCCAAGGAAAGTAAATGTATAGGATTACTGATCCGTAAATTTGGCAGTTGACCATGCCCAGATAGAGAAATCTCTTCCATTGAGATAAGTGAAATAGTATTGAGAAAAGAGACCAGTGAAAATTAAATTAAAAGGAGATTTCATTTCCAAACATAAGATTAATTAAATAATGATTTTCCTCAGTGTGTAAATGTGTTACGAATACTAAGCTAAGAAGGCAGCGTAGGTCTATCTAATACTGCAGAAGGTAGAAGAACACTATACACACTAAATCTAATTACAGGCTGAGATTTTAAAACCTCTTCCCAGAGACTCAGGGCACTACATATTTTTCTTATTCCTAAGCTAGCTACTTCTACTAAGGCCCTTCATTAGTGAACAATGTGTGCTAGTTCAAGGCAAAAACAACAAAGAAAAGGTGGTGAAACTTGTGTAATACAGAACTGGTGTTGACTTTTTGTAACTTACTGTCACACACGTAAGGTTTATCCACATCATCGTTGGCCACCGCCTCTGTTCTCCTGCGGCCGGACGTCCGGACCTGTAGAAGCAAGAACAGTAACTTTAGCAAAGGGGAACCCCGCCAACTTAACTCTTTCTCTCAGTCTTTTACATTTTCCTCATCTCTTTCCATGATACTTATTTTCTCTCGTTGGTCTCTGTTTTTTTCTCGAAGACTCACCCTTCCCTTCTTGTGCTTTCTCTTCGGAGTGTCCACTTCAAAGTCCTCATCATCATGGAAACCTTCTCCGTTCTCGTCAGCCTCCAAAACCCTCTATCGAAGACGAACAGAGGAGGCGGCAAGAGAGAAGAGGCGGTTGATATTTCAGACATTATAAAGAGAGCGTTTCTGTGAGTTCTATGTGTTTCCATGGTGAGAGTAGTGAACTTGGGTAAGTGTTTCTGTGTATGAGGTCTGAGTGTCTGACAGGGTCACCTAGTTGCCATGGCACTGTGAGGCAAGTAAAACATAATGCACTGTAAAAAAAAGATTGTGTTTAGCATTAATTAATTTTCTTTTTACCAAAGGTTTTTGCCGGAGTGATTGCAAAAAGACTTTTCAGCTAGCTGGCTGTGTAATGTGTGTACACCACGGCATATTGTATATTCAGTGAAAGAAAATTAATTTAAGAGAATCATTATAAAAATGTGTTTTAACTCTTAGGTGAACCAATTTATTTGAAATGTATGACCCATTTGTGGTCACACAGTTTTTTGAATAGTCAAAATATATATTTTTATTTAATAAATATGTTAATCGCTTTAGCTGTAGTATGCACGCATATATCAATGATCTGTCCACCTATCCATCCATGTATGTGTGTGTTCTCTCCATTACACATCTGTATCTCCAGCATCATCTCATCATCTGTGTGTGTGTGTGTGGCGTGTGTGTGTGTTCTCTCCGAAACACACCTGTATCTCCAGCATCGTCTCATCCTCCTTGTTGACGTCTTTCTTCTTCTCCAGTAGCCCCTCTCCCCTGAGCAGTGCCTCCAGAGCTGTTGCCTCTCCTGGGGGGGGCTCCTTTTTAGGTGCTAGCTCTGCCTCTAAACAGGAGGAGACAGGGGCATACAGAGCAGTTTACCTGTTAGCAGTTTACGTAGTTAACCTATTCAGCTGCAGTTAGTCAATGTTAGCCAGTTAGCTGATATTTATATTAGCCTATTGGAGCTATGCAGTTAACGTTTAGCCAAGCCACAAAAAAAAATCAGCGTTTTTATGATCTTATGACCTTCCAACTTTCTCTCTCTTTTTTTCTTCTTTCTTTCCATCTGCTATGTGCCCCCGGTTCACTTGCATCCCACCGCTTTTCTCTAAAGATAAATGGAGAAGGGATATAAGATCCACTTCTCCCTTGTTTGTCATCTAGTGAAGACGAGAGAGGACAGAAGCAGAGAACCTACGTGACCGTGAGAGAGTAGCACTGTTCCTCCCGTTGTTGAGATCAGAACAAGGACAGCTATTCTTCCTTTATCGCTCCACCTATGACTCATTCCAGATTGCCCCTCCTGCTCTATCCCCTCTCCTGATGTAGGTTGACATTGACCAAACACATCCGTGGCAAAGTGGAAAAACACATGTGGCACCCCCTTTGTAGGGATGAAAGGTTGGCTTTTGTGCAAGACTCTGAGTGGTTGTCATCGGAGACGGCGATGAGAGAGCAGGTGTTATCGATTAGTAAGCATTGCCATGATTTTGAGTAGTATGAATAAAGTAAAGCCCAGTTCAAAACTGAAACACAAGTTGAAAGGATACAACAGGTAATTTGATTTATACTTCAAGGTAATATGTTTCATACTTTTAGTTAGTTTTATTTTTTTATTGCTTTGATTAAAAATATAATCCTTTATTATAGTATACAAACACAGACGTCTCCTGATTGTAACCTTGAGTACAGGTAAACATTTTAACAATAATAGTTAGACATAATTTACTAACGGATGTGTTGTCTCAATGTTACATTGAGATAAAAAAACAAACAAGGAATTACAAATAGAGGACATTTGAGAAGGAGCTGAGACACTTGGTTAACCAGGAAGAAAGTAAAGACATAAGGACAAAACAAAACATTGTTAATCGGTGAGTTATAAGGTCAGTGTGAACAACACGCTCTCTAATGTGCAAACTGTGGCTAGTTCTGTAAATGTCCTCGAGAAGGACTTTTATCGGTAGCTAAATATGTTGCTGATAAAACTGTAACGGCTCCAGATAGGAAACCATTTGTGACACAGCACAGTGTATTATATTATTGAGGAAAACTGGTAAAACAATAGCACTGAGACTGACTGAAAACAAAATGCAGACAGACTGACAGTCATTTCATCACTAGGTTCCTCTGGCATTCCTCAACACACACACACACAAAGACAAACACATATATATATACACACACACAGACACACATACAGGCTTTTCCTTAGCTGAGGCACAGAAGCACCCTGCACTGGGCCTCACTAATCATTTGTCCATGCGGCAGTAGAATGTAAGAGAAGTGGAGTGCTGTGTGTGTATGTGTGTGTTTGTGTCAGGAAAGAGAGGAGGCATTGTATCAGGTAGAATGACAGAGAGAGAGAGAAAGATAGAGACCAAGAAATGGAGAGATATTAATTTAAATTGAAATGAATTGAGGGTTGAAAGGTTACAGGGAGAGGAGAGAGACAGAATACAGAGCCGAAATGTCCGATACCACCACTAGGCTACTGATATCACCAGTGTGTATAGCAGAGATAAATAGAGAATAAAGAGAGAAAGAGGGGCGAGAGAGTGAGAGGTAGGGGGGGGGTTAAATTCTTACCCAGTCTTAGTTCACAGAGACGTAGCTGAGGATCCATGGGAGGGTGAAGCCGCCTCTTCTTCCTCCAACACCGTGCGGGGTATGTGTACATCTGGCCAGCTGACACGCCTGTAATATATATATATATATATGTATGTATGTATGTATGTATGTGTACATCTGACCAGCTGACACGCCTGTTATATATATATATATATATATATATATATGCATACAGTTGAAACCAGATATTTACATACATTTCAGAATTTTTTTTTTTTTTGATAAAAGTGATAAAAAAATACATAAAAATTCTCCCTCGCTCGATTCTGACATTTAACAAATGCAAACAAAATATGTTACTATGTATCGATCTAAAACAGAAAAAGTTTACTCTGATTTAATGTATGACAGTAAAGAAATAAAAGTTGTGTTTTTTTCTGAAGTGTATGGAAATATCTGGTTTCAACTGAACATACATACATACACACTGGGTCAGTCCACCTGATACACAGCCAGGTTGGTTTTATTGAAATGGGTTTGAGGTCAACATATGCGACTGTAAACACACACACACACACACACACACCAAATATGCCCCGGTCTCTAACACTCGACAGGCCAATACGACTTCTATGTAGTACCTCGCAGCGGACTCCATTTACAGTTTAGACAACTTTTGGAACAGAGATGAGATAAATGAGAGAAAAAAATAAAAAAAGAGTATAGACAAAGAAGAGACAGAGGAGGAAAGAAAGTGCCAGAGACCAAATCTGACGTAGTACATAATAAAACATGTGTGGCCACAAAGTATAGGGTGTAGCCTCGGGACCTAGTATGCAAGCAGACAGAGAAGCTTTTAGTGTCCAGCCTTAAGTGAGCACCATTTTGTGCCTCCGATTGGAGGATATGAGATTGTGAAGAAACAGATATAACATCTCATGTGATGCGTTCCAAAAAATGAATTGCATTGATTTAATGACATTTGCATAGGAGATCGCTGCATTTAGATAAGTTTATGAGCAGTTCACAGCTATTAGTGATACTTAGGGATCTTGTTGACATAATTACATGGTAGCCTAAAGACATTACACGTTATGTATTCATAGGGCCGACAAAACTAGCCATAGCAACATAACCGTCACTGACGTCAGCTTGGCTGATGAATTGAATTCCGTTTGTCTGTAATAATAATCTCCAAAATGAGCAACAGAGATTTGATTTGTAATTGGGCAATGGCACGATGCTGCATTAAGCTTTTCCTGCTCTTGTAGTACACCCACCTGGCCTTCGGTGGCGCTGTTCCATCCAGATGTAACAATTGTTCTGAGCGACACCAGTCTGGTTGTCCAAGAAGGGCATACGTATGCTCCGCTCAGCACACAAACGGGCGTTGTAGCTGCGACAGTGCTCTATGGCCTCCCGGTAAAACTGGTCGCCTAGTCTGGGGTGACAAGATGGGAGACGGATAGGTTGTTAGCTAGTTCAGGTTAGCTTGGCATACTCTATATCTGGTCAGCTTGCCCTGCCCGGACAAGACGGACCATTTACAATTTATTCATTTTGGTTAGCTTAGCATAGTCAGTTGTGAAGGTTTTCTGTTCAATTGTGCTTAGGCAGGGTAACTGGTCCAGCCTGGGAAACAAGTAAAGTGCAGTCTGATACATCAGCTGTCAACTAGCCTAGCTTATTACTCACTCTCTACAACCTGCTTAAACTAATAGTCAAGTGTTTTAGATTTTTTTGGAAAATATAATCTGAAAAGGACTTAACTACGGTAAACACTTAATTCACTACAGATAAATTAACACATTCACGCACACATTCACAATAGGTCAGCAGGATCAGTCTAATCTAAAATGAGCGTATTACCACCGTCTTAGTTAGTCCCGGCAGAATGCAGCATGGCCTTAGTTGCAACTGAGACTCAGTCTTCTGAATACCAACATTGTTCAGGTTGTGTATTAGTATGGAGAACCGTGCACGGGGTTCAGCTTGACTTAACTCAAACTAGCACCGTACTGTATGCATTAGCCGGCCTGTCCAGACAAGACAACAAGCAAAACACACTTATTTGTAAGTGTTCCACATGGATTTAACATAGACAGATTTTACCGACCTATCGTAAACCCTGCGAAAATAAAGACATATTAGTTGTTTTCAACGTTGCGATGCTCCACTGGTTATCTTATTGTTTTTGGTCCTAAATATTTATGTGAAAGGAAGGCCATACTCACTGAATCTGTACATAGTAACGGTTCTTTACTATAAAGTGCAAACTTTTACACTCACACACACACTCAATCACCTAAAAAGGTCAGTCACAGCAGATGGGGGAATCAGTACAGGTCCATAAATCTTGGCACGCTCCGTTTCTGAACCGGTGTGCCCGGGCTGTTCTCCATGGACCGTTCAGGATGTCTCTCTATTGACTTATTTTTGTAGTCAGATTAGATCACTCTCTCATATTTACCCACCCAATGCTCTCTCTCTCCCTCCTATCCCGCTCTCCACAAACAGGAGATATACAGAATCAGTATGTGAGGAATTCCAGGCTGGACAAAGAGGACAGGCAGTCACACCAAGGCCACAAAGAGGGTTAGTGTGCTGATACAGGGAAAGAGAGAGGTGAGTGAAAACAGGTACTGCAAGAGAGGGCAGATATAGACAAAAATATAGAACGAAAAGCAGAAACAGAGAGGGTGTGTGTTTTGAGGGGGATGTAGAGAGAGAATGAGAGCAGAGAAAGAGACAGGTATCCCTTTCACAGGGGACTCACTGTGCCTTTCCCAAACGAAAATAATTTGGCCGTGTTCGAAATTCCCCTTCCGCACAGACAAATGTTTAATTTTATCGTTCTTACTTTCTACTATGGCAATGTAAACAAAGGTGTCCCATTCCATTAGAGCCCTTATAATTTAATTGAGAGGGAGAGAGAGAGGGAGTAAGCCCTTAACCTGAATGGAAAGGCTAAGGCGTTACTAGTAAGATCTAGGGTTAGTCATCAGGGCCTCACATCAGGGCCTCTCATGTGCTCTACTCTACCAGTAGGCCATACTGCAGTCCTCTACAGACCTTCACAACCTCTCCCATGTCACAGGACAGTGTGTCAACTACTGCGCTCCCTGTCCGTCTCCCCCTCCCTCCACCTCTCCCCCATTCATCCACCGAACATGTCTGGATCGGAAATTTCCATCACCGTCACATAATCTGCCTTGTATGTTGGTTGTATTCGTTTAGCAGGCACTCTTGTATGTTGGTTGTATTCATTTAGCAGGCACTCTTGTATATTGGTTGTATTCATTTAGCAGGCACTCTTGTATGTTGGTTGTATTCGTTTAGCAGGCACTCTTGTATGTTGGTTGTATTCGTTTAGCAGGCACTCTTGTATGTTGGTTTTATTCATTTAGCAGGCACTCTTGTATATTGGTTGTATTCATTTAGCAGGCACTCTTGTATGTTGGTTGTATTCGTTTAGCAGGCACTCTTGTATGTTGGTTGTATTCATTTAGCAGGCACTCTTGTATGTTGGTTGTATTCGTTTAGCAGGCACTCTTGTATGTTGGTTGTATTCATTTAGCAGGCACTCTTGTATGTTGGTTGTATTCATTTAGCAGGCACTCTTGTATGTTGGTTGTATTCATTTAGCAGGCACTCTTGTATGTTTGTTGTATTCATTTAGCAGGCACTCTTGTATGTTGGTTGTATTCGTTTAGCAGGCACTCTTGTATGTTGGTTGTATTCGTTTAGCAGGCACTCTTGCTCAGCGCGACCAACCAGTACTGCATTCCGTACAGGTAAGGACAATTGAGTCACTGAAATATCAGCACACTTCATCAAGGCATGTTTATCTGCTGCCATAACTGATGGTTAGAGACACCGGGAGAGAATCACTAGCCAACACATCTGTATCAGTTTAAAACCTTGGGTCACTCTGAAGACAGTCACAGGAAATGTTTACAGTGTTCCTATCCAGAAATACATTACAGTTCTGTCAGGACTTACTGTACTATATATCCAGCCTACACGCACACACACATTTGTTTTTCTATTCAGAAATCCATGTGTACTAGGTTTTACCCTAACTGGTCAGCCGGAAACATTGATTTTCCCTAATAAGGACATCAACGCACACACACACACACTCACACTCACACTCACACTCACTCACACTCACACACACACTCCAGTCAAAATTGAAAACAGTCTCTCAATCTTCAGTCAACAGTAACAATCTCCAGGTCTGAGTGCATAGAGTTCTCTGTCCAGTCATTCGAGTCCTTAATGATAAACACCGGTCAGGGAAACCCCTTTCACCTCAGAGTACAATTATCTGCAGTTCTACAGTGACATTTGGACCCAAGCGTGTGTGTGTGTGTGTGTGTGTGTGTGTGTGTGTGTGTGCCTGCGTTTGCCTGTGTTGTTTGGGTTAGATGCAGTCTACCGGGGTGCAATTTGTTGGAATACGAGGGACAGGTCAGGTACACAACACTGACATTTTCACCTGAAAATAGGCTGGCCTTCTTTGATGTGACATAGATTGTTACATTGCTAGGTTTTCATTTACAAAAGCCCTTTCACAAAGCCTCCAGCTGTGTCTAACAACAGTCATATTACCTTTGGACGTATCGAGTTACCACACCTGGCCCCGGGAATGAATAACCATCTGAGAGGATTAACTCTATTGTACAAAACCCTCCTAACCTTTGTAATTAATGCCCGGTTGCATGATGGGTATGAATGGACACTGTGCCAATTGTTGCCAAAGAAAAAATAGCTTGCTGTTGTTGACAAAGACATGGAGCCACTGGTGTTCACTTTCAAAAGCCTCTGACACTCCTCGGAGACAACCTGCCGGAGTTAGCCTCCTCAGAGACAAATCTGCTGTTACAAACTTCGGCTCTGATCATTACACTGACTTGATTGAATTTTAGTAGAGAATCCTCCAGACTGTCTAAAGCTATCCTCAAAACTGTGTAGAACCCTACTAAAGATTGTAGAACACCAGCCTCCAGACTGGCGTGAATCAGCCTCCAGACTGGCGTGAATCAGCCTCCAAACATTAGAGAACCAGCCTCCAGACATTAGAAAACCAGCCTCCAGATATTAGAGAACCAGCCTCCAGACATTAGAGAACCAGCCTCCAGACATTAGAGAACCAGCCTCCAGACATTAGAAAACCAGCCTCCAGACATTAGAGAACCAGCCTCCAGACATTAGAGAACCAGCCTCCAGACATTAGAGAACCAGCCTCCAGATATTAGAGAACCAGCCTCCAGACATTAGAAAACCAGCCTCCAGACATTAGAGAACCAGCCTCCAGACATTAGAGAACCAGCCTACAGACATTAGAGAACCAGCCTACAGACATTAGAGAACCAGCCTCCAGATCGTAGAGAACCAGACAAAATAGCCCAATCAGATTAATGCACAGGTTATGATATCAGCAGCTTGCTACAGGGGACTCCCTGCCAGCCTGGACAAAAACAGTCAGAACAGAATCTCCTATCTGGGCAAGGGTTTGCTGGGAGGGTGGCCCCTCTGGCTGGAGAGAGGGTGGGTCAGGAATGAGGGGGGGGGGGGTGCAGGAAAGTAGGAAGGGGGTAAAGATGAGGGAAGAAAGGAAGGGGGCTAGTGGGGCAAGGAAAGGCCTTTGTGAGGTTTTACGGAAGGGGGTAGGGAGTTGTAGAAGAGGAAGAGGGGGAGAGGGGGCTTTGGACAAGGTCATGTTCCCCCGTATCAAGACAAAATTAGATGGCATGAGGAGAAAAGAAGTGAGGTAGCACAAGATTGACTGAAAAAGGAGAAAGAGAAAGCGAGGAAAAGACAGAGGGTTTGGGAAAAGAAAAAATAGGGACATAAAGATGGGGGAGAGGATGGGAACAGTTCTGGTTCTGTGGGCTAAGCAGAACCAGAACTGCCCTAACCCAACAGCATCAATGTGTACCATCCTCTAATATGTACTGTACATAAACACACACACACTCCCCAGCAACTCCTTCCAACATGCAAAGTGCCACAACTTAACAGGAACAAGGATTCATGATTTGTCCAAAGAGTCTCCCAACAAAATCATGTCCCAAACAATACCCTAGTCCTCAATTTAGGACACGACCCTTGACCTGAGCCCTAAGGGCGAGAATAGTGTGCTAAACGGGTCGCAGAACTTTTCCCTGGCTGTTACATTTCCCAATGCCTGGAAAACAATCCCAGCAATATAAGAATATACAGACGCAGACAAAGAAGGGGTCAAACACATACAGTATTATATCAGACAGACGCACAGGCAAAGAAAGGGTCTCACACAATCTTCACTTCCCCCAACATCTCACTACACACAAACACCCTTCTCATAAACCGATCTTGGGCCGGTCGCTCACTCAGTCTCCCTCAGAAGCCAGAACTGCACCACCTAATTCTAGAACCCCGGTGGCTGTTCCCGCCTCTGTCGTCACGGTTTCAATCTCTCGTCAGTTTATTGCGTGTGGCCTGGCAGAACACACAATAAGTGTGTAATGGTTTTACTGTCATATCTGACTGAATAAAAAGGCAATGTGGAATAATACTTTATATGCCTATTTTCTGATAGTACATCTTCTGATTAGTTGGTTTGTTCTAATGCCAGGACAACTCAGGAAAACTTAAACATGTGGACGTTACAACAGATCGAACGTTTGTAGGTCACCATTATATTTATTGGTCTTTTGTCTTTTTTAAAGGGTCTATATATTACAATTTTTACTTTCCTCAGTTCAGGAATTTGAAAATGTAAGTGTTATATTCATACAAGTCAAAGAATGCTAAAAAAACGAATATTTTCAATTTGGATAGAACATTGTATGGACTCTTACAAAACATTTTCTGTCGCTGCGGAATTATTTCCCTCCTAAAGAAAATAAAATATGATTGTACCTCTGTAAGCTTCCACGGCACTCTTTTATACATGTTCCTAGCTCTCATTTAAAACTATAGCATGTTGAAAGTTGAAAGTAAAAATTTGGTCAAATAAACATTAATAACACCTGTAATTCAGCAAATGGGGTAGTCTAAGGCTCCAGACGATGTGTTGACGACAAATGTCAATTGTTATTGATGGGAAAGACGTTCTCGCAGAAGACCGTTATGTTCTGTATATGGATGTTAGCGGTGAGAGAGTGATTACAGCAAGGAGACCGTTTTATTTCTAAAAACGCAGCATTGGACTTTTTAAACCTCTCGCTGTGGACAGGATGTGCATATTGTGCATGTAGAATCACTATCATACCTCAAATATTCATGAAATTCCAAGTCTGAAAACAGGTCGTTTTGATGACATCAGCAGGTACATGTCGTAGTACACAATACTCCTAGACAAGCTTTAGCTCTACAACATCACTTTTACAAACCGTGCTATTAGTCCCAGAACACATCTTACAGTCAATCTAATTACCAGATAACAGCTGAAATGACATTAAAATACCACTCTTTGGCATTGAAAGAAGGATGTGATGTACTGAGGAAATGCATATAGAATTTGCGTGACCACATACTCCACATTATAGAAAACGACATTATAGATTATTAACATTGTTGTTTATTTGCTTACAGATGGTGCCCATTATTTTGGAGGTGACTGTGTGTGTGTGTGTGTGTGTGTGTGTGTGTGTGTGTGTGTGTGTGTGTGTGTGTGTGTGTGTGTGTGTGTGTGTGTGTGTGTGTGTGTGTGTGTGTGTGTGTGTGTGTGTGTGTGTGTGTGTGTGTGTGTGTGTGTGTGTGTGTGTGTGTGTGTGTGTGTGTGTGTGTGTGTGTGTGTGTGTGTGTGTGTGTGTGTGTGTGTGTGTGTGTGTGTGTGGATGGGAATTGAGGTCATAGGGAGCAGATAGCAGATGGGGCTTTCTCCTTCTCTCACCCTACCACCCTTTCTCTCCCTCTCTCTCTCTCCCTCCCTCTACCACCCTTTCTCTCTCCCTCTCTCTCTCTCCCTCCCTCTACCACCCTTTTTCTCCCTCTCTCTCTCCCTCCCTCTACCACCGTTTCCCTCCCTCTCTCTCCCTCCCTCTACCACCGTTTCTCTCTCCCTCTCTCCCTCCCTCTACCACCGTTTCTCTCTCCCTCTCTCTCTCTACCTCCCTCTACCACCCTTTCTCTCTCCCTCTCTCTCTCTCCCTCCCTCTACCACCCTTTCTCTCTCCCTCTCTCTCTCTCCCTCCCTCTACCACCGTTTCTCTCTCCCTCTCTCTCTCTCCCTCCCTCTACCACCCTTTCTCTCTCCCCTCTCTCTCCCTCTCTCTCCCTCCCTCTCTCTCCCTCCCTCTCTCTCCCTCCCTCTCTCTCTCTCTCTCTCTCTCTCTCCCCCTCTCTCTATCGCTCTCCTATTCCTCTATCCTACCAGCTGATCTTCAGTTCTACCCCCATCCCCTACTCTTCTCCATCAGCTCTTCTCAACAGACAGATATGGGTCCAGGGGGACTGACAGTAGGACATTACTAATCTGCAATTCAACCGAGCAGGTAAAGAATAAAGTACATTAAAAAAACAAGCAAAAATTATATCCCAAACCCTCAACGAAGCTACAGAAAGTCCCTGATAAAAAAAGCCGAATAGAGGTCGTTGACACCTTGCAAATGATTAAACTATTGAATCCCTTTCTTGGACAGAGCACCATCAATTATTAAACAGTGTGGGTGCAACAGTGTCTAGAACATCTCAAATCCCTAAAAATTATCATGCGTGCACATTTAGCGTAACTTGAGACTAACTAAAAAAAAAACTAAAATAGGATGCCAGCTACACACACACAGACAGAAGATGTTTTAGGTCTATCATACACACACACGCACACACACACACACACGCTCCTCTGCCAAAACCATACAGGCATCCTTATCTGCCAATCTCCTAAACATGAACAGAGGTACATTTATACACTTCTCATGAATTATTAACGTGCATAGAGATGTATTCCCTCTCCGTAGATTAATTTCCTACATACGCCGATGCTCTCTGAATAATATAACAATTGTTTTATTTGGAGTACAGAGCGGGGAAAAGGCCTCTCAATGTCCCAAACCAGGATGAAGGCCAGAAGAGCTCTTATCACCAGAACACAACGAAACAGTGTTTTCTTTACGTTCTAACAAGAGAACAGTGTTTTACTAGACAAGTGCAAAGTGACACCTTTAAAAGACCTGTCCCAAATTCTATTCTCCATTTAGCACACTACTTTCAGCCATAAAGCTCAGGTCCAAAGTTGTACACTAGAGTGAATATGGTGTCAGTTGGTAAACAGAGAAGGAATATGCACCACCCAACCGAAAGACCCAACACAAAAGGCATACGTGCTAATTCTCTGACTCGCATCTATGTAAAACCCCACTCTATCTTATCATCGCATCTATGTAAAACCCCACTCTATCTTTCTCTGGGACACAATCAAATCAAAATGCCTTTTTGTGTGCTGTAACCAAATTCCCAATGGAGGGTGGATGGCAAATAATGAGTGTCAGTAAGAATTGCCTACAGCCAGAGGCAGGTTAAAGAATAGGATCTAGACAGACTACACCTAGACGACACCTAGCCCAGTGTTACAGGGCCCTGGGAGACGGCATTCATCATCGGCTCACTTCCGTTTCAAAACATGTTCCAGGCTAGCAGAAATCCAGAAGGACTGCACCATAACAGAGTAGCTTCGTGGTTTAACCGAATGGGTTTTATTTCCAGCCAATGCACGCGACACAAGTCTGCACAGTGTCTGATTGGTTGCCCTGATCTTCTCTCGGTACAGGTCCTTCTGTTAGTCCAAACAAGGCCTTGTTTAGTGAGGACCAGGAATGTGGTTTGTTTTTATGACAACCAGTCCGTGAACACAATAGGTTGTCATAACTCAGTGGGCCTTTTCGCTGCATTCCTCTGATGTGGGTAATAAGTCAGAGCGGAGAATGTTGTAAAGGCTTTAAAACAGATACACGGTTGTTGTCAACAATATCCAGGCAGCCGTCACATGCTGCTTCCTGAGGACTCCAACACGGCTGAGACCAGTTAAATGTCCAAAACAAAGGACAGTGTTCACCCACGTTTAAGCCACAGACAGACATATTATATGCATCCCTTTATACTTTCTTCACTCATACCCAGAAAGTGCAGTCAGCAAATGTTGTAAAGGCTTTTCAAGGTTGTTGTCAGCCATATCCGGGCAGTGGGTAGGAAGGTATACCAGAGGGCAGCAAAGACTACAGAATAATGATCTATTTGCTGCATAGGAATCAATTGTGACAAATGCAAAACGTGCAGCTCTTGGGTATACATGTTACACGCTGTTGTAGTTTATTAAGCAAATTAGATACCTTGTATTAACGCGTAAGAGGCAGTCTTATGCCACCTAAAATATGAGTTTCAACCTGCACGGCTTCTGCGCAGTCAGTAGAAAGATGTCCTGTTTTAATGATTACATGATATCCCTTCATCCCAGTACCACATCTAGTTATTACACATGCAGGACTAGGGAATGAGCGTGCACCAACCGCGCACGGTCGGTTGGTGGACATTAACTCCAAGAAAAACCTGCGAGGACTTTGAGATAATAACATTGGATAAATAAAAATGTTTAAGGTTATGCTATTAATGTAGTACAGCATGGAGCAACTTTTGTAAAGACATGCACACACACACACACACTTGTTCCCGCAGTGTAAATCCGAGCGCACAAATGCGTTGTTTCATACACAAATATGTACCAAAAAACGTGCACACATTCTTGTATACAATAATACTTAGGAGAAAAAAAATCCCACGCCGAATTAACCTAACATGTCATTGCTACAACATGGACACGCACTGGTATATTTCATAAATATCAAAACAAAGATAACTTACGATTTGAGAGGATTCTGAATGACAGTCGCCATTTTGCTGCAACACTGTAACCAAATATTCCAAATATCAGAGCTGTTTGGGACCCCTGTGAAAAAACAACCAATAAGGCACCAGGCGCCCCCGTCTAAACCAATAACAGAGCAGGATGCACGAGTAGAGGCGTGGTTTAGAAGAAAACTGTCAAAAGCGTTTCAGAGAGACGGGTGAGCTGAATAAACTCGCCTTGCAGTGCGACACAGTACACAACTTTATAATGCACTCATGCAAATCATTCACAACGCATTGCACTAGTCGATTGCTTAGTGTGCATTTGATGTAGGGGATTTAACGAGGGACTGCCATATCTATCAGGGGATAGAGACAGGGTCACTGGTCATATCTTCCCTTGTTCCCCGACAGACCATCTTATATTTTCTCAGCTTATGGTCGACTCTCATTTATTTCCACTTAGACCATAATTGCGACCCAATTAGAACAACACAAATGTTGTCTTCTGATAGGTGTTGTTTTTTCTATGAAGTAGCGTTAAAAAAACGTTTCCAGACCAATTCCAGACGCAGCTAATAAAATGTGATATACATATCAAAGCCATATTACGTGTATTTCTAAGAAATACACGTGTAAACATTGTGTCTCGCAGAAATCAGGCTGCGACCCGGTCGGATTGAATGACATTTTCTGTGATCAACTAAAGACATTTCTCATCTTCTTCAGTTACACAGCGAATTTTGTAAATGCCTGATTATATGGCAAGATGCATCATTCATCCTTTTTCGTCTGCTTCTGGACTGTGGTGTCTGAGATCGCATGATTTAGCTTCCCAGATCCCTGAGCATGTGTGCCAAATGTCATCACTCAAGATGACATCACTCAAAATCAAGAGATACCAATATATATTTTTTTTGATGTGCTTTGTATTAACAATGCTATATATTAACAATGTGAACAAATGTTGTTCAGTTAAAACGGGGTACTTTAAAAGAGAGCGACATATGTACCTAATTTTGTTTTGGTCAAATAAGATGTTTTGGTCAAAGAAGATAAGGGATGTGGCCTTGCAAAGTTTGCATTTTCTACTCTTGTTATAGAGCAACTGTATAGTATAAAGCAACTGTTTATTAACTTTTATAATTTTCCCCGAATTCGTCAAAATCAGGCCACTAGTGATCATAGATATATTGTATATATCTATGACTAGTGATGCCAGAGGCTATAATGCACAACGACTAATTTATTCCACTACATAAGGGGATTGTTCTGCGCACACGGATTAAACCTGGTCCTGGAATACAATTTTAAGAATAACTATTGAGCTTCATTTTTTTGGGGGTCTGAGACAAGGATTTTTGTGTACGCGAACCACTCGCATAAAATATTACTCGGTTTAATTCATGGGAATTGTCGTGAATGAAACGATTCCTTATGGAGGTCGAGGGAGTGATTAAAAGCATACTCCACCAATCATGAAGAAGCAAACGTTTTGCGGTTGTCAGTGATGAGCCAATTACGTTTAGGAGGAGGAGTTAAATCAGTCACATGTACGCGACGCTCTAGCAGGTACAGGAAGTTAATGTAAAACGTCTCGTTTCAGTAATATATCTATTCCACAACGTGACATATTATCATTACACGATACACACACGTTGATTGTTTTAATATAATATATATAACAACATTTGATTACATTACACTTATAGTTTGACCGTGTTTATGGCGTAGATGTTATGGTTAGCAAGCCGGATGGTAAACACAACAGAAGGGATTTCTTTTTTACTTTTGCCGTCCGGCATTTGGAACCACAGTTTTAGCAGGGATGAACAGAGGGAATCGGGGTGACCGGGGCAGAGACCGGAGACCCCAGAGTAACTGGTCGGACAGGCAAAGGGACAGACACAGGACACAGTCACAGGAGCAATGGTAGGAGGATGATGATAATGTTGAACCACGTTCATGGCTTTCACGACCGCAGTTTGGTTGGCTAATCAAATATACTTTGACATGTCTAGGGCAACCAGTATAAAATATAACAAAATAGGTTATTAACATGTTGCATTATCGTTGTCAATGTGTTTTAGTGGATTACATGTCGACTGAGGGCCTGGTTGTTGCAAGTGAATGTTTATATCATGTTTATTCGTTGGCACTCTTTATCTTTTTTCCCCACACCAGGTTTGACAGCAGCGAGACACGTTCTTCCTATAGAGACAGGACCCCAGAAAGGCCTCGTTTGGATGCTGCTCCAGCCACCTCTTCATCCTCATCCACTTCTGGTGTTCCAGGTTAGACACACACACACACACACACACACATGGACTCATACTCTTTCCCATGTTTTCTCCTTCAATTTACACCATCTTGCCTAATCCATCTACCTCTAGAGTTGCCCGGGTTCTACTTTGACGCTGAGAAGAACCGATACTTCCGCCTGCTGCCCGGCCACAACAACTGCAACCCTCTGACCCGGGAGCTGCTCCAGGAGAGAGAGCAGGAGAACCAGCGGGCCAAGATGATCAGAGAGGATGAGCAGCCCAGGAAGGTACCACCACTGCTAGAGAACTTTCATAGTTTTGTTGGGCCTGTTTGATATTCTATTGAATCTGCCTATATGTGTGTGTGTTCTAAATCCCAACAGAAAGCACCGAGGTCAGGTCTAAACTCCACTCTGCTGCTGCAGAAAAGACATCTAGGCCTGCTGCCTGGGAACGCCTACTGTAGGTGAGGTCTTAATACAAGGCCCAATTAAGTATGGTAACTGTACTGCATAAGCCTTTGTACCACAGATTGATGTGTGTGTGTGTGTGTGTGTGTGTGTGTGTGTGTGTGTGTGTGTGTGTGTGTGTGTGTGTGTGTGTGTGTGTGTGTGTGTGTGTGTGTGTGTGTGTGTGTGTGTGTGTGTGTGTGACAGGCTGATCCACGAGGTAAAAGTGAGTGGGATGAAACGTCACAAACTAGAGGTCCGGAGCGCAGACACCAGCTGCCCCAACGTAGACAACTTTAGACACATAGTGGTAAGACACACAAACTCTCTCTCTGTATGTCATCTTCCTCAGGGCGATTCTGCGTGTGAGCCAGTGTTCACTGTCTGTCCGCTTCTTCTCTTTCTCAGGGCGATTCTGCGTGTGAGCGAGTGTTCACTGTGAACGACGTGTCTCACGGAGGCTGTAAGTACGGCATCATGAACTTCCGAGGTTGTAGCCGTGGCTCCCTGGTTGTTGAGATGTGTGATAACCTCTACTTCACCAACAGGAAGGTATTCACATGTTTGTAAAGCTCTTTAGTACACACGATTACAGGCAGATTACATGAGCAGTCTGATGTTGCTTTAGGGTTATGGGAAGAGATGTGGGATTGTCACTGACAGACAAGTTAGGAAGTTTGGCAGAGACTGAACGCTGCGACTAAACGCCGTGACTAAACGCTGCGGGGCAAATTGATCAGAATAGATCAGCTGAACAGCTTGGACAGTTTCTACCGCATCAACACCTGAACTGTTTGTTTTTAACCTGTGTTTCAGGTGAACTCCATCTGCTGGGCATCCGTCACCCACTCTGACTCGCACGTCCTGTATCCTTCATACGGCAGAACTATGACAACACGCTGCACATAGGAATTACTGGCAGATGCTCACATACAACCGGCTACATGTTTCCAGGGGACTGGGACACGGCTCGATTGTAGTCAATGAGCCTGTCATTTCAGTTTGTCATGAATGCATTCTTGTGTGTTGTTGTTTGTCATTTTGTGTGGTAAATCAGGGATGTTAAACATTATTACATATGTGTTGTAAGTTATTGTAGTCTATTGTCCGTATTCGTTTGTTAAGTGTATTAAGTGCTGAAGTAACGGGCCACAACAAATGTTCCCAACCGATGTTGCATGTCAGTGTTGTAAGTCACGGTGGCATTTGGCCCTGGTTTTCTTTGACTCCGGCTCCAGCCTGTGTCTGGTGGGCATGGCAGAGACCCCAGGTTGTGTTAGCTTACTACCTGCCTCCCTCTTCAGCAACGCCAATCCAGGTAGACCTCTTCTAAAGCTTCCCTCTGAGCAGTTTCCTTCTCATGTCCTCTTCACAGAAAAACCTGCGATGCCCTTGTTCTTGCATTCATGCTGCATTCACCACGGCCATAATTAATTTCTGATGAGAATACTGTATGTCTTGCTTTTTGCTCTACTCTTTCCCCAATCCTCACCCTTTTCCTGTTCCCCATCCTCCTCCCCCATGTCGTCCTCCTCAGACCAGCCGGAGATGAGGTGTAGTTTTAAGATCTCTACAGCTTGGTCTTGTGCTTGGTGTCTCAACCCTCAGGCGGACAAAACCTTTAGCACTGGTCAGTTTCACGTCTGTTCTTATCTTCTCTTTTTGTTATTATATACCGTACAACTACAATGCTCAATAAATTAGTAATAATAAATAAAGTAATACATTTGATCCCAGAATACAGTAGTACATGTGCAGCGGGAATGTGACCCAATTTTTTTTGTGTTTTCAGGTCTGTTTCGCAGGGTGATTGTAACAGACGCTGTGACGGGCAAGAGACAGACGTACAGCATCGGTAGTGACGTTCTGGCACAGCAATTTACCCTGAGAGTGAGTCCAAGGAGCTTCATTAACAGGACCAGTGTCTGTTAGCAGCTTTAGACATGCCTCACTTTCACCCTGGTCCAACACACTCGTCCGACACACTCGTGGGACACACTCCTCCAACACCTCTCTCTTTCTCCAGGCTCCAGTGTTGTTTAACGGCTGTAGGTCAGGGGAGATCTTCAGCATAGACCTTCGTCAGAGAGGACGCAAGGACCAAAGCTGGAAAGGGTGTAGCTTCCACCATGACTCGGCGATCACGTCCATACGAATACTGCAGGATGAGAACTACCTGCTAGCTGCTGACATGCTTGGTCAGGTGGGCCAGATGAACACATACACACACACACACACACACACACACTGAATTTGGCTCCCGACCTGGTGTTAATCTTTGTTGCTGTGTGTTTCTCTTCAGATTAAACTGTGGGATGTGCGCGTTCTCAAGCCGGTGAAGCAGTTCAAAGGTCACCATAACGAATACGCATACCTGCCGCTGCACGTCAACGAAACTGAGGGGCTACTGATGGCTGGTATGTTACAGGGCTTTGGATGTCATGGTCAAAGACTTTTATTGTGAAATGCACTGAATAACATAGCGTCGTTATGACCAATGACATTCCTGAAACAAGGCACACAACAACTACGCAGATATAAAGATATATAGCAAGAATAGTATGATAGAAATGGCAATATGGACAATACAAATAAAGTAATACGTTCCGCTGACCAATCCACCCTCTGTAAGGTGATCGGCCCGGGGGCAGCTGCCGTACTAGACAGTAATACAGCTTGAGAAGATACTTTCAGTGGTGCACCTGGAGACGTTGGTGGGGTTTTTATTTTGCTGACATGCCGAACTGTATGAGTTTCCTCAGGAAGTATAGGTGCTTTTGGGCGTTTTTTTTTTTACCTCAGTCAGCTTGCCTGGACTCGGAGAGGCCATTTTTGATGAACACACAGAGGAATTTTAATTCTGAGATTCTATTTCCAGCTCTGATCATGTGTATTGGGGCATGACCCCCCCCCCGCCACTTCCTGAAGTCCATGATTATTTCACCTTTCTAACAGATGTTGAGTGAGAGGTTGTTGTCCTGGCAACATTTTTCCAAGTCACTTACCTCCTCTCTGTAAGCAGGCTCATCGTTATTATGGATAGAAATTATTAAACGATTGAATGTAGACGTGTAAATATTAAACGTATTGGTCAGGCATCACAACATCAACTGACCCTCTTCATTTGTCCCGGTCAGTGGGTCAGGACTGCTACACACGTCTGTGGTCGCTGAGTGACGGCCACCTCCTGAGGACCATTCCGTCTCCGCACCCTGCAGGGAAGGACCTGATCCCCAGCGTGGTGTTCTCCTCCCAGTTAGGAGGCCGGAGAGGTCTGCCGGGTCTCCTCATGGCTGTGAGGCACGACCTCTACCACTTCCCCTACACCGCTGACTACCAGGAGCGGGGGGTTGTAGCGGAGGGGGCCTGCTAGCAGACAGCCTGACTGGACCTTGGTTATGCGGGGAGAGAGTTTTTGCGTTTTAGTACATTGGGGGGAGAACATGGGCTTTTTTGATTGTAATAATTCATAAGCTGATGCAGATTTTAGTAAAGAATTATGTTTATATTATTCTAAGTTTTTCCTCCAACTTCTTTTGAAATATATATTATTATTAGAACATATTATGGTTTAATGGATTGACTGTGAACCACATCATTGAAACCTTCTCAATATGAACTATCGCACACACATTTAGAGGATTTCAAGTTTATTACGCAGGTACATAGGTACAGTAAGAAACATGGTGATGATATTCTGTCTGATAACTTCAGAATTCTCTCCTCTGAGTACCGTTCAGTTGTTCAGCGAGTTGCTTCATCACCAATGTTCTGTGCTGGGTTCTAGAATGCCAACTGTTCCGGGTCGACAACCAGCCCATGTCACTTGGTTGCTTCGCTCTTGCCCTAGTAATTGGTCGTCTGGGTCTGTTTCTGCGTCTTCGCAAACTGCTGTGGTTGTCAGTTTTATTAAAAATTGGCAAGACGGCATGAACAGCTTTTGTAACCTGGCTAGTTAACTGCAGCTGTGACACAGTCAGAGATGACATTGTAAGAAGTATTTACTAGAGACGTGTTATTATGTTCCATTGACCTTAGCTATAGGGTCCAGCCCGTGTGTTCTGGCTATTCTACACAGTGAACCAGCCACTTGTGAAAAGAATTAGAACCCATACAGTTTAGATAATTCCAAATCCAGTTCCATGGTATCACTCAATGGTTGTACTATTGAAAAGTGTGTACTATTTAAAAACAGAGGCCATTTACACAAAAGAAATCAGCAATATTCTTAATTACAGTAAACCTCTAAATATAGCATATATAATAGAAGACAGGGGTATAACTGAGGCTATTCTAACGTCTTGTCTGACTGCGCAAATGCACATATTCTCAGCACCCAAGAATTTCAATACTCATGTAGTTATGTAGACTAATAGTAGTTATCAACATGGAATGCATCTCTGTTGCTATATCAAATGCTGCGATTCCTTTTGTTTAAACCAAGTACCAATAAATGTATATTAGCTCAAACGAGATGAAGAATGAAGCCAAAGGCAAAAAATAAGACCAGAGCACAGGGCCCTGGCAGCTCTTAACCTCATCTCGTCAATCCAAATGTCCCCCCTAAGGAAATTGGTATTAAGGATTTTATTTGCGGGGCCCATCACTTAACCTCATCCTTTTGCGGGCCCATTTCTTAACCTCATCCACTCACGGGGCCCATCTCTTAACCTCATCCACTTGCGGGGCCCATCTCTTAACCTCATCCACTTGCGGGGCCCATCACTTAACCTCATCCTTTTGCGGGGCCCATCTCTTAACCTCATCCACTTGCGGGGCCCATCTTTTAACCTCATCCATTTGCGGGCCCATCTTTTAACCGCATCCATTTGCGTGCCCGTCTTTTAACCTCATCCACTTGCGGGGCCCATCACTTAACCTCATCCATTTGCGGGGCCTATCACTTAACCTCATCCACTTGCGGGGCCCATCTTTTAACCTCATCCATTTGCGGGCCCGTCTTTTAACCTCATCCATTTGCGGGGCCCGTCTTTTAACCTCATCCATTTGCGGGGCCCGTCTTTTAACCTCATCCATTGGCGGGGCCCATCTCTTAACCTCATCCATTTGCGGGGCCCATCTCTTAACCTCATCCATTTGCGGGGCCTTTACTATTGTGTGGTCATTCATTGATTACTGTGTCTTTGGTGTGCATTCGTATAAACAGATCTGATGGGACAACATGGTACATACAGGACATTTTCTTATCTTACAAGCGAGCACATTCCTCTTATTCCGTTACATAAAAACACTGATAAACTAGGCCAAAGGTCATCATGTTCCCTCCTAGACAAGTGACATCAAAAAATAAAAACGTCCACCAACACAGCTGGGCTTATTGCTGGCGGGGGAGTTCCAGTTCTACCGAGTTCCAGTTCTACAGCAGTTAACCTAGAACCTGAGTTGCAGTCAGTAAGGAAAACTAGCAAAACGTGTTGAAGCAGAAAAACAAAACAAAAATCCCCACAGACTGCTTTCTTCCATTCTAAATCCAATTAACACAACTCCAGACTCTCCAGGTTTGTCCTAATTGACACCCTGTTTCCTATGTAGTGCACACTTGGTTGATCAGGTCCCAGAGGGAGAAGGGCGCTAGTGGACCCTCCGTCTGTTGCTAGAGGTCCATGGGTTTTTGGTGGCAGGTGTTGCAGACCCGTACTGGGTGGTCCCAGCCTCTAGAGGGCACCGCTCTGCGTTCAGGGGAGCAATCGTCACACACTCCCTGGCCACAGGCCCTGCAGTGGTGGATGGAGAGGTGTGAGGCAGAGAAGTCCCGCTGGCACCCACAGCAGCACCGAATGTCCTGGTCTGGGACCCAATAAGCGGGACGTGCTGCGTCCTTAACCAAACCTGGAGAGGGAGAGATGTACACACACATAACCACACACAGTTGGACGGACACAAACAACCACACACAGACACACACACAGGTACAACCACACACAGACACGTACAACCATACACAGACATACACAAAAACAACCACACACAGACGAATGGGCAATGTTAAACCCATCCCTGTATTCATTAGGGGCGTACTCAAGACTTGTGCCGTGTACTCAAGACTTGTGCATGTACTCACCCAGAGGGATGTACGTGGCATTAACCACAGCCCCTAATGTATTCTGGACCGCCTCCCCAACCCTTCGGCTCAAAGTGCCTCCTTCCTCCTCCTCCAGTGCAGCATCCAGCAGCTCTGTAACTCACAGGAAGAGAAGCCGGTTCTAATAAACCAGGTGGTTTAAATCCTGAACGCTGATTGGCTAATAACTGCGGTATGGCATCACATCAGTTTCTGCTGCCCAGGTCACTGGTTTATAACAGTAAAAAGGCATCCCGGGGTTTGTGATATCACCAAAGGAGCACAAAACAGCTCCTACCCGAGCTATATTGGCATAACCGCACCCTGGTTACCGCACCCTGGTTACCGCACCCTGGTTACCGCACCCTGGTTACCGCACCCTGGTTCCTTTTTGAATCCATATAGGATTACTTCCAAATCAGCGTGACTTTATTGTATGCTCCTGAAGCTTTTCTTTGAGTTTGACTTTATCTTTACTACATTAATAGTTGTCATTGTATTGTGCTGCCAATGCATGGCCAATGCGTGGCTGATTGCTCCTAAACATTAGGTGGTGTTGTTCACCCTCTGAGATGCCCCTGTTGTGGAAGCAGGAGTCACAAACGCGCACAAGGGCCAGGCCCCAGCCTCTCTCCGGGACGGGACGGTTCTTAGAGGAGCAGGCGTCACAGAAGCCCTCCCCACACGCCCGGCAGTGGTGCTTGGTGTCGTTCTCCTGGAACACCTCGTTGCACTTGTGACACTTCTGTTAGCGGAACACAGACAACGGAGAAAGAACAGGAAACGTTCGCGTATGAGAGAGAACAATTGGGAAGGTGCCATGACAAGTCCTGGAGAATGTGGGTTTCACTGCACAGCTTTTGTATGACAACTACAGATGTATTGACGAATGAATTACATCTGACTAGTTACTGGACAGATGCTCTAACAGTCAGGCCACGAGGCGCCTGCTGACCTTTCCTTTACCTTAGCCATTTTGGATCTATGTTGGATCTAAGTCAATATGAACAGATGACCGTATCAGTGCACATACCAGGATAAGGGAGTTGGGTTTCCAGTAGGCTGGGGCGATCTGGTCGGTGAGCCAGGATGTCACTGCTTTGGCGGGTTTCACACTGAGCTCTGACACACTCTGGGAAATGTAGTTCACACCGTCCAACAGCCTCTGGGCCGCATTGTTGTTGTCCTTCAGGAAGCCATCCGACTGGACAGAGGGATGAGGAAAGAGAGAGAATGGAGCGAGGGAATAGAGGAGTGAGGAGAGGTAGGGGGTGAGAAGGGCAGATGAAATAGATGGGTGTGGAGGAGAAAGATGAGGAGGTAGAAAGACAAATAGAGGGATAAGTGGGGAAGGAGGAAGAGAGAATGATGAAGACGATGAGAGTGAGAGAAAGACTGTTATAATTTCTCGCCGTCCTTCCTGGTGGCTAGAATCGGTCACAGCTTGTGATCTGTACATGTTGACCTTAAATTATCCTGTGTTCCCAGATTGATCTAAAACAGAACCAATCTTTGGGCCATCGTTCCCTCTTACCCCGGGCCAGATGTGTTGAATCTCGGTCCTGACTACAGTGTCCACTGGGTCCTGGTTCCCATACCAGTACTGTCTACTCCGGTAGATTACCCCACAATTCGGACACTCTATCACGTACCTGGGAACACAGCCAGTAAAACATCAGTTTAAAACAAGTCTGAAGGCATTTAATAAGAGATAATTATCTAACAAACCTGGGAACACAATCAATTAGACATCATTATATAATCCACCTGGTTTCATCATACCAGTACTCACCCAGACCAGGCGTAGATGGCCAGACCAAACCAGGGAGAGTCTGAGGAGGCCGTCGTCTTGGGAACCACAATCACCTCCTTTCCTCCTTCGTAGCAAGACTGAAATCAGACACATACTGATGAGAGCAACAGTCTAAAGAGACACACAGTAGAACCCTAGGAGACACACTGTGGAACCCTAGTAGACACAAAGTAGGACCCTAGGAGACTCAATACAGGTTAATTAAGTGTCTAATGTCCTGTGGGTGTATATAATGCTGTTTTACTGAACACTGTGTTGGTTCGTACCTTACAGGTGTAGAGGCGATTGTCGTATTAAACACTGTGCTGGTTCGTACCTTACAGGTGTAGATGCTATTGTCGTTCTGAACAATGTGCTGGTTCGTACCTTACAGGTGTAGAGGCGATTGTCGTACTGAACACTGTGTTGGTTCGTACCTTACAGGTGTAGAGGCGATTGTCGTTCTGAACACTGTGCTGGTTCGTACCTTACAGGTGTAGAGGCGATTGTCGTACTGAACACTGTGCTGGTTCGTACCTTACAGGTGTAGAGGCGATTGTCGTACTGAACACTGTGCTGGTTCGTACCTTACAGGTGTAGAGGCGATTGTCGTACTGGGCAGAGTAGCGACAACGGTGTTTAGCCTCGTGTTCCACATCCTCCTTCAGATGGTTCATGCTGTTCTTACAGCCAGAGCTGATAGGATGGAAATTATATTACTAAGACAGAAGGTCATAGTCAATACTGATGACTAAATACTTACATGTTTATGTGAAACTAAAACAGTCAGAGAGATACAGAGAGGACAATAGAAAAATATAAATAGGGGAGAGAGACTCACCCACAGCTGAGGCAGATACTGGAGCAGGTAAAGTACTCATCAGGGAAGAAGGAGTTGCTGGCCAGGCTTTCTTCTGGGATTTCCCCACTGAAACGCTGACTAAGGGCCTGGAGAGTAAGAGAGGGTGGGGGGGAGAGGTTAGAGGAAGAGATGGAGAGAGGGAGGGGGGAAGAGATGGAGAGAGGGAGGGGGAAGAGATGGAGAGAGGGAGGGGGAGGAGATGGAGAGAGGGAGGGGGAGGAGATGGAGAGAGGAAGGGGGAGGAGATGGAGAGAGGGAGGGGGAAGAGATGGAGAGAGGGAGGGGGAAGAGATGGAGAGAGGGCGGGGGAGGAGATGGAGAGAGGGAGGGGGAGGAGATGGAGAGAGGGAGGGGGAGAAGATGGAGAGAGGGAGGGGGGAGGAGATGGAGAGAGGGAGGGGGAGGAGATGGAGAGAGGGAGGGGCAGGGAGGAAGAGGTTTGTCACAGGTATTGATGCAAACACCTGTACAAACACACACACACTTGTGTGTTTGTTAGGATAGATTATTTAGTATCAATAAAAAAGCTTTTTCCTACACACTAACCCTAAACGTTACACTATCCTAACCCCCAAAAAACAAACACCAACTCTTAACACTATAAGATAATGCAGAACTCTAATTCTAAGCTGAACATTTAGTCCCGGTATGTTTTGAATAGATCCCACACCTGCAGGGCCCGGTATATAACGGTCGCAGAGCGTGGCGACCGGGTGGTGTTGTTGTCCAGTTGCAGCTCCAAGCTCCGCAGAAGACCACTGAAGTCTGTCGGGGGGTTGTAGGTTCGTGTCCCGCGGTACTGGATAGAACTGAAGGCTTCGGGAAACAGACCCAGCTTTCTAAAGCGCTCCTGGAGCAGACGCTCGGCCGACTCAGACGGCTTGTCTGACAAGGGGGGAGCGAGAGTAAGCAAAATGGTAAAAGGAAAAAAGGAGAGACCCAAAAGAGGGAGAGAAATAAGAGTGGTAGAGGGGAAGAGATGAGAAGAATTAAGTCACTGACATTTAAAGGGGATTTCAGTAAACACACTTAAGAGGCCAACTGACTTTTACATCCCTTGTCTGACTTCTACATCCCTTGTCTGTCCCCGGCCCTGTACAAGCCACCCCAGTACCTGCTCCCAGGAGTTTGGTGTGGACGGTCTCGTGGAAGATGATGACAGCCGGGCCCAGGGTGGACAGGGGTACATGAAGACCACAGCGGGCCGTGGTGGCCTTCAGCTCCCTGGTGAAGTGCTTCAGATAGGCGTCCGACGCATCGCCGAGGAACTTGAACAGATCGTCGTGGAGGCGGTCGGCGTGGGTACGGTAAATGACGAGGTCAGAGACGGCGAGGACTTTGAGAAGCAGCCGGGTACGCTGGCCCTGAATAGACCCTGGGGATGTGGAATATATAGGGAAATATATAGAGGGGCATATTGAGGAATATATAGAGGACTAAATGGGGGGAATATATGTGTAGTAGATGCCTGTTAAATGGTTATTGCTCACATCTGTATAGCCCAGCTCTTTGGACAATATTTGCTATTAACTGATTTTTAAGCAGCATTTTTCCTAGACCAAAACCACCTTGACCTCCAAAACCACCTAGACCACGAAGACTAATAGACCACCCAAACTACCGTACTAGTCCACCCAGACTAAAAAACCTCCCTAGACCATCCAGACTACTAGACCACCCGACTACCAAACCTCCCTAGATCACCCAGACTACAAGACCACATAGACTACTAGACCATCCTAGGCCTCTCTAGAACTCTCTAGACTACTTGACCACATATTTCAGCCCTCTCCTCCCTCATCTGAACTCACCTGAACCCAATAACCCCTCCGTATCTATGACAACCACTCTGTGGATGGGGTCCATAGCAGCCCAGACCCCCACGGTACACGACTCCTGGGTGGGGGACGTTTTGAACACCTCTCTCCCCAGGAAAAAGGTGTGGTTCAGCGTGTGGGACTTCCCTTCCCCTGTGTTCCCAAAGATCGACACCACCTTGAGGAGTTCTTCAGGCCTGCAGCCCAGTCGACCCACAAAGTCCTCCTCATTCCTTAACTACAGGGAAAAGACAACAGCCTGGGGTGAGCCTTAACTACAGGGAAAAGACAACAGCCTGGGGTGAACCTTAACTACAGGGAAAAGACAACAGCCTGGGGTGAACCTAAACTACAGGGAAAAGACAACAGCCTGGGGTGAACCTAAACTACAGGGAAAAGACAACAGCCTGGGGTGAACCTAAACCACAGGGAAAAGACAACAGCCTGCGGTGAGCCTTAACTACAGGGAAAAGACACCAGCCTGCGGTAAGCCTTAACTAAAGAGAAAGGAAACCTCTAGTACACTATAATAGGCAATACATCACGGTGCCACTTGAGAAACTCACTCACCTGCATCTCCTCCTTCTCATCCACCAGTAGGAAGCTGCACACCTTTTCCAGTGTGGCCTTGAGGGCCTCCATCTCCCCTCCATCCTCAGCCTCCAGGCTCCTGTCCTGGGCTTGCCCGGGAGGAGGATAGGGGGTGACGGGGTGCTTCCTCTTGTTAACCCCACTGTGGGTCCTCTTCTGGCAGTCCAGACAGAGGTTAATCTTACAGCCCTGGCATCTCACCACGGCCCTGAGTCGACCCCTGTTCACCCCGCTGCTGCCATCCCCCTTGCAGGAGTCACAGAAGGGAACGTGCCCGGGAGCGATCCGGACCCTGTCGTGGTTCCTCATGCGTTCCTGCCGATGGAGCTCAAGCTCGCAGCGGAGGCACTGCAGGCTGCCGCACTCGTCACATTCGAAGGCTGCCTCGTCCGAGCCGCCACAGGCATAGCTCTCCTGACACACCAGGGGGCTGTTTATCCCTTTATCTACCAATGGACCGCTCATGACTTCCGGACCTCAGTTTGGTTTGCTAAAAGCTGCACGGGTGGCTATCAGACTGTCCCTAAAACTGCCCCAGGTTAAACTCTGCCAGAAGTGAGAATTATGTTGGGTCGGTTTATGACAAAGCCTAATGTGTTTTTGTTATGGCTTCAAATGTTTTGTTAGTACTATTTACTGTTAGGTTTGATAGATCTCTTTGATTAGAACATTAAGAATGTATACAGTATAGCAATACGTTTCAGATCTGCCTAAAACACTTGAAAAGAAATGTGCAAATTTGCAAAGTGCTATACTTGTCCAGGCACAGTTAAACTGGAGGCGGCACCTGCATACTCTCGTTAACAATACTCATTGTTATAATAACCTACCTTCTCTGTTTGTTAGGTTGTCTTTGTTGTTGTTGTTTGGCCAGCCAAATTGACAGCACAAATAGGCAATATCATACATACATATTTGTCATTTACTTTAAATGTGCCAACTCAAGCGACCAGCTTAGTGGAAAACCGCCAGTTATCAAAAGTCTTCGTGAAGTCAGATAATATTGACCCAACGATAGTACAATAATAGCTTATTGAGAGCAGCTAGCTAGTGTGTCCGGCGGACTGCGCCTGTTTCGTAAGATAAAAACGTACCTACCTAGAAAAATATCCCAAAATATTTAAAAAGACAACTAAGCTGTGTAGTGCAACTAATTCAGGAAAAAAACACGCACTTATTTTATATGGGCAAGAACTTGTGTCGCTGGCCAACAGCTAGATTTGAGTAGTTGTTATTCCCAGATTCATCAGCTGATCGGCTTGTTTTCATCCACAGGTCAAAAGTTACCAACCGCAAAGCATTCTGGTAAATGTAGTCAAAACGGATGGAACTATTTCAAATCGATATGATGTAGACTACGTTTACCACAATGCACCCAGTGTGTATAGCTTGCTAGTCCACTTCACTAGCTAGGTCAAAATATCTGTGTTAGTCAATTTAAGTCCGACATTTAAGCAGCGAACTGAACAATAATAATTACGTAAAGGAAGTGCGTTTCAAATCTCTATGTTTGCCGGCTTGGAAGCAATGATCGGTTTGTTTTATATTAATTATTGAGCTGTGTCGGTCACTAGCTTGCCACTGCCAGGCATCACCATCGTATAGCTGTGATTCGTACTAGTCAACACGCTTGTCGTCTGATGCAGAACGGTGATCGGCATTCCGCTATGGAAGATGAAACGTACACGGACATCGACGGCAAGGCCATCTCTCTGGAGTGTCAAAGTCACTCGGGTTTCTGTCGGGAGTTCACGGTCAGCTCGGCTAAAGTCTCTATAGGCAGGGTCATGGTGTACACCTGTGCTGTCTGGCTGTCTGCATACGTCATATTCTTCTTTACAGAGGTAAGGAGGACGCATGAACTTTAAAGCCCAAACTGTGACTATGTCCTTGTATTGTATATTACCGTTTTTATGCATGCCAATGCGCAAAATTTGCCAAAGGCTCATAGTTTCATTTCTGGCATACTTTGCTCTTGTTATTTAACTGGCATCTCCATCAAGGATCTGCTGTTGTATTAGTGGATTGCAGGCTTTTGTTCCAGCCTAAAGTTGACACATCTCTTTTAACGAACTGGGAACAAGGCTTGAACACAAGTGTAGCAATCCAGGGAAATGGTTGCTATTTTACTAGGTGACCCAGAACTTATGCTTGATGTTTTGCTATGAATGTTCAGTCCTTCAGATGCCAATTGCAGCTTCTTCCTTTTCAGAACACGGCTGTTCTGTCCAGTGCCATAGTCATCACTCTGGTCGGAATGATGATTCACATCCACTTTGTGAAGGTGGACCACGAGACCCTTCTCGTCATCGGTTCGCTTGGCGTCCAGGTGTCCTCCAGTTTCGCCTCCGGACGGGAGTCCACTGACTTCATCGAGATGGACAAGATCAAAGACATCGTCATCAACGAAGCTGTACACATGGTGAGACATGAGGCGATTTTGTTTCCTATACTAGTTGAACCCCAGTCGAGCTTGTTTGTTTTGTTAGCTGTTTTTTATTCTGCTCACTGTTAAAAGTACTTGACTTTAGAGAGAACTGCCTGATGCAACTGTCAAATATTGTAAGTCAACGTTGTTCTAATTTCCCTGTGTTCTCTACTCATTTGTTTCAGCAAAGAGTTATTTACTACTTGTGTATCCTCCTGAAGGACCCTTCGGACCCAGAAGGGGTGTCCAGTGTGGTCCCGTTGTTTCAGGTGAGCTTTTCTGGGTGACAATTGATCTGGGATATTTGGAAAGGCAAAAACAAGACTTTATTCTACAGATTCATTGTCTACCTCTCCTCTTGTCTGTGTGCTGCTGTTTGCTTCTTGTTTCCCCCCGTTTGTTACTATTCACCGCAATCATACAATACAATTACATGGCAGATTTGAGATGTTTTGTTCCTCAGCATTCTAAGTCCTCCTCTGAGACATGCATATATATGTACAGTAGCTTTTCTACATTCTACCTTTTTTATAATAACTTTATTATAACTTTCTCTGTCAGAGCTCAAAGCCAAGATTGAACTGCCTGGTCAAAGTGTACAAGAGCTGCCAAGAGATTCTAGCCAAGTGCTGAAGATGATAACATCCTGGTAACCTGTTCAACCCACCACTGACCACATGCTGGAAAAGCGTGCTAACTTCACCACATAGTAATTCCTGTGCCGTGTTTAGTCTTTCTTTGTGATTTCTCAACGACAACTTCACTTTATTTTTTTCTCTAACTTTTTAAATTGTTGTTGCAACATCAGGTTTCAGTTATGTTATTTGTGCTTCCACTAAAATATTGTAGCAATTAGCTTGACGCTACAAAAATAGCTTCAATGTCCGACCTCATTTAATGTTATCGGATGTTATTATATAGCTATGTCTTCGAATGGTCCCTGAAGTCTTAGAATTTAGGATTGTATTATGTTAATTCTACTTAATCTACATAAGAACCCTGTTTTCTATTGAAATTATGAATTTAGGATGGGGCTTTTTGGCCTTGGATGCTCTTTTTATATAAAGTATATTTAAAATGAATAGTGTATTCCATTTAATGAGTTTATAGTATTTATTTCATGATATAATAAATTGTTACCATTACTTGATGTAATTTCTTCCATCACCAGCAGAGGTCAGGGCATACTACTTTTCACTGAATCAGAACCACTTTTTCCTGCTTCTAGAACATTGTTCACTGACTTCTCCTGGTTTTCTTCCTGTAGTGTTTTTTTTATTTTTATAGGAAGTATACTGTCTGCCCATGCATATGATTTGTCATCCCCTGGCACTGTATTTCACTGACATAAGAGGCACTTATCTTACACATGACTGTTGATTGAACCTATTTTATTTAGTTGTGTTTGTCCATAGTTAGGTACTGATGCTTATGCCCTACGTTATTTTAGTTTGGTGGACCACAAACGTTGTACAATAAACCTAATAGGATGTAGTTTGGGAAGCCCAGATAGGCCCACTCTATCCCCAGTGTAGTTTAGGAAACCCAGATAGGCCCACTCTATTGCAGTAACATATGCTGCCAGTTGCCTGGAAATGATGTTCTTAGAAATCCTTTCCATCTTGTTGTCTCTGTCTTGTTGTCTGTTTTTCTTGCTTTCTGTCGGTTTGCTTTGATAGGTAAAGTGGTTAGTCAAGTTCGTGTTAATCAGAACTGCTCTTTATCAAGTCGGGATTAATGGGATGATGATGACACCTGTTTAGCATGTCATCAGAATTAATTCAAACCACCACATCATCCCCAGTCGCACGTCCGTACAGCAATAGTCCATGATATTCTACCACTAATGCCCTCTGGGGTCGTAGTCCACAAACTTCATTAACTCTCTCAGCAGGGGCGTTTCCCTCCCCTGTTCTTCCCAGACCCCTCCTTTTCCCCTCGGACCCTGCTCTTCCCAGACCCCCCCAAATCTGAAGATAATTTGGCACACCTCAGGCTTGTGGTCCCAGACAGCCCCCTCCCTCCCCACCTCATGTTCCCCGTGCGTAACACTTCAGGCTTTCGAAGTCTCACCATCGCTTCCCCCGCCATACAGGCCCGTGAACCCCATCCTGTTGCTCTTCTCCTCTATCGCTGCTCCTGTGGCGTCAAAACAGGCAGAAGAGTGTGAGTTGATATCTGACACTGGCCATCTAATCTGCCCCCTGCTTGGGAAAACTCCCTGCTCTTCTCCTCTCCCAGCCTCGAACCGTCCTAACCCCCTGCTGGTCCTGATTTATGGTTTGGGGGAGGTCTTCTGTTTCTACTGCCCGTTGAGGAGGCCTAAGGTGTGAGGAGGCGTTGCCCCCTCTGGCTCCTGATTCCTGGCCTCTTCACACCTCCCTACCTCCTCCTGAGTAGCCCAGGGTTGGGTTTGGTTTGGAGGTTTAGTAATCCACACATCACTGGTGTGCTTGCTTACTTACGCACACACACACACACAGAATAGCTTTCTTTAGGTTGGTGGGAAATTGAAAGTTTATTTTCTGTTTTTTTTTTTTTTTTTTATAACTAATTATTATTTTGCACGCTGTTCTGTTCCACCCCACAAAGCCTGAAAACGTGCTGTCACTCACCATTCAATGTGAAAATGTTTTGTCACACAACTCAAACTGAAAATCTTTTGTCACACTCCCCACACACACACACACACACACACACACACACACCCACAACACAACCTAAAACGGAAACGTTTTATTTACCCCTCCTCCCCATAACAGGCTGAACTGGATGACGGTTTAAAATTTAGCTCTGGGAATTGTGTACCTTCAAACTGCCTCTTTGCTTCACTAAATGTCTGTGTGGACTCAGGTTACTGTTTCTTTTTGTCTGTGGGTGCGTGTGCGTGGGTGGGTGTGTACTACCATGTACTGTAAATGTCTCTCGCTCTCCCTCTCTTTTAACCCTTCCCCTCCCTCTACTAGGTGGTTTAGTTATTAGGTAAGCTAGTGGGTTGGTTGGTGCTTCTCTTGGCCCCTTGAGTGTTGTGGAAACGAGTGGGTCACTGAGCTCTCTATTACATCTACATCACACAAATGTCGCACATTTACCTTCTCACGTCTTCTTTTCTGAAATAAAGCAACCTGCTACCCATTGTTTTGGACTGTGTCCCAGGACCAGATTAGGGTGTGTTTTTATATGGTCACACAAGTTTCTGCTAGTGTCTTCTGGCCTTTTGGTAGTGTGATTTGTTCTGCTAGTGTCTTCTGCTAGTGTCTTCTGGCCTTCTGCTAGTGTCTTCTGGCCTTCTGCTAGTGTCTTCTGGCCTTCTGCTAGTGTCTTCTGGCCTTCTGCTAGTGTCTTCTGGCCTACTGCTAGTGTCTTCTGCTAGTGTCTTCTGCTAGTGTCTTCTGGCCTTCTGCTAGTGTCTTCTGGCCTTCTGCTAGTGTCTTCTGGCCTTCTGCTAGTGTGATTTGGTCTGCTAGTGTCTTCTGCTAGTGTCTTCTGCTAGTGTCTTCTGGCCTTTTGCTAGTGTCTTCTGCTAGTGTCTTCTGGCCTTCTGCTAGTGTCTTCTGCTAGTGTCTTCTGGCCTTCTGCTAGTGTCTTCTGGCCTTCTGCTAGTGTCTTCTGGCCTTCTGCTAGTGTCTTCTGCTAGTGTCTTCTCGCCTTCTGCTAGTGTCTACTGCTAGTGTCTATTGTGCAAACCATGCAAGATGGGCTTTGAAGTGTCAGATTATGCATTTAGATGTTCAAATATTAACGTGTGAGTGTGGTAACATGGTTGTTCCCAGACGGCATGTCAGATTAAGTACATAGTTAAGCAGCGTCAGCAGGGGTGGCTTTGTGGTGCAAGCTAGGTTCAATCTCACTGGGTTGGATTGGGCCATATGCACTGCTTTGTCACTGATTATGAGATGATTCTTTTTAAGTAGATGATTTGTTTAGTGATTTTGCAACTGCAAGGTATTTCTTTCTTCGGGTTCAGTCAGAATAGTTTTTCTATAAACAATGGTCTCCATATTTCTAGTCAGCCTTGTTGAAGATTGGCGAAAATGTATATGAAATCGTTGTTTTTCATCGTGATCTAAACTCTAACGGAGGTATTCGCTATATTAGCGTACTTGTTTTTTTTCGTATGTGTCACAATGCGTGAATCCCTTCGCCATGGGTGCCTGCATTCTGTCTGCATGGAAAGCGTCATTAACTCTATTCAACAGGCGTGTGTCATTTGAGCTGTCGCGCATGCGCAGTTCGCCGAGCACCCCGGCCCATACAGCCAGTGCTGACATCCGTGTCGCGGTAACATGCCACAGTGTGCAACGCTACTGCGTCTCTCCAACCACTTGAAGTCACCACAGAACAAAAACGTTGTATTGGTTTTAACAGGGTTGGTTTCAGTTTGATTATTAATGAGTTGACTGGGGGATTTGGTCTGTTTGCCCAGAGACAGGTTTACTTACCTGGGCCCAGAAAGGAAAGCTGAGTGGACGCACGATGTACCTGTCTAACCGGATGCCAGAGTCACACAGGATGGATGACAATGGATGACGGGTGCGACTGTTGGCCTGATGGATGACACCATTCGTCCTGCCCAGCCTGTATGGTGAGCTGGTCGGAGGAGCACAGAGCATCAGGCCAACAGTGCTCCCATTGACCAGCTGTGGTAGTCCATGAATGTAAAAAAGTCTGTTTTGGGTTCACAGTTAACGGTGTATGGAAGAAGTTACGATGAGGGGTAGCTGGTGCTTCGATTTTGTGGGATTAAGTTTGGGGGCAGGAAAGATTTTGGTTGAACGTTTGTATCCCAGGAGATTAGATTGTCTTAAAATTTGTTG
The DNA here is from genome assembly GCA_029465975.1 of Dallia pectoralis. Lineage (NCBI taxonomy): Eukaryota > Metazoa > Chordata > Actinopteri > Esociformes > Umbridae > Dallia > Dallia pectoralis. The sequence continues at coordinate 18,890,811 of CM055736.1, forward strand.
CGTGTTCGCCTTCTCTCCTTCCTCCAGTGGTGTGGTTATTCACGAGAGATTTGAAGTAGCACAGTATTCAGGCCTGACATGAGCCAGGTGTGCAGGACTGATGGAGAGCCTACAAACCTCCCAGTCAACCTGCAGAGAGAACCGTCCATCATGTTAAGCACTGTGTCTCGCGACTATACCGTCACTAAATCGATATTTCGATTGGTACCGATGTTTCTGTTAACCTATGACCTCGTATTCTCTACAGGATAAAAATATGCCACTGGCCATTTCGACGATCGCTTTTGTAGCGCCATAAAAGAGAATAGGATGTCTCTGATTAATATCACGGTATAAATACTCTAATACCTGCTCGTATTTAAATTTATTTATCATAGGCATTCATGACCAATCACAGATGGCTTGTTTGTTTGTAAACACATTCAGTGGCTTCCGTGCAGAAGGTTTACACGCGTCTTTACAGCCACACTTGGCCCTATGGACTAAATATAGAATTCCAGAAATTTCTGAAAGATTTCTTGCCCCGGTATTCCGACTGACGGCTGAATGATGTCACTGGAAACGTGTGCGAGGAATGTTTTACTTGTATTCACCTAAGCAGATGCCAGAGCCATACTGTGAAACTAGAGGGTATTTCAGTACACCTCGCGTGTTTGTAATCGCAGTACACACTCTCGGCTCTGGACCAGTCAGACTGACCTTATAGGGGTTTACTTATCCATTGTGACCATAATGGCTGTTCCGGACGGTTAAAATCTAATTTTATGAAAGAAATGAAAGATGAATCATTGGGAGTCATAGTCCACACAACTGGTTCATGGAATCTCCGGCTTGGTCCAGGTCTCTGTGTGTTTTCCTGTTCCCGTCCCTGAATCTAGCTATGACCATCTCTCTTTGTGTCTTAGCGTTTCCGTCCATGTTACTACATCAGTCTTCCTGTTTCCGTTTCTGTCTCTCGCTATGTCTATCTTTCTTTGTGTCTTACTGTTTCTGGCCTTCCCTGTTCTGATCCCCATCTATGGTCTAAACCAATTAACAGCATCCTAGCTTTGCACTTCTTGCAAAGGCTCTTACTGACTTTCTTCTTCTATTTCAATAATTCTACGTGACTTTTAATTGACTGCATTAACTGAATGTAATACGTGATAGTATATCTGTTGGTCTTGGCTGTATTCATTGACTGTAACTGGCTGTCATAACTACCTGTATAAACTAGCTGTATAACTGGAAGTTGGAACTGCGCCAAATCTGCGATTAAATATGTTCAAATACAAAAGTATATTGTGTTCCGATCAGAAGAGGTTTTGTATTGAAGATTAGTGGCTGATCTGTGTGTGAAGACGGATAGATTTATTCCCTAATCCATTCTAATTCTAAAGGCGTCAGATATTATCACCACAGATGTGACATAATCTTGTGTGACGGGCAGACAGACATTGCAGCAAGACATGAGGTAGCCATCAACCCAGTCTGTGGCTCGCATCTCACATGGGCCAAGCAGAGTAACTCCTGAGACTGGGTATTTAGTGAGATTGACTATAGATCTGTATAGAAGTGAACATATTTTAATTTGAGTGGGCTGACACACTGTCAGTCTCCAAATTGGGATGGTATTTCCTACATTCATCCAGTCAGGCCACTTCATAATATAAAAGAAGAAGAGTAGCGGCTTAATTACCTCCAAGCCCTAATTGCAAAGTGTTATTGAAGAATTAACTGTTGTTTTGAGTTCTGCAGCTGGTTTTGGTTCAGCTGTGCCACAGCTACTTTACAAGGCATCATATGCACGTTGTAGAAATTGTTAAGGGAGATGATTGGCTGTGGAATCAGCCAATTCTGCCACTGCCAATCGTTTTGGAGTTCATCACAACCTCCCCATTGGTTAATGGAAGCCAATTTGGACTGATTGTTTCGGCCGACGTTGAGTGAAATTGGGTGGGAATATCTGTGAAGGGGAACAGAGATGAGTCAACTGTAGCCGTGTAATATTGTATGAGTTATATCCACTCAACCAGTGAATTATAACGCGTCCGTACATGCCCTCATGATACTTTCATGAGAAAGCAGACTTCCCACAGAAAGTAATACACTTTGTCATTTATACCCTGAGACCAGTGACATATGTCAACAACCTGCCTCACTGGCACTGTTGGGAAAGGAGGTGTGTGTGTGTGTGTGTGTGTGTGCGTGCGTGCGTGCGTGCGTGTGTGTATGACATAAACATGAGCCACACGTTAGCTAAGTGGCACAGGTACAGCAACAAGTGAGGACACGAAGCCACCTGAGCTAAACAACATTGTCCCTAGTACACACACACACTACTCCCTCAACCCCCCGAAACTGTGTGAGAACTTTACCCCCACCTTATTCCCATACTAAGACACACCCACTGTGGGATTTCCTAGCCAATCACATTTTCAGTATTCAAAAATATCAAAATATACTTTCAAATTCAACGATGCGTAACTGTCACTTTCCAGACAGCAAGGACCAACTGTCCTGTTTATTTGGTATTCCCCAGAGTTTAATGTTTCATATTCTTTACATTATTTATATGACTATGTTTGTTGTCTAACCATTTTGTATTTGACAGCTTTTTACTAGGTCATTGACTCGATTTTTGGTTTACAAATAACATTTTATTTTCAATTGGTTCAATAAAAGTAAAATTAAATAAAACGTGGCCGTGGGGTGGGGTCAGGGGACAGGCGGCATAGAGGCTGGGGCAGTGGGCTTGGGGCTGGGGGCAGTGGGCTGGGGGCAGTGGGCTGGGGGCAGTGGGCTGGTGGCAGTGGGCTGGGGGCTGGTGGCAGTGGGCTGGGGGCAGTGGGCTGGGGGAGCTACTAACTCATGTGTATTCTGGTTTATGGCATCTACAACCTATTGGCCTGGTACAATAGACTCAATGGAGTAGTCCCTGGAAAACCTTAAGTTCGTACTGAAGCACTTCAGAGCTCATTAGCATCTTACTTTAGACTAGTGTCCGAGATAAGCCATTGTGTGATGATACAGACTGGAGACACCACCAATTAACCAGCAGTGTGTATCGGACACCTGCAAGGAGACACCTATTTACATTAAAAACCCTCTTTACACGTTTGCATGCCAAGTCACACATGAATTTATCTGGTTTTGGGTTAGTCTTTCAACACAGACCACAAGGATTTCAGTTGGGTTGGTGTCTGGTCCTCAACCCCCACAGTGTTTGTATGTAAACAGTGGAAATACAAAAATCGGTATGTAATCAATCATATGTTGTGCAAAGTATCCGGCTGATTGCGTTTGTCTTCTAGGTTACAGGACTCCGTGTCTGCTGGTAAGATTGTAAAGCTTTTAAAAGACTCAAACCTTGTGTCAGTTTGCATGTTACTTAACTGGTTTTAATGGCACCTTTATGAATGCTTTGTATTCACCGTAATCAGTTCATCAATATAGGCCAATGAAAAGTTGTTCTCAGAACCGAAACAGGGTTGGAAACACAGGTCTGGCTCATCCTGTTCTGTTTTCTGCAGATTTTAATTGCATCTGTTATTGTCCAAAATAACACCCGACCATGTTAAAACTACAGGACGTCCAAATCTGTGATGAGTCGTTCTCTTGCAGCAGGACGTCCAAATCTGTGATGAGTCATGAAGTGCAATCTATCTTTGTGCATTTTGAGGTTTTGATATTGTCCCAGTTCTGAGCTCTATAGTGCAGATCCGGTTTGAATAATAATATAAAGTATCTTTGGTTAGTGACTAACACTGTTAAAGGGTCTTATCTCCAGGCAGTGGTTGTTTATGTAGTGATGTCTTTTTGCACAGCTAACCTAACTCTAAATCAATTGACTGGGTGGTGAATTAATCACTAATGTCCTTAGATTCCCTGCCTCTAGCAAAGATTGGGCTTTTTTTGACGATTACATTATCTGATCGATAAGAAAGTGATAGAAGGTGCATCTGCTGCCAAGCACAAAAAAGAACAATATGCATTGACTTTTCTGTCATGTTGATTTTTTTGTCCAAAATGTGATTTGCATTGAATCACTTATGTATGGACATAATGATATCTCAATGACCAGTTCTGTGCCCGCTGGACATTATTTGATAATTAGTTACTATGTGCCAGCGCCCAGTTGAGAATAGAGACAAGTGCTCCCTGGCAGAAATGTGTTCAATAAGGTGGCACTCAGGGGTGTGTCGTGCTTAAGAACAGCCCTTAGCTGTTGTGTATTGTTATGTATTGGCCATGAGCATGGGTCGTCGGTGAGTGACAGGCTGCATAACGATGCTCTGATTGGCTGTTTGGTGTGCTAATCAGCTCATCGGCCTATACGTGTTAAACGTCAGCCTGGGTGGGTGGCCTACTTTAAAGCACACTGGTGCTCCAGCACGACTCCATCAGACGGACGGTCATAGCTTATAGTCTGCTGTATGACCCTTGGAGGAGGGCAGTTTGATGAGCTCTTTGGTGTGGTTTGATGGCTGATTCGTTTTAAAGTGGTTTTCAATTGGTTTTATTTCTCTGCCGTTCGTTCAGGGTCAAGCCCAGAGGATGATGGTTGAAACAGATGGGAAACCACTCATGCTGGGTCATTGTGTGTTTTCTGTCCCTAAACGAGTGAAAGTCTCAATGTCTCCAGAGGGTGACACGTTGTTAATTTCATTTATTTTTTGTGGCTCTGTTTCCAGCTCTCAAGTGCAGATAATGGAGGTGGAGGGGGAGGGAGGCTATGTACAAAACCAGTCAAGCTAGCCTGCACTTCAACCCCATTGTACTATGATTTCCAATTGCATGGCCTGGAATACAAAGCCAATTAAGAATAATTACTTTTACTTTCCAAATGTTCTGTGGACTGACTGCATGTGTTGTATAACCAGCAGCACAGTCGCAGGAAATACAACCCTGATTTGTGTAAATGTGAAAAAGAAAATAATACGCACAACCAGCTTATTAAGCTAATTAAGTGCAGGACATGAGAACTTGTCAAAGTAAATGGGAATGTGTGCAGTTAAAAATCATAAATAATTATAATTAATTACACTATAATTCAAGTTTTTCCCTGCATGCAATGCTCTTCACATAGGTGAGAAATTTCACCTGATCCATCACCAATTATTCGTGTCCTCTTCTACACAATGTCTCACTCACAGGGGATGAGGTGCTAAATGAAATGGAGAAGAACCTTTGTTAGCAAAAATGTATATATGTACTTAGCGAGAAAGGTTTTCATAATTACCCATTCAATTCACACCTGCACCCACTAATAATGTCTAACATTCGTTAGATTGACTCTGCACTACATGTAATAAAGGTTTGGATCAGAACTTTGGTGCGTCACAAACTTTGTCCGATTGAGATTCAATAGTAAGGTCAGTTTTGTTCTCATTTATTGGGCACAAGAAATAGGCTGTTTCAAACTGCGTCCCTCTGCAGAGAGCTGGGGTTCTGTCCGTCCACGATAGACAAAATAGGACAGGGAGATGGAGAGACGGAGAAAGAAACATGTGGTGAGATTGGGTAGTTATAGGTAGGGTATTGGAAACAAATGAATGTGGATACCTCAAGGCTCAATGAGACTTCACATGAGTCGAAACTGGCCGTTGACAGTTTACAGTAGTTAGTGGTTCGTTGTGAACCTGACTGATTGGCTGTCTTCCTGAACGTGTGCCTCAGGGAGTTCTACAAAAAATGAATTCACACCACCACATTTGTACATAACTTGTAGAGTGTGTGTGTGTGTGTGTGTGTGTGCGTGCGTGCGTGCGTGCGTGCGTGCGCGCGTGCGCGCGCGCGGAACAGAGAAAAAAGCACCCTTTCATTTGCCCTTTAATATCGATTGATTGTTCTGTCTTTCTGTGGGAGAGTGACATCAGGTGACAGCGCTGCCAAGCCAAGTCAAAACAGTGTCTTGAGGCATAACCGCATTATTAGCCAATGGGATGGAGAGACAGCCGGATATACCAGTTATTGCACCTGTTGTCTGGCAGAACTCCTGGCAGACGATGACTGGAGTGAAACTGGAGTTCCTTGCACACAAACACGAGTGAAACTGGAACCCGGCCAGAGGAGTAGACTGAGGCGGTGAGCCCTGGGAAGAGAAGTAGAGAGGGATGGCTCTACGTGTGGGAGAAAGGAACAAAGGGATGACTAACCACGTGTGCGAGAGAGGAGTGCATGGGAACCTAAAACCTGTACGACTTGCAACTTGGACGTGATTGCTTAATGTGTGTGTTTGCGGCATCTGACTGTGTGTGTGTGTGTGTGTCTATGCCCACTTCCTGGATGTGACCAGCCTTTATGTGCAGCTCAGGTACAGCCTCTGTGTCATGCAGTATTAGTACACTCACCCACCTGTTGTACTGTATATATCACCACGTCTGGCTATTTTACACAACAGGCATGTCAGAATTTCGCCTGGACTAATCCCAGTCTCCTGGCCGTCCTCATGGAAATGCCTGCCTACTTAACAAGAACATTCAATAAGAAAACCTGAGCATCGGGCTAAATTAGAACTCAACATGCTGACGTTGGTCTTTCAATACCATTCTGATCTTATTTGTAACATGTTACGTTTAGAATTACCATCAGAACAGGCTCCCTTTATTAGGTAATGAAATTATATGAATATGATAGATGTGTTTGCATTCAAAAGTCACCATTCAAAACCTTTTATATTCAAGTGCTTTACTTGAATGTCACTTTCTGTAGGGAATTGTTTGGATCTTGTGCTTCACTTGAATGTCACTTCCTGTAGGGAAGGGGTTAGACACACGTTTGTGTGTGTGAGTTTCGAACAGTGTATCATGTTAGCCTGTCCGGTTACTTGGATTGTGAACCAAATTAGATCACTGTCCATAGCTTTTAACCAGTGTGCTGAGAAAGTTCAGGGGAACCTAGTTTGAAAGGTGAGGTTGATTATAGAACTTGTGAATTGCCAGTGTCTTATATGTTATATATTAATTGTGTTTAATTACGTGTATTGTTACTGTACTTCTTAAGTCATAAAGGGCACAGGAAGTTGTTTGTCTTTGTCACACACTCATTAAAAGCCTCTTCAAAAGTGTTACCATTTCTGCTGGAGTATTAAAGTATTCTTTAGAATTATATGGTGATACATATATATATATATATACAGTATATATCACTATTATATATCCCAATAAAAGTTTTTATTTTTGTCATTTAAAATCTATCACAACCATTTTTTTATGTAAACAACTGTCCGTGGTTACGACCAAGTTGTATAAAGGGCAAAATGTTAGTTTCTTACATAAAATACAGTTTTAATGACGAGCTGGCAATGTGCATTTGACTTGATTTCTTTTCATTCAAATATATATAATCTAAATAACCAGAGTGAAAAATAAGTTTTTCCCATAATTTATTTCCATCACTTCATTCAGACACTGTATGAAAAAGCAGGTATATTAACAAAGAGACCAGTGACAAAAATACACACCTGCGCAAAAATAACGATTCACAGAACTTGAAAAGCATAATGGGCCAGAATATTAACCACCTGTACATATGCTGACAAAAAGACTTCCCATAAACTGTTCAAAACAAACAGGTATAACTGTCAACTGTACATTCACTCTTCCACAGGAAGCATATAAATCATAAAGCCCAGGTGATCATCTGTATCTACATGAGCCATCCTTTAAGACTGTCACAGCTGTTCTGTCAATCACCCAAACAACACAGAACCAGGTGAGCACACAGGCTATCAAACACAGCCTGTTTGGCCCCCTATACTGTACACATTATATTGTATCTATTCCTATATAGCAGCAGTCTGATTGGCTAAAGAGACTGGTGTAGCCATCACCGAGAAATAAGGATTCAGACAGACAGACAGACAGACAGACAGACAGACATGAGTGACGTCATTCTTAACAAACAGAGATTCAGACAGACAGGATCGACGTTCACATCAATAAAGAGTGATTCAGACAGAGACAGACAGACAGGAGTGTAGTTCACATAAAAACACAGTGATTCAGACAGAGACAGACAGACAGACAGGAGTGACAGTCACATCAATAAACGGTGATTCAGACAGAGACAGACAGACAGGAGTGATGTCAACATTATCAACAGCGATTCAGACAGACAGGAGTGTAACATTATTTGCAGGGTAGCTGGGTAAGGAGTTATTGGGGTGTCTACTGGACTCTCCCCACTGAATCCACACCCAGTTGAAAATTACAAATCTATATTTCTGATGCATCTTAGAATACATGTGCAACATAGGTAGGCCAAACAATGTCATCGTCTGGGTCCAGTTCATAACGCATTTCTAACGCGTGCAGGAAATGTGTTTACAATACAAGTGTTTGGCGCCGGACGTAAACAGATAATGAAATATAACTGGTTCTCAGAGCGACTGAGTAACTCGCTGACTGGGTTTCTGCTGGGCCGGCTACGTGAGCCATCTCCTCAGCTCCCCACTGCTCCGCCCCCACTGGGGACCTTTACACATGCTTATAAGGTGGGGGAGAAGATAAAAAGAGCCCCGGGGGAAGATTTGGCCAGCCCCCCTGCCATGGTATGGGGGTGTATTGTGGAATATCGCCTTTACAAGCATCACAATGTGTGTGTTAATAGGCCTCCTATGTTCCCCCAAGATTCATCTGAATAAATCTCTCTCTCTCTCTGTGGTGTGCAAATTGAATCCCAACAGTTGATATAATTAGGAGTGTTAATAGAGTTGCATTTATAGGTCAGGGGTGAGAGGCGTTGACACTGTCGGTTGACTGCATCAAAGTGCTTTAATAGTCAACACACTGACCTGGGAGCCAGTTCACACACCGGTAACAATCTAACACCTAGAGCCACCTTAGTGCCGGGACTGACCCAGATCCATACTGCTGCATATGAATAGGCCAGCGTCTGTGTAGTTAGGCAACGCCGAATACAAGGGAAACACAGCTACCGTGACACTGTCTCCCTCAGCCATCTCGCCAATAGTCTCACACAGACGTTGGAAGAGTAGCGCGGTCGGCGTACGGCCCAATGCAAAATCATTAACGCCATTCACATGATGTCCCACTGACAGGACAACGCCAAAGACCGTGCTCTAATATTCTTGTTGTTTCTGTACCACTCTTATTGGTTACCAATTACAATGTGGAACTACATGACCGGCGCTGTCGACAACCAGCCATCAGGCCCGATAGCTAGCCATGTTATGGTGTACTCGATGTAACCTGAGGACTTAGAAATCTCTTGTTTGCAAGTCCTCTTAAGTTAATAAATAATAGGTCATAGTTCTCCAAGACCCATGGAGGTCTTAATCTCAGACAAAACAGAAGAACTTCTTCCAGCTATATTTGGACAAGGTCTTGCTGCGTCTGTCTGACAGTCTCCGCTTCTTCTCCATTCTAGCCTTGTGTTTGATCGCAGCAAAGATGGCCGCGTCGAACGCTTCCTTCAGGTTCTTTTGAGTCAGAGAGGAACACTCCACATAGTCAGCCGCCCTGATCTTCTGGGCCATTCTCCGCGCCAGAGGTGCAAGGACCGGTTTGACCCCACAACAGGCCAGGTTGATCAGGACGTTGACGTCCAGGAGGAGGTCCGACTGAGTGCCCACGAGGACAATGGGAGCCGAGGGGTTGCAGGCTCTTATCTCGGATATCCACTTGTTGGTGACGTTGTGAAAGGAGGAGGGATTTACCACACTGAAGCAGAGCAGGAAGACGTCCGTGTGGGAGTACGAGAGGGAGCGGAAGTCATCAAACACTTCCTGGAAATGTCCAAATAGAAAGGGGTAGAGAGAAAGGGACACAGAGAGGCCTGTTTAGTGGATTCAACAGGGTGTGAGTGTGAAAGCTGTCTGAGGATTTCAAAGACAACAATAAGCACCGTGACAGAGAGATGATGACGCAAACAGTACACAGAAAAACCCATTTACTGGCCATTCAATCTAAACGCTCATGCCTATTGTACTTAAGTTTAAAGAAAAAAAAACAGGCCGCTTTCTAATCAATTTAGTTGTAACATTTGTGACAGATTCTATACACAGCACACAGCTATCCTGGTGTCTAACAAATAATCTCAGTTCCATTTCTTACCTGTCCAGCAGTGTCCAAAAGTTGTATTCTGACTGGAGTTTCTTCTACCTGGACCTGACCTGTTAAAGAAAAAAAGAGTACAATTAATAAATAACTTAAACTTTAAGTTAAGAGTTTGCATATTGTAGGCCCTCGTTATTTATTACGATAAACAATTATAATTTACAATGCAATAACATCAACAAAATAGATTATTACATTGTCATAAACTGACCTCTACGGTTATAAAACGGTAAAACACAGGAAAAAATATATACTCTCAGTAGTTACTAAAACGCACTCACCAGAAAACACATCAAAGCCGGTCTGTTTGTATTCCGTGGGGTATCCATTGGTCGTGTAGCTCACGATCATGCTGGTTTTCCCAACCGCCCCGTCTCCCACCAGCATACAGCTGATGCCTTTTGGTTCCCTGGGTGGTTCACTGGGTGATTCCCTCTCCAAGCCGTCCTCCTCCCCGCTCATCAGTCCGCACGAAGAGGAGACGCGCGATTCTTCACAGTAATAATCCATTTGAGGTGGCATGTCCAATAATTAAAGGTGAAGAATTGCAACTTTCCAACTGGGCTGCCGTGCCTTATCTCGATGTGCCCCTCTGCAGAGTGGCTGGCAACTGTAAATAGTGTCCAGTAACCACACGTCCAGTAACGTCACCTGGTTGGTTTTTGAATGAGCGTGTGAGTGACGTCACTTGGTTTTGAGGGAACTTTCATCAAGGCATGCTTAGCCCCGCCCACAACGTTAGACAAAAAAACTTGGAAGGTTGGATCGTTAATTGCAGGCTATTTTTGAGATGCATGCTACGTGACTAAATATTTTGCTGCAGTGTACAGTGCTGTGATATGATTGACAAGGAAATACATAAAATAAAATTATAATAATGAAAAATCTTTTTTGGGGGGGGGGGGCAGTTTGTATTTTGCAAAACGTACTATGGTCATGTGAAGTATATGCATGTTTGTATGAATGTATCTCACAAAAGGAAAATGAAAACGCAATACGAAGACGTTATAAGAAGTCAATTGAAATGAATGCATTACGCCCTAATCGATCTATGGATTTCACATGACTTTCAGGAAGTGTGCACAAATCATTGCAATATGTGGCATTGTATTGGGTAACAAAAGTGGCATTTTATAGTGATATTTTATTGGGCACAGCAAAAGCTATATCTGTGCAAAGATCACATTGTTTAATCAGATGGCTGGATTGACGCCACCTTTTTTAAATTGATTTTCTTGGCAAAGTAAAAATGCTCAATGACAATAATAGTACACCTATTATGGTGAAAACATGAAATGACTTATATTTGTGTGCACCAGAAACATTTCTGGGATCTTTTCTTATTCTGCCCTGTGGTCAGAAATACTAAAGATGCGTATTATTTGAGTAAAGTGCGCCCCCTCGTGTCAAACATGGAGAACTACAACATAACTGCTCCTCTAATCACGTGACGAAACACTCGGATCACCTGACTGGTCGCCCCTAGTGCGTTTTCGGGAAGCGACAGCAAATTAGCATATGGTTATTGTTTTCAATGTCCTGATTGATTGTGATTGTACATTATCATTTGATCTAGACCACCATAATCCTTTTCACGGTTCTGCTTATTGCAGAGAAATGCTGGCAGGCGTGTTGCGCTAGTTAATAGCCATGACGATGTGTCATGTTAGCCGTTAGATAGCTTCCACAGATTGTTGTTAGCTTGATTTCCCCCCCGTGTGCTTCAGGTCATCTCGACGTTCAATGCAATGGCTTCTATTCTGGATGAGTACGAAGACTCGCAGAACAGGAGGCACCCCTCCCAGCACAGTAGCCGCCTCTCTGCTGCCAACATCGGCATAACACACTCAGGTAACGTCGGTGCTGACGCCACGGGCCTCTCAAATCACTGTTATAACAATAACCTTGTGTGCATACATTGATATTGTTAAATCCATGCGTAAAATATACGTGTGTATACTGTTTCCCATAGTGCGGGGGTCGATAATGTCTGCAATAATTTGGGAAATCGTTCCAACCAATGGGTTTAATGTGTCTAACTATGATTATTCATATGACCGGACTGATACGTGGTTGGTTGCTTCTGGTTCGTTGTAGGCTTTGTCAATGTGAGGCTCGAAGAGGAGAAGCCTATTTTCAACAAACAGAGGATCGATTTTACACCCCCTGAAAAGATCAATCACTTCGCCGTGTGCAACAACCAGCTGTGCATGAGTTTAGGAAAGGACACACTTCTGAGGTAGGGGGCCTCTATAATCGGCCACTCCCTTTCCGATGGTCCAGCCATCCAGAGTTGTGTAGTCATTTTACTGCCCTTGCCCGTCAGGGATGAACGTGTGAATGGGGCTGTTAGGGTCTTGATATAATCTCAAAGTGATAGGATTAAAAGGTTGATTATATCACTCATTCATGTTGATCTATCAAAGATTTAGATGTTGGTGATCTTTTCACTTTGATAAATCCTTCATTTCACTTCTACTGAAACTTGGTGTGTGTGTGTGTGTGTGTGTGTGTGTGTGTGTGTGTGTGTGTGTGTGTCTGAGAGGAAAGTGAGGATTATGATGTGTTATGCATTTCATAATAAAAGTCAACATGACTCAATGTTTTTGTCTGTATATGTTTGGCCAGGATTGACCTAGCCAAGCCAGACCAGCCCAACCAAATAGAGCTGGTGAGAAAAGAAGACAGCAAAGTGCACAAGCTGTTCCTGGATCCCACAGGTGAGAAACAGTGAACAGGGAGACAAATTAGTTGTCTTCTGCTCACATCCAACTCCCATCTGGTCTTATTGGTTGACCTGCCACTGCTGGTCTCACTGGTTGACCTGCCACTACTGGTCTCACTGGTTGACCTGCCACTGCTGGTCTCACTGGTTGACCTGCCACTGCTGGTCTCACTGGTTGACCTGCCACTGCTGGTCTCACTGGTTGACCTGCCACTGCTGGTCTCACTGGTTGACCTGCCACTGCTGGTCTCACTGGTTGACCGGCCACAGTCAAAACCAGTTCTAACTTTATTTAGTATTCATACCAGCTGTTATGTGTGTCTTACATGCATGTTCTCTGCTCTCCTCTGCAGGGTCCCACCTGGTGATCTCTCTCAGCACCAATGAGTGTTTGTACCTGAACAGGAACACCCAGAAAGTGCGGTCACTGTCCCGCTGGAGAGGCCATCTCATAGAGAGTGTGGGCTGGAACAAGCTCCTGGGGACTGAGACCAACTCCGGACCCATCCTAGTGGGGACCAGCCAGGGGGTGATCTTTGAGGCTGAGATTTCTGCTTCAGAGGGGACCTTGTTCAACACCAATCCCGACCAGTACTTTAAACACGTGAGAACACAAACACACACAAACAAACTCTCTTTAAAAATGTTTAGCAACTTTTTAAAACCTTTTGCCTGGAGCAAAGCATGTTAATATAACAGTCTTGTGGCGATTGTTGTACCCATCAAACAATGAATCGTACTAAAACGCCCGATTAAACTATACCTGATACAGCCTTTTGAAATGAGATTTTTACAACTGTTTATGAAACGGACGTTGTCTCCACGCTGCCTGACCCTGACCCAGGTCCATGCCCTGGAAGAGGATGGGAAGCCTGCTCCAGTGTGTTGCATCGAGGTGGAGCGAGGAATGGAGTCCAAGGTCTTCATCATTGCCACGACCCGGAAGCGCCTGTTTCAGTTTGTAGGTCGTATACCTGAGGGGTCGGACCAACAAGGCTTCAGCTCCATCTTCTCCCAGAATCAGGTCGGTACACAAGAGTACAAGTAGCAACAGAGTGTAATCAACTGAACCGGGTCTGTTAAATAACTCTATTGAACATAAACCAGGTCATAAGTATTTATGAGTTTTTGTACTACCTAAAAACAATGGGTTTTATCGTCCTTAAGCTGTTATTATACCTTTAAACAGTACCTATAATTGCTTGTGTTGTTATTACTGCTAGGAGCTGTTGCCTAGCTTCCAGGAGTTTCCCTTTAACATGGGCTACAGTGAGATCACATTCTACACCTCCAAACTCAGGATCTGCCCCAAGGCCTTTGCATGGATGATGGGTAATGGAGTTCTCTATGGACAGCTGGACTACATCAGGCTGGACTCTTTGCTCAGTGATGTGCAGGTACTGTCTGTTTCTGGGCTGTCAGTTGCAGTATATTTAAGAAGTGTACACATGTTAAATATGTAGTTGTTTTGTTTTTATTAATTACTCTTTTGTATTGTATGTTTGGTTAATCTTACTAATTAACTTTAATTGAAATTAGTCCAAACCATCAATTGTTGCTCTACAAATCATCCAGTCTAAATGCAACCTCTCAATGAGAACCGAGTGAAATACATAATGGCCGAGTCAAATAATGCTGCTCTGTTAAAATAAACCTAACCGTGTGTCATACTCCCCGTCCACAGGTGTGGGACTACACTCCAGACATAGACTTCAGTTTCAACAAGCCCATCTCCATTGTGTTGACTCAGTTCCACTTCCTGCTTCTCCTCCCAGACCGAGTCAAAGCCATCTGCACACTAAACGGGCAGGTGAGGAGTCTGGACTGTGGTGCTGCAGGTTTACGTAGAAACATATTGTGACTCCTGGGGTCAAACAGGCATGTGAAATAAATATGTGTGTTAATTGATTGGCAGGTGTGAGCCATTCCAGTTACATGTCATCAAGTATATTTATAGAAGTTGGTTCGTTCTGTATTGAAAACCATCAGCAATGGACAGCCACGTTTGGCCACCTGTTTATACTGACATTCTCTGTCTGTCTTGCGTTCAAATTTCTTCAGGTGGTCTATGAGGATATATTCCCAGATAAGTTTGGCACCCTGAAGAAGATGATAAAGGACCCAGCTGGAGGCCTCATCTGGATCTACACAGAGAAGGCTGTATTCAGGTAATCTAGGCAGACAACCTCACTTATAGACTATTGCATTCAAAACACCACATTTCACAGCATTTGCTAGTTTTTCAAATTACAACAGCACATTTGCATCTGTGAATTTGTTCATTATTAAGTGCATTTCATAAATATTTAACTATTATAAGTTCAACCAGAACAGCCAAAATGGATGTGTGCTTTGTCCGGTTTCAGAGTGTTTGTAACATCACTTAGTGACAACTCTCGTTGTAAATTTGGCTTTCTGAAATGCATTTGATTGATTGATTTAATCCAGGTACCACATCCAGAGGGAGGCCAGGGACGTGTGGCAGATGTACATGAGCATGAACAAGTTTGACCTGGCCAAGGAGTACTGTCGAGACCGTCCGGAGTGCATGGACACGGTCCTGGCCAAGGAGGCGGAGTACTGCTTCCAGAACAAACGCTACATGGAGAGTGCCAAGTGTTACGCCCTGACGCAGAACTACTTTGAAGAGATTGCCCTGAAGTTCATCGAGGCGAAACAGGAAGAGGCACTGAAGGAGTTCCTACTGAAGAAACTGAACAATCTGAAACAGGTATGTTGTTTTGTTATGACTTTGCTTGGGTACCAAACGACACCCCCTTTACAGGCCTCTGGGCAAGAGTTGGTCAAAACGTCCTTATCTGTGGTACTTTTTATTGTCGTTATATTAACCCTGCTTGTAATGCTGATTTAACAATAAAGATTAATTGAATTGATTTAAATAATTGTTGATCGTTCGAATCCTTGATTGATTCATTGTATGATCAATCTAACAGAGTGAGAAGACCCAGATCACCTTACTAGTCATGTGGCTGACTGAGCTGTACCTGAACCACCTGGGGCTTCTAGAATCAGACCTGGGCAAAAATGGAATCTTCCTGGAGTCCCGGGAGGAGTTCCGGAAATTCCTCTGTAGTTCTAAACACAAGGAGTGTCTCTATAACAACCGTACGACCATCTATGATCTGCTGGCTAGCCATGGCAACGTGGATGACATGGTCTACTTCTCTGTCATCATGGAGGTCCGTGTCTCTGTCTGCTTGTACAACATTTATCATCATCATCATCTGGGATATCTTAATGGACCCTGACGTTTTCCATTTACCGTCTTGTTATTTATATGATCTTTTGTATTTGATTGATGAATAACCTGTTTTACTGCATCGGCCTTTCCAGGATTATGAGAGGGTGATCTCACACTATTGTCAGCATGATGACTACAGCGCCGCCCTGGAGGTGCTTTCCAAGCACTGCATTGAGAAACTCCTCTACAAGTTCTCCCCTGTCCTCATGCAGCACATCCCCCAGAAGGTTTTTATCTGATCGTGCACTAACGCTTGTTTTGATTACACAGTTATGATGACACAGTGGCTGACAGTGCGACTATGTGTAGGGCTGTGCCACTCCATGTACGTATTAGCAGAATGTAAATGTACTAAATGAATTAATTCTAAATGTACCTGTATTAATGCCAGGTGGTGGACGTGTGGATTCAGATGGGAAATAAGCTGGACCCTAAGAAACTGATTCCAGCTCTGGTCAACTACAGTCAGATGGGTTCAACACAACAGGTACGGGCCTGGTGTATAAATATCAACTACAGTCAGATGGGTTCAACACAACAGGTACGGGCCTGGTGTATAAATATATCAACTACAGTCAGATGGGTTCAACACAACAGGTACGGGCCTGGTGTATAAATATATCAACTACAGTCAGATGGGTTCAACACAACAGGTACGGGCCTGGTGTATAAATATATATACTACAGTCAGATGGGTTCAACACAACAGGTACGGGCCTGGTGTATAAATATATCAACTACAGTCAGATGGGTTATCCAAAATCCGAATCCATTCAAACAACCAATCTACCCACAGACCAATGAGACAATCCGCTACATGGAGTTCTGTGTGTACCAGCTGGTGGTTACAGAAGAGGCCATACACAACTACCTGCTCTCTCTGTATGCCAAGCACAAACCCGACTCCCTGCTGTGGTACCTGGAACAGGTAGGGCCACACGCAAAACGGTTTCTACATAAGCGCTTACTGTTTAGATTAACATGTGTGCCTATTACTACGGTTAGCGTCATGGGCACATAGACGCTTGTTTTAAATTACCTGGTTAACTGGGCTCTCGCCAACAGGCTGGCACCCACATGTCAGACATCCACTACGATCTGAAATATGCCCTGAGGCTGTGCGCTGAACACGGGTACCTGCAGGCTTGCGTGCTGGTCTATAAGATCATGGAACTGTACGAGGAGGCTGTGGATCTGGCCCTGCAGGTGAGTTGTGGTTGGCTGTGTCCATGTATGTGTACGGTGCCACCGGAATCATTAAGCATGCTGGATACCACCCCCTTAACCACAATAAACAACAACAACTGTAGTGATCATCAGAGATCGTTCGCCTGTGGTCCTTGCATGTGGATGTTTATTTGACTGAAATTACAATGGAATTGACCAGAACAGCCGTATTTACCTTGATGTTGAGATGCGGGGAAAGACACATTTAGGAAATGATGCCGATTACCATAAACAGGTGGATGTGGACCTGGCCAAGTCCTGCGCTGACCTACCGGAGGACGACGAGGAGCTGAGAAAGAAGCTGTGGCTGAAGATCGCCCGTCACGTAGTGCAGGAGGAGAAGGATGTGAAGAAGGCCATGAACTGTCTCTCCTCCTGCAATCTGCTCAAGATTGAAGACATCCTGCCCTTTTTCCCTGACTTCGTTACTATAGACCACTTTAAGGTAATGGGAACGTCTTAAAATTTTAATTTTTTTAAGTCACTAGACAATTTTTTCTTCCTTTTGAACAATGTTTCCAATTTGTTCCTAGTGAACCACGACCCAGGGGTGTTCGTTACATGATAGGCCACACATAGAACCCTAATTTGTGCATTCCAGGAAGCGATCTGCAGTTCCTTGGAGGAGTACAACCAGCACATCGAGGAGCTGAAGCAGGAGATGGAGGAGGCGACAGAGAGCGCCAAGCGGATCAGAGAGGACATCCAGGAGATGAGGAACAAGTACGGGCTGGTGGAGAGCCAGGAGAAGTGTGCTGCCTGTGACTTTCCACTCCTGAACAGACCCTTTTACCTGTTCCTCTGTGGACACATGTTCCACTACGACTGCCTCTTCCTAGAGGTAAGCCTCATGCTATTTAGGAGTTTGATTCCAACGATGCCCAAAAGATTTGCAACGTGGCGTTAACATTGGTTCTGCGCCATCCTGGGTGAAGTGGTTAGATGATGGACAGGTCTGCCTTGCTTTGCACGCTATAGCAACTTCTTGGGGTGAACGAATCTTAATAGAATGTGCAGTGTGATAAGTTCCTTAGACATCAAATTTGCTGGGAAGACGCTGTGGCGGCAATGTGGCAGTAATTGTGACAACATCAAAACTGGGGAGCAAGAATCTGAGGGAGGGACACATTTTTTCCTCAAATGAACAGCCACACAATCGAACAGCCGCATCATGTATCAATGGCCGCGCATCATGTATCAATGACCGTATTTGTATCTGTCCTCAGGTGACCCCTCACCTGTCCACCTACAAGCAGTCCAAACTAGACGAGCTGCAGAAGAAGCTGGCTGCAGCTTCCCGGACCTCAAAGTCCCGTCACCGCCCCGCCCCCAAGGAGAAGGAGGACGGGGGCGACAGTGCCAGCCTGGGGAAAGGATCTTCCAGCGTCAGCCGTGAGCAGATCAAGTCTGACATAGATGACATCATTGCGTGTGAATGTGTTTACTGTGGCGAGCTGATGATCAAGTCCATTGACAAGCCCTTCATCGACCCACTGAAGTTTGAGGAGGAGAAGTCCAGCTGGCTGTGAGGAGGAGAAGTCCAGCTGGCTGTGAGGAGGAGAAGTCCAGCTGGCTGTGAGGAGGAGAAGTCCAGCTGGCTGTGAGGAGGAGAAGTCCAGCTGGCTGTGAGGAGGAGAAGTCCAGCTGGCTGTGAGGAGGAGAAGTCCAGCTGGCTGTGAGGAGGAGAAGTCCAGCTGGCTGTGAGGAGGAGAAGTCCAGCTGGCTGTGAGGAGGAGAAGTCCAGCTGGCTGTGAGGAGGAGAAGTCCAGCTGGCTGTGAGGAGGAGAAGTCCAGCTGGCTGTGAGGAGGAGAAGTCCAGCTGGCTGTGAGGAGGAGAAGTCCAGCTGGCTTTAATGGAAAGTATTTGGAATGTGGCGCTGAACCAGGAACACATCCAACACAGTACACTTAAAGTGTCTGTTGGAAATTCACAGGATCTGAATTGCAGTTTTGCTGAGCAATCTGGGGTGAGCACTGAAATCTCGTTGGACTGAAACCTGACTGATAACCCTGAAATGGGTTCTAACTGTCCGGAGCAGTGAGTGAAATTGAATCTTTTGCCGGAAAGTCTGAGCTGATGACTGAAATGCACAACATGCTGTTGTCTGAAATGGTGTGTGTGGGTTGAGGGGGACAGCTGTTATTCTCTGTTATAATGGGGTTCAGGTTTAGCCACAACTACTCCGATGTTGAGAAGAATGCAGGCCCTCCTATGTAACTTGACCTATTCAACAGTCTATCTCTATTTCTGTCTCTCTCTTTCTGTCCAGTTTTGTCTGTGACACTTCAATCTGTACCAAGGCCCTGTCTATCATACATTAATAAAACAGCTAGCTGTCCTTTCACTCTGAGTTAACACAATTAACTGAAATGTGTTGTGAAATTTAAGCCATATTAATTAATCTCTATTAGTTTTCGTTTGGCTTGCTACTGAAATGTAATATATGATTTTTGTTATTAATGGGCCTTTACAAGAACTCCCTTTTGAGATCTGATGAATGTTACAGTTACTAACAGTCTTCAACTATTCTGAATTAATATGCAGGTGCTTGGAAGTTTAAAGGATATCAAAGTAAAAGTATTTTATTTGTCAAAAAGCACCTACTGATTAAATTCTTGGCACAAGGCAAGTGACATCAGCGCAGTAATCATTTAAGAAATTATTATGAATGTGGTTCTCTGAATTTGAATGCCTAATGCTAAATGAATATGAAGATTTAAAGATATGGAGGTTAGATTCAAAGATGAGGTCATTTTGAGGTTATCTCAAATCCTTTTATATTGCCCTACTTTTGACCTGAGCTTTTTGGGCCCTAATGCACTAAATAATAAATATGGTGACGAATATGGTGACGAATGGATATGAATGGGGCGATGGAAAAATAGCTCATCTGTGGTTCTGTGCCATAATAACATCTACACTTGTGTTGGCAAGGCAATTGAAGCAATCCCCACATGAGTGCAGTCCATATCGGTACAATTATTTGACCAATGATCCAGTTTGCAAGCCGATCACATGGTCATATGAGTCATCAGTAGGAAACGGACGTTGTAGTGTTCATTTGAAATGGTGAGTTCCTTCTATAGTTTGATGCCTGTTGGGACACAGGTTCTCCCAAATATGAACTATATCTACGTCCAGAAAAACAACTAGGGTGAGATGCCTGTGCTCTATAAAGGTTTCCAACAGAGCTACTAAAAAATGTAGGTATCTTCTGAATTGTTAGGCAATCTACATGTAAAAAAAATTCTCAAATTCTCTGATAGCAACAATTCTGAAAGTATAGGAACACAGATGTAGAATTGTGTTCCACAGCAAACTGGGTATTCTAAAAATTATCAGACAAAGCTACCATCTAATCCAGTGGCTCCCAAAAGTTTTCGAAACTGCACCGCTTACTGAATACCACTGGTCTAAACTACCCCCGGTCCAACTTCCCCTGGTCTAAACTACCCCTGTCAAACTGCCCCTGATCCAAACTGGAGATGATTAGGGCAATATGTTATATTAAAGGAGATGATTAAGGCAATATGTTATATTAAAGGGGATGATTAGGGCAATATGTTATATTAAAGGGGATGATTGGGCAATATGTTATATTAAACGAGATGATTAGGGCAATATGTGCTATTAAAGGGGATGTCTTCCAAAAAACTTTTTTCAGGCCAAGAAAAGGGAAAGGGTGTCATCAGATTTTAACATAGACATGGTCTCAGAACATCCACTTTCATTTTGTTTGGTATGACCAACTGTAATTTGATTAGAAAATGGGAGGTTGAAAACATTTTGTTATTAAAAAAATATACTGCTTGTGAGCTACGCATGCAGTTGTTCCACTGTAGGTTTTGGTAAGAAATCAAATATATTCCTAAATGTGTGGCCCTTGAAATAAGGTTTACACATCCCTGTATTCTCTATTATCCAATACAATTCCCACCGAATATTGGAATCTGCACTGTTGTAAAGTAACATTTATTGAGCACATTTACAATCAGTCCTAAAATCTACATTTTTTTCCCTAGGAAAATATTAACCGACTCGCGATACTTGTAACGTGTTTCCCTTTGAATGACGTAACATGCAGCTCGGTCATTTTCGGAAATATCAGACTCCACTAGTAGAGTTCGAATCGAAAACCATAATGTAATCTAAATAATCTGAAATGTCAATTTCTTACCAGAAATGACTTTAAAATAATGGTTACGATGTATCGATTTCTATATTTCCCCAGGAATTCCTTTGAAGAGCAGATGCGAAAAAGTCACAGTCTCTGCATTTGATTAGTATGCCTGTTCCTTGCTCTATCCTCGCCATGGCGCCGTGTCCCTGCTCCCTCAGTTACAGAAAGTGGCCGCCTCTCTGCTGCTGTCGACCCAAAGCTCACAGACTCGCTCGTTGTCTAGACCCGCCATCTTGGAGTCAGAGAACTGAGAGTCGGCAGCAGCTACGAGAGAGCGCAAAAGGGGGACACGGGGCCAAGGTGAGAAAGTGTTTTGTAGGTAATACAGTGAGGGAGCAATGGGGTAAGATGGCCGGGAGGGAGAAATAATTTAAACGCGGGGATCTGAAAACGGATGCTTCTGAGACTCCACTCGTGCCTATTCAAGGGGCCGGAGAGGTGCGGGGAAGATTTGTAGGCCTCAATGTAAACGGACAAAATTCCTGTCCCTATATATTAATTTTATTATTAAAATAGCTAGGCTACTCATATGTCCAGGGGAGGTGGTGGCCTTAAAGGGGCAGAACCCATTTCAATAACTCCCAATAGCTTGTAACAGGGTACTTCTTAGCTAGCTGGCTAATTATTTTCAATGACAGAAACGCACCAATAATTGTCAGTTAGCAATTGAGATGTTACACCGATTTCCAGTGTAACATCACAACGCAAGGGCGGTCTTTGATTATGAATTCGTGCAATTCGGTCCAATACCTAATGTTCCCACAACATGATAATAAACCTTGCTAACTGCTTACATTGGACGTACTAATATAGCTAACTAGTTAGCTAGCTGCAGTACATTTCTATCGTATGTTGTAGCTAATAGGCTAGTTAGCCAGATAGCAAACATGCTAGAACGTTATTCATTGGCTACAAAGGGTCGCCTAGCTAGCGCACACCTTATGCTATGCACGAGCAGCTACACACCTTATGCTAGGCGCGAGCTAATGCTGAATATTCATAAGCTACCCAGGCTCGCCTAGCACCTTATGCTATGCACGAGCAGCTACACACCTTATGCTAGGCGCGAGCTAATGCTGACAACTGACAGTTCATTTCAGGCTAACGAGCTAAATAACGGTAGCTAGCATTATACTGTCGTTATTTTAGCATTCATTAGGCGATGGAAAAAAAACACATATTAGGTGTTTTGTTCGCCATGGCATTACATTTAGTATATAGACAATTTAGTTGAAGAAGATGACTGTAGAAGCCAACGTAATTAATCAATGTTTTGTGCGTAAAACAGTGAGTGGTTACTGGGGCTGTCTAGTAGTTAGTAGTAGGTACACTGTAACTACACAATTACTTATTTTCCCACTTTTGCTTAATTTTATTTATTCATTAATAATTACAGTCTGTACGACGTAAAACGTTGCACGGGACTGGTTACCCACACTAATTATAAAAGTTACCCATGTTTTCTTACTCACCCTACAAGGCAGTGGGAGTCAAATTAATAACTGTTTCACATGCAGATGTAAAGTGCCCTGCCTTTTGAGTAACGGTGGCGTGAAACTTCTGTTGGTAGATTGGTGGACATAATTCTAAACTGGTTATCACTCAGTCCGTCCATAGGTTAGGCTTGTTCAGGATTGGGGTCAAAGATCAGTTCAATAACAAATGTCATCTGTTTGGGTAAAGTAGAGCTGTGCACCTATTAACGACAGGATCGTTGGTTTGATTCCAAAGACCAGCAATTTGCTCAATTTGACAGATGATTAAGACCCTTTTTAAAACAGTCTCCTGAAATATGCTTTTCAGTAATGTCAGAGACTTGTTCCTCGTTAGTCCCAAAGTTCAAATTGAATGACGAATAGTTATATTTCTATTTGATTGAACCATGTGCCTAAAATTTGAGTACATGTATAAACAGAGGCATTGGACAAAACATTTTGACGGCTCTTATTGGTTTGTGCAGCTTGTTAGTTTTGTGACCAGTGGCATGTCCATTTCGGTTTCAGGGTTTTTACATCTACTGAGCTGAGCTGGGAGTTGAAAATGACGACGTCCATATCCCACATTTTTAAGGTACCTATATAGAATATTGTCCTGGCGGGGCACTATAAAAGTGTTCCAAAGCTGGGAAAAGCACACATAAAAAGTCAAGCTTTAACATGAAAAGTTCTCCATGCATCCAATGGGATTGATATTTCCTTTGCTCTGTTTTCTTCCTTTCGCTACGCCGTTGTCTTCATCCAGTGAGTACCCCTTCCCAGTAGGGTGTACTGCTCTCAGTACTCGATGGAGTCGGGAGCTGGGCATGCGGCGGTGGACGATGGGGAGCCAGGGTCGTCATCTGGTCTGGCCAAGCCTCTTCACCTCCAATACCTGGAGAGATCCCTTCGCCTGGACAGCTTCCTGCGCCAGACTGCCTCCGTCTTCAACAGAGACTTATCCAGGTGAAATTCTGTAATGCAATAGAGGAGAAAGTGCATAACAGTTTGTACTACTAATGCAATGTATCCAGTGGTATTACACAATGGTGGAGTAATTGTCTTGTTATATTAGGACAGAATGGAGACCAGCTGTGTGTAGGAAAATTTAAATGTCATATGCTTTGTACATTTATATGGAGTTACGCTTTACTGGCATTTCAAGCTGATTTTGAAAGTTTGGCTAATAATAAAGAGGAAACTGACAAGTGTATTAATCCTATTTGTGGCAAGAGGAAGCCTTCATTTAGTTAGTTTCTTCTTCAAGCATAGCTGAAATGTAAGCTAATAGCAGGCTCCAATACAATACAAACACTGATGTGCCAAAACATTATGACTACTCACAGATGACACGAGTAATGTTGGTCTTCTAACGAGGGCATCTGTCAAGGTCTGTGTAGATAGATAGTAAGTGAACGATCAGTTTATAAAGTCATCTTGCTGGATGCAAGTCCAGAAGGATCTGAAGCCAATGTCTTGGTGCCAGATACGATAGGACATCTTGAGGGTTTGTAGAGTCCATGCCTCGGCAGATTTGCACTGTTTTGGTGGGACACAGAGGGCCAACGGCGAATTAGACAGAATATAATTTATTGGCATTAGGTGATATCTAGATGTATGTGAACATTGTTTTAATTTCACAGTGATTACAGTGATGACAGCGACAGTGGCGGATTGGGAGAGGGTCCTTATTTGGGCATGACTAATCAGCACTCGGCTCTTGCAATAAAGGAGGAGTCATGTGACCCGGAGGAGGAGGGGCTTGTTACCGAAGGCAATACCCTGAATGGAGCCCTGCTGCAAGGTAAAGGTCAACTGGTGTAGTTCAACTTAGGCCCACAACAGGCGTCTTGTAAAAAAAATAGTTTTTTTCCATAGTTTTTTTTTCTCCATAGGTTTGGGGTCCTGCGTTAGTCTCCGTTAGGTTTTGACCTATTAAGCAGTGTTATTTCCAATGACCATTTTTACAATGCAATACCCCACTATGTTCTCTCCACAGAATACAAGACAGACAAAGCCAGGCTGTACAACTTCACCAAGCTGAAAAAGAGCAGGAAATGGCTTAAGGTGTTTGCACAACTTTCTCCCCGCCATTGACAGAGTCATTATAGCTGAGTTTGCTTTTTATTCTGCAACTCTTTGTATGTGTCAGGAAAACCTAACCCTAATTGTGTAGTGTGCTGAGATATATCGGGATTGTTCTTCATACTAGCCTGCCTTGCATTTCTTCTTCCTCACAGAGTATTCTGTTAAGTGGGGACACCAGTGAGTCAGGCACAGACTCTGAGGACTCCGACATCAGTCTGTCCAGGGAGGAGCTCCACGACATGCTTAGACTGCACAAGTTCACCAGGCAGCAACAAGAACAAGTTCCGCCAAACAACAGAGAGGTAGACACCGGTTGAGAGAGACACACACATGTTCAGAGCCAAACAACAGAGAGGTACACACCGGTTGAGAGAGACACACGCATGTACGGAGCCAAACAACAGAGAGGTAGACACCGGAAACAGAACAATACTTCCGGTGGAATTAAATGGGAACTGTGTAGATTACTGCCTCTGTTTTTTAGACTGTCTACTGTGTGTTAGGGTTGGACTGATAGTACTACCAGGTTTTAAGGCCAGTATGAGAAGACATCAATCTAAACCCATGGATGGACCAGCAAGAAAGATTCAATTGTGGGTTTCTCAGACCCTCCAAACAATTTTGTAGAAACATAATATTTAAGCATTAACCGTATATGTATTCTAGTCATTTGTGTATTGTGTTTATGCTTGTAGTAAAGTGAAATTGAATGACCCTATTAACTGTGTGTTTTTTCTGTGCAGCATTACCAGTATTACAGCACAGGGCTGCTGTCCTCTCATGACCCCTTTTATGAACAACAGCGCCACCTACTGGGTCCCAAGAAAAAGAAGATTAAGGAGGAGAAGAAATTCAAGAGTAAAGACTGCACTTTATTTATGTTTTTTTGTCTTTGCGTGCCATGCTTTTTTGTATGATTTTAAACATGTTTTCACTTAGTCCCCAAGTGTAGAGAAGTGTAAGAAAGAAAGTGTTAAATTATAAATGATATCTGTAACCCAGCTGTATGTATGTAAAAAGGACTTGTGCCCAAATATTTGCCACTACAAAAACATAAAAAGTTTGGCACTCAACTATTCTTCCTTTCAAGCCATCTAATATGGTTAGTTGGTTAAATTTTTTCTTTCATCCTAGACAATGTTATTTTATTTATTAATAAGCACCCTTCACATTCCCTAAGGCAAACTGAAGAAGGTGAAGAGGAAAAAGAAGCGAGGAGATGGGGAGTTTTCTGGCGAGGGACGACAATATATCAACAAGGTCTTTGCTAAGTTTTCCCATGATGCACCACTGCCCATGCTGAAGAAGAAGCACCTTACTATAGAGCAGCTGAATGCGCGGCGACGCAAAGTTTGGCTTACCATTGCTAAGAAGGAGTGCCCCAAGGTATGTTGGGTAATGGCTACAGTAGCTCATAAGAGTCTAATATAAGAGTTGGGAGTGTCTCTGGGATTAGATGATAATATCAGTTGTAATTTACTGTCTTTTAATTTCTTTCCCACAGGCGTTCAAACAAAAAGCCTCTGCCAAGAACTTTGTCCTAACCAACACCAGAAAGGTAAAGGGAACCGTCTACATCGAAGATTTTCTGCTTTTGTGTGTGTTTTCTGAGTCTCAATGGTGTGGTCCTTCTGGGCTTCTTCTCCCTGTCTCCAGTTGGCCCACCAGTGTATGCGGGAGGTGCGTCGGGCTGCCATCCAAGCTCAGAAGAACTGCAAGGAGACGCTGCCCCGGGCCAGGCGCCTGACCAAGGAGATGATGCTTTACTGGAAGAAGTACGAGAAGGTGGAGAAGGAACATCGCAAAAGGGCAGAGAAAGAAGCTCTAGAACAACGCAAGCTGGACGAGGAGATGAAAGAGGTAAGACACATCGCTAGACGAGAACATGAGAGGTTGGACATGCCGCTAGACGAGGATATGAGAGGTCGGACACATCGCTAGACGAGGATATGAGAGTTAGGACACATCGCTAGACGAGGATATGAGAGGTCGGACACATCGCTAGACGAGGATATGAGAGGTCGGACACATCGCTAGACGAGGATATGAGAGGTAGGACACATCGCTAGACGAGGATATGAGAGGTAGGACACATCGCTAGACGAGGATATGAGAGGTAGGACACATCGCTAGACGAGGATATGAGAGGTAGGACACATCGCTAGACGAGGATATGAGAGGTAGGACACATCGCTAGACGAGGACATGAGAGGTAGGACACATCGCTAGACGAGGACATGAGAGGTAGGACACATCGCTAGACGAGGACATGAGAGGTAGGACACATCGCTAGACGAGAACATGAGAGGTAGGACACATCGCTAGACGAGAACATGAGAGGTAGCACATGCCGCTAGACAAGGATATATATATGGGAGGTAGGACAAGCCGCTAGAGGAGGACATGGAAGGTAGGACACGCCGCTAGAGGAGGACATGGAAGGTAGGACACGCCGCTAGAGGAGGACATGGAAGGTAGGACACGCCGCTAGACGAGGACATGGGAGGTAGGACACGCCGCTAGACAAGGAGATGCTTGAGATCCATAATTGCTAGTAGTGTGTTTTTTAGACTCCTTGACAAGTATTTACCTTCATAGTGCAGATACAGTTTGACATACAGGTGTGTTTTCCCTGAGGTGTTTTCCTATTGGTTGATTGGAACTTGCTGAACCTCCCCAGGCCAAGCGTCAACAGCGTAAACTGAACTTCCTGATCACCCAGACGGAGCTGTATGCCCACTTCATGGGGGGTAAAGGCCCTGGGGAGGGAGGGGGGCAGGAGGACATCCTCAGCAAGCTGGACGACACCTCCTCTCAGAAACAGATTGACATCGGAGGGGGTGTGATGGTCAGCGTTGGACAGGAGGACTATGGTAATGTTTTTAATTTGCACTGGTCATGTACGTTATTCAAATGTGTCTTCTAAATGCTGCAGTTATGGGTCAGAACAAATTCCTTGTATGTGTTAACAGACTCGTCAAATAACACTATTTCTGGTTCTTACTCTCTGCATTTATGCAGACATGTTTTCCCTGGGTTTGTTTGTAACTTTGGTGACTTGTTCTTCATCACAGACAGTGAATACTACAAGTCCCAGGCTCTGAGGAACGCCAAGGAGGCTTACGAAATCCACCAGGCTAAAGTAAGTTGACACCCCCCCCGTACTGGTACACCAAATAGGATCACATATTTCGTATCGGAATCGGTCCGATACTGGACAATAACTCTGGGTCGGATATGGACCAAGACATTTTAATGATCTGACACGATACCTCAGCCTATGATGCATTGAGCAACATGCTGTAAAGAGAGGTGTGTCGTGAGACAAGCAACACGTGTCAGGTGAACATAGCTAGATAGAATTTCATATTAGATGGTTAAGTTAAGCGAAGGCCATCCAAACAAACACATTATTAACAGCTAAGTTGTTTAATAGAGGGGAAAAGATGGCATCAGATTAGTATAGATATGGGCAGATACTCAAGGTTACTCGTAATCGGTATCAGACGTAATAACGTGCTATTGAGACAACACAAACTAGTCAGCTCCCCTCTTGATTCTCCTAACTGGACGTCTCCCGCCAGACGCGGATCTTCGACGAGGAGGCCAAGGACAGTCGCTGTGCCTCCCTGCACCAGGCCAGTGGGTCGGGTTTTGGCGAGAGCTATAGCCTGGCCAACCCCTCTATCCAAGCCGGAGAGGACATCCCCCAGCCTACCATATTCAACGGGAAGCTGAAGGGCTATCAGCTCAAAGGCATGAACTGGCTGGCTAACCTTTATGAACAGGTAAACACATGAACTGGCTGGCTAATCTTTATGAACAGGTAAACACATGAACTGGCTGGCTAATCTTTATGAACAGGTAAACACATGAACTGGCTGGCTAATCTTTATGAACAGGTGAATGCATTAACTAACTGGTTAACCTTTATGAACAGGTAAACACATGAACTGGCTGGCTAATCTTTGTGAACAGGTGAACGCCTGAACTAACTGGTTAACTGAACAGGTAAACACATGAACTGGCTGGCTGATCTTTATGAACAGGTAAACACATGAACTGGCTGGCTAATCTTTATGAACAGGTAAACACATGAACTGGCTGGCTAATCTTTATGAACAGGTGAATGCATTAACTAACTGGTTAACCTTTATGAACAGGTAAACACATGAACTGGCTGGCTAATCTTTGTGAACAGGTGAACGCCTGAACTAACTGGTTAACCTTTATGAACAGGTAAACACATGAACTGGCTGGCTGATCTTTGTGAACAGGTGAACGCATGAACTTACTGGTTAACCTTGGCCGAGATAAAGCAGAAACGTGCAGCATACATTTACACAATAAATACACAGAATACAAGAGTGCAACTACCAGTGGGACACAACAAGGCGATACAGAATCCAGTGGGGAGTTAATATACAGATAATACAGGATGAGGTGATGACATGCTACTGGATGTGAAATGCTTCTTTCTTGGTTTTCCTGCTAGTTGTAATGTCACTTCCTCTTCCTGTGTCCCTCTCTCTCTACGTAGGGTATTAATGGGATCCTGGCAGATGAGATGGGCCTGGGTAAAACCGTCCAGAGCGTCGCCCTACTGGGTCACTTGGCTGAGGTAAACATCACACTGACTTCTGACACGTACTCCCCCGGACCCTGTGAAACATCTGGGATCAGACGCTCACACCACACAAATGTCAGCCACATATTCTGTGGTGAAATGTTTCATTGTTACACAGGTATGATTCAGACATTTCTTTTGCTAGCGTTTTTACTGGCCGATTGTTGATGAGTCACGTGATATAGTAATCCAGCTGCACCCATGAGCCTGACAGGAAGTCCTGTTATGTTTTGGGACTCTCATGTCTCATAGGAAGACATTGTTCACAGTTCTACAACTTAATGTGTCCTTTTTTTACACAAACACACACATAAACCTCTTGCAGTGGCTGTGCCTGAGCGTTTACATGTCTTTCTCCTCCACAGCGTGACAACATTTGGGGGCCATTCCTCATCATCTCCCCGGCATCCACACTGAACAACTGGCACCAAGAGTTCACCCGCTTCCTCCCCAAATTCAAGGTAAGACCTCCTGGTCCTGCTCTGCTCTGACACAGTCAATGGATCGCCCCCCCAAGATATGGTTTCGTCTCATCTAAGCCTTTTCTCTCCATTCCTGGTCTCCTCCTTCTCTTCTCTTTTCTCTCCCCCCTGCTTTCTCCATCTCCATGGGACCAGTAGCAGTGTGTGTGTTATCTCTGTGTGTGTCTCAGCACCTTGTAATGGTCGAGTCAGGTTGTTGATATGCAGATTCTGATTTAGTCTGTAGGGGGCAGCGTTGGCTAGTGAGACTTATATGTCGTAGGCTGTGTGAATATGCGGGATGTCATATAATATACCTACACACCCACCTCATTCAGCTGCTTTTTGTTCACTGAGAAGTTGGCTGGTGTGCAGATGATGGTAAATCATGAGTGAATGACAGCATTAATGTGGTGTTAACAAGCGGCCGATACATATCAGGTTCTACGGGGAACGAGACAGCGGAGAAACTGACTTGACGACAATGGACACACACAATGGAGAGTCTGGGGAGTGTTTCTGTTCTGTGATTTATTACAGGAACATTTCTCGTGCCCTGTCTCATGTCAACAATCAGTCAGTCAGTGCCCAGATGTTTTCTTAAAATTCTCTATTGTCATCCTGCTGAAAAGTTAGTTTTTATGTGGCTGTAATCATGATCTACCAGCTGTACAACAAACGGCTTGGTGGTCAGAATTGCAGAACAGCTGTTTGGTTTTAGTGACACGAACTTGGCTCACAATCTCTTAACTTGAGAGCCCATTTCAAGTTAATAGCACAGGAAGTTATATCTAAGTCAGTTTATTGTGTAGTAGGTACATTGCTGACATCACACTCAGATAGGTGTAACTAAATGATAATACAACTCCTCTTGATCTTGAGAGTCCTTGAGATGGTAATAGATGGGGACGTGTGGCTTGGACATAGAAATGGTAAATACCAAAATGTTATTAGACCAGAGGTGTCAACCAGCCCTAAATCAGAGTGTTGTTGCGTGTGAAATTTGAACAGTTGTTTCCTGCAGTCTCAGTATGACAACTCATTAAGATCTGCCCTAATGATTACATTGTTTCCATCTCACCCTGTGCACTGTTTGTCCCTTAGGTTCTGCCGTACTGGGGGAACCCACACGACCGTAAGGTCATCAGGAAGTTTTGGAGCCAGAAAACCCTGTACACTCAGAATGCCCCATTCCATGTGGTGATCACCAGTTACCAGCTGGTAGTTCAGGATGTCAAATACTTCCAGAGGGTCAAATGGCAGTACATGGTTCTGGACGAGGCCCAGGCACTGAAGAGCAGCACCAGGTATTCCATCTGCCATATTGTAGGCCTAGACTGTGTAGGCTCAACTATATCACACTAAACCCTGGACACTAGTATGTAGGCCCTGGTTCCATCATCACAGGATTAGGTGGCAGTTCATGGTCCTGAACAAGCCCCACACCTAACACTTGTTTCTGTGTGGCCCAGATTAATAGCATTGCTTAACTCTGGGTCCAGTTGGAGCACATGACCCCTGCTCTCTTGATGAAGCACATTCACATTTTTGCTGCTGAGTGTTGCTGCAGAAACGGTCTCCATTACGTGTCTGTTTTGTCAGTGTCTGTTGGAAGATGCATTACGTGTCTGTTGTTTTGTCAGTGTCCGGTGGAAAATCTTGCTGCAGTTCCACTGTCGGAACCGGCTGTTGCTCACCGGGACGCCCATACAGAACACCATGGCAGAGGTGAGTTCTGCAACGTGCCCCCGTAGTTGTGTGTGTGTGTGTGTGTGTGTGTGTGTGTGTGTCTACATGCGGAGAGCATAGCATGTGTGTGCAGTGATTTATGTTACATGTTGTCGTCCCTCTTAGCTGTGGGCCCTGCTCCATTTCATCATGCCTACGTTGTTCGACTCTCATGAGGAGTTCAACGAGTGGTTCTCCAAAGACATCGAGAGCCACGCTGAGAACAAGTCTGCCATCGATGAGAGTAAGTACTTATTATAAGAAACCGGTTGTGCTCAGACTCCAGTTTAGAAGTGTAAATAGTAAATGTTTACTTGTTGTTGTTATCTTTGTTTAGACCAGCTGGATGTTTACTTGTCATCTGGGTTTAGACCAGCTAAATGTATACTTGTCATCTGGGTTTAGACCAGCTGAATGTTTACTTGTCATCTGGGTTTAGACCAGCTGAATGTTTACTTGTCATCTGGGTTTAGACCAGCTGAATGTTTACTTGTCATCTGGGTTTAGACCAGCTAAATGTTTACTTGTCATTTGGGTTTAGACCAGCTGAATGTTTACTTGTCATCTGGGTTTAGACCAGCTAAATGTTTACTTGTCATTTGGGTTTAGACCAGCTAAATGTTTACTTGTCATTTGGGTTTAGACCAGCTGTCCAGGCTGCATATGATTCTGAAACCCTTCATGTTGAGGCGGATAAAAAAAGATGTGGAAAACGAGCTCTCTGACAAGGTACTGTGCGTAGACAGATTGTATGTATCATTGTAATACTCTGCCATATCTCATTGGACATATTGCATGTATTATATTAATACTCTGTCATATTTCATTGGACATATTGCATGTATTATATTAATACTCTGTCATATCTCATTGGACATATTGCATGTATTATATTAATACTCTGTCATATCTCATTGGACATATTGCATGTATTATATTAATACTCTGTCACATCTCATTAAATAGACTGTACATATCTCTCCGTTCCCCATCTATCGCTCTCTCCACGTCCCATATTATGTTAAAATGAGCAGATGTGGCTACATGTATTTGTTTCCCTCCTAATCTGAACTGTAAGTCTTTCCCTTCTAATGTGACCTGTAGATCTCTCCCTCCTAATGTGACATGTACATCTCTCCCTTCTGCAGATTGAAATCCTGACATACTGCCAGCTGACAGGCAGGCAGAGATTGCTCTATAGAGCCCTGAGGAACAAGATCTCCATCGAGGACCTTCTTCAGTCTTCTATGGGCTCCTCCCAGCAGGCCCATACCACTACCTCATCCCTAATGAACCTGGTTATGCAGTTTAGAAAGGTAGAGGAAACCTTAAGAGTTTACTGGAATGTCCCCATTTTTAGTTGATGGATGTCCAGAAGCATCCTCCATGTCATTAAGGGTTATCTGGGTGTCTCCATGTCGTTAAGGGTTATCTGGGTGTCTCCATGTCGCTAAGGGTTATCTGAGTGTCTCCATGTAGCTAAGGGTTATCTGGGTGTCTCCATGTCGCTAAGGGTTATCTGAGTGTCTCCATGTAGCTAAGGGTTATCTGGGTGTCTTCATGTCTTTAAGGGTTATCTGGGTGTCTCCATGTCGTTATCTGGGTGTCTCCATGTAGCTAAGGGTTATCTGGGTGTCTCCATGTCGCTAAGGGTTATCTGAGTGTCTCCATGTCGTTAAGGGTTATCTGGGTGTCTTCATGTCTTTAAGGGTTATCTGGGTGTCTCCATGTCGTTATTTGAGTGTCTCCATGTCGCTAAGGGTTATCTGGGTGTCTCCATGTCGTTAAGGGTTATCTGGGTGTCTCCATGTCGTT
The DNA here is from genome assembly GCA_029465975.1 of Dallia pectoralis. Taxonomy (NCBI): domain Eukaryota; kingdom Metazoa; phylum Chordata; class Actinopteri; order Esociformes; family Umbridae; genus Dallia; species Dallia pectoralis. The sequence goes on from CM055736.1 coordinate 18,924,461, forward strand.
AAGGGTTATCTGGGTGTCTCCATGTCGCTAATGGTTATCTGGGTGTCTCCATGTCGTTAAGGGTTATCTGGGTGTCTCCATGTCGTTAAGGGTTATCTGGGTGTCTCCATGTCGTTAAGGGTTATCTGGGTGTCTCCATGTCGTTAAGGGTTATCTGGGTGTCTCCATGTCGTTAAGGGTTATCTGGGTGTCTCCATGTCGTTAAGGGTTATCTGGGTGTCTCCATGTCGTTAAGGGTTATCTGGGTGTCTCCATGTCGTTAAGGGTTATCTGGGTGTCTCCATGTCGTTAAGGGTTATCTGGGTGTCTCCATGTCGTTAAGGGTTATCTGGGTGTCTCCATGTCGTTAAGGGTTATCTGGGTGTCTCCATGTCGTTAAGGGTTATCTGGGTGTCTCCATGTCGTTAAGGGTTATCTGGGTGTCTCCATGTCGTTAAGGGTTATCTGGGTGTCTCCATGTCGTTAAGGGTTATCTGGGTGTCTCCATGTCGTTAAGGGTTATCTGGGTGTCTCCATGTCGTTAAGGGTTATCTGGGTGTCTCCATGTCGTTAAGGGTTATCTGGGTGTCTCCATGTCGTTAAGGGTTATCTGGGTGTCTCCACATATTTATCTGTGTATCTCTCCAGGTCGTTAAGGGTTAACAATGCTGTTTCATGTCCCTGTAGGTTTGTAACCATCCAGATCTATTTGAGCGCCAGGAAACCCGCTCTCCATTCCACATGTCGCTGAGACCCTACGTTTTGTCCAAGTTCCTGTACCAACAGGCACTCATGCACACCTCCACCCACACAGAGAGCAGAAACAAGTGAGTCACACACGGATGATTCTCTTGCCACGTTTACCTTTATGGTATTACATGTGATGGCGTTTTCATGAAGATAACAGAAGACATTTCATATTCAGTTGATCCGTAAGGAATGTAATCTCTCTCGCCCTGTCTCTTTTGCCCTGTCTCTCTCGCCCTGTCTCTTTTGCCCTGTCTCTTTTGCCCTGTCTCTCTCGCCCTGTCTCTCTCGCCCTGTCTCTCTCGCCCTGTCTCTCTCGCCCTGTCTCTCTCGCCCTGTCTCTCTCGCCCTGTCTCTTTCGCCCTGTCTCTTTTGCCCTGTCTCTTTCGCCCTGTCTCTTTTGCCCTGTCTCTTTTGCCCTGTCTCTTTTGCCCTGTCTCTTTTGCCCTGTCTCTTTTGCCCTGTCTCTCTCGCCCTGTCTCTCTCGCCCTGTCTCTTTTGCCCTGTCTCTTTTGCCCTGTCTCTCTCGCCCTGTCTCTTTTGCCCTGTCTCTTTTGCCCTGTCTCTCTCGCCCTGTCTCTCTCGCCCTGTCTCTCTCGCCCTGTCTCTCTCGCCCTGTCTCTCTCGCCCTGTCTCTCTCGCCCTGTCTCTCTCGCCCTGTCTCTCTCGCCCTGTCTCTCTCGCCCTGTCTCTCTCGCCCTGTCTCTCTCGCCCTGTCTCTCTCGCCCTGTCTCTCTCGCCCTGTCTCTCTCGCCCTGTCTCTCTCGCCCTGTCTCTCTCGCCCTGTCTCTCTCGCCCTGTCTCTCTCGCCCTGTCTCTTCGCCCTGTCTCTCTCGCCCTGTCTCTCTCGCCCTGTCTCTCTCGCCCTGTCTCTCTCGGCCTGTCTCTCTCGCCCTGTCTCTTTTGCCCTGTCTCTTTTGCCCTGTCTCTTTTGCCCTGTCTCTTTTGCCCTGTCTCTTTTGCCCTGTCTCTTTTGCCCTGTCTCTTTTGCCCTGTCTCTCTCGCCCTGTCTCTCTCGCCCTGTCTCTTTTGCCCTGTCTCTTTTGCCCTGTCTCTTTTGCCCTGTCTCTTTGCCCTGTCTCTCTCGCCCTGTCTCTTTTGCCCTGTCTCTTTTGCCCTGTCTCTTTTGCCCTGTCTCTCTCGCCCTGTCTCTTTTGCCCTGTCTCTTTTGCCCTGTCTCTCTCGCCCTGTCTCTCTCGCCCTGTCTCTCTCGCCCTGTCTCTCTCGCCCTGTCTCTCTCGCCCTGTCTCTTTTGCCCTGTCTCTCTCGCCCTGTCTCTTTTGCCCTGTCTCTTTTGCCCTGTCTCTCTCGCCCTGTCTCTTTTGCCCTGTCTCTTTTGCCCTGTCTCTCTCGCCCTGTCTCTTTTGCCCTGTCTCTCTCGCCCTGTCTCTCTCGCCCTGTCTCTTTTGCCCTGTCTCTTTTGCCCTGTCTCTTTTCTCGCCCTGTCTCTTTTGCCCTGTCTCTTTTGCCCTGTCTCTTTTGCCCTGTATCCAGGCTTCTTCAGGTGCTTCTGTCTCCCTTTTCGCCAGATCACATCCAGCAGTCCCTCTTCCACAGAAAAAGTGAGTGCCTCCTGACCATCCAACCATCTGTGTCCAGTGTCCATTCAGAGCACTGCGTACTGCATCAATAGTGATTGTTTCCCACGTCTGTCTTCATTTTCTATTCGTTGTCACCTCTCCAGGTGATCACGAAGGAAGCTGTTTCTCCTTCCTGCGTTTCATAGATGTGTCGCCGGCCGAGATGTCCAACGTCATGCTGCAGGGAACTCTGGTCCGGTGGGTCAGGGCAGGACTCTACAGAATACACATTTATAAATACACACTTGGAGAACACATTTATAAATACACAGTTACAAATACACATTTTATTTTGAATGTTCATTTTGAAATACACATTTAGAAACCTACTGCGTGTTTTGGTGTTGGCTATAAGGCCACCTGTTATGCATTTGTTATCATTCATATAAATTGTACTCTTCTTCTTTACTTTCCTCATTCCTCTTCCAGGTGGTTAGCTTTGTTTCTATCCTTGAAGGCAGCGTATCGGCTCCACCATGAGAGACTGTGGGGCCCAGATGATGATGATGAGGAGGTGGAGGAGGTGAGGATGGGAGGAGGGAGACCCCAGGGCCAGTGTCTCTCCAGGACAGGCCTGATTCTCTGGCTGGACAGAGCAACTGCCTTCCCCAATACACACGCGAGCCCAGTGCTACAGGTGAGTGGCGATGTTGTTAAGGGTGTTATGTGACAGTAAATAGTGCACGGGTTTCTTTATATAGGCAAACAGTGTTCACTTCCATTTATTTTGATAAATCAATTTATTGCCAATTGTATTTTGGCAGCTCTATAGTGTCATGGATATGATCCAGAAACATGTTGAGGTACCCAGGGGTAAACTGTTCTGATCCCTTCACATATTTGTCTTTCGACCACTCGGATAAACTCTGATAAATATGATGTCAGAATGTCTGACGGAGTTGCTTAAAGGGCCAGTTGGGTAATATCATAATTGGCAGCAGGGTTTGAGGTATTGTGATGTAACTGAGCCAATCCCAGACTGCCGGTCTCCCCTGGGATCTTTCACATCCACTGTGTTTCAGATTTGCGGTTCATTTGCTGTGGCTGTGACAGAGCTATTATGTATCCAGCCACAGACCACCTCACATGTCACCACATCTCAGCACCTCGTTTTCAATGTGCTCCCCCCACTTACTCCTCAGCCACCATTGGTTTCCTGTGTCTGATAGCATTATGGTTCCGCGCTGTCTTTGTCTAATCACTAGCATACTAAGTGGGAGGGGTTGGTAATAACAGCATTTCCGCTGTTCACAGCTCTACCACTAGATGGCACTGTGTCCTGTTTAATGTTTAGACCAATGAATGATCTTTAATCTATCCATTGTTTTAGGTGCTTTAAATGACCTTACGAAGTCTCTCTATGTTCCCGCTTCTATCCGTCTCTCTCTGTTTCTCTCTGTCTGTAACTGTCTCTCTTAATCTGCTTCCGTATGTATCTCTCCTCATCTCTCTCTGTCTGTATCAGGATCTGGTGTTCAGTCGCCACAGGCCGGGTGTAATAGGCCATAATGATGTTCTGGTCCAAAGTCGACACTCTGCCACCTCCACCGTCCTACGACCGTGCCAACCTACGCAACCACCCAAGTTCCTACTTGCTGCTGTACCACGGGTAAGGCCTGTGGTTTAATGCTGCTGGAACTTGCTCCGTGTGTGTGTGTGTGTGTCAACAGCCATTCCGTGGAACATAATGCACCCTGTTATTTATTATGGCAGAGTGACCCCGGTTGTCATGGCTGTCATTGTGTTTAATGGAGTCTAAATCAAGTCTACGTTTGGTTATGACGTTTGTTGGTTTTGGCGTTTGTTGGTCATGACGTTGGTTGGTTGGTCATGACGTTGGTTGGTTGGTCATGACGTTGGTTGGTCATGACGTTGGTTGGTTGGTCATGACGTTGGTTGGTTGGTCATGACGTTGGTTGGTTGGTCATGATGTTGGTTGGTTGGTCATGACGTTTGTTGGTAAAGAGGTTGCCGTGACACCACATCCACAGTTGGATCTGATGGGATCCAGGATTTCACAGGAGCAGAGGACCAATCTAAATGCTTGAATCTTCGTTCTCTAGGTAACAGCAATGCCCATGGAGAGGTACTGTGTCGACCGCAGCGCCGAGTACGAGTGGCGCGTGATGCGAGCCGGAGGAGGCGTGACCGCCAAGCAGTGCTTCCTGTTCGGCTCCCCGGATCTGGCCTCTGATTGGCTGTCGCGAGCCAACGCCTTTTATCCGCGCTGCCCTGGCGGTGTGATGGCCATCTACCCTCGTCATGGCTGGTCCTACGTCAGAATACCAGGTATGAAAACCGTGTATGTGACTGTGTCTGCTGCACTCCAAAGAGTGTGTGTGTGTGTGTTTGTAAGGCTGTCGTGTCAGGTCCGTCAGGTAACACAGATATCACATCTGATACAGAAGCCCTGTTACCGCAGGCCTCTTGACCCAGAGACCTTTTTTTGAAAGGGAAGCCCCTGGATTGTGTGTGTGTGTGTCCTGTGCTACAGCAGGCGGTTGGGCGTGTGAACCAGAGGATGCTGGCTGCCACAGTAGTTCTCCTCCCAGCCAGGTCCTCTTACCACTGGGCTCATTAATGAGGGTAAAGTTCGTGGGAGAACCACCCCAGGTCACTCAGACATACAAAGTTATCTCTTCAGAACACTGTTGTGCCTCTCTATGCCTGTGTGTGTCCTGTTTTCTTCATTGTGTGTGTGTGTGTGTCTGTCCTGTTGTCTTCATCGTGTGTGTGTGTGACTTTATCTTAGGGTGTCTGTTAAAGGTCATATAGCCCAGAGTTTGTGTCAGACTAGCTGACCTCTGTCTAGTAAAGGTTAGACATTTAGAGAGACACCACTTCCACTTCTCACAGACCTCTCATCCCTCCCTTAAATGATTTGGCCTCACAATATGATGACATGTCACTTTTTATTTGTCGTTTCGCTTTTTAATCGGACCTCTCTTTCAACCGTGCCCGCTCACGAGTGCTTCTGTGTGTGTGTGAGAAAGGAAGAAACCTAATGTGTGAGAACAGTCTTGAGAGCTTGTGAAGTTTTCAGGGGGTGGACAAAGCGAGGAAGTTCAACTATTGATCATTGTTCCTGTGCCTAAGTGAGGCTTATAGTGTGTGTGGCTACATCGAAGCGTCTTTCACACATCAGGACCTTATTCAGCCTGGCAGGGATGTTGTCTCGCCTTGCTTGCAATGTCTTGCTTTGTCTGAGAGTGTGTGTGTGGAAGTAGGTGTGTGTGTGTGTGACTAATATTCAGACTGGTTGAAGTAACTTGACTTCCCAAACACTTTCTCAGGGTGATGTGAAGGTAATGTCTAACATTCCCACCGCCCTCGTCCACCCTCGCCCTCGTCCACCGCCCCTCGCCCTCGTCCACCACCGCCCCTCGTCCACCTCCACCGCCCCTGTACACTCTTTCTCTAACACTCCATCCTTTTCCTCACACCTGCAGAGAGAGTGTGTCGCTATGTCGATTGTTTGAGGAATGGTGTGAGTCAGTGAATATTATCATGAGAAGGGGGAGAGAATACAATGGCGTTGGCATCTAAAGTTAATGACATTGGTCAAGATTTATGATGTTGGCATGGTGAGGGTTTTGACAATAAATAGAAAGACGCCGTCATTTGTTTGGTAAACAGGCGGTTGGCGTCATCTTCATCTACTTGTGTTGTCCTTTTCAAGGACACTTGGTCCCACTTTATATTAACAACAACTTGCAGTTTGTGTCCATTACATACACCGCTAGGAATATATGTAGTCATGGCCCCTTATTTCACAGTAATTCTTTAGCTTTTCTTTTTGGAAACGTGCTGTAGATTGCATATGTCGGTTTAAATGACATTCAGTTTATTTTCTTTTAAAACTGAGTTGAACTATTCTCTGTCAGGGTTGTGTTGACTGTCACCAGCCACTGCAAAATGAACGTCATGTCTTCGAAAACATTACAGAAAATGTCTCCACAGCGAACATCGAAAAGCCCCAGAGTGCTGTGGGAAATGTGAAACAGGCACTTGGTTAAATGCTCTGTTTCTGTGTGGCCTGTCTGTCATAGTTAATTAACAGACCTGAATGACCAGCGTCTCACAACAGCTTCTGTTTTCTGTCGTTTGTTTGTTTTGGGAGTCGTGGCTACGAGGTCTGTGTGTGTGAGAGAGGGGGATACATTCTGTGTGTGTCTGTGAGGTTCTCAGGCTGTGGGAAACAGTGTTTTGCCTTCCTGTCCCTTCAAAGAATGTTAGCTCTCAAGTAAAAAGACAGGAAACCTCCTTTGCCATTCTGATAGCGACACACACACACACACTCACAGCTAGCGGGGCTACTTAATGTCTACCATGGGGTAAGCGTAGTTGTCCTTAATTATGGTCACTTGATGCCAACTTTCACATTGCACTTTGAGAGGAACTCCAGCTGACTCAGCTGATGAATTGGTCCTACCCAGGGTCACCTGTGGTCCTGTCACATGTTAATCCTTCTGAGGTCTGTAGGGGGCGACATTACCCACATCTTTGTGGACTGACTGTCTCACTGGACCTAGCTGTGGGAGCTGGCAGTGAAGAATAGGTCTCTCTAGTCTCCTGGAGGAGGGAAAACATCTCCCCCAGTCTCTGAGCCTGCCAGCATTTGGTTCTGGTATGTAAGTGGAGAGGTAGCTCGGTTAGTTGGGGTGTGTGTGTGTGTGTGTGTGTGTGTGTGCGTGCGTGTGCGTGTGCGTGTGCGTGTGCGTGTGCGCCAAGGCCTCCCTCTGGACACAGTGTAATCTATCTTCATGACAGTGTTTACATGGCTGTGCTTCAGCTCTGTTCTGCCTCCTCTCTGGTGATGGAGGCCGGCCACTCAACACACTACAACAAACAACCTTCTAAATCCTCCATGAGGATTACTCCCTGTCTCCCTACATGTCTCTGTCAGTCCGTCTGTCTCTCTCTGTCTGCCCACTACTCCAGCTCTGTCTCTGCAGAGAAGTTAACTAACCAGAAGAAGGCTGGTGTCAGAGTTGGGCTCGAGGACATTAACGAAAACAGACATCGGGTCTCAGTCTAGGCTTGTCCCTACGGCCTCGTTTGGATTTATTTTATAGATTCAGGGGAGAAATGATGTTGTCCGGGCTTTATCTTTGTTTCAGTAGTGCAGATTTAAACGGTTCAAGTCCCGTAGACTGTTATATTATTCATGAAATCTGCTGAGGTGTTTGAATCAGGCACCAGGTAGGTCTAAGCTAATAGGCTAATTATCTGCCATTGGCTGGTTAGCAACAGGTTTTATTGCCTCAGGACCGGCTTCGGACCTGGATCATCAGGGTTTTTGTTTTGACACCTGAACAGGGTCAAACCAAATACTAATAGTGTTTATGGAGAATGCAAAAAGTTTGGTCTTTTGTAAATGTCTGTTTATTTCCCCTGACTATTACTAAATAATTTCAGACACGATTGAGGCGGAAAAAAGGAGTTAGATTCCCTGGAACTGTGTTAATGTTATTCATGTGTTAAGACGACGAACATCGAAACACAACCAGGTACCGTGGGGAAGATTCTCCCAGAAGGCTGTGTCTGTGAGCTGAGCTATAAGATGAAATAACCTCCCATGTCAGTCAGGTGAACTATCCTTTTAAGGAGTAAGACTCATTAAACCCATGTTAATCCATCTTTACGGCCTTGCTCATTTTCTTGTGCTCCAATTGGTTAGCCCTGATCGTTTATTGTTGTTGTTGACTAACCAGACCTTTTGCATTACGTTGAAAACACATGTACTTCATTACTATGCCAAGCTGTCTGGGCTAATCACTCAGCCTTTATAAGTAGTTGTTGCATTTGTGTTTGAGGAATTCTGTCTTTTGGAGAAGCGTGTGTGTGTCTGTGTGTGTGTGTGTGTGTGTGTGTGTGTGAAGCTGTTTAGATGCACTCTGTAAGGTTGGCTTCAAAACGTCTCACACTCCTTCTTTTGACAGTTGCAAAAACTTCCTACGTGGGTAATGGAGATGTTGTGGGTTTGCCAAAGCCGGGTATTGTGATTTGATTATACTGTGAAGGTTGTTATGTTCGGGCCAGGCGTTAGAGGAGACTTTGCTTCAGACTTAGAGGGAAGACCAATCAAATGACCTGTGTTGTCGCTGCAACCATACCAGGATGTCTGGGAAATCCAAACCCTCCTCCAAAGATGTGTGTTTATTTAGGCTGATTTGTATATAAAGCACACGACTGGCAAAAACAGAAATTCCGCTTTAACTCCAGTTTATTTTTACTTGAACTTTCTGCAACATGGCACACCAACATAAAGAACACACTTCTGTGACCAACATAGTGTGTGGCTCTTGGTGTTCGTCATAGAGAGCCTGCCAGTCTGCCACTTCCTCTGCCTGTCTGTCTGTTTTGGTCTCCCTGTCTGTCTGTTTTGGTCTGTCTGTCTGTTTTGGTCTGTCTGTCTGTCTGTCTGTTTTGGTCTGTCTGTCTGTTTTGGTCTGTCTGTCTGTCTGTCTGTTTTGGTCTGTCTATCTGTCTTAGCCACACAGATTCAATGGCTGCATATTGAACTCATGTTAATTTTTTCCTAAATGTTTTGTTGTATTTCAATAGACAGGTAGCAGAGACCTGTAAAATGTGTTCTGGTGCTGGTATATAACTATATATATAACTATTCAATGTTAACTCTATGCAGATCAGTCTATCAAGTGTATTCTTATTCCTGTACCTTTGCTGCCCCTCGGGGGGGAATTATGTCATACCCCTATGGAAAAACACATTCGTGGACAGCTAATGGTCGTGTCTTCTGTGTTTCAGACAAGGAAACCCTGATCACTGACAGTGGAAAGCTTCACACTTTGGACCTGCTGTTGTGTCGTCTTAAAGCCCAAGGACATCGTGTCCTCATCTACTCCCAGATGACTCGGATGATCGACCTGCTGGAGGTAAGTGGAATCTGCTGGGCTGATGCTTTGGCTGTGTGAACTGTTCATTGTGGTTTTTAAAGGCATCGCTTGTGCTAAATGAACACTTATCTTTGGAGAAAATGCTGGATCTGAAATTTAAAACAGAACACTATGCGGTTTGGATTGTTCTTGCTGTCTATTCCCTTTGCTGAGGGGTGAACAGGTAGAGCAGCTCAGATCTGTCTGTGCTGCACCTCGTTAAAAAGACTCTCCCTCGTTAGAGACCAGAGGCCTCGTTAGACCTAATTATCAGGTCAGAGGAACCAGCAAAGCCTCATCTGTTGAACAGATGGAGGGGGGAGAGGGTGGGAGGAGGTGAAGAGTGGAGCTGGGGGAGGGAAGAGAGGGTTGGGGGTATGGGAAGAGAGGGAGGGGGGAAAATGAAATGATGGAGAGGTAAAGAAAGACTGAAAGAGATGGATTGAAAGAGGGACATGCGACATGGAGAAAGAAAGAGTGATCTCATGGGAAGGTCCCCCCCGCTTTGTTTCCATGATTTTATATACCTTTGATGGTTGAACCAGAGGACGTGGACAAGTATGCCGAGATAACTATTGTGATGGTGTAGAACATATCAAGCTTGGTTCATGCCTGGCATATAGAGAGACCATTACACACCTACATACACACAGTGTAGGCTCTAGATCAGGGGAGGGCAAACTTTTTTTTCATTTGTTAATTATATATGATTTATGGACAGAAGAGGGCAATCCTTAGAATGTATACAGATGACATTTATATTGTATACACATGACATTTATATATTATTATGTCTACATTATTTTAGTCCGAAACATAACATCTACCGCGGGTTTGCCCACCCCTGGCCAATATCGTTTCATTCTGAGCACTTTCTCTACCACCAGGGGGCAGATGAGACAGGTTTTTTGTCATGTCAACATTTCATATTGATTTCTTAATTCTGGCGTTTCATTCCTCTTTCCCCAATATGCTCTTTCTTTTACTTGGTTCTTTTTTCTGTCACTTTGTTTTGGGATGAACCCAACCAAGCCCCAGAGGTAATCGGCGTCATAGTTTCTGCCGCCAGTCTTGCTGCTTATTGATGAGCTCTGTGTCTAGTTGGATGTGGGGGGGGGGTTATAATGTCCCCAGGGCCATGTCACACCCAGCTCGTGCTTTCAGATTGCTCACAAACACTTGTAGTCAGCATATCTGTTGTAGCCTTTGCTATGTATGCCAAGTGCTCTTCTATTGAGACAGGAAAAACAAGTCCATTGGGTTTGCTGAGTGGATTACCAAGTACAGCAGGCCTGCATGCCAAGACCCAGGCACAGATCTGGACCTGAAGTGCAGACAGACATCACGTATCAGATATCAGGTTGCTCTATGGATGTCCGTGTGATGGCTTATTTACTGCTGTCCATTGGTCTGGAGGCTGAAGAGAGATAGATGTAGGATGTGCTCCGTCATGTTCCTTTAAAATCCCTCAGGCTGGCCGGGGGGAGACTCAGGCTGGCCGGGGGGGGCTCAGGCTGGCCGGGGGGATGTTTAGAGGAGTCCTGGTGTTGGGAGAGGCCGCGCTCTCTGTGATGTCTCATTGGCTAGAGCCCCAGAGCCAATCAGAAGTAGTTAGCTTCAACTGCGTAGCTGTAGTGTTCCTTTACCAGGACCAGATGTGTGGAGTGGGACCAGGACCAGATGTGTGGAGTGGGACCAGGACCAGATGTGTGGAGTGGGACCAGCACCAGATGTGTGGAGTGGGACCAGCACCAGATGTGTGGAGTGGGACCAGGACCAGATGTGTGGAGTGGGACCAGGACCAGATGTGTGGAGTGGGACCAGGACCAGATGTGTGGAGTGGGACCAGGACCAGATGTGTGGAGTGGGACCAGCACCAGACATCACATTATAGATGTCATTCGGGAAACGCTGTTATCCTAACTGACTTACCATTGTGTGTGTGTGTACATTTACATACGGGTGGTCCGAGACAGACTGACAGGCAGACGGGCAGAATGTTGTTTGCTAAATAGTAAAGGCCCTATGACTGCTCCCACGGGACTTCCTTTATACGGTCACTGGTAAAACCAACGTCTAACATATACTGTTGCCAACAGGTTTAGCTTTCTCCATTGACAGTGTGCCTGGCGTCCTACTGTCATGGTGTCATCAGTAGAAACCACTAAATTAACATTAGACCAAATAAACCTTAGCAACATCCATGGACCAGGGCCTTCTGGGTATCTAATAAATGTGTCCTATATATGTCATCTAGCAAATACTGTTTAAGTGGCCTTTAATACAGTGGTCTCGGAATCTGTTGATCTGGGGTCAGTTTGGAGTTAATTCAATCTGTAGAACATCACAACGTTCTAGTGAAATTCAAAGTGTGATGGTTCAACGTGATATTGAAGTTGTTGTGCTACGTGTTACTCGGCTAAAAGCACTCTGGGCAACTGTTTGAATCATGCGTCAGACCTGTCAAGGACCATTAGAAGGAATGCCAGCTCTTAAACTGTTTGGGGGTCAGATGTTGGGGTTGGACTGACTCAACCGGGTGATCTTGAATGTTAAGTGTTATTTGACGTAATACATGGCCCTTTGAGACTGCTTGAGGGGGAAATGAATCAAGCTCTTATGTATCTGGCAACAACTCTTGTCTGATGCCCAAAACGGATTTAGCTGTTAGTTAGCGTGTAGTCATTCCCCTGTGACTACAAGAGCCAGGAATGATGTGCTAGCTGTTCTAGCATTCTGAAAAGCACCCTGTCTCCCTGCTCTCAACCTGTCGTCTTCGTCACTGCTCTCACCCTGTCATCTTTGTTACTGCTCTCACCCTGATGTCGTCTTCGTCACTTCTCTCACCCTGATGTTGTCTTCGTCACTGCTTTCACCTTGTGGTCTTCATCATTGCTTTTTTATGAATAAATAATTATTATTGATGTTTTAAAACTTTCTAATGACTAGTGTTTCATCAATAACTTGCTGTCTTGTTTCCCTCAATCTGCTGAATATAGTGTAAAAAGCCTAAAAAGAAAGTTAGTGCTGGTGAAAAGAGAAAATAGAAAACGTGCTTGAAGTGAAGTCATATAAGTGAATTCATATATCACATGGATGATCTGACACAATTTTCCCCTCATCCCCCCTCTGTCTCGCCCTTTGTCTCCCAATCCCTCTCCCTGTTTTAGGAGTACATGGTGTATCGTAAACACACCTACATGCGTCTGGACGGCTCCTCCAAGATCTCAGAGCGCAGAGACATGGTGGCTGATTTCCAGAACCGGTAAGTAGCCGTGTGTGTGTGTCTGTGTCTATCTGTGTGTGTGTGTGTGTGTGTGTCATTCACACCATTTTGGCGCCATTTAAGTGTGGGCCCTACTAGCAGTCTCTGTGTCTCGGGCCCTCTGTCCTGCCCCTTTTGTCCCTTACCTTACGTTGGTTTCTCTTAGGACGGACATCTTTGTGTTCCTCCTGAGTACGAGGGCTGGCGGTCTGGGTATCAACCTGACTGCTGCTGACACAGTGAGTTCACACACGCATGTAACCCCACACACACACTTTTGTGAGATACTGTACATACACACGGCACACCACACACAGAGTAACCAAACAGAGTCAGATGTGAATGATCATTTCTGCCCCCTCTTGCTTAGGTGATCTTCTATGACAGTGACTGGAATCCCACAGTGGATCAGCAGGCTATGGACAGAGCTCATCGGCTGGGTCAGACCAAGCAGGTCACTGTTTATCGTCTCATCTGCCAACACACTATAGAGGAGAGGATATTACAGAGAGCCAAGGAGAAGAGTGAGGTGAGAGACACACACGCTTATCTATTCTCATCTGGACCTGAAACTTAACCCTGACCCAGAAATACATGCTGACTGGCCCTTAATTAAACCCTGACCCAGAAATACATGTTGTGTAGGCTCTTGTATTAGCCTAACTGTTATGCCTAAACTTAATATTGCCATAAACCTTCTACTCCCACTGTGATTCCTGAACTTGATACAAAACCCGATGTACATTCCAAATCTTTCCTGTGCCTAACCAGACGAGAACTGGTGAACCCGGAGTCTGGTTCCTCTATGTTCCAACTGTGGATCTTTTCTTGTTCTTGGTGTTCTAGGCTGAAAGTCTGTTTATTAACTTTTTAAAGAGAAAAGGGTTTTATTAAATTAGATGTAATTGACTGAACACTTGGCCCATTTCTATCTTGTTCCTTAAACCCCAGAGCCAGAAATACAATTTTCTCAGATTAGAACTGGCAAACAACCTTGTGGGGACGCATTTTGTCCGGTTTCTCTGACAAATGTGTGTGGGAACATCAGGACTCCACAAATGTGGATAACACGCACACGCGCACACACACACTGCGGAGTAGAGGATACGGCAGAGACAGACACACAAACACTAGCAAGAAAAGGACACACCCCAGTCCCAAGTGCTCAGATTAGTAATAATAAAGCCATTATGTCAGAATGACTCAATAACACACGCACTCCTGGCCTGGCCTTAAGTGTTTGTCTTTGTGGCACATTTGATACCAGAATCTAAAGGCCTTGGTCCCCATTAACCCTCATTAACCCCCTTTCTCAAATCAGATCCAGAGGATGGTGATCTCCGGGGGGAACTTCAAACCAGACACCCTGAAACCTAAAGAGGTGGTCAGCCTGCTGCTGGACGACGATGAGCTGGAGAAGAGATGTGAGTGGAGTGTGTGAAATGTGATTGGTTGATACCTAATGTTATTAAGACCGGTTCTGATTGGTGGCTGCCCCTGTGTTGTGAGTGCGCCTGCTTGTGTTTCATACTGGCATGTTGTAGCATTAATTCTGATTGCCTTATTTAGTGGCATTGTGAGTAAGCCTGGTTCTGATTGGCTAATACCAAGGCGTTGTGAGTAAGCCTGGCTCTGATTGGCCGATGTGTCGTGTCTTGCAGTGCGCGTTCGTCAGGAGGAGAAAAGACAGCAGGAAGAGTCCAGCAAGGTCAAGGATCGCAAGAGAAAGAGAGAGAAATACGCTGAGAAGGTACCGCGGCCCACACCTACTTCTTATCACGTAATGAATGTTGAGTTTACAATAAAGTAATTACACATTGAAGAGTGTTCGCCATCATTAGGTTTTTCCACTTAATTTATTCATGGTGATATAACGTGTGATTCAACACAACATAGAATGTAGGCTTTAAAACAAAATGCGCATGATATACTACACTGGCTACACACTGGGTTTATGTGGCTTGGTATTCAGCCAGTTACAAAACAAATTGCCCCGAGGGGTTAATCGATTACTCAATTCACCCCTCCATGTCGGGGAAAACAAACTGGCAACCAAATAAACTGCTCACCAAAATAACAGAATGTTGCATATAGGATCGTATGGTGACGTGATCAAAGTCAAATAATTTCAAAGCAACATTGAATAGTTTTAGAGGGACATTGATGAGCTTCACTTCCGGAATTGCTTGTAGACTAAGGGCAGTAGAGAATATAGTGGTTCCCTCTATAAAGGGAAGAGCAGGAAGCCACTGAAGATACTGTGGTTGTCTCTGTTGTCAAAGATCCCCTTCCCCCTGGGGAGGTGCATGGTGACGGTTCCTCCCACCTCCAGCTCCAGGACCACACCGTTAGATATGTAGGTGTGACCTTCACCGTTGTTGTGTTCCTCGTTCCACACCACCTTCTTGCCGTTCCGGTCCAGACGTATAGCCAGGAACATCCCGCTACGGTTGTCACTGGCTGTGAACCTGAAGTAGTAGACACCCGCGACTGGTGCAGTGAAGATACCTGTAGTTGGAGACAGAGAAACTGTCAGAAATGCTGGAATTCAGTTAATCTGGTCTGTACCTGTAGCTGGGTCGGTGGGTGTTTATTAGTGTGGTCTGTACCTGTAGTTGGAGACAGAGATCAGAAACTGTTGCTGGAATTCCGTTAATGTGGTCTCTACCTGTGTATTAGTGTGGTCTCTAGCTGGGTCGGTGTGTGTGCATTAGTGTGGTCTCTACCTGTAGCTGGGTCGGTGTGTGTGCATTAGTGTGGTCTCTACCTGTAGCTGGTCGGTGTGTGTGTGCATTAGTGTGGTCTTTACCTGTAGCTGGGTCGTAGGCTGAGCCTATGTTGGTAAGTACTCTAGTGTAGATCAGTCTCCGATCACTATTAAAGCCTCCTAAGAACCCAGAATCAGTCAAACCGGCGGAAAACGCCACTTTTGCTGTACCTGAGGACACAACGGAGACCAGGTGATGATGATCATATATGTATGTTTACGTGTATGCCAGGTAGAAAGATATGATAGGTTACAGGAATAATGTCTCAATGTAATGATTAGTTCAGTAATTAGGTTAAATCATTTAAAACAATACGATAAACTCCATTAACAATAATAATGACTGTTCTTGTCTGTTTTACCTGCGTTCGCTCTCTTCAGTTTATCCATTTGTCTCTCACTGGCACTCAGTCGGACCTCCAAGGCTAAAAACAAAGGAAAATGCATGCATTATACCTAATCAACATTTGGTGACAATTTGACGATATCTAATGTCTACTGACGCGTTGTCACTTGTAGCCTATGCGCAAAAAACCTAAACTGATTATGCAATGACATATTTAAACATTCGTTTTTTCTTTAATATTCCGATGTCAGTTATGTCTGTCTGATATTACCCGCATTTTCTTTGTCCAAATCTTCCATGTTTCGTTCGGTGAGATCCAGATCAATTTTCATATCGTCCATGAGTTCCTCATTGTTCTTCTGTCTGGCCTCCACGTACCTCAGCCTGGAATTGGTGACGGTCAGCTCCATCCTCTGTTTGACCACCATGTCGCTCAGCATTCTCATCTCAGCCCAGATCTTTGGGTTGTTGGTGGTCCGGTCACTCGTCTGCTTCGTGGTGGTCACGTTAGCTTCCGTCTCTTTGCTCCGCGTTGGACTGTCCTGACCCCCTCCACTTCCTTCTTGAGCCCAAGTCACGGAGAGGCAGAGCAGCTGTGCCAACAGAAAGACAGAAGCCTTCATTCTGTAGAATCTCAGACACACGACCAAAGGGTTTGCCTGCAGAGTAAATTCGCTCAACCAAGCGCCAGCTAATTTCACATGTAGAATGGCGCAGAAACAAATGTTTGTCACTCCGATGTCAGTGTGTGTTGATCAGTTGCCTAACATGAGATCCACATTGGATGCAATCTAATTCACGGAGCCTCAGTCCGCCTTTATATATACACCTAAAACTAGGAGAGACAAGCTGGGAGAATTGGACATATTTAAACTATCTTAAGGCCACTGATAAAGATTACCTCATAGCAATCCAATTTGATGCCGTGGAAGGTTTTGTAGATGAAGGTCTCATTTTGTCTTCTTGATGTCTGTAGAGGGGTGTGTGTGTGTGTGTCCACTGTTGTCCCTGGGAATCAACCCGAGTGCTACAATATAATAGTTTCGATCCTATCGTGTTGGTTCCTTTGCAGCCGTAGTCCATTCAGACCTGGAAAATCCATTTCAATCCATCCATTAACTCAATTCTGCCTCCATCAATCAGGCTATTTATTGGCAGGAGTCATCTGGATAAGTAGTCAGGCCAAGATCGCACGCTCTATGTAGAAACCCTTCATAACCACCTGTTCTCTCTGTCTTCCCCGGACCTCACTTTATCCCTGCCCTGTCCTCAGAGGAAAAGGGATGACGAGGACCCTAAAGATCCTAAGAGGAGGAAAGAAGTGAACCTGGTCATCCCTCATGTCCCATCTGCAGACAACTCCAACCTGTCAGCTGACGGAGATGACTCTTACATCAGCGTTGACATGGACGACTCAACTATGCCCAGCCCATTCAGTGAGGTGAGCGACGTAAGGGCGCCTTCAGAGAGGCGTGAGGGCCCCCTTCAGAGAGGCGTGAGGGCCCCCTTCAGAGAGGCGTGAGGGCCCCCTTCAGAGAGGCGTGAGGGCCCCCTTCAGGGAGGCGTGAGGGCCCCCTTCAGGGAGGCGTGAGGGCCCCCTTCAGGGAGGCGTGAGGGCCCCCTTCAGGGAGGCGTGAGGGCCCCCTTCAGGGAGGCGTGAGGGCCCCCTTCAGGGAGGCGTGAGGGCCCCCTTCAGGGAGGCGTGAGGGCCCCCTTCAGGGAGGCGTGAGGGCCCCCTTCAGGGAGGCGTGAGGGCCCCCTTCAGGGAGGCGTGAGGGCCCCCTCAGGGAGGCGTGAGGGCAGGGCCCCCTTCAGGGAGGCGTGAGGGCCCCCCTCAGGGAGGCGTGAGGGCCCCCCCCCCTCAGGGAGGCGTGAGGCCCCCCTCAGGGCAGGATGAAATGGGGGAGAGAAGAGCTGGTGGAAAAGGGACAGATGAGGGTTATCTTCTCAGCTTGACCACCTTGTGACAACTCTCATTGTAAAAATGGCTTTATAGAATCAATTTGATTTGACTCTTTGTTTTCCACCATTGTGGTACTGTGTTCCCTGTCACCTCCTACCTATATTCCTTTTCTCTCCACCTCCTTTTTTTAATTCTCTGCCTCCATTGTGGCCCGCCTGCCTCCTACATCTCCTCCCTAACCCCCAGGTGTGTCTCTCGTTTCTGTCTATCCCCGGTCAGATATCTTTGAGCAGTGAGCTCCAGCCCAGCTCCCTGCCTCCAGACCATGACCCGGATCACGACCCAGACCACGACCCTGACCCCGACCATGACCCCGACCACGACCCCGATCCAGACCAGGATGAGAGCAGCAGTGACATGCTGGTCATTGTCGACGACCCGGTGTCCTCAGCACCACAGTCCAGGGCAACCAACTCGCCCGTCAGCGTGTCCGGGTCCGTTTCGGACAATATGAACGGTGAGAGATGATCCGTTGCCCGACCAGCTGGTCAATCTTTTGTTTTGTTCAGGACTCTGCTTGTGTTGTGGCTCTGTTAGTTTGTTACATACGGTGATAAGAATGAATTCACCAGAGCCAACATTTCCCAACCTGAATCACATTAGTCACAGCTGGGGTTGATGGGAACCAACAGGACCGTCTAGCCTATTATAAGGTCCTGTGTTGTGATTAACATCATAGACTGAAGGTCGTGTTCTTGGCAACAACTCAATTGGTATCTAAATAAGTCTGCAGGAACATTCATGGACAGATGTTCCACATAACATCGTAAAGAATCTGTCACCGTGGAATGTGTAGGATAACAAGCTGCGGAGGAACTTATGTTTGGGTTTTCATTTCTAGTTATTTGGACGGGTTTGTAATGAGCGAGGACTGCATTAGCTATGTGGGGAAATGAGCTTTCATCTCTGGTTGGATGTTTCCTCTGGCGAGGCTGGAGATTTGTTAACCGGAACTTTCAATTACTTTAAATGGCATGTATGTGGAACGAGAACTACATCACACAGCCAGACAAATTACACAAGATTTCCGCCTTGGGTTAGTTGAGATTTTAGTGAGCTATCAAGCACTACACAGTCTGTCTGTGGCAGTGCTCACAGTTAATGGACGAGTGGTGCAGAAGTCCCCATGTTTGCAAGTGGATGATGTGGGGGGATTGTGGTAGGGGGTGGATGTGGTAGGGGGTGGATGTGGTAGGGGGTGGATGTGGTAGGGGGTGGATGTGGTAGGGGGAGGATGTGGTAGGGGGTGGATGTGGTAGGGGGGGTGGATGTGGTAGGGGGGGTGGATGTGATGATATGATGATGGTACGATAACACTGGAGGGAAACGTAGTTGGAACACAAAAAAATGCAACTGTCTGAATGATATTGTCTGAGTTAATTCATATATATATACATATATAATTGCATCTATAGGTAAATACATTGTTGATGGGATGTGAAACTGATTTCTCACTCAGGTGTGTCCAGCCAGGACACCTCCAGCCCGGGACGCGGCAGGTCTGGTAGGAGCCGGGGACGGCCCAAAGGTTCTGGTTCCGGAGGGGGTGCCAAGCTGGCGGGGAAAGGGCGCGGCAGGAAGTCGACGGCAGGCAGCGCAGCCGCCATGGCAGGGGCGATAGCCGGAGCAGCCGCAGCCTCTGCCGCAGCTTACGCCGCTTATGGATACAGTATGTCAAAAGGTGGTTACACACACAGACACACACACACACACTGATTTTATTGTAAAGGTGAGGACTGGCAGTTTAATACCAATCTCTAAAGCTAATCTTATCCTTAACCTAAACTTAACCTCAATAAACATAAACCTAACACCGACTCCTTAACCCAACTCTTAATGCTGATATCTAACCTTGTTTCTAACCCTAAAGGTCTCCCTGCAGCCTCGTCGCTCCAACCATCTCTGGGTCGATCAGGGACGGCCCCTGCCTTCTCCCCCAGAAACAGTCCCTCCCCCCAGGGAAAAGGTGGCTCAGTGGCCCCTAGCCCCCAGAGACAACCAGCCTCCACTCAGAGTAACCCCCAGCAGAGACAGCCCGCAGGCCACACCCATCACCACAGTCAGGGCCACGGGATCGCACGCAAGAGCAAAGGACCCAACGGACCCGGGGCCCGATAACATACAGAGATCACACACACACACCACCCCTTTACGCAGCACTGCATGAAGAAAGCCTATCCCCGAGGCTGCCCACGCTCCTCAGTATGTCACCCACTGCTGTGTGTATGTAAACCTGCCCACGCTCCTCAGTATGTCACCCACTGCTGTGTGTATGTAAAGCTGCCCACGCTCCTCAGTATGTCACCCACTGCTGTGTGTATGTAAAGCTGCCCACGCTCCTCAGTATGTCACCCACTGCTGTGTGTATGTAAACCTGCCCACGCTCCTCAGTATGTCACCCACTGCTGTGTGTATGTAAACCTGCCCACGCTCCTCAGTATGTCACCCACTGCTGTGTGTATGTAAAGCTGCCCACGCTCCTCAGTATGTCACCCACTGCTGTGTGTATGTAAAGCTGCCCACGCTCCTCGGTATGTCACCCACTGCTGTGTGTATGTAAAGCTGCCCACGCTCCTCAGTATGTCACCCACTGCTGTGTGTATGTAAAGCTGCCCACGCTCCTCAGTATGTCACCCACTGCTGTGTGTATGTAAAGCTGCCCACGCTCCTCAGTATGTCACCCACTGTATGTAAAGCTGCCCACGCTCCTCAGTATGTCACCCACTGTTGTGTGTATATAAAGCTGCCCACGCTCCTCAGTATGTCACCCACTGTATGTAAAGCTGCCCACGCTCCTCAGTATGTCACCCACTGTATGTAAAGCTGCCCACGCTCCTCAGTATGTCACCCACTGTATGTAAAGCTGCCCACGCTCCTCAGTATGTCACCCACTGTATGTAAAGTTTCCCACGCTCCTCAGTATGTCACCCACTGTATGTAAAGCTGCCCACGCTCCTCAGTATGTCACCCACTGTATGTAAAGCTGCCCACGCTCCTCAGTATGTCACCCACTGTATGTAAAGCTGCCCACGCTCCTCAGTATGTCACCCACTGTATGTAAAGCTGCCCACGCTCCTCAGTATGTCACCCACTGTATGTAAAGCTGCCCACGCGCCTTAGTATGTCACCCACTGTATGTAAAGCTGCCCACGCTCCTCAGTATGTCACCCACTGCTGTGGGTTTTTAAACGCACAACGACATCTACTGCACTGACATGCTCCTACTGTCAGCCCCATGTGACTTTGTCTTCAACCAATTCACGCAGACGTGACATCATCCGTTCCTGTATTACTGTCCTATCCTGCAGGGCAGAGGGCGAGGCACAGATTACATCCTCTTTCTTTTCTCTAGGCACATTATTATTATCCTTCCATTAATTGTTATATTTCGCCCCCATCAGTGGACACATACTTCTCGAGTGGTGGTTTGCGTTGTTGGTGACTGAGAGTGTTTTAAAGTGCTTTTTAGTTGGGCGAAGTCCTCTTGATTTGTTTGTTGGTTCACTGACGTTCTGACAGTGGCCAGTCAGCTGAAATACCTGGCTGTCTGTGATCAACAGTTGACTCTTTTGGTTGACCGAGCGTTTAGAACACAAACAGAATGGCGGTCGGACTATAAGGCAACAAACACCTTGTGTCAATTCATCAAGCGCTTCTGACATCATATATAGGGCTCTCTCTAAACAGTGTCTCTACCTGCCCTCTCTTCCCAGTCAAAAAACGTTTTTGGCGTTAGTATGGAAATGGAATTTAGGTTTATGTCCTATTTTTGTAGATTTGTTTATTCATTATTGACGTCCAACTGCTCTACTGAATTTCAGAACAAAATGTGAATGCGTACCAAACTAAAAACCGTTCTGCTTTTGTATTATATCTCTTATTTTTATATTCAAAAATCGGAATAGATGTTGTCAAAGTGAACCACATAGAAATGGCACATCTGTACCCATCTCTCTTCATAGAGGGGATCCTTACACAGATTGAAAATGGAGGAACGATAATATATAGATAGATATTTTCTGAGGGGAACGTGCTCGTCAGGTATTTTGTGGTTAATTAAATGTAATTCCAAAGTTACGAGCGCTGCTTGATAAATATTTTGCTGATTTGTTCATGGAATCTAACGTGCTTCCGAAATGGCACCTGGGTTCCTGCACTGTGCCCTGTCTTCAGCAAGAAAATATGAAAAGGAGGGTGTTGCTTTGGGAGTCAGGTTCCATAGGAGTTCTTAAAACGCTCGGATTGTATAATGTACCATAGAACTTAAGTTAACTTAAAAGTGGTTAATTATTTATGAGAATTATAATGAGCACTGTAAAAAAAATGTATTGATGCCATTTTTATTTTTGAAAACCGAGGTGGAAAAAAGTTTTACTTCTGATCAGCGAGGTCCACGGCCCTTTGTGATGTTATTCAGTCATATTTTATTTCTGGCTCGTATGAGGAGTTTTGGAACTAGGGTTGCCAAATATCCAGGTTATACTCCAAGTTAAGTGATTCCCAGACTTTCTGTCTCAACAAATCTCCTATGCATGGCCACTGTAAGCAGAGAGGTTTGAGAAGGCTGCTGGAATAGTGCAAATGTGTGGAGCCATGCACTACATCGAACTTCAGTTTGTGTTGGAAAATCTACTGTGATGATAAAATCTCTTCTATTGATGTACATAGTATTTGAGGGTGACGCGTTCTCCCCTGGTTGGTCTCCCCCAGTTTGCCTGTCTATTTTTATAGGTCGTGTAAATATGGATACAAAAATGTCATTTTACTAACAGGAGAATTCAAAATAAAAACAGATTGATAAATCAGTATGTGTTGTGATCATCCATTTAACTCCAACACAGATATATTTTCTCTTCAAGATATTTGTTAATTCTGCATTTCATAGTTATTCTTCTGAAAAAAATCCTTAGTGGTGTTACAAATACTGAAGCAGAAATTGCAATCCAGTGATTTGTGCCATTGACATTTCTGAATAATTTCAATGACTGGAACTAATGTTGCTACTTAGTAGCCAGTTGTGTGGAATAACACATCCTCCAAAATGTATTGAGTTCCTGTTGTGTCATGTTGATTAAGGCTCTGGATTTGGGGCAAGCCGTGTGAAGGGCTGGGCAACTTCATCCTGGTGTTATCAGTTTAGGCTGTGTGTAGCTACAGAAATGGTTTGTCATTTCTAATAGCTACCCCCTCAGTCACACGGATACTTCCAGCGAGGTTATTTGCCAATGTCACAAGCACTTGTGGTTTTAGGAACAAGACAAGTGAGTTCTGTGTACCTGTGCCGTTCCCAGAACACAACCAAATATTCACTTTTTGTTTTCTGTGGCAAAAACTCCCTATTAAATCAAATGTGATCTTGTGTTGTAACTCAATCCGATTCCAAGCTAGTGAGTCAAAATGCTTTTGACAGCCACTGAGAGGTAAGATTTGAAAAACACCTCAGCACTGTGTACACTTCTTGGTGGGAGGGTAGTAAACGGGTGGCAGAGGCTGTGGTTCATGTAGGTTGTCTACAAACAGGAAGGTTGGTGGTTCAATCCCCGGTTCCACTTGACCAAGTGTCGAGGTGTCCATGAGCAAGACACCTAACCCCACTGCTCCCGACGAGCTGGATGGAGCCTTGCATGGCTGCTGTCGGTGTATGAATGTGTGACTGAATGGGTGAATTGTGAGGCAATATGTAAAGCGCTTTGGTGGCCCCTGGGTCTGTGAAATGCGCTATATAAATGCAGTCCATTTACCATTTTAATAAGAAGATCCTGGTGTGCCATGTTGCCTTTTAGGTGAGTACATGTGTATTTAATCAAAGTATATTAGTCTGCTGTTTTATTTCAAATGTACATTTTAATAACGTTAACATTGTTACTTGAATGTTAAGGTTGTAAAAAACACCACAATTAATTTAATTTCAATTACTCAATATACTGTTTATAATAGATACAAAATATACATTCCAATCTTGTGTAAATTGTACCATACTGTGTGCTTGCTCCCCTCAGATGTGCCCAGCTACCCCCCTTTCTTGTGGCCAGTTGAACTCTCCCAACAGCAGATTCCCAGAGCAGGTCTGTAACGAAACACCTCCTGGTCTGACGTCCAATTGGACACTGTGTTTCTGCCAGCGTTTGGAAATGTTCTGTTTGTATTTGTGTATGTCAGTGAAAAAGCTGCATGTACCAGAAAAGAGAAGGCGCCACCACATAAACTGGAACAATGGACTGGTGCAGAAAAGGAGATCCAGAAGGATGAAAGTATTATAATCAGGGATGGCAAATTATTGCTGTAGTTTTACCCATTTGAGAGCCTAGGGTATGTGTGTGTTTGTAGGGTCCTCCAGCAAAACAGAACATGACTTGTGTTATTTATAATCGTGTTTTAGTTACACTAAAAATAAGTCCTAAACAACTTATCCCTAAGTGTTCTCGGTCATGAAATCCAGACAATGAAACAATAATAGATGTTGTACCGTTTATTGGGACCCGCTTTTACAATTGATTGAAAACCACTGTATATATAGTGAGTGACATCACAGCAGTCAGTTGATAATTTAATGCCAATAACTCATACATGGCATCTAACAAATGGACAGTGAAAAATAATCGTTGATGCCTGGCCATGTTCTTTACAGTATTTTAATGCTAACATAGACTTATTCAACATTAACTGCAAAACTTCTCATCGCTTTCTGGTTCACATTAGTCAATACAATCTCTAGCTAGCTTAAAAACATAATAACTTAGTTTCCCTTTTTAATCACCTCTTCAATCATGTTACTTCTGTATGGCTTCTGATAAAGTGGATGGAGTAAGATTGCCTGCACTACACCATAACATTTCACAGACAGCAACTAACAGAACACAGGGCGAGGACACTTGATTACAGCCTTCAGCTAAGGACTGACTGATGGGCTTGGCTTAGTGTTATAATCAAAGGTACAGTAGTGATGTATCAAAGATGGCACTCACATTCCAAACATCATACAGTATCGCGGATGCACCAAGCCCTTAACAGGATAAGCAAAATCAGAGGACCTAGTAGAGATCTTAGGATGGGAGCTAGTTGGCACCTAGCAAATATGGTATTAGAGCCCGGGCAACTGCCTCAATGGAGAACAGGTGTGGATCTTTCACGTGAGGGCAACTCTTCCTCATAAACTCGGCCAGGCGTAGGAGGTACTCCAGGTTGTGGCCGGTCTTCCCCTGGCTAGTGGCTATCTGGTACCCAATCTCCTCATGGCTAGCACGCCCGAGGAAGAGCGGGTTGTCTGGGGTAGCGATGTAGAGGAGAGCCTGGTGGACCTCCTTGTCATCCTTCGAGATGAAATCGACCAGTTTAGTGATGTAACCTCCACGCACGGCCTCCCGCACATTCAGGTAATTGAGTGACTCCTCCACCTGGGAGCCAGTCACCTCAAAGGCCACACCCCATGTCGTTGCCTATAAGCACGAGGGAGATGCGCAAGACGACTTGTTAAAGAATAGGACACGGTTGATATTTAACATTAACCAAGTATGTGATCTCATAACCCGGATAGGCGTGTGTGTGCTGTGTACAACTCAACTTACGTCATCATCTTCTATCAGCGTCACCACTCTTCCGGGCTGCAAGTAAGGAAAGAAACACGGGTCAGTATCACCTACGTAACTATGACGTCAGATAATACATTCCACCCGCTCAGCAAGACGTGGGGACAGGTTATACATTCAGGAGGCACTTTTATCATAACTATGGATGTTGTCGGTCTTACCTGGTCGTCATTCCCACGGTGGAAGTTGTCTCCGTGCCAGAAACGTCTTTTGTAGCCTTGAATGTAGCCGACCTGGCTTCTCCTGTACTTAAAGTCAGGCTTCCACACCAGAGAGCCATACCCGAAGATCCACAGACTGGTCTTACCGGTGATGATATCTTGGGGTTTCATTGTGATCAGTGGTGCCCGAGGGTATATAGACGTTCAAATGAATAGGTGCCCACGGTTGAAATGTGGAATGATGTGGTTCAATCTCTTCTAACTCACTAGCTAGCTAATGTTAGCTTCCTTCGATCCAGGAGGAGTGGTATCGGTTGGCTCACGGTGATACCGCGGACGGTATACGAGCCCAACTGCTTGGCAGTTGTGCAGATGGAGTTTCGGGGTCTGTGTTGCCTTGCACGATGCATGCCGATGCATTAGTTCCGCCGCATAACCGCCTTAAAAAGACATGATCGTAGGTAGCCGCTTGGCTAGCTGCTGGTATAAAATAAAAAGCAAACTACCGGTTGGCTTGTTATGAAAAGCCAACTGGTGGTTTGTTTACTGCCACGACGGACCGAGAGCTGTGTAAAAATGCTGATGGTATGAGGCTGTTGTTGTTGTCGGTCTGCCGTTTCTGATCGGGCGCTCTCGGTCGTCTCGTCGTTTCTGTAAACGCAAATGGTGGCGTCTCCTAGTGTACTTATAGTAAGCGGGTACGTCACAGGGAATTCAGTTTCCACCAATTATAACGCAGAGTAGGCGGGACTTCATTGGGTGTGAACAAATCGAAACGTGTGTTCCCAAATAGGGAATAATTCCAAACAGCACTCGAAATCCCATTGGTGTACAGGCTATGACATAACCACGCCCATGTGTTGCTGCGATTGGTTCCTGAATATTTCAGCTCAGCAGACACACTTTGGATTGGTTCGTTTTGATTTAACTCTAGACGACTATGCATGTCATAAGGCTTTTCTGGCTGATGCAACTTGCTTCAGCATTTCAGCCCAGAGCCAATACCTTATTGCATCAGATTGAACATACTTTTTTTTCAAACATAATATTTGGTCAAAGCATTGATATTTATTTGAACATGAGCTATTAATTAACTATTCGAATACTGTGTTTAACATTTTAATTGTGTTGAACCCATTAATTTGTGTGTGTGTGTGTGTGTGTGTGTGTGTGTGTGTGTGTGTGTGTGTGTGTGTGTGTGTGTGTGTGTGTGTGCGTGTGCGTGTGCGTGTGCGTGTGCGTGTGCGTGTGCGTGTGCGTGTGCGTGTGCGTGTGCGTGTGCGTGTGCGCGTGCGTGTGTGCGTGCGCGTGCGCGTGCGTGTGTGTGTGTGTGAGAGGTTAAACATGTGAAACGTGAAACATGGTGGGTGGGGGTGTTATTCGTGTTACATTCCCCAGGAACAGTTATGCAACAGGCCAGTCGTATTTACAACCTAACCCACTTTACTCATAGATCCAACCAATGGCATAAAGCAAGCCTCGCCAACAATCCAGGGCCCCCAGAAAAGATGCCTGGGCCCCCCCACTTATAGACAGCCTTAATATTACCACGGGATCCGGAAATTCTATCCACGTTTTCTTGCTACGGCCCTGCACTCCAGTGATACAAGGTATGTGGTCATTGTGGCACCCAATTTAGACCCTGGTCAACATTAAGCACATAGCGAATTTTGTGTTTCAATAAATTTATATCCAGCTGTTTTCTTAAAAAAACTGTCGGAGTAAAGGACAATGAAAGCTAAATACTGAAGGACATGGGGACACTAAGAATGTTCCTACTGATATCATGTCTAGAGCATTTTCTTTCAAGCCTTTTTTCTGTCCCAGGACTACCAACTGACAGTCAAAAGCTGCTGTTTGCAATGCACTGTGTGTTGTGTATGTTTCCTGGATTTGCTCTGTCAGTCCTATTCTGCAACCATCTAACACTGCATGCACACTGATACCTAATTTATTTTATCTGCCATTTGTACTCGAGCGTACTGCTATTTTGCACTTCTGGTTGGTTGCAAACTGCATTTCGTTGTACAGTACTTGTACTGTCCAATGACAATAAAGTTGAATATAAACAACAGTCCAGATCCGGCTTAAATCACCAACAGGGTGTGTTCAGTGCCCTGAAGGGCGTTTTATTCACTAAACCAGAAGGGTGAGGGTGGAGGTGACGCACAAATCAACTGAAGGTGGTGGCTGGGTGCTGGTGATTGTATTTTTGTGGCCCGCTTCCTGTTCTTTCGTCGTGCTGACGTTCCCGGTTCCATATTGCTTGGGGTTTGGCGTGTTTGTAATCTATTATGGTTTCCCTGCTTCATTGAACTCATTAACAACTCTCTATCTTCTCTCCTATGCAAGTGCTTAGTTGAGTGAGCAGAGTGGAAAAAACAGCATTGCATGTGCTTTGGAGGACAATTCCTCCATGGTGACTCTATCGGGTTTGCTGGGAGATGCTAGATTAGATTCAGTTTTATTGACAATGTAGCTAATAGTAAATGTGCAGAGGGCAACACAAGTGGAAAACATCTGTACAAGTGGTAAATGGATAGTACAAACAGTAATAATTGTGCAAATGGCAAATGTAATAAATAGGCTAGCAGTGTGTAGGGCAAGAGGGAGCAATGGGGGTACAACGGTACACATAGAGGAGGGGGAAAGTAAAAAAAAATATATATATTTATATATAGGCTATTATATTTAAAGACATGTCTAGGATTTCAGAGCAAGTTTCTGACAGAGATGAAACCAGTATGACCTATATGTTCTGAATCCCATCAGCTGCGACTGTTAGCCAGAGTTTAAGAATTAGTTTGAACCTGTATCACCCTATTTCAGCCTGATCCATGCCTTTCTTATGTATAACTATAAGAATAACCTCAACCAGACTAGGCAGAATGCTCCTAATTTGGCCTGGGTGAACATGTTATAAAACATACGTTTATCTGTGTATTGTACTTCTCAGAAGGTTTTGCTGACTTGTGATCTGCAAATATTGGAATGTGATGCGCAAAAAGTAGAGTCTGTTAAAGCCTTCTATTTTAGTTATTATAATTCTAGATTAATTATGAATTCATGGCATAATACCCATGGCCTGGTATAGTACACATGGCCTGGCATACACGTGGCATGGGACAAATATAACCAACAGTGTGTTATCTCATGGGCAAAGTCAACCATGACATTATTTTACCACAAGGTCATTGAGTACTATTCGGAACTGTTTATATAATCTTTTTCCACGGGTGTTGACCCAATTCAAGAGAAAAGTTCAACAACACCTGACCAATTTACTGGACATTAATTTGAACATTTCCAAACAGGAGTATGGCGTTATCGTCATATTCTGAAAATCTTTCTTTTAGGAGTCTGTGGGTTTAATAGTGTCAAACCTGTAGCCATGCTGAGGGTTAAGGTTAGAATAACTAAGATCTCACATGAAACCAAAACATTCCCTTTATCTCCCTGCTGTATTATAGTCTTTCTCAGCAACAGTCTCAGCTCTGTAATGTGACAGAACTGGGTTGATTATTCAGTTATATTCTTGGATAAGGATAAAAATAATGAAACATCATTTTTCAGTCATGTAACCCTTTATAACTCTTTATATACAATATATTTTAGGATAGAAAACAGTATTGTACAAAAATAAATTAGAAATCTGTTCCTAGCAGAGTTGCCTGAGGAATATATTCATGCATTAACCCTTATTTTACCCATTAAGTGTACTGAGTACACATGTTCTTTTACAGCCATGGCATGGAGATGAGTTACAGGTGGTGTAGAGCGAATGAATGACTGATCATGTTGGTATCAGGGCCCAGATTGGGACGTCGGCCATGACACACGCCAGGTTTACACCCCTACTCTGCTTGCAGACAGAGTTATTCAGTGATCACAGAGTCAGGACATCTGTTTAACATACCATCCCTATGACAACACCCTACACAGGGATATGTCTCCTTCAGTGCTCCTTGGGATTTATGTATGTAGACTATATGAAAGGGCACCCCCTGGTGGATCTCCAGGAACACATCCAGCAGCATTTGGTCTCCCATCCAGGGATTGAGCAGGATCGACTTCTAGGTTTGGATGCACCCAGCAGTGTATGTATGTGTGCCATAATATTAAATAATTATATATATAAATACATATGTAAACAAAATGAGTATATAAGGAAATACTTAAATATATAAA
The DNA here is from genome assembly GCA_029465975.1 of Dallia pectoralis. Taxonomy (NCBI): domain Eukaryota; kingdom Metazoa; phylum Chordata; class Actinopteri; order Esociformes; family Umbridae; genus Dallia; species Dallia pectoralis. The sequence continues at coordinate 18,953,942 of CM055736.1, forward strand.
TACTTAAATATATCTACACTTATGAATCCTCCAAATGCAATAGACATTTCCTTTGGATGGTGTTGAAGTTGTTGATCGTTCAAATGCAATGGGGCGGGACCTTGCCTACTTTATAGTGCTGGTCTCATTGGCCTGTGTGTTTTATGCTTGGGACACTGTCATTGGTTACTTGCACGCTGCCCTTGTTTTGGCCACCCTGTGTGCTTGATTCGCCGGCATAAAATGCAAATAATTGCATATATTAAACATTATAGAAAATATTAGGTTCTCACAACATGGTGAAGGTCTGGCTACATACTCTTGAAATTAGACAAAAGTTGTTGATCTTCATGAATTAGGCAGTGAATAAAACAGCTACTTCACTCCACTAGGGGCATTCATTGACCTGAAGATGCCTTAAATGATGATGAGAGGCTTTCTTTTGGCAAGATGTCCTAAGATAGCTCTTATTTACATAACAGGTTAATGATTGGGGAGGGCATTTGTATGTTTATCAGTGACTGACTGTAAAGGCGATTTTTACTGACACCTGGTGTAATTAATGAGAACTGTAAATACAAGCGATGCCAGCTGTGTGTGTTAGCCAACCATAACTCAGCAGAAGTGTCTAAGTGTCCATGTTTGTAATTGTGCATGAAGATTACATTCAGTCCGTAACATGTATTTGTGCTAAATATCAACACTTTAATTAGCCAGAATTTGTCGCTTGTTTCTAGGCTTTTGTATCATGTCTAAACTGCATAGTCAACCATTGTTTATCATCTGCTACTAGAGAGATGCCCTCCAGTGTGGAAGACAGAAGACAGTTGTCAGATGAATCAATGCATCCATATACGTGGATCTATTCACAGTGAGACAGGCAACATAATATTTAGGGTCCAACAGATTGGAAGCAGGAGATGTTTCCTCATTCCCGACCAGTGTCTCAACACACATATTTCTCTCTTTTCCCTCTTCAGAATAAATTGAATTGATTAGGAACATTTGTTTTCCTCTCCTGTGGTTGTTTGGTCGTTGTTTCCTGAAAAGCCCCGGCTTCCACCACGCAACGTGGACATGGCGGAACACAGGGCAGATCGCGGATCACGGAGTGGACGTCCCAGGCGTCACCCTGTTGGCCAAGAAGTGCACTAGTTTTCACCGGAGTCTCGGGCCGAAAGTAGTGAACTTTGAACGGAGTAGGCTGTCATTTGGAACGCTACCCTGCAATCTCAGGGAGAGATGCGTGAGAAAAGAGTTTGGCCTCCGCCGGCAAGTTCTGCATTTTTTAATCAGATAGGAAGTAGGAAGTGATGTCACTAGGTCACAAACAGGATGCTGTGATTATAACACAATGAGAATGCTTGGCCATGCTGAGGAGAACCAGAGACTGTGGAGCCCGGCACTTCTAATACTCTGTGTGTGTGTGTGTTCGTGTGTTCGTGTGTGTGCATGCAACTGTTTCTGTGAATGTGTGTGTGTGTGAACCAGGGTTGGAACCCTCATTGTGCGGGCGAGACAGTTCCCAGGGTAACAGGTTGAAAGCTGTGTGATCAGAGCCGTGGAGGGTTTCACCAGATGACTGATGGCTGTGATAACAAGTGTGTTTTTCCTCTCCTAGTGCATCTGATTCACACACACACACACACACACACACACACACACACACTCAACACAATGGCAGCCTCCAAAACACCACCCTGTTCCCTTTAGAGTGCACTATTACACCAGGGCACGCGGGGAATACAACCAACCGAGTGTCATTTGGGATGAGTCCTCGGCCAGATCAACAGGATGTGTGAGAGAGGAAGAGCTGGGGAAATGTCTGATACTAGGTGTTGATTGCTTTTGATTGGGGCTCGGCCGGTTGACGTGGCGCTTCTATGTTAACTAGAGGAGATGAGAGGGCTTTACGCACATCCAACTACTGGCCCGTACACATCGGGACAAAAAGAAGAGTCATTATTGAGAACAAAGAGATGTTCCGTTCGCTACTCCCAGTAAACAGCCGTGTTTGTTCTGTCACTTGGGGAAGCGCATGTGGAACACAAATGTGACATTTACCTCAGGATCTCCCAGTGTGCTTCAGGTGTGGTGCTGTCGCTATTCATTCAGGACCAGCTCTAAACCACCTCCCCGTTCACGAGTCTGACTGAATTTTCATTCATGAGATTCTTCGCTTAACATCGGAGCTCGATGTAAAAATGAGAAAGTGCTTGACTTTGTCCCATATTTCTCTGTGTTCAAGGACCGCCGAAATGTGGAGCAGTAAAAACTGTGTGTGTGTGTCTGTGTAAAGAGAGCCCCAACCAAACGAGGTGTGATCTCCATTATAATGCCATATTGTTCGCCCTCTGACAGGTCCATAAAGTTTTTGACATAGTGCTCATGTCAGGGGGGCTTTTTGATATCTCCATTCCCTACTGCCTTCCATCTGGGCTCTTAACCCTGCCCATTCACATTCCCAACATTGGGCATTCACCATGCAGGGCTTTGATTGGATGTGTGTGTGTGCGTGTGTGAGATGAAGAAATGGTTTGTGAGGTGGTGGTACACACTGACACCATCGTGCAGATCTGTGTGTGTGTTTGCGTAGTTTAGTGCACGAAGCCCGGCATATGCCGTTGTTTTTGTGGCAGAACCCGGTCTCACTCCGTTCCCCACGACATCTGCCTGACCGAGGGAAGGGGTTTGGGGGGAGTGGGGATGTAACGGGGGAGGGGAGATGTAACGGGGAAGGGTGTTTGGGGAGGGGGGATGTAACGGGGGAGGGGGATGTAACGGGGGAGGATGTTTGGGGAGGGGGATGTAAAGGGGGAGGGTGTTTGGGGAGGGGGATGTAACGGGGGAGGGTGTTTGGGGAGGGGGAGGTTGGAGGGGAGGCTCTCATTAGTCTGTTTTTGTTTCACCATTTCCAGCTCGAGTGGGTCGAGGTAACCATGGAAACGGACCTAAATTTCAAACCAATTAAGAGGAAGCAGAGAGACAAGGGAAGTGTGTGTGTGTGTGTTGGCATATAAGGGGGTGTAGGGGGTTTTCTTCTACGGGAATTACTTGAAAGTTGTGTATTGATACTATAATTCTGGTGCCATCTGATGCCATCTCTCTGTAAACTTTAGCATTTAGACAAATGTTTTGTTTGGTAACGTTTTGTTGAGCTGGCGTTCAGGTAGGTTTGGTATATGGTTATAGCTTTATCACCATTATTAAAATCGCCACTAAAACAATCTCAGTTTTTACTCATTGGCATCAACATCCCTTTTTTACTTAAAGTTTTTATTCTTCCGATGTTTGGTCCTTATAAATATGCATTATATACAAAACAATAATATAAAACATACAAAGAACAGTGGACAATATTTAAATTAAACTCTGGAAATAATCTTAGACATTATTGGTCATTATAGACAGGCAGTGGTTTGACAGTCGCTCATTTATCCTGTTTCATCTCAGGGATGTTGGTCTGAATCCCCAACTACACCCTATTTCCAACACAGCGCACTACTCTAACCGGGTCTATTATCCTATGCATGAAGTTAGTGCACTAGAATTAAGTGCCATTTGGGACCAGGCCTTATGTTGCATATGAACTGATCTGTCAGGTTCCCTTGTATTGCGTCCCTTTGGTTTACTCGTCTCTGCATCCCAAACGCCTGCACCTAATTCAGAATGAAAAGTGCAGGCCCATATAACGCCTGTCAAAAGTAGTGCACTACATGGGAAATACTATGCCATTTGGAACACATTTGAATAACACATGTACTTTTTCATCTCTGACATCCTGTTCTGACTTTACTTGTGGTAGTGCAAACAATCCATGATAAGACACGGGCGGACGCTCGTGCACACGCTCGTGCACACGCTCGTGCACACGCTGGTGTACGTAAACCCATTCTTTTTTAGTTTTAAGGCTTCTAGTGACTTTGGGCTGCGTACAATCTCTTCACCGTTTGCATCGAAAAGTCTGGATATAAATGTGCGACCAGGCGTGTGTCTGGAGATCGTCAGTTGAGACGACAGTTTGATTGTTCAGTCGGACATCCGTCGTCCTCCGTGTTTAGCTCGTGGTGGTTTGGACAGCCGGTCAGTAGGCTCGATGTTGGCTGTCGCAAGTTGGGGTTACACACTGGAGCCTTGCATAGCTGGTGAATGATCCTGGTTAGGGGTCAGGCAGGGGTCAAGCAGGGGTCAGACATCGCTCTAATATCAGGCACTTCCATTGTGATTGACTGTTGGCTGTTGCAGCCTCTGTGATTATCCCTAGGGGTCAGTCAGGGGTCAGGACATTTGTGTTGCTGATTCAGGTCTGGTTGAGTGTTGTAGGCTGAAAGTTTGACCAGTCCCCTCCATACTCTGTGCAGTTCTGTCAATCTTTTAATAATTAATAACTAATTAACCATTAGTTTCCAGAAGTCTTGTACATGTTATATACAAACACTCAGTGTACATTAACGTTCAGTAAAGTTCTCAGTCTAGTGATTTTCGTTTTTCAGAGTAGAGGAGTTCTTACTCTCCCTCTTTTTCTCTCCAGGTCTCAAGTGTTTCAAAGCAGCACTGACATCACCAGTGACATCACCAGTGACATCACAGGACGTGACATGACCGGACGTGACATCACAGGGCGTGACATCACAGGACTTGACATCATAGGAGCCTACCTAAACAGTATCCAGTCTCTCCTCAGGTTTTGTGTAAACAATCCAGAAAAATGATTTCTGCCTTGATTGTGGGTTTCACCTCTTCGAACTGCTTCGTCTCTGTTCGACCCTGTAACAGCCTATACCTGGGGCAGATGACAGGAATAAACCATTACAGATATGCAACAAGGAATATGGTAATAGCACATTTCCCCATGCATAAATAAACCACAACACACATTCCCAGATAATAACCTGGTGTACGAACAATCTGAATTAAGACTTAATGTTGTGTTATCTGCGTGGTGATTTGCTTGGCAACAGTCCCTTTCAGCTCCATTCATCTTGGTTTTCAAATATATATACGTAAGGCTTTGTGTGTGTGGTTCCCGACATATTGAAACCATATGCGGGGAGCGTTCCAGGAGGCTGCACTCTGCAGGGTAACTGGGTCTGTATATGCGGGGAGCGTTCCAGGAGGCTGCACTCTGCAGGGTAACTGGGTCTGTATATGCGGGGAGCGTTCCAGGAGGCTGCACTCTGCAGGGTAACTGGGTCTGTATATGCGGGGAGCGTTCCAGGAGGCTGCACTCTGCAGGGTAACTGGGTCTGTATATGCGGGGAGCGTTCCAGGAGGCTGCACTCTGCAGGGTAACTGGGTCTGTGCGGGGATCAGGAGGCTGCACTCTGCAGGGGAGCGTTCCAGGAGGCTGCACTCTGCAGGGTAACTGGGTCTGTATATGCGGGGAGCGTTCCAGGAGGCTGCACTCTGCAGGGTAACTGGGTCTGTATATGCGGGGAGCGTTCCAGGAGGCTGCACTCTGCAGGGTAACTGGGTCTGTATATGCGGGGAGCGTTCCAGGAGGCTGCACTCTGCAGGGTAACTGGGTCTGTATATGCGGGGAGCGTTCCAGGAGGCTGCACTCTGCAGGGTAACTGGGTCTGTATATGCGGGGAGCGTTCCAGGAGGCTGCACTCTGCAGGGTAACTGGGTCTGTATATGCGGGGAGCGTTCCAGGAGGCTGCACTCTGCAGGGTAACTGGGTCTGTATATGCGGGGAGCGTTCCAGGAGGCTGCACTCTGCAGGGTAACTGGGTCTGTATATGCGGGGAGCGTTCCAGGAGGCTGCACTCTGCAGGGTAACTGGGTCTGTTTGAGGTCTGCCAGAATCCCTTCATATGCTTATCCCTTCTTAAGGTGATTGGACATGCTTAGAAAGTTCTCAAGGAGAATTGCCTTATAGGATGAATTCACCCATGCCCACTCAGCCTGTATAATTACTTTATTTATTCCTAAATTATATTCCAATAACATGTAGAACTCGTGTGTGTCCCTTTCAACCAAAGCCTCCGCAGCATTGATACCTTACGTTCACCGCTAATTGCAACTGAATAAAATGAACATGTTGTTTCTTTCTTAACGTTCCCCTTACCTCTGTTGCTATGACGCACTCCCTCCTCTCTTCTCCTATAACAAGGACGGACTGGTAGATCTGGGAGTCCCGGGGGGAACATATTGTTGATATCCTACACTCTGTGTTTTCACTGCAACACACACACACACACACAAACACACACGTTCAGACCACCATAACAACACAAAGTAAAAGCACATGGCAGAACTCAGCTATGCAACAGTGCCACACCTGATAGGATGGAAATGCAGTGAGAGACGGAGAAAAAGGAAAATATCATTTATTTCTAAACTGCCTGGTTCAAACCCTGAACGCTGAATTGTCTGAAATCCGTGGGATATGACATCACCTTGTCTAAGCAAAGCCAGTTCAAATTCCCCGGGTCGAATTTCCAAATAAAAAACATAAAAAAATAGAAATATATGTAATGAAAAATACACACTTCCCAAACCAGCCTGACACACACACACACACACACACACATAAATGTCAACTCTGTGCAAACTAAGACCAGTGAGTAGATTCCGATGAGCCAGTTAAGGCCTGTTGTACGTTAATGTGTTTGGAGTGAAGGAGTTTAGGTGATTTAAAGACCATTTGTAATCATTAGCAGCCGGTTCTGGTGTACAGGGACTTGGCATGCTTACACGGGGGGATTTGGGGTTCCGTTTGGCCGTTGGACCTGCCGTGTGGGATTCGATCAGCAGTGTGTCTGGGCATGTGGGGGAGGGTTGTGTTGGGGGTTCAAACTGTTGCCGTCAGGCATGGAGCAACTGACAAAATGTCCTCTTACAATAAACAGACAAAATGCGAAGCCGTAAAGCCTAGAAAGCCTATAGCTATAACAATAATATCCACAACACATAGCCTTCACTTTAAGCACACACACACACACACACACACACACACTCCAGTTTCCTGGAGATATAAGTATAGCAACAGTTCCAGGAACTGTTAGTAGCATGTTTATGGTAGCGTGGTAACAGCAAATAGCCCGATCTGCATGTTTGTGGTATAACACTGGAAAATCATAACAGAATTTTAGATACAAATTTTTTTTTTACCTGTACATTTTATTTAATGGTATTTTCTCTTCTAAACACTTGTCGTAGATGTGACTCTGTCTTTTCTCCTCTTGTGACATATCCATCTTGAACTCCTTCGATTTCGAGTTGCAATATGGGTCCAAGTGATAGTTCTTATGGATAAAGTTCAACTTTTCCGATTCGCAGTCCACCTCTAGTCCCACCTTCTGATTGGTGTTCTTCAGCTGGGAGGCGGGAATAAGGTTGTCCCTCTGAACGTCCGATAGGTTGTTCATGGTCTCCCCGTCTCCCCGGTCCCTGCCTGTCTGCATACGAACGTGCCTCAGAGCCAGGCCCACCATGCACAAGAGCACCAGCAGTGCCACCAGCCCTGCAGCCAAAGAAACTGCAGCCCACTGGAAGCCATCTTGGCTCTCTACCACGGAGCCATCTCCGCTGACCGGCAACGTCACGGCGTTGGACAGGCAGTCGGGTCCGGTGAACCCGGGGGGGCAGACGCAGGTGGCGGGGGGTTTCCCGGGGCCCCCTCCTCCGGTACAAAGGCCACCGTTGAGACAGATACGAGGGGAGCAATCGCCCAGGACGCGGTCGCAGTTCCGTCCGGTGAATCCCGATGGGCAGGCGCAGGTGTAGTCGTTTATGCGATCCTGGCACGTCCCTCCGTTGGCACAGGGGTTCCCGGCACACTCGTCGATGTTGACCTCGCAGTGTTGTCCGGTGAACCCGGAGCGGCAGCTACACAGGCGCACACCGTTGTGGATCACACACAGACCGCCTGAGGAGAGGTCAGAGGTTATTGTTGTGTGCAATGGGGAACAGCGGACACACACACAAAACACACACACACACACACACACACACATTGGTCTGTCCTCGCACCACACACCCTGAGGTGTCACAAACTATTAGATGCCGTCTCAGAGGTAGACATTATCCTGGACGTTCCCAGACACTGTTAACATACTGGAGCACTTATCCAAAAGGTCACCCTGAACTAGGACAATGTGAATGACATTATGTGTGTGTAATGTCCCTTTGTAGTCGGTCCAACAAACAGAACATCTGCAGTCTGTCTGGTGTTGGGTGGTGTTTAAACAGCACATATACAGTCTGTCTGGTGTTGGGTGGTGTTTAAACAGCACATATACAGTCTGTCTGGTGTTGGGTGGTGTTTAAACAGCACATCTACAGTCTGTCTGGTGTTGGGTGGTGTTTAAACAGCACATCTACAGTCTGTCTGGTGTTGGGTGGTGTTTAAACAGCACATATACAGTCTGTCTGGTGTTGGGTGGTGTTTAAACAGCACATCTACAGTCTGTCTGGTGTTGGGTGGTGTTTAAACAGCACATATACAGTCTGTCTGGTGTTGGGTGGTGTTTAAACAGCACATCTACAGTCTGTCTGGTGTTGGGTGGTGTTTAAACAGCACATCTACAGTCTGTCTGGTGTTTGGTGGTGTTTAAACAGCACATCTACAGTCTGGTGTTGGGTGGTGTTTAAACAGCACATCTACAGTCTGGTGTTGGGTGGTGTTTAAACAGCACATCTACAGTCTGGTGTTGGGTGGTGTTTGAACAGCACATCTACAGTCTGGTGTTGGGTGGTGTTTAAACAGCACATCTACAGTCTGGTGTTGGGTGGTGTTTAAACAGCACATCTACAGTCTGTCTGGTGTTGGGTGGTGTTTAAATAGCACATCTACAGTCTGGTGTTGGGTGGTGTTTAAACAGCACATCTACAGTCTGGTGTTGAGTGGTGTTTAAACAGCACATCTACAGTCTGGTGTTGGGTGGTGTTTAAACAGCACATCTACAGTCTGTCTGGTGTTGGGTGGTGTTTAAATAGCACATCTACAGTCTGGTGTTGGGTGGTGTTTAAACAGCACATCTACAGTCTGGTGTTGAGTGGTGTTTAAACAGCACATCTACAGTCTGGTGTTGGGTGGTGTTTAAACAGCACATCTACAGTCTGTCTGGTGTTGGGTGGTGTTTAAACAGCACATCTACAGTCTGGTGTTTAAATAGCACATCTACAGTCTGGTGTTGGGTGGTGTTTAAATAGCACATCTACAGTCTGGTGTTGGGTGGTGTTTAAACAGCACATCTACAGTCTGGTGTTGGATGGTGTTTAAACAGTACATCTACAGTCTGTCTGGTGTTGGGTGGTGTTTAAACAGCACATCTACAGTCTGGTGTTGGGTGGTGTTTAAACAGCACATCTACAGTCTGGTGTTGGGTGGTGTTTAAATAGCACATCTACAGTCTGGTGTTGGATGGTGTTTAAACAGCACATCTACAGTCTGTCTGGTGTTGGGTGGTGTTTAAACAGCACATCTACAGTCTGGTGTTGGGTGGTGTTTAAACAGCACATCTACAGTCTGGTGTTGGGTGGTGTTTAAATAGCACATCTACAGTCTGTCTGGTGTTGGGTGGTGTTTAAACAGCACATCTACAGTCTGGTGTTGGGTGGTGTTTGAACAGCACATCTACAGTCTGGTGTTGGGTGGTGTTTAAACAGCACATCTACAGTCTGGTGTTGGGTGGTGTTTGAACAGCACATCTACAGTCTGGTGTTGGGTGATATTCCTGGAAGCTGACTGGAAGACATCACATGTTTACATCCAGGACAATAGACACTCAGTTCCCACAGGTTCCTGTTGTTCCATAACACTCTAGCCCGCAGGCCCATGGAATTCAAGGAAAGGGAGAGAAGGGGGAGACAAGGGTCGGGGTGAGGGAGGTCTGGGGGTAAAGAGGGGGGGGAAGGGAGGGAGTACAAGAGGAGGTCTCACACATCTCCAACTCGCCTGAGTAGAGAGGTAAAGTGTGTGTGTCTGTGTGTCAGTGTGTCTGTCTGTGTGTGTGTGTGTGTACGGTCATACTTCCAGCCTGTCTAAAAGCGCTCCTCTGGGGAATATAAGAAGAGCAGGAGGGGGGTAACGTACCATTGGTGCAGAGCAGAGACGTGCACTTGTCCACTCTCCTCTCACAGTTGAGTCCGGTATATCCTGGGGGACACTCACACACGTAGCTCTGGCCGTTGTCCTTCGGGCGGCACTGTCCGCCGTGGAAACAGGGTGAATCGGCACAGGTCAGCAGGTTGTGTTCACAGTGTGACCCCTCGAAGCCCAGAGGGCACGTGCACCTGTAGCCCACATCGAGGTTCTGCAGAGAAGGAAACCGAGAGAGAGAGAGAGCAAGAGGGGAAATAAAATGTTTTAGATCTGTCATCTCTTTTTCTCTTCTTCCCCACTAACAAGTCTTATCATGCCTTCTATTCCTGCAGGGGCTGTTTGTTCTGGCCTGGCGTTCAGGTCTTCTATTAATGCAGGGGCTGTTTGTTCTGGCCTGGCGTTCAGGTCTTCTATTAATGCAGGGGCTGTTTGTTCTGGCCTGGCGTTCAGGTCTTCTATTAATGCAGGGGCTGTCTTTTCATGCCTGGCGTTCATACACCTTCTGTCCCGCTTAACACAGATCCCATTTTAATTCTTAACTACAGGGATTTTGTTCTCTTTTTAACTCACAATGCACAGTCCTCCATTCCTGCAGGGGTCGCTGTCACACGCCTGGAGCTTCAGTTCACAGTTGACCCCAGTGAACCCTGGAGGACAGGTGCAGGTGTAGCTGCCCTGGCCAGTGTTCATACAAGTAGCCCCATTCACACATGGCCGATGGTGGGTGCAGAAGTTCAGATCTGGGATGGGCGAGGCAAAGGGTTAAAGGTCAAATAAAGGTAAAACGTAAGGTAATATACGTGTAGGGACGTCATTTTTACTCAGAAAACGACAAACAGATGCTCGATTAACCTTTTTTAACCCATACGCTAAGTAACTAACTAGCTTCGCCAACACAAAGCAAACACTTTCTGATTTAAAAAACATTTCATCTGAAATTTACAATTTAGTGTGAATAAAAAACGAACCCTGACAATCCTGTTGACCCAGTGCCTACACTTAACCTCATTAGAAGGCAAAGTTTAATATTTAACATTTCATGACATTTTGCCGAAAAACAATTCCCCCTCTGTGTTTCAGACCGTCCCAACCACCCCTGGTCCGTGTGGTTCAGACCGTCCCAATCACCCCTGGTCCATGTGGTTCAGACCGTCCCAATCACCCCTGGTCCATGTGGTTCAGACCGTTCCAACCACCCCTGGTCCATGTGGTTCAGACCGTCCCAACCACCCCTGGTCCATGTGTTTCAGACCGTCCCAACCACCCCTGGTCCATGTGTTTCAGACCGTCCCAACCACCCCTGGTCCGTGGGACATTGCAGTGAAGGTGAGGTCGTACTCTTACCCTGGTCACAGAACAGCCCCCCCCAGCCCTCATTGCAGTGGCACTGCCAGGGCACTGAGCAGGTGCCATGTTTGCAAGCCGGGTACTTCTTACAGTCGTCACAGAACAGACCCTGCCAACCTTCTCTGCATCTAGGAGATAGGAAACGAGGAAACAGCGACATTAGGAGTCAGCGATACAGCAACCACATCAGGTACCTTAGTCAGTGGCAGGAATCGACACAATGCTAATTGAATGAGCTAATCAAATGGGAGAGTGTGTTTCACCCGGCCGTGTCAGAAAGCGCTGGGATATGTGTTTAATGACAACACAGTCCACAGACCCCATAAAGATTTCCATATGCAGTAAATTCTTCTTCTTGAATGTATAACAACCCTCAACCCAAATGTGGTGTCATATAGGCTATAGACCCGGGAGGAAATCAAAAAATCTAAATATTAGCTACATCAGGGCATGTAGAGTGTGTGTGAGACACACACACGCAGAAAGTGAGGGACAGCAAGGCGAGAGAGAGGCAGGGAGAAATACAGGGAGCAGGTTTAAGCGAGGTTATGTCCGTGTAGTGGCGTTTTAACCGTCCTACATGTATTCAACCCTACGAGTTTGAGTGAGCTGACACATGCAAAACAGCCTTCTAAACATCACGCTGGTTCAGTCTATAAAAGTCCATGATATATCGGGCAGAAGCAATGGGATGGTAGTGAGTTCCTCAATAAGTGTGTGTGTGAGAGAGAGAGAGGTGCTTCTCACAGATATATTTTTAAGAAAGTGTTAGACTGGTAGAAAGGAAAAAAGGCATCGGGAAAGAATGTGAAACAGACTGGGAGAAACACATTTGGCTGCTTAATGATGTGAGCTTTGATCGCTCTCTGCTAAACAGATGCTATCACATGATATTTTAGCGAGATTCTGAAGAATATTTGCGTAAAGTCATGTGTCACACACACACACACACATACACACACAATTGTGTGTAATTTCCCAACTCTCCTTTCAGACGTTTTTTGGTGTTACAGCATTACTTACTGACATTCGCCTGGTTTGGAGCAGTTCCCATTCCCCTCACTGCATCCCTCCAGGCAGATGGCTGTATAGCAGAGAGAACATACCCAGGATGGTTAATTAACTGTGAGTTATACAGGATAAGGCTATCGGACTGACTAGAAGCGTGTTGAACCTGTAGTGAAACGCAAATCATCATCGTCAGAGCGATCAGTCATGTGCAGACACCCAAGCACGCACGGACGCACGCACGCACACAGTCACACTCAGCAGCACAGAGAAAGATACTGGACTAGACAAAATAGTGTAAAATAAAACGCCATAATGGATAGCCTATTGCTAAATAGCTTAATACAGCGTTAAATCTGCATAGATTCTGATGAGATCTTTCCTTTTAAGCCACAGCGCTTCTCCAAATAGATTGTAACACCACCAAACATATATGATGAAACCGGTTTATAATGCAGTGTTTGTTTATGTCGTGGTCTGGGACAGCGGCATCTTGTGTATGTGCCAGTGTGTTTGGGTTGCGTAGGTAACCGCCGGTAAACCTCCGGTTAGTCCCGAACAGATGCCCCGGTTGTTGTTTGCGGTCTCCGCGCACCATATTTGCAGCTGCTCTGGGTTGCGCATCATATTTGCAGCCGCGATGTGCTCTACTCCCAAGTAGTAGAAGTACAGGTAGATATACATGCAAAACCTCTCTCTGACAACCGGAGATAAAGCAATGCATGTGTGCGTAAACGTGCGCTTTTTATCTCCATCGTTTCCACTCACTTCCTTGTTTAAGTAGATGCGCCTATACGTTCATGCGCAATGTGGCCCAAACTAATATTAAGGATTTGGCTCCATCGTGGAAATACAACCATGAACAGTTCCAGTGTACTAATCCCTGTCTGAGAGGTAGTGGCGACAGATCTATTGTCGCGCTGCGAGTACCAAATGACTCAGGCACATGGTAACTATTATCTTTAACGACATTTCGCTGCAATCTTGTCTATGATTAATTTGTTTTGTTGAGGGAGGCACACAAATAAACCTTTAGCAGACCTATTGTGCAGCCTATAAACTCCGTGTAGTGCTTTTGATAATAAATCTCAGTGAAGAAGTATAGCTCTGCCCAAACGCAAACATGGGTTATAACTGGATGTTATCTCAGTGATGGAGGGAACCCAATCACTATCCGTCTTACACATTCTATCCCCTTATAACAGACTATTCTCTAACCTTATATGGGGCAGAGTTTCTCTAAGAGTTTCTCCTCAAGACCCGCAGTCAATGTGCTATTGAAACACCAGAACGAGAACACCTGGTTATAACAGATCTGCTAGTCATTCAGCCTTAAATGAGGCCTGCTAGTTCGGGGCTTTAATAAAATAGTGAAATGTCTGTGGAGCTTGAGAGGTTTTTGAACCATTGTACTTGGGATGATGTGGTCGTTCTTATATGCATCCTCAAGCAACATAGAAATCACAGCCCAGGCCCAACAAGGCTTCCCACTGAAGGAAAGGTTTACTTTCAAGGTATTTGTCAAAATGGTGTGATATTTTGGAGAACATGAAACCAGTCGGGCCACAGCAGGCTCTAACAGACCAGCAGGGCAGAGTTGTGATTCGGTGTGGTTGTAGTTGGGTAACGGTTGTTTTTTCACGGTTGCTTACGTTCTTCGCAGTATTTCCCCTTCCAGCCGGGCAGACAGGACAACTGCCCGTCACGGTCGCAGGTATAGTGGCCGAAGCGGTCGTCCCTTGGCGTGCATAATTTGGAACAAGTGTCTCCGTAGTAATTTTCATTGCAGACGAAGCGGTAAGAATACCTTAGCTCCGTCTGTTGTCCGCTCTGGACATCCTGAGACCAGGTGGCCCCCACACCCAACCTTCTCTGGATTGCAAAGAAGCTAATCAACAGTTCTGGGTTGCTTGTATCTGTCAGGGGGAGAAAGAAAGAAAAAAGACTCATTTTAGGCCGCTAGCATGTTTTGTTCGGAGATCAAAAACATTGCTGCAGAATATACAGCAGTCTATTTAACTGTCGGCCAATTCATTGAAAGCATTTACAAAGCTGTTCCCAGTGATCGATTCCAGCTTAGTTGACTGAAACATTACAACAAAATGTATTTTTTCCAGCCATGTTGGAAACCTCTTGTCTGCATTACGAGAAGCTTGGACCGCTGACACCTGGTACACTATTCAATGTCATCTATTGTCCTTCTATTGTTCTGTCATCATATGATTGAAATATCCTATTCTATATGACATATCGTTCATGCCAATTTGCCTTGGCCTGGTTTTAATATGTGTCGAGGAGCAGGCTGGTAAATTAGCCTTACACAGATTAACTATCAACTGTCAGAATAACATCTAGAATGTTTCAGATGCAGAGTAAACTCAGATTGAAGTTTCCTCTTCCTTTCTGTCCCAGGCCACTATATCCAATGGTCGGAACAGAGCAAGGTGTAAAGTACAGGAAAATGTAGTCACGGCTTCTTGGCAGGTTTTGTGTGTTCTCACCAAAGCCCTCCACTCGTTCCCACGCCAGAAATACATTACAGGAAGTCCAATTGTGTTGGAGCATTAAAATGAAAACGTTTTTGAAGGTGAAGCACAAAGGGCTGAGTGGAGAACTAAACATTTGAAAAATACATGGGAACACTTATCATTTGATTCCGAAATAACTTAAAATATTAAGAATGTATTGACTGTTAGTGGGTTAACCTTTTCAGCTGTTTATGGATAAGGTGCGTTAGTTCTAGGGGCCTTTCAGTGAAATGTACAGAAAGGTCGCCCTCTTGTGGCAGAGGATATATTAGACTTACCTAACGGTTGATCCGCAGAAGGTGAATACCATGCTTCAATTATCAAGGAGAACGACCCCTACGAGAAGAACCCATTTTGTGGTCAGAAATACCATTAGGATGCAGTGTTATAAATGCAACATAATGCACTCATTACAGGACACACATAGGCACACTGACAGCGGAGCGCATTTCAAAGGCTTTCTCTTTTAGGATTACAAATGTCAATGTGTTTTGATGTAAACAACATCGGTGTGTGTGCAAATCCTGCCTGTGTGACGGGTCGGTAAACGCAGACGTATAGATTATCTCATCCCCTATAACTAGTGTGTGTGTGTGTGTGCTACTCTCTCCAAGCCAATTACAATTGCAAAACTATATATTGACCTTAAAAGGTCGTGCATTGCATGCATAATACGGATATTATATATATGTTTTACCGGCCAGCCAAAGTTAAAGGGCAGTTGAATGAGTCTTCCAGGCGAGTCCTTGAACGAGTTGGTACCCAGGACAGCCGTCACCTCTGTGCCGAAGATGCATTCACCTGGGGACACCACCTCCTGGTAGTTCTTCAGACAAACCCGAAAGAAAGTCCTGCAGTTGAGCCTGCACGAGTTGCCATTAGCCAGAAACCCTTTGGTGTTTTTAAATTCCTGTAGGTCTAGTTCAAAAACACCAGATCCGAATACCTATAAAAGAGAAAAAAGAGATGGTTTTAAGACACCGGGACACCCTAAACTATAAGACACCCCTCACTCGGGAACAGGTAGAGGACTCATTCATTGAGTGCTCCTGCCGGGTGGGGCTCTCCGTTGGATTGGATCCCTCGTTACCTGTGTCAGTATTGCGGTGCTGAACGCGATCGTAAAAGTAAACCAAGCTGCCATCGTCGCTCATCCAGGGCAGCTGCGTCACCCGCAAATATATATGTGTGTGGCACACTTTATCCCAATGCACCCTATTCCAGTGTGTTTAGTGAAAATGCACAAAAAGACATAAATCCGTCCTCGTCTTCCCCGTTATTACAATCCTTAATGCTGGATGTTCCAACTGCAATACGCACAGAATCCCACGGGTTATCCAAAGAGGTTAGGGTTTAGCGGCAGATCAATATCCATGTAAACTGTTCCTCTGTTCCCTGCGCCTGCTCTCCTGCACGCATTCAGGTTAGTGCCCTCCACAGTGGTTGGGTCGGTGTGTGTGCCCTTGCTGCCCTATACCCTCCACCACCACTGTCTCTGTTGTTCTGGTGCTGAACTTGGTGGGTCAGCGTGACACTGCGCTCCTGGGTGGGTGTCTGTAGTCCTATTACTTCTGAATGAGTACTTGGAAGGGACGTCTTCGCCAACTTATAGACTCGCGCTGCACTGGTCATTAAATAATCAGTCATCCAATACGTTAGCCCCGCCCACTTTACATATTGCCACGCCCTCCTATTCCTCCTCTCAGCAGCAACAGTGATCCGGGTCGTAATAAGCTGCTGACCAGCCCTGCATGCGCTATATGTGGACTGGCTGGTCTATTGACCCAGGGGATAAACAGAGCGCCTTTTCTCATTGCGTTTAGGGCAATACATAACGAAAAAGTGCAATTTATTTATAGGCTACGTTAATTAGTCTATTGACTAAATAGCGTATGTTAATTGGATTTTGCGTAATTTTACAAAAAATATAGGCCTAGGCTGAGCAAAATTGAATTTTCCTATTTTATTAGTATAACAACAATATATTAAAAAACATCAGTGTATAACGTGGGTACGTTTCTTATCTTACAAAAACAATAGCAAAGTAGTTATCGTTGGCTATTTCTTTCTCGGGGACGCGTGTTTGCCTGCACCCCATTTGGCCTGTAGCCTTCAGCTCAACATCACAGCATTCATCACACGCCTCCTATTGTCGGGACGCGTGCCCTTCCCTCGAGCTCACGCAGGTTTAATGTGCGGGGAAACATACATATTCAGCTGTATGCAAATGAGCGCAGCCCCTCCTCTCTTTTTTCATCTATCCTCTCTCTCTACCTTCCTCCCTCCCAATCTCTCTGGCACCTTCTCATCATCATCATCATCCGGAAAATCGGTTTATTCCTAGATGGCCTTTCACTGCCGTCTTTCCCACGGTATAGGACTAGTTTATGGACTAATACCTTACGGCATTAATGTGATGGCCTTAATCCTATAGTCAAGGTTTACCCCGAAAACATTAAGATGAATACAAATCAGAAATGGCCCATGCATGTTCCGAGTTATTATCAGTGTGAATGGTAGTGGGGGAGGTTTGTTCTGGAGTTAAGTAAATGTGTTCGTTAAAAATTCGCCCAATGTAGAAAATAAATACAAAGTTGTATTTTTGGGCACATTTTTTGTAATTTTTGTATACCGTAATAATGTAGGTTTTAGGCTTCAATTAGTTTAAAACATGTAGCGAATCCATGTGTGACATGGAACAGTGATGTTCATTTTTATGTAGAGACTTTTGGATCATCTGATTAGCTGGGTTGCAGGTACTAGATTGCCGTCTCCATCGCTGCGCGTGTGTCCTCCTCTATTTGCCAGCTGGCGAGAAATGGAGACTACGGACCCGCTTTGACGTTTCCACGATCTGTTCGCTGTTGGGTGGAAGCTTTATCTCTTTACAATTAAAATGATAGTTGGAGCCGTTCTAGTAAGAAATAGCCTTGTCATTAGGAAAAAGACAACACGCAATAATAGTATTATAATAAACACAATCATTGTATGCCTATCCAGCTGTAAATGCAGCAAAACCAGCACATCATCTTTAATATTCCCAATAGGACCAAAAGATGCGGTAATGCAAATCAGAGCGGAAACCAGACAGGCTTTCAGAGGCCTCACTCTTTTAACCGGTAACAGCGAGGCATTTCATCATGTAAGGTCTAATACTTTATTTTTGTTCGTGTTACATCTTTTCCTTTTCATGCATTAGCGGTATGTGTGTGTGTGTGTGTGTGTGTGTGTTACAGAGACTACGTCAATAGTGAGCATGCTGCGTTTGTATGTGATGCTACAATGTCTATTTGCGTACTGGCGCAGAAGTGCAGACGTGCACAGTATGTTGACACACCTGTCTGGCTGAGACAACAGACAGACACACGATGCTTTTGATCATATGTGACCCATTCCTCTGTCTGTCAGTCTGTCTGTCTGTCTGTCTGTCTAAAGCTGTTAATATATATTATATATTTTAATCCCATAGTCAAAATATCAGTGATGTATATTAATATTCGCTGATCAGACAAAATCAAATTAATCGCAAACTCCCTACATGATGTGCTCTCACTTTCATTCGAATACAGGCCAACCGGTTTTATAGCCTTTATCTTGATCCAGATTGTCTCTGCGGATCTTTGATTAATTTGAGCTAACTATGTGTTTGCTGCTGCCTTCATATTCCAAGCCCCCCCCCCCCAACAAACAAAGTGCTCTGATTTTCAGGTTTACCGTGTCTATCTTTAGGTCTGCTATATAACGACCATAATAATTGTTAAATGGTAAATATCATGGCGATTATCTACCTCTCTGTCCATATGTCTCCGGTCCAGTCCACACATACGTCCCATAAAAAGTGTGACAAGCGCGGTTTATTGGGGAGGTTAAACAAGTGAGCGCAGCAGATAACAGCATAATTGTCCTGCTTGACGTATAAAATCATAGGAACAGTCCAGGTCCCTGCCAGACAGCGGAGGAAAAGCCCTGAAGGCCAGATATGGTTTATTATATGACCTAGTCCCAAATCACAGGATACTCACTATAGTGTGCACCGTGGAACACTGCGGTCTGTTTAAAAGTAGTGCGCTATTTGGAACGCAGGTGGTTGTACTCTTTTCACAGTCAGGTACCGTGGCTTACTCTGAATTAGAAGCCAGAACGATTAAATGATCTACCTGTGAATTATATACAGAATTTATACAGAAGTTATAGCCTATTGATACGTAGATAACCTAATCTTTGTCGTATTACTCGAACAAAAGTAAAAAACAAACAAAACAAAAATTGTTAGATGAGATAGATGCCCAATAGCATTTATAGCGCTCTGGTTGTCATAGTCTCATCACACACATCGACACACAGGCTGAACAAGCATGTTCAGAGAGATATTTTGCTTTTAATGCATGTTTTCCGTGTTCACTCCTTTTCAGTCTGTTTGTAATTATCTTCATTGACTCCATGTGTTATTGAATTGTCACACATGCAGCTTTGACAAGTTGTCATACCACGTCTTGTTGTCAAAACCAGACACTTGTCTGGAGAGACGCAGAGTCATGCAGCAGTGGAGTTGATCACGCACACACGCAATTACAAAGTTACTTCTTATCCGGACATTTAGTCACATCAAAAACGTATATGTTCAGAGTTTTCTGTGGTTTGGGAGATTGACAACACAGCAAAGAGTTGAGTCTGTGAGATGAGAAAGCATCGGGCATCTCAGTTTCTATTACAGATCCCATGGATTTCATTTGTACCTCCTCTCTGTAACCTCCATGCATTGCGTTCTAGTCTCATGACGGGTCCCAGGAGTATAAGATGATTAGGAAAAAGTCGTTGACACAAACACTAGAGATGTTTGTTCGGCCGTCAACCCCTTGACTCTCTCCCATCCCCTTTCCCTCTTCTCCAAACCAGCTCAGGAGACCTTCTCATATTCCTCACCTCCCTTGTTAACTTATACCTTACCACGGGTGGGCCGCATTCTCTCGGACTTTAAGATGACCATGATTGGTTTCCTCCTCAAGAAACCAACGTCTGACCTCTTCTGTCATCACAGACTTCTGACCTTGTGTCCCTTTTGCCTTTCCTTTGCTAAAGAGAAGAGCATGTTGCTGCTGACAAAATGTACCTGTACACTCTCTCATAACCATCTACTGGGCTTTAACAAGTCATGCCTCTAGACTGGTCCATCAACTGAGACCGTTCTCTTATAGTCATAGTCTCTTCACAGAGTCCAAGCTGCCTTTCGTACATCTGTTCTCATCCTTCTAGATCCATCCACATCCATCAGGTCCTCCTCTCAACACTCTTCTAGATCCATCCACATCCATCAGATCCTCCTCTCAACACTCTTCTAGATCCATCCACATCCATCAGATCCTCCTCTCAACACTCTTCTAGATCCATCCACATCCATCAGGTCCTCCTCTCAACACTCTTCTAGATCCATCCACATCCATCAGGTCCTCCTCTCAACACTCTTCTAGATCCATCCACATCCATCAGGTCCTCCTCTCAACACTCTTCTAGATCCATCCACATCCATCAGGTCCTCCTCTCAACACTCTTCTAGATCCATCCACATCCATCAGGTCCTCCTCTCAACACTCTTCTAGATCCATCCACATCCATGAGATCCTCCTCTCAACACTCTTCTAGATCCATCCACATCCATGAGATCCTCCTCTCAACACTCTTCTAGATCCATCCACATCCATGAGATCCTCCTCTCAACACTCTTCTAGATCCATCCACATCCATGAGATCCTCCTCTCAACACTCTTCTAGATCCATCCACATCCATGAGATCCTCCTCTCAACACTCTTCTAGATCCATCCACATCCATGAGATCCTCCTCTCAACACTCTTCTAGATCTATCCACATCCATGAGATCCTCCTCTCAACACTCTTCTAGATCCATCCACATCCATGAGATCCTCCTCTCAACACTCTTCTAGATCCATCCACATCCATGAGATCCTCCTCTCAACACTCTTCTAGATCCATCCACATCCATGAGATCCTCCTCTCAACACTCTTCTAGATCCATCCACATCCATGAGATCCTCCTCTCAACACTCTTCTAGATCCATCCACATCCATGAGATCCTCCTCTCAACACTCTTCTAGATCCGTCCACATCCATGAGATCCTCCTCTCAACACTCTTCTAGATCCATCCACATCCATGAGATCCTCCTCTCAACACTCTTCTAGATCCGTCCACATCCATGAGATCCTCCTCTCAACACTCTTCTAGATCCATCCACATCCATGAGATCCTCCTCTCAACACTCTTCTAGATCCATCCACATCCATCAGGTCCTCCTCTCAACACTCTTCTAGATCCGTCCACATCCATGAGCCATCAGATCCTCCTCTCAGCACTTTCAGGGGTTTACATCTTAGGCTCTTTCACTAGGTGATACACATATATATCTCCTCCACTCTGGCTCTTACTACTGATGTCCCAGCGGCCTAAATCTTGGCACTCACCTCTCCTGTCTGAGTCACTTTGACCGTCATATCCTCACATTGTCTGCCCTATCAATGCTATGTAAATGACAAGTGACATTTAGTCTCCTTCCCACTAACCGTTGGTGGGGCTGGAACGCCGGTACTTGCCGTTGGTTGACCAGCAATGCTGGTACTTTGCCAAATGACAAAAACGCGTAAATGTATGAAGAAGGGATAGAGGAGGAAAGGCGACAAGTAGTGGGGGAAACTGAAGTCGTTGACACAAACGTCGGTTCCTGTTCCCACCATAATGGCGGTTCTCTCTGAGGAACAGTGCTTCTTAGAACCAGGCCTTGGTGTGTGAGAGTGTAAACGGTTGTGTGTTTAGAGGACAGGACCGTAGAACATCTATTGTTCGTCAGAGCTATGCCTGGAATGTTCTGGAATGAAACAATATGGCACACAATGCGTTGCTCGCCGGGGTAACAAGGTATGTACATGGTAACAAGCATGGTTGGAGTGACAAACGCTATCGTCATCTACGGTGTATTGTGAGCTTGCTTGTAATATCGACACAAATCTCTCAGTATGTTTATAGGCAACAGCAAACGCCAATTACTCACATTGGTTAAGCTTTGTGCAGTTACATTTCTCCTGAGGTTATGCGGTCGTTTTATACCTCTTAGCTTCTCAAGATTTCTAGACCAAATCTGCCGGCCCATAAATGTCCCACCTAATCTCCGATAGGCCACCTGTTACATTGATTAGGCCGTATGTGCTCTCGTTGACGGCTGCCCCACAGTGTGTGTTTTTGTGCGCGCCCGCGCGCGTGTGTGTGTCCACGTGTGTGCTCGTGTGTCCATGTTTAATGTCCAGATGGGCTCGGTCGTAAAAGTATAGTAAAATTTGATTTAAGCGAGGGAAGGCCAATATGTTGGAGGTCGGAACAGATTGACACCGGAGGTTCGAGACAAAGGGAAAGGGCTGCTGGGTTTACGATACGCTCGCTGCTCTCGGAGCCACAGGATCAAACCCAGACTCGGTTTCAGACAGGTTAAACGCCCCTGAGCTCCGGGCTCAGAACCAGTATAAGATTAAGAGTAAAGACGGTGGTTGGTTTAGGGTTGCTGCTTAGTCCAGTTGGTAACAGGTTCAGAGTTCACGACCGTCCCCCAGGGGCCAGCGAATGAAAAGGAAGTCTCCATTAAGGAAACCCAATGACGACCTTTATGAAAGGTTATACCGAGAGAAAGAAAGTGCCAGTGGTTTATAGACAGAGGAAACCAAAAAGTTTCCGAATGAATTTGAGCTACTCTACAGGAACACCTTCAGAAAACAGGGTGTGTCAGAAAGCCCTTAGCTCCACACGCTAAACTGTCCACAAATGTGTTTCTGTTTTGGAACATTTCTCCCTCTCTCTGCGCGTCAGCAGTTTAGTGTGTTAACTACAATAGTACCAGCTGATAACGGATGCCGCGATGATACGTCCGTCCCAGGAAAATGTCTTTCCAGCGTAACTAATAAGAAGTTTGATGTGCTGAGATGGATATATTAGCCAATAGAACAAAGACCGAATAGAACAAAGAAGCAACAATGCCTTGTGTGCCATTTGCCTCAAAAAACCTACACACTCTGTTAAATGATAGATTTATAATATTAACATACAAAGAATGAGATACCATTTTGTTGTCAGTGTGGGCTGGCAGAGTCTGGCAGCGCCGGCCAATGCGCTCTGGGAAATGCCCATCGGGCCGGAGGCTGTGCCCTGCCAGCAGGCCTGGATGGGCGGGGTTATTAGCACCCAATGATGAGGTCATTCATTTGTGTTTCCTGGTTGTGGTGCTTCTCAGTTGGGTTGTTTCCTGGTTGTGGTGCCCCTCAGTTGGGTTGTTTCCTGGTTGTGGTGCTTCTCCGTTGGGTTGTTTCCTGGTTGTGGTGCCCCTCAGTTGGGTTGTTTCCTGGTTGTGGTGCTTCTCAGTTGGGTTGGATATTGTTTCTGTATTGTGTCATCGGGGCAATTGTTTGTTTTGACACAAAACATTTTAGGAGAAAAAGACCACCCAGTTGAAATAAGAGATGTGATTTATTGCTCCTAAATGATGACCACTTTTGTCAAATCCACATCAGTCATCAGCTTCTTACATATTTTCTTTAAATGGTAGGGTAGTCGTACTGTGTAAAATGTAGAACGAATATAGAAAGGAAAGGAAAACCCACGCATTTGTAAAAGCATTAGAACAAATTGAAAAAACATGAAGCAAACCATCTGATGGAACTTTCTAGAATTGTCCGCTAAATCCAATGAAATCAGTTAGATCCTATCTCAGCATACTGAGAGCCGTGTACCTGCTCTTGTCTTCATAAGTGCGGTGTAGGTGATATACATTTTACTGTCTCAGCCAGCACTCTCCGCTGGTAACTATGGAAACATACAATTACCATCTATCCTATAGGCTAAAGGCGTGTGTTTCCTGTTATAAGAGTGCCACCCGAGCTAGATGAAAATCTGTAAATTACAGGTACTACAAGTGATGATATGAATTCCAGAGTTTGGTAATGCAATTTCAGCAGTGATGGCCCTTTTCTCTGATGTCCCGGGGTTTGGCTTCATGCCGAGGTGTGATAATTCTGCCGTGTTGAGTTGATGAAACATATGGCTTAAATGAAGAATGTAGATTAGTTAAACCGCTTGGGGTTCTGTATAAGCGCTTTACTAACTGCATGCGAGATGAAAGAAAGTTGTCTTTGTATAAATGCCCTCATCAAATGTATACTGCAACATAAATCAGCCACGACATTAGCTGAAGGAACCCGTCAGGATGGAGTTATTGTCTTTTGTTTGTCGTTAATAAGTCATTAAATCCAATAGGCTGTTGAATAATGAAATATGATTCCCATTTCATCACACATATTTACATCTACAGTATATGATGTCCAGGCAGGATATTCAAGTCCCAAAACTCAAGTCCTGTCCCAAATACAGTACATCGAAATACACATTTATTTCCTTATTTATTTCACGTATGCAGTCCCGGTGCACATTATATTTCTGTTACTTTTGAAAGGTATTTCCAGTAAAGTGAAATGGTGTTTTTAATGCTTCAACTATCATTGTCCTTCTGACATTTTAAGGCTTTATTTGACATTAAAGGTGAAAAGAAAGAGTATTTTGGAGTGAAAGTGCAGTGGGTGGGATTCAGACGTATGCTGCAGCAGTACATGTGCACAGAAGGCAGCATCTTTGCCCGTGTACCATCCTGGGTCTACCCTTCCTATGGGGGTCATGCTATCAACATTAGTATCAATGATCACTTCACCCCTAACATGGTTGCCCACTCTGGCCAGACAAATGAACACACATATACATACGTTACTGCACAGAGGAAAAAACTAACCCCTTTACTCAACTATCTCGTCTCAACCCAACAGTATGTAGCTGCGCCTGGGTGTCTATCTCTATTCTATTCCCTGTGTGCGTGTGTGTGCGTGTGCGTGTGTGTGCGTGTGTGTGTGTGCGTGTGTGTGTGTGTGTGTGTGGGTTTGCCAGCCATGCAGCCTAGACCAGCAGCAGGCGGGTGGAGACAATGGAATTAGCCCCTGCCTACTGACACTAATCCAGCTGGGGTGAAGGCTTTGTAGCATTGTACCCACCCGCCAAGCTTCTCTCTCTCACACACACACACACACACGCACACACACACACACACTGACATGAGCTTATGTCGATTCTTCTAGCTTTATCCTTTTTTCTGACTGGTAATGTAGCTGATACCAGAGACACACACACAACCCCCCCCACCCCCACAAACACACTTAGGCTTAATAATAGCCCAAAACACGGTTAAGAAAATAAAGCGACTGAGACCGCGGCACTACACCTGTACGGTACGGTACCATGTGCTTACGCTGCTATGATATGCTTGGTCAAGTGGCAGTGTGTCTGATGTGCTGGTAACAGTCAGGGCAACAGACCACAGACCATCAGTTAACATGAGACCTATTTAGTGAACTCCTATAAAAAGTTCTATTCACTGGAGAAGCAAAACATTATGACTAATATGCTGTTGGTTCTCCACGTGCCACCAAAACAGAACCGGTCAGCCACTACATGATGCCAGACGGTCTCCAGTGGTACCTGGGCACCAACAGATCTGGGTCTGCAGTAGGATCGGACACTGGTGACCCGGAGCTCCCCACAAGCCCACTATCCTCTGACCCGGTCCAAAACTGTTTGGTTCGGGACTTTATTCCTGCCCGTTTCTCTTTACAAGAACTGATTGTTTGCTAATCATTGAATCTAGCCAAACGTGAACATGTGCGCTTGTTAGGAGATCCACATTATTTGCTTCAGATGTGATGTTTGGCTCATCAGTGTGTGTGTGTGTGTGTGTGTATATAATAATATATATATTTACCGCTGAGAGAGCAAGAAAACCCCTCTCTCACACCCCCTCCCTTCCCCTCCGACAGACGTAGGTGCTGTCCACAAGGCCGGCGGTTTGTTTGCTTGGAAAAGGAGAATATCCTTAGAGGTCAGTTTAAACAGGATGTGCTGGAAGAGTGTGAACTCTCTGTCTCCCATTGGATTGCTTGTGGTGGTGGTACCACACACACACACACACACACAAACACACACACATTCTTAGCTCAACACCCTATACGATTTTAATATTCCAGAACGTAAGAAAAATGTTAACCAAAATAAATCCGATATTGGTTTGCTTTCCACATGAAATCATGACTTCTGGACATCTCCCATGTGTAGAGCATCTATTTCTCACATCCTGTTAGCTAGTATCTGCTCTCCCCTTTTTATCCATCATATTCTGACCCTATACGTTGTTAATCATTGGCTGCGACGTAACACCAAGGAACAATCCCAGTATTATGTTCATGCACATAGCAATTAAAGGTTGTGGTGGGTTTAACCTCTAGATGAGGATCCTAGATTTGATTATTACCTCATTAACATATTGCCAAATGCCCGTAGAAATCATCGCCAACATGTAGGCTAAGTGATCTGTGGGGAAATGAGATTTCCCTCATGACATCTCCCCGCTACACGTTTTCAACACATGGCTCGAGTTCCATTAACCTCTTTACCCATTTCTGCGGGGCTATGAAAAGAGAGATTTGAATCCCCCGGAAGTCTTTTTGCCACTTCTCAACTAGGGACCGGCTTTTGCTTTGGGTATGATTGGGAGTCAATGCTAAATCAACATTACACCATCAAATGGAACAATACGCACACAGTGAAGCAAATTTCATTCTGACATTTGATTTTACAGACAGTTAATAACTGTTTTCCAGTCAGCATTTCCCTAGTCCACATCCTATTCATTTATTTATTTTCAATCACTCGCGTGGCATCTAATTTATTTCCTAACCGTGTCCTGCAGGATAAAGCCACCCTCCTGGTTGTGTCTCAGTGTCACTATGCGTTGTGTTCTGTGCTGGTATTGTTTGTTGTCCCGTGGGCATACCGGCTATGACATGTTGTCAGGTGCTTTGGTCCCGGTGAACGGGTTCATATGCAGAACGTGGACATTTCACTATCTGTCATTTAAAATACATTTGAAATGGTATTTTCTGAACTCACACAAACAAATGAGCTTATCTGAGTATTTAAAGATTACAGTGTTCCAATTTCAATGGTGTAAATATATAAATGTCATGTATTTACGGAAGATATTTTCGATTTTTCTTTCGAAATGTATTGTGATATGTTACATCCATTTGTAAAAATATTATTGCTATTTTTTCTTGTTATTTGCATTTATCACACGTTTGATAATATCAAAGTAGATATTTTGTGTTTAGTTGTGCTTTATGTTTTGTGTGAACCCCAGGAGGTCTACTGTAGATGTGTTCGTTTTAAACTGGCGACCCTGAAAACAAATAAACACTGAAGAAAAGTAGCATTTGTATTGACATTACAGAACTAGCATATGGTTAGTTGACATAGATTTGGTGGAGTTAAACGCCTGAATGGAAATAGCCTATTTCATTACGTTGTTGTGTGTTTGTTGTCAATCAGGACGTGTGTTTTGGGGACAAACTTGTATCGGTTACAAACTGAAAATGTGACGTTTTGTGCCCCTATTATTCTCAACTAACAAAGGCTTAGTTCCAAAGTCAGGCGATTTCATATGTTTACCAAAATTATAATTTAATAGCATTTATTATCACAAATGGAACTGGGAAATACTGTTGTTTCTATTGGTTGGGGGGGGGGGGGACTGCTTGTCTCCCAATTTGACATAGAAAAACGAAACTGTGTTTTTTCCAACCCATTATTCGTGGAGAGGAGAACAATTGTCCTTGGTCCAAAGAAGGGCACTGTAGATGAAGGGTGATTTTTGGGACAGATCCCTGGGGTCTAAAAGGACACCCTAATAGGAGGCAATTGGGAAGGAAATTGAATCTATGGGGAAGCAGAAGTCAGGGGTCAAAGGAAATGACCAAGGTCAGTGACCTCCTGCCAGAAAGCATACGCAGGATATAGAAGATAGAGTCTGGAACCTTAGTAACTGGTATGATATGAGCCCCCTGTGGAGGGGGGGGCACCTTAGTAACTGGTATGATATGAGCCCCCTGTGGAGGGGGGGGCACCTTAGTAACTGGTATGATATGAGCCCCCTGTGGAGGGGGGGCACCTTAGTAACTGGTATGATATGAGCCCCCTGTGGAGGGGGGGCACCTTAGTAACTGGTATGATATGAGCCCCCTGTGGAGGGGGGGGCACCTTAGTAACTGGTATGATATGAGCACCCTGTGGGGGGGCACCTTAGTAACTGGTATGATATGAGCACCCTGTGGAGGGGGGGGCATCTTAGTAACTGGTATGATATGAGCCCCCTGTGGAGGGGGGGGCACCTTAGTAACTGGTATGATATGAGCCCCTGTGGAGGGGGGCACCTTAGTAACTGGTATTATATGAGCCCCCTGTGGAGGGGGGGGGCACCTTAGTAACTGGTATGATGTCAGCACCCTGTGGGGGGGGGGTGGGGGGGGTCTAAGCTCAGTTTAATATCACTATCTTTATTCTGAGGAACAGCCAGCTCCTCCCATTTTCAGACCGAGGCCTGTTAGCTCCTCGTTGTCTCGTCCCTGTTTGGGTAAAATTACCTCAACCAGTCGAGCCGGAATGGAGGTGCTCATTTAACTGTCAAAACTCCACGTTTATGGACAAACACCAAATATCAAAAGGAGAGTGTGAAAGCTTGTTGTGAGATGCACTGGGTCGTGTTTAGTCACGGTTGGCGTATTTCGCGGGACCCAACTTCATGTCATGCCCTCAGGCAGTCCACTTGTCCTTCTCCTGAATGTCACATTCACCACCACACACACACACACACACACACACACACACACACACACACACACACACACACACACACACACACACACACACAACGGCTCCATGTTCACTAGTGACGTTGAGACTGGCGTTGTTGCTATTTAATGAAGCTGCCAGGTTAGGACCTGTGAGCCGTTTCTTAAACTAGACACTCTAATGACCTGGCCTTGGTTTTTATGGTTAGAGGGACATGGACGGGGGTTAGACAAAGAAAGAGAAGAAAATAAATGTTTGAGACTATGCGTGTATATTTGAGAGAGGGAGAGCGTGTTAGAAGAACAGAGAAAGAGAGAGAGAGCATAAAAGAGTGTGAGAGAGAGGCATGATGGGACAGCGCAAATAGAATGGGAGGATGATGATGATGAGGAAATAGGCATTCCGCCCTGCCGAACAACAACAACAACAACAACAGAGTGATAATATTTCTGTTTATCTCCATCAGTTGCTCAGTCAGCCGGAGGAAGAGGGCAGATGATCCTGAGGTATTTTGGGAAGTTGACCTGTTGTTTTTTCCTCCTCTGATCCCAGGTTCCGGGTGCTTCTCTCATCCCCTGTTTCCTCCGTTCCCAGCCTCCCTGTGAAAACTGGCTCGCTTCCTCTCCCTGCTCTTCTTCCTATTTTCAGCCTCTGATTGCTTAGAAGGAATGTCGTGTGTGTGTGTGTGTGTGTGTGTGGGGGTGTGTGTGTGTGTGTGTGTGGGCGTGTGTGTGTGTGTGTGTGTGTGTGTGTGTGTGGGCGTGTGTGTGTGTGTGTGTGTCTGTGTGTGTGTGTGTGTGTGTGTGTGTGTGTGTGTGGGCGTGTGTGTGTGGGCGTGTGTGTGTGTGTGGGCGTGTGTGTCTGTGTCTGTGTCTGTGTGTGTGTGTGTGTGTGTGTGTGGGCGTGCGTGCGTGCGCGCGCGCGTGTGTGTGTGTGTGTCTGGGCGTGCGTGTGTGTGTGTGAGTTCTGAGGATACGACCGTTAAAGAAATGTGTGGTCAGTTTCCGCATTGCTGCTTTCTCTGACCCATCTGCTCGGTGTGATGATGTTAGCGTGTGTGTGTGTGTGTCCACACACCCCAAACATCAGTTCAGACGGATGCAGAACCAACCTGAACCACCCAGGATTCAGACTGCACGGTGCAGTTTATAACGGACAAAAACACGCGGTCTCAGTTATGATCCTGTCTTTGAATCGATTATTTAATCACTTACGCGATGTGTTTCGGAAAATCACTACGGTAATGGGATTTACTAACATCTTTTCCAGGTTTGCTGCCAGGTGATGTGTAGGGACGGTTTAGGAGAGCTGTTGCCAAAAGACATATTTGAATCGGGTTCGGGTCTGCTTGTAAAAATAGCATCCCAAGTGTATCCCGCGATTTCGCTTGACTCAAAGAGGAAGAGGATGTTTTGACGTTCCGCGTGTGAAACCGAACTGGAGGTTCCATCCCTCCAGCAGATCTGCGTGACCCCACGCACTGATTGCTTCGTGTTATTGTAAACATTTTAATGGATCAGGTATTTCAAAGTCCTTCGCTAACTACAACATTTCCTGCATCCTGCCTGGCATACTCTTTATGAATCAGTCATTGGTCGACTGTTTCAATAATTGACCTGTATCTCACAATAGGCTCACGGCCAGTTCAGGGATGGTCCCGAAGCAGTCATCAGGGCACACGACCCTTCAACAATCAGTGGGTTTTAAAGTACAGGATGCAGTGATTGGGGGATTAGAAAACCGTGTGGTTGAATGAAAAACCCTGCATTTACGTTTTCATTACATTTTTGACAGTGCCAACAAAGCCCACGGCTGGTGACCTTTTGGTCGAGGCTCTCATATTGAACATTTTAGGGAGGTCCAATAATAACGTACAGCTAATCTGTTGGGTACGTTAGCCTGGCGGCGCTACCAGCGGTGGCCAGAGTGAGGCTAGATTTACCCACCATATTTGCACGTGTGCGGTCAGGAAAGCCTGACGACAACCGAGGGAGATGCGGTTTGCTCTCATTTGCTTCCGAACAGTGTTGAGCAGCAGACACATTGAGCGGAATGTCTCGTACCTTACTGGACAACTGAAGGATAGGCGAGGCCAAGGTAACTGGAAAGAAAAAGGGTGGTAAAAATACTGTATATATGGCATGGAGATTTGTACTTGTTCACCTTTGAAACCTTATTAGGCAAGATGTCATCCATTATTTAAATCAGCAACCCGTGGCTAGCGCCGATGTTATTTTGGCATGCTAAACATTAAGAAAGCCACAATAAAAATCAAACATTTTCTTATCGTTTCTAGGTCACCTCTTGCTTCTCTGGCCAGAAAAAGCAACCTGTCGGTATCACCTGAGTGTTATTGTGAAAACACCTCCTCCACTCCACCTCCTGCCCGTCACTCCACTCCACCCCCTGCCCCTCTCTGGCAGGCAGCTCTATTTACCAAACAACAAAGCAGCAGCAACAGAAGCCACTTGGTTTTTCCTTATAGGGCGGTTCCTGTCTATAACTCACAAACACACTCGCAGGCTCGTGCACACACACATGCATGGCAAACAGAGGTCCGGTAGGTTCTGGAAGGTTGACGCAGCATGGGGCTATCACACACACACACACACACACACAGTCATTTATTAGTCCTGGTTTAGTTGGCTTGAGGATTTTTTTATTCACCTTTTTCTTTATAACTCTTGTCATACACGTGTTTCTCTCTGACAGCATTTAATGTATCCGACTGTCCAGAAGTTTGTGGTCACTTGGAAATGTCTTCATTTTCCATGAACGCATTAGGAAATATTGCAAAAATAATTAGAAATGTAGTCACTGGCATAGGATCCGGTATTTGCAGTTATTACAGCCTTGCAGACCTTTGGCATTGTAGAGATTTCAACCCCATGCCTTCTGAAGCCCCTCCCACAAGTTGTAATTGGCTTGATGGACACATTTTATATA
Organism: Dallia pectoralis; assembly: GCA_029465975.1. Lineage (NCBI taxonomy): Eukaryota > Metazoa > Chordata > Actinopteri > Esociformes > Umbridae > Dallia > Dallia pectoralis. The sequence goes on from CM055736.1 coordinate 18,985,576, forward strand.
CCATACGGTCAAGCTGCTCCAATAACAGCTCAATTGGTTTGAGAGCCGATAACTTATAGACAGAATACTAGCGGTTCTTTGGTTCAACGTTCTGTAGTATGAGCCAAGACTGTGTAGTATGAGCCCAGACTGTGTAGTATGAGCCCAGACTCTGTAGTATGAGCCCAGACTGTGTCGTATGAGCCCAGACTCTGTAGTATGAGCCCAGACTGTGTCGTATGAGCCCAGACTGTGTAGTATGAGCCCAGACTCTGTAGTATGAGCCCAGACTGTACGGACTCCGACACAAAGACAAACGTTGGCCACTATAAAAGAATGGAAGGTGGTAGGAAAGTGTGTGTGTCTGTTGTTGTGTTTGTTTTGTGTTTGCGTGCCTACATAGAGCTCAGTTAGAGTGTGTGTGTGTGTCTGTATGTATGTATGTGTGTGTCTGTTGTTTACGTGCGTACATAGAGCTCAGTTAGATTACTGCCATGCAGTTTCTTTTTCACGAGGTTCCAAACTAAAAAGTGTGTATTTGCTGGACGGATAAATCAATACGGCAGATGTTTCCTCAAACCAAAGTAAGAATTGTAACTAATACGCAAACAGCTATAATTATGGTTTGTTTTGGTCCGGGGTCAAACATCTGAGGAGCATTTTCAACAACAAACACATGAGTTGAACTGCTGCCTCTTTCGGGCTGCATATTTGTCAGAGGGAACCCAAACCAGACACCCCATTGTTCTCAAAGTTCTCCCCTCTTCATGCGCCATTTGATCCGTTTCACTGTTCCTATCCCAGGCCAACGGTTTGTTTGCCTTCTACTGCAAAGTATACATTTTGTTAATTGAAAAAGACATGTTATTATTCTTAATAGAATCCGATGCTAAATCACACTGTCACGTCTGGGTGACGTAACTCCAGTTGAAGGTGCCTCGTTTTAAGTTTACTTTGTAAATCCTGTTCAGTTTTTTTGGTCACTCCCGTCCTTTGGAGTTTGGGCTGTTTTCAATTTCATTCAGTTAAATGAGAGAGAGAGAGAGAGAGAGAGAGAGAGAGAGAGAGAGAGAGAGAGAGAGAGAGAGAGAGAGAGAGAGAGAGAGAGAGAGAGAGAGAGAGAGAGAGAGAGAGAGAGAGAGAGAGAGAGAGAGAGAGAGAGAGAGAGAGAGAGAGAGAGAGAGAGAGAGAGAGAGAGAGAGAGAGAGAGAGAGAGAGAGAGAGAGAGAGAGAGAGAGAGAGAGAGAGAGAGAGAGAGAGAGAGAGAGAGAGAGAGAGAGAGAGAGAGAGAGAGAGAGAGAGAGAGAGAGAGAGAGAGAGAGAGAGAGAGAGAGAGAGAGAGAGAGAGAGAGAGAGAGAGAGAGAGAGAGAGAGAGAGAGAGAGAGAGAGAGAGAGAGAGAGAGAGAGAGAGAGAGAGAGAGAGAGAGAGAGAGAGAGAGAGAGAGAGAGAGAGAGAGAGAGAGAGAGAGAGAGATGGGCATCCCAGCTGGTCTGGCCTGATATGAAACACACCTAAGTGTTTCCCTTTCCTGCCTCAATGTTCTTCTCTTATCCCATTGGCCAGTTGCCACCCTATCACAACCTACAATCAGGATTTACCACAATCAACCATGACCTACCACAACCTACCACGATTTACCTCAACCTACCGTGACATATACCACAAATTACCACAAACTACCACAACCTACCACGGTCTACCACAACCTACTATAATCTACCAGGCCCTACCATGATCTCCCACATCCTACCATAATCTCCCACAACCTACCATAATCTACCACAACCTACCATAATCTCCCACAACCTACCATAATCTCCCACAACCTACCATAATCTACCACAACCTACCATAATCTCCCACAACCTACCATAATCTACCACAACCTACCATAATCTACCATAATCTCCCACAACCTACCATAATCTACCACAACCTACCATAATCTACCACAACCTACCATAATCTACCATAATCTAATGTAATCTACCAGGCCCTAGCATAATCTACTATAATGTAACAGGCCCCAGCCCAGGGCCTCTTCCCATCCTAGTACCTGGCTCTGGGCCCTAACCCAGTGGTCCTGGTCCCTAACCCAGTGGTCCTGGTCCATTCAGTCCATCATGTTCTGCAGATGAGTGTGAGAGAGGAAGTGGATTGGACAGACAGGATGCTGAGAGGAAACTCTGCGTTATAAACGAGCCCTGATAGTGGAGTAGCACAGGAAACAGTTGTGGAGGATTTTCCAGCAGGTTGCTCTCTCACACATATATGTAGGCAGTCTCCCTGGCACTTGTGTCTCACACACACACACACACACACACTGTTCTATTATTTCAGCGTACAATATAGTCCAGTATTTCTATTACGCCACGTGACCTCTGCATATAAATCCTATAACACGGATGTCAATCATTTCTTCGAAGCGACTGCATCAATCAATCATATGAATCATTAAGAGATCAGTTGACATGTTCTTATCTTTTCATTTAGCAACACCTGCCGAACATGGGCACCATGCCAACTTTACGCGGGCACCGTGCCAGGTAAACCACGGCACCATGCCAACTTTACGCGGGCACCGTGCCAGGTAAACCACGGCACCATGCCAACTTTACGCGGGCACCCTGCCAGGTAAACCACGGCACCATGCCAACTTTGTGCGGGCACCGTGCCAGGTAAATCACGGCACCATGCCAACTTTACGCGGGCACCCTGCCGGGTAAACCACGGCACCATGCCAACTTTGTGCGGGCACCGTGCCAGGTAAACCACGGCACCATGCCAACTTTACGCGGGCACCGTGCCAGGTAAACCACGGCACCATGCCAACTTTACGCGGGCACCGTGCCAGGTAAACCACGGCACCATGCCAACTTTACGCGGGCACCGTGCCAGGTAAACCACGGCACCATGCCAACTTTACGCGGGCACCGTGCCAGGTAAACCACGGCACCATGCCAACTTTGCGCGGGCACCGTGCCAGGTAAACCACGGCACCATGCCAACTTTACGCGGGCACCGTGCCAGGTAAACCACGGCACCATGCCAACTTTGCGCGGGCACCGTGCCAGGTAAACCACGGCACCATGCCAACTTTACGCGGGCACCGTGCCAGGTAAACCACGGCACCATGCCAACTTTACGCGGGCACCGTGCCAGGTAAACCACGGCACCATGCCAACTTTACGCGGGCACCCTGCCAGGTAAACCACGGCACCATGCCAACTTTGTGCGGGCACCGTGCCAGGTAAACCACGGCACCATGCCAACTTTACGCGGGCACCGTGCCAGGTAAACCACGGCACCATGCCAACTTTACGCGGGCACCGTGCCAGGTAAACCACGGCACCATGCCAACTTTACGCGGGCACCGTGCCAGGTAAACCACGGCACCATGCCAACTTTACGCGGGCACCGTGCCAGGTAAACCACGGCACCATGCCAACTTTGCGCGGTCACCGTGCCAGGTAAACCACGGCACCATGCCAACTTTACGCGGGCACCGTGCCAGGTAAACCACGGCACCATGCCAATTTTACGCGGGCACCGTGCCAGGTAAACCACGGCACGAGGGGGACAGAGATCAGCAGAGATGTCACTTTGTAAGTGGGCTATGTCACATCGTAAGTGGGCTGTGTCACTTTGTAAGTGGGCTATGTCACGTCGTAAGTGGTTTGTGTCACTTCGTAATTGGGCTGTGTCACGTCGTAATTGGGCTTTGTCACGTCGTAAGTGTGCTGTGTCACTTCGTAAGTGGGCTATGTCACATCGTAAGTGGGCTGTGTCACTTTGTAAGTGGGCTATGTCACGTCGTAAGTGGTTTGTGTCACTTCGTAATTGGGCTGTGTCACGTCGTAATTGGGCTTTGTCACGTCGTAAGTGTGCTGTGTCACTTCGTAAGTGGGCTATGTCACGTCCTTAGTGGGCTCTGTCACTTCGTAAGTGGGCTATGTCACTTCGTAAGTGGGCTATGTCACTTTGTAAGTGGCCTTTTAAAACAATGGGGTTGTTGTTCAGTCTCTCCGTCTGGTCAGCTCAGTGAATATTCCCGTAGTTCAAAGGAGGGGGGGGGTGGCTGGTGTCCAAAGGAGGAAGCCGTTACCAGTGAGTTTCCCTCAGGTGTTAAAGGGAGGGGCTTGAATAGGGCGTGGCTTTTGTGCTTGTTTGAGACTCGGATGGGGAGGGGCTAGAAGAGGGCGGGGCTTTTATGCGAGGGCAAACGGTCCCTTCAGGTCCCATGTTGTTTAGTAAGACCAGGATCACAGACAGACACACACACACACACACAGACACACACACACACACACACACACACACATAAACGGAGACCCAGAAACCAAAACAATGCTGATAAGACCTTGCCTTATTTCCTATGCGCTGGTTGTTGAGGGGTAAAGGAAAAGGTATAGTGAGTGTATGTGTGTGAGTTTGTGTGTGTGTGCATGTGTGTGTGTGTGGGTGTGTTTGTGTGTGTGTGTATGTGGGTTTGTGTGTGGGTGTGTGTGCACTGCTGTTCGTCACCGTGGGGCCTGGCTTCCCCCACCATCTCAGAACTCTGAACCAGGTCGTGTCAAAGAAAGCCTAGAAAAATGGCTCCAGTCACATAAACTCTCCATAAAACCACCAGGCAGTCACTTTAACCATGCTATGGAATACTACAGAATATTTATTTATAAATTAAGAATGATTTAATTATGTATTTATTATATTTATTTATTTATACAATGAATGGGGTCCATTCTGTTGTCTGTAGCACACGGTACCAGCCCACCCCGCTCACAACTGACAGGACCACGTGCAGCTTCTATCCCCAAGCCAATGTTTAACATGAACGCAAAATAATTACTTAATGGCTACCTGGTGTGTGTGTATGTGTGTATATACACATAACACACGCGTTCTAACGCTACACACACACACACACACACACACACACACACACACACACACACACACACACATACACATGTTTACAGTCATCACAGAAGCTGTTGCTATTTATTGTCTTGACTGTTGACTAGTCACTCACATCTACATTAACTTAACTACCTAATAACTCTTCATATGGACTCAGTACTGTGACCTTGTGTATACAGCCAAGCCATGTACATATTGTAGAAGTTACCCCGTAGACACTTGACCAGCCCGAAGGGAGGCCTTAACTGAGAAATACTTCCGACCAATCCCTGACTACTACAGACAGTGAGTTACAGGGCTGTGTGACGGCTGTGTGGCGGCTGTGTGACGGCTGTGTGACGGCTGTGTGACGGCTGTGTGACGGCTGTGTGACGGCTGTGTGACGGCTGTGCTCTATGAGATACATGAGTTCATGTGCCAGCAGGACATTTGTTGTACCATGTCCATCTCTTCTGAGCCTGGCTGTTCAACGGGGCATCCTACAGGGGGTGGTCTCCCCCTCCTGTCTCCCCTCAGCCATTCTACATATCCCTCAATACAACCCCCCCCATCCCCTTTTACACAGATCAGCTCTGTGTCCTTATCTGCTGCTCACAGGCAGCTGTGTGTGTGTGTGTGTGTGTGTCAGTGTGTGTGTGTGAGTGTGCGTTTGTGTGGTGACGTATGTGTGGTGACTGCGTTTGGGATGTGTTTGTGCAAATATATCACAAGTGATTTTGAGTCCGTGTGTGTGATGACAGAGACATCTTTACTGATTTTTTTTTACATAACAACAAAAGAATGGACCAAAGGGTGGAGAAGGGTGTAGAAGAGTTGATAAGGGTGGAGAAGGGTGTAGAAGTACGGAGAAGGGTGTAGAAGTACGGATAAGGGTGTAGAAGGATGGAGAAGGGTGTAGAAGTACGGAGAAGGGTGTAGAAGTACGGATAAGGGTGTAGAAGGATGGAGAAGGGTGTAGAAGTACGGATAAGGGTGTAGAAGGATGGAGAAGGGTGTAGAAGTACGGATAAGGGTGTAGAAGGATGGAGAAGGCCAGGCATTGTATTTACAGAGAAGGACAGACAGGTAATGGGAACCGTACTATCATTGCCAAACATGATCCGAGCGGTCGGTTGACGTGAAAAAAGGGGCCAGTTACTGTGGAGAAATGCAGATATCATAAACAGTTGCACCATCGTATTTCCATAACAGTTAAACACTGGTCTTCTGGATCATTTGGATGCACATGAAAAATAATACAAACAGTCAACAATAATCTGTCTTCAAAATACAGGCAACAGTATAATGAAATGGGCAGTAAGGGTTACTAATGAATAATATTCTGCTCCTGTCCGTCATCTCGCTAGCCATAACCACAGGCCCCAAACCAACATTTAGCAGTGGCAGCACATTGTCAATTTAGCCTCACGGACCCGTCTTGTGATTTTAACCTTGATAGAGGTCACATAAAAACTAAATGTAATTATTTGAATGGGAATCTGTCACATGAAATCTGGACCACTGCTGTGTTTGTCAGTTCTCCTCCTGCAGCGTAATGGTTTCTTCTCGTGTGTTTGTAGTTTTGCTTTAATTCTCTGTTTTTCACTGGGATGCAGCTGGCTGCTGAGGCACTTCCTGTTGATTGTCCCCATCCCGGCCCAGGATGCATCACTCTGACGTGAGTGTTTACCATCTCCACAGCAACACACAGGGACTTATGTTCTTCACCATGCATGTCAGACACAAAACGTCTTGGTCTCACATTTAGCATAAGCCAATGACAATAGCTGATGTATTTGAATGGGATGATAGGCTACACCCTGACAGCCCCCTGCTTCAGCCCTTTGTTCAGCCCCCTGCTTCAGCCCTCTGCTTCAGCCCCCTACTTCAGCCCCCTACTTCAGCCCCCTGCTTCAGCCCCCTGTTTCAGCCCCCTACTTCAGCCCCCTGCTTCAGCCCCCTGCTTCAGCCCCCTGTTTCAGCCCACTGCTTCAGCCCTCTGCTTCAGCCCCCTACTTCAGCCCCCTACTTCAGCCCCCTGCTTCAGCCCCCTACTTCAGCCCCCTGCTTCAGCCCCCTGCTTCAGCCCCCTACTTCAGCCCCCTGCTTCAGCCCCCTGCTTCAGCCCCCTGTTTCAGCCCTCTGTTTCAGCCCTCTGCTTCAACCCCCTGCTTCAGCCAACGCTCAGAGAACGAGGGCGGAGGCTGAATAAAGGATGACATTCACAGAACTTCAGCAGGATAGTTTGGGTCATGTTTCTGGCATTTAACACATTTACGCGTCTTCAAAGTATGATGGTTTGCCAAGAAACACTGAAACATAATTACCCGTGTAATCAAGTCCGTAAACACTACGAACAAAACTACAAAACTACAGCATGGTTCACGAGCTGATATACATTGTTGCGGTACCATTAACATTACTGTTTATATGTAGACCCTGTGCTAGAACGGTGGCTTGTAGTGAGAAGAGTAGTAACATGATAATGTATTGGGACGGTCGGATTTGTGGACATTGGTTATAGCTGATCATTACAGATGTCTAGAGATTAGCCGGGCCTGGTTTTCATCACATCATAGCCAAGTCACGTTCGTAATGGAGTTAGATTGACAGAACATCATAATTAAAAGCCAGCTGGATAGCTCTCTAGAGATAATAGACAAAGCTTTTAGTACCAAAGGCAATTGACACCGTAATGGAGAGAAATATGTAAACCGTCACATTCACTTAGGATGACCCAGAATGCCAAGCGGGATAGGAGCATTATCTCACCTCGTATAAAGCATTGATTCCTGCTGTGCTGATCGTCTTTCATTTGACAGAATAATATTCAATCATATGATGAGTATTGTGTTGGGGAGTGGCCATATGATGAGTATTGTGTTGGGGAGTGGCCATATGCTAAGTATTGTGTTGGGGAGTGGCCATATGATGAGTATTGTGTTGGGGAGTGGCCATATGATAAGTATTGTGTTGGGGAGTGGCCATATGATGAGTATTGTGTTGGGGAGTGGCCATATTATAAGTATTGTGTTGGGGAGTGGCCATATGATGAGTATTGTGTTGGGGAGTGGCCATATGATGAGTATTATGTTGGGGAGTGGCCATATGATGAGTATTGTGTGGGGGAGTGGCCATATGATGAGTATTATGTGGGGGAGTGGCCATATGATGAGTATTATGTGGGGGAGTGGCCATATGATGAGTATTATGTGGGGGAGTGGCCATATGATGAGTATTGTGTGGGGAGTGGCCATATGATGAGTATTATGTTGGGGAGTGGCCATATGATGAGTATTGTGTGGGGGAGTGGCCATATGATGAGTATTATGTGGGGAGTGGCCATATGATGAGTATTATGTGGGGGAGTGGCCATATGATGAGTATTATGTGGGGGAGTGGCCATATTATAGGCAGGTGGTCATGTTGTTTGTATATTAAACATAAAGTGTATATTTATGAGCCATAACATTAAAACATATCTTAAGGAATCTTTTTCTTGACGCCGTTTCATTATTAGAAGTTGAAGGATAATTCTGTCCGGTCCGGTCTGTCCCCGACCTTGAATCCGTGTTCTGCATTACCACAGGGATGATGTCATGTTTATTGTGTTAAACCGTGCAGCCATGTGGGCAGCGAGACAGCGACGGGAGGTGAAATCATCTCTCCGCGATGTGGGAGAGCAGGGGATGGAGCTGTGCCTGCAGCAGAATTCTAGAGTAATGGAGGACGGCCCTGGACATAATATGTATGGACGACCCGCACAGCATGTGATGATGACACTGCCTGACCGGCAAGCCAGAACTACTCCTCCACAAGCTAAACACTGGCTGCTACCATCAACTCTCCGGTGTGAGGGTCTGCTCTAGCCTGGTAAACATTACTGCAGCCCATTGTGTCCACAGTGAGTGCAGCACTCTGATTTAATAGCTCAATTGTGTGTGTCTAGAGCATCATAGGCTGGGCCTCGGGACTTTCGTGAGGGTGAATTTAAGGCCATAGCGTTCCAACGGCACATTATGTCCAAATTAATGTGTGCAAAGAATGGGAGAGAGCGACAATATGATGGTGAGAGATTGCATCGATAGCCTGCACCTCACCTTCCTCAAGGCCACACCCCTCGTCATCCTCAAGGCCACGCCCCTCGCCATCCTGA
>CM055736.1:18999611-19092111 GCA_029465975.1 Dallia pectoralis
GGCGACGCATTGTTCATTTTTACACATGGTGTGATTGGCGAGACACCTTTCGGCGTAGGCCCAGGTACGTGAGCAATACTTGAGAAAGTTCTCAATGGAGGAAAGTAGTCTGTTGTGAATGATTTCACCTCGTCTCTGTTGCTGTTATGGGGCCAAAGAAAATACTAAATTGGACACACACACACACACACACACACACACACACACACACGCACACACACACATCACCCCCACTAGCTTTTACTGCTGACACTAGGTTGGGTCCAATCAATTTCTGTGGTTTAAGCCAAATTCGTACCCTATTATCAGTATGTCGCAAAGGGAATTGAGATTCCTCCAACCAGTTTTTTCCCCCAATCTTCACATCTTCAGTTTTGGCGACCAAAAGCCCTGTATTGCCTCATCTTCCTGTACTTAGCTGAGAGTAATGGAGGCTAGTGTGAACTTCTCCTGCTGTAACACAGAGATGTTCAGAGATGCCCTTCTGCGCACAACTGTTCTGGTCATGTAGTGGCCTTTCTGTCAGCCTAAATAATTCCTGGCCGTTCTCCTCTGACCTCTCTTATTGCTAATGTGTTTGTACCCACAGACTGGCTCATTGGATGGTTTTGTTTATTGCACAATTCTCTGGAAACGGCAGAGACTGTAGTGAAATTTCCACTTGTTGAACCATAAAATGTGGGGACCAAATGTGCTGTACTTTTATGTGTGTTCACCCAGTATGAATTATATCTTCCACAAATTAAAGATGACAGTGTGCAATTGACAATGGCGCCCTTGTTCGTTACATAAATTCAAATCCAACATGTCGTAATACGCTGCTTTGAGTTTACTGTAATGTGAAACAAACATGTGATGCTCCTGTGATATCTCTCAAGTATTGAGAAAGTACTCCTATAAACAGCAATGTAGTGGGCGGCGTGATATTCAACTCTCATGAATATCACCCAGGCGATGTCAATTTAGTCCTCTGTGTGGGACCTCCAACCATACTGGCTGGTTTCCACTCATTTACCTTGTGGCCCTTGACTGATCCTGATGGCTGGCAGGCAGCAATGTGATGACATATCTGACCAGGCCAATTACTAGACATGGACAGGTATAGACAGACACACTAACAGCCCTGGTACACAGATGAGACTGCTATCCTTCTCTATGAATCCTATCCAACAGGGTGCACCTGAATCTATTTAATTAATTGACAGTCAAGCCGTGATTGGCTTCAGGTGGTACGCAATAAGTGGCTTATATAAGCCTCGTATAGGCGATTAGCTGACATTGTCTATTACTGTTTGTTGGAATGCCTGCTGTTGAGATGGGAGCCGTGAAAATCATCCTTGTCTTTGTGCTGCTTTTTGGAAACTTGAAAGGTTGTTTCTGTACCATTTCTTCATTGGTGTTTTATTTGATGTTACAGGGCTTAATGGGGGACATCAATACATATAGTTTGTTACTGCAGATTTACTGTGATTGAACTGCTTTTTGACTCTTCTCCAGTTTCCTGTTTTCCTTATGGTGAGTTCCAGTCGCTAGATGGCGTCTTTCTGAGCGTTATTGAAGGTAAATGTTTCCTTGACTTTTTAATATTTATTCTGTTCTGTGTAGCCATGTCGTTTCTCACGATCTATCCACTATATATTCTAAAAAAAATATTATAATAATTAAACTAACCCACCTGCATACATTTCAGTCTGGTGGAAAGTTCTTAGACAAGAGAACAGGACTTGCTCCTCAACTCTTGTATATTCTTTAGGTTATTTGGCCGGTTCTATGAGCACACCTGCCACAATTACGTCTGTAGTCCTGACTGACATTCCTATTTCTTATGGGTCATTTGTGGTAACGGACAGGGCAAATTACCTTGGCAACGGAATGACTGACTCCACTAACTAATGAACCGTACCCCTCTGTCACGACAGATGTCGGGGGTGACCAGCCCTCCCCTTCTTCCACGACGGCCGCCGCAGAGGATAAACCCTCCCCTTCTGCCTCGACGGCTGCCACGGAGACCGAGACCAAGCCTTCGGCCACGACGTCCGCCGCAGAGGTTAAACCCTCCCCTTCTGCCTCGACGGCTGCCACGGAGACCGAGACCAAGCCTTCGGCCACGACGTCCGCCGCGGAGGACAAGCCCTCCCCTTCTGCCACGACGGCTACCGCGGAGACCGAGATCAAGCCTTCGGCCACGACGTCCGCCGCGGAGGACAAGCCCTCCCCTTCTGCCACGACGGCTGCCGCGGAGACCAAGACCAAGCCTTCTGCCACGACGGCCGCCGCGGAGGACAAGCCCTCCCCTTCTGCCACGACGGCCGCCGCGATGGACGAGCCCTCCGATTCTGCCGCGACGGACGAGCCCTCCGATTCTGCCGCGACGGACGAGCCCTCCGATTCTGCCGCGACGGACGAGCCCTCCGATTCTGCCGCGACGGACGAGCCCTCCGATTCTGCCGCGACGGACGAGCCCTCCGATTCTGCCGCGACGGACGCCGCCGAGGACAAGTAGATGGAATGACAGACTAATCGCCAGATTGACCCTTTTTGCCTCAGATTTTTCAACCATTTTGGGTAATATCTTGTGCATTTGCTTGTCATCCATTAAATAAACTTCATGTAAACCAAAAGCATTTGTGTCCACTTGAATCCATTAAGTTTTGAAATGTTGTATTAAATTGCTTCCTTAAACCTTTGTGTTAAAATGTATGTAGTTGACTTAATCTTGGTGTCAATTATGTAGCGCTAAATCTGGAAGTAAATGGCGCTTTTGATTCAAATGTTTTGCAGTCATGGTGTGCCTTCACAAGTGAGATTACAAAATAATGGACCTATATTATTTTATCAAACAAACTCATCTGTACCATGTTTAAGAAGTAGTGAAGTAGCTTTAAAGCATCGACCCTTTCATGGTACTTACTGGATTCATTTTGGTAATTGAATGATAAGTGACACTGTGTATATTTTAACATAACTCGTGAAGGGCGGTTCAACGCTCAATACTGTTCTGTATTTTCAGCTCTCACTGCATCAGATGATGTGATATTGAATGAAACACTTGTAGTTTGAAAACAAGGTGGTAGCACCAACCTCCCTGAACATTTGGAGAGCACTAGACAAATATTTGTAAGATCACTGACAGATGTATGCCAGTTTTATGTAGTTGGGCTGGTTAGTATTAAGTTCTAGTGCTAGTTGCAAGACCTAGGTTTCTACAGTTCTCCAATGCCTGAGTGCGCATGTCAGCGCTTTCAGACATCCCCATCTACTAGGCACCTTACTTAGCGGATGAACCACTAGCATGTTTACCCGTCCTTACTGAACCACTAGCATGTTTACCCGTCCTTACTGAACCACCACTAGCATGTTTACCCGTCCTTACTGACCCACTAGCATGTTTACCCATCCTTACTGAACCACTAGCATGTTTACCCGTCCTTACTGAACCACTAGCATGTTTACCCGTCCTTACTGACCCACTAGCATGTTTACCCATCCTTGCTGAACCACTAGCATGTTTACCCGTCCTTACTGAGCCGCTAGCATGTTTACCCGTCCTTACTGAACCACTAGCATGTTTACCCGTCCTTACTGAGCCGCTAGCATGTTTACCCGTCCTTACTGAACCACTAGCATGTTTACACGTCCTTACTGACCCACTAGCATGTTTACCCGTCCTTACTGAGCCGCTAGCATGTTTACCCGTCCTTACTGAACCACTAGCATGTTTACACGTCCTTACTGAACCACTAGCATGTTTACACGTCCTTACCTAACCACTAGCATGTTTACACGTCCTTACTGAACCACTAGCATGTTTACACGTCCTTACTGAACCGCTAGCATGTTTACCCGTCCTTACTGAACCACTAGCATGTTTACCCGTCCTTACTGAACCGCTAGCATGTTTACCCGTCCTTACTGAACCACTAACATGTTTACCCGTCCTTACTGAACCACTAGCATGTTTACCCGTCCTTACTGAACCACTAGCATGTTTACCCGTCCTTACTGAGCCACTAGCATGTTTACCCGTCCTTACTGACCCGCTAGCATGTTTACCCGTCCTTACTGACCCGCTAGCATGTTTACCCGTCCTTACTGAACCGCTAGCATGTTTACCCGTCCTTACTGAACCACTAGCATGTTTACCCGTCCTTACTGAACCGCCACTAGCATGTTTACCCGTCTTTACTGCAGAGGTGGTTTAGCGTGTGGCTTTGGAACTTCAAAGCAAAAATCTACAGGTATGAATCCCTAATTCATTGAAACACCATTGTTGTGTTTGTCTTGTCCTTTCAATCACTCATTTTTCATTCACACTGCTATATCAATGTAACATTTAGGATGAATGGTTAAATCAGAAACTACCTTGGAAGGCAGGAGAAATGTGGATTAAGAACCCATCTTTGTAATTTCCCATTTTAATGCACACACCAAACCATTGCTGGCACAAAATATGTTCTAACCTTGTTCTGCCCCATCACAAAACACAACCATAATGACACTGATCAAGGAAGATCCCACTTTCCTTCTCTGTTTCGTATCAGAAAATTGCATTTCAATCAAGCCTGTTATATGATTGTCCAGCTATAATTGGTGGGGGGAAGGTCAGAACTGGCCGATAAAGGCTGGTGTAGAGTTATGCATGGTTGATGCCAATCTTAAGTAGGCTTTGACCTCGACCTCCACCCGGATAAGCTACACCCTGGACCTCCACCCGGATAAGATAAGCTACACCCTGGACCTCCATGTGGATAAGATAAGCTACACCCTGGACCTCCATGTGGATAAGCTACACCCTGGACCTCCACCCGGATATGCTACACCCTGGACCTCCACCCGGATAGGATAAGCTACACCCTGGACCTCCACCCGGATAGGATAAGCTACACCCTGGACCTCCACCCGGATAAGATAAGCTTCACCCTGGAACTCCACGTGGATAAGATAAGCTACACCCTGGACCTCCACGTGGATAAGATAAGCTACACCCTGGACCTCCACCCGGATAAGATAAGCTACACCCTGGACCTCCACCCGGATAAGATAAGCTTCACCCTGGAACTCCACGTGGATAAGATAAGCTACACCCTGGACCTCCACGTGGATAAGATAAGCTACACCCTGGACCTCCACCCGGATAAGATAAGCTACACCCTGGACCTCCACCCGGATAAGATAAGCTACACCCTGGACCTCCACCCGGATAGGATAAGCTACACCCTGGACCTCCACCCGGATAAGATAAGCTACACCCTGGACCTCCACCCGGATAAGATAAGCTTCACCCTGGAACTCCACGTGGATAAGATAAGCTACACCCTGGACCTCCACGTGGATAAGATAAGCTACACCCTGGACCTCCATGTGGATAAGATAAGCTACACCCTGGACCTCCACGTGGATAAGCTACACCATGTATGCACACCACACCCATTGACATTGTATCAACCCATGATCCACATTAGGCTTTGCTCTCATGCTCATTACCTTGTCTTCAGGGGCACATTTGTTATAATGTGGGTGTGGGTGGGTGTGTGTGAGAGAGACTTGGTTCCCAGGGTTTAACCCCCTCAGGGCATCAGGCTGACATTGTCCAGGGTTCCGGAGGTAGAAACATTCACTACATCATACAGTAGAATGCATGTGACCTCTGACCTTCCACCTCTGAGCCCGGGCAACATGGCTCCTACCCAGCACAGAACATGCTATATGACTGTGGTCCATGGAGGTGTTTGAAACCATTTCCTCAGTCTTTGTTTCCATGTGTGCGCTACTCATCAACCGTTTTTTTGAGCCATGCACTATAAGGCACGCGGTGGAAAGGCGGACTTCTGGTTTGACGAACGATAAATCTGGCCAATCGCTGCATGTGATTGAAAATTGATGGGCCTCTAGATGTTGGTTTGTGCTAAAATAGTTCCCGTAGTACGTGAAACAGAAGTATTATAGTCCCTGAGTGTCTGTGTGTCAGTGTCTCTGTGTGTCAGTGTCTCTGTGTGTCAGTGTCTCTGTGTGTCAGTGTCTCTGTGTCTCTGTGTGTCAGTGTCTCTGTGTGTCAGTGTCTCTGTGTGTCAGTGTCTCTGTGTCTCTGTGTCAGTGTCTCTGTGTCTCTGTGTCAGTGTCTCTGTGTGTCTCTATGTCAGTGTCTCTGTCTAGAATTGACCAAAGTCAAAGCAATAAATGCTTTCACAGAACTGCTTATCGCAAAGCGCATTCAACACGGTACCAGAAATAACACAGCTCCCCAGAGAGGTTAGGTGTCAGCTTTCTAGGACATGCTAAACGTCACATAGTTTGTATGTTTTAGCTTTTAGTAATTTATTTCTTCTGGTGTAGTATCGCAGGCTAAGAGGATTGGGACATTCCAGAGATTGGCAAACTGGAGGATATTCCAGTTAACCCCATTGCTATAATTCTGGAGTTTGAGGATGTCGTGTAGTCTGGGTTTAAGTCTGGGTTGTAGTCTGTGTTGTAGTCGAGGTTGACTCTGCAGTCTGTTTCAGCAATATAGGTTTGGACTGAGCCCAGTGCTATTTCAGTAGAAAGGAATGTTCTTACACACTCGTCTGTCAAATAAATCATAAGAAACCGAATATATATATGCTAAGGTGTGGTTTTTCAATCCATGTAAAACCCTATTCTCCCCTGTTATCGGAATATGTCACAATTTTTATTTTTTTCTCAATTCATGTTCCTGGGTCAGAATGTGTTTCATCCAGCTGTCACGCCTCTGTTTAAACCATTAGATCGGGTCCAGCTTCACCACAAGCCTCTTACAGATCCAGACAATAATGGACAGGGTTTGAATGGGTCACTTTCAAACCCTGGTCTCTGGGACACTTTCCTCGGAGCGGGATCTCACCTCGGCCATGTTCATTGGCCCACACATGAGACGCTCAAACCCAGCCGGACAGTAGTTAAAATGTACATTTATTGACCGGTATTGTTTAATTCAATAAAACGTCCGGTCTGTTTGTTTAAAGCTCCTTTAAACACATGTCCCAGTCTTATTCCATCTTGTGTGAAGCCCTGGTGATCGACTGTGATGTTTGGGACAGGATGCAAACACAGCTTGTCATTTTCCACCGTGTGTAAGCAATGCCACCACTGCAACTAATCTCCATTCCTGTTTTTTCCAGCTTTAGTGATGCAGCTGATCGCGTGCCCACTGGAGTGTCACGTTACAGCTGAGGCGTACCTCTCAGGTCAGGACACGCGCCGTGCCGGTGATGGTTTAGACACGGAATACACAACACTTTGAGGAAGTTGCATTTGCTCCTGATTGGGTCTGTCGTTAGTCCATAAGGACTGGTCCCGAACAGCATTCTGTGCCCTGTGTAGTCAGCTCAGTTCTGTAGCTTGCTTCGACGGAGTGACTGGTTGTTGTATACATCCGAGGGGTGATCGGATTTTAAATGGGATGACATCTTGTAGACTGATGTCAACATTGAGCATGTTTATTCAATATCCACAAGTGTTGTTTATAAGTCCAGTCTATCACTGTCAGTTCAAAAGGTTATGAAAAGCTTACATGAGCTCAGAGATATAGACATGTGCGATACTGCAATCTGTATTAGTGGAACGTTAAATGTAAATGCAGGCTATATTTGCCCGTTAAAAAACACATTTCAACTCATATTTAACAAACCACTAACTAGTTGTCAAAACATTTTGGAAACACAGGACTGCGTAGTATCTGCTGTCTCAATTTCACATCAAACAACATTTAAACAACTCTATGTTACATTGAGTGGCAATAGAGACATGGAGCAGACATGTTCTATACAAAGTACCCAAAAAATGCTTGGGAGCAAAAAAAACCCAGCAATATTTCACTGGTCACATTCTTCCAGCCAAATGAGAATTTCTCATCCATCAGATCTGAATATCTTTTCCAAACAGGACGCCATCAATAGTCCCCACCCATGAGTAAACCTTAACCAAGTACGCTTTCTCTCTCATTCTTCTCAGTTTCATTTTCCTACTGACAGACGGACGTCTGGACGGAGGTCTTAAATTGCTGATTAGATAGAAAGCAGATGCTCGGGTTCTACAAAAAAAACAGAAAAGAAAAGCGCTTACAGGGATTTGAAGTCACTCTGGCTGGCAGACTCTGTAGGTATGGTGAGACTGACAGGACAGCTGTATCCGCTTGGAGGTAGATTGTGCGATTAGATTATATCCCAAATTGCAGCCTAATCCCTATGTAGGGCCTCGATTTTGACATGGGCTGTAGTCAAAAATTGTGCGTTCTATAAGGGATAGGCTGCAATTTGGCACGCACACACAGTTTAAATTACACTGCATTTGTCTCCACCTGAGTCCAATAAGTGCCAGGTTTTGATGGGGCACTGCACTGAAAACAAGCCTTGACCGAAGCTAGCCCAGCCCAGCTCTGCTCCACACACACACAAACAGACAGACAGATACACACACACACCAGGCGGTTCAAACTGGTAATGATTGGAAGTGATTCTGGTGCCAAGTGACCCTCTGGAAGGGAATCTCTCTCTTTCCACTCGATAAGACGTTATTTTGTCTTCTCTGTTATGGTTGCTGTGATGCTGTGTCGTATTGAGTGTCGTATTGAGTGTTGTATTGTCTTGAAAAGTGAAATTTGCGTGTGTGTGCGTAGTCAATCAGGGTTTCTCAATCCTCTTTCATGGTCTCCTTATATGTTTGCAATCGTTTTCATTATGAACAAACACACCCGATTGAGTTATTTGAGATATCCCAATTCTTTGAATAATTGATTTACAAGTGCCAATTTGGGTTAGAATAAAATCTGAAACGTCAGTAGAAAACAGATTGCTCCTTCAATAAAGTTAGGCGAAAAAGACACTATAAAGTTAAAATGACATCAAAATGTATGTTTGACACCTTACCACGCCAGGAGGATGGAACTGAGGAGGTAAAATAGTGTAGGTTGTTTCCTAAATTACACCTCTTTTTCCCTAAATTATCCCTCTTTTCCTTAATGATCCCACTCACAGGACCAATGCCCGTGCAAAATGTTAGTTTGTTGCCACTCAAGCCTTTATTAAATCTTGAGTTGTCCTTAGGGTCATTTTCGTGAGCAATGACCCACTGGCAGTTATGTTTCAGACAACCAGGTTTTTGGCTTGAATGCAGAATATGGTCACACTTTTTCTGCTTCTGCGTCCAGACTCTGAGCTCTAAATGCTCTTTCAGTCATGCTCTCTCTATCATCAAGCACGCCTCTCAACATCTCAGAAGGTATAAACACCGCCTGCACACAATGACACGTAAACGGAGTCCTCCTCCGGCGCACGAGTGAACAGTCAGCCTTTGTTTACCCAAGTTCACTCGGCATGCGTCCAGAATCGGCATCGCCGTGGCGACTCATTTATGTTTCCTCTGGAACCTCGCTGGGTTCATGCTCGGGGCGGTGAAGGCTGAAGTCAGGCTGTAGCTGTTAACTTATCGTCTGGTTGACCGAGAGGGATTCCATCTTTAATGTTGGAGTGAAATTCATTGTGTGAAGAGAAGGATTTGTAACTGTAACAATGATTTGAGTTTGTGTGTCGGACTTTGTTGGAGGGGAAGTCTTTTTGAGTGTTTACAACCTGGTACTGTTGTGTGTCAATCCATTGGGGACCCGTTCTGGCAAGTGTTCTGAAATGACCTGAAGACTCTGTCACAATGAAATGGGGTTTCTGTGTCAACGTGATGTCCTGTATACATGCAGGACAAAGATTAGTCTTCAGAATATTTTCCAACAAATGTTTACAGATTGCATTGACACACACACACACACACACACACACACACACACACACACACACACACACACACACACACACACACACACACACACACACACACACACACACAGACACAGACACAGACACAGACACAGACACAGACACAGACACAGACACACACACACACACACAGACACACACACACAGACTTACTGCATGAATACCCTCTGAAGTCTATATCGGTTGTGTTTACAAACTGGCCATGAATGTTCACCTCGTAAAATCCAGGTCTCTGTCTGTCTGGTAGCTATCCCCCATGGTTTGGTAATATCACTACAGGTGTCTGTCTGTCTGGAAGCTATCCCCCATGGTTTGGTAATATCACTACAGGTGTCTGTCTGTCTGGTAGCTATCCCCCATGGTTTGGTAATATCACTACAGGTGTCTGTCTGTCTGGTAGCTATCCCCCATGGTTTGGTAATATCACTACAGGTGTCTGTCTGTCTGGTAGCTATCCCCCATGGTTTGGTAATATCACTACAGGTGTCTGTCTGTCTGGTAGCTATCCCCATGGTTTGGTAATATCACTACAGGTGTCTGTCTGTCTGGTAGCTATCCCCCATGGTTTGGTAATATCACTACAGGTGTCTGTCTGTCTGGTAGCTATCCCCCATGGTTTGGTAATATCACTACAGGTGTCTGTCTGTCTGGTAGCTATCCCCCATGGTTTGGTAATATCACTACAGGTGTCTGTCTGTCTGGTAGCTATCCCCCATGGTTTGGTAATATCACTACAGGTGTCTTTTTTCATCTCTCCTCCACCTGTCCTCATCTCTCCTCCATCTCTCTTCCATCTCTCCTCCATCTCTCTTCCATCTCTCCTCCATCTCTCCTCCATCTTCGCTTTCCACGGTTACATGTTTTACTCTTCCTCCATCCCCCAACTACATTGTGTTAAAGATCATTTGCTAATTTGTTGTGTTGCCCGTTCAGAAACGAACACGTCAAAGCAATTTACTGCGAACAAGCCAATTGGCTCTTACCCTGAGTGCTTTGAGACCGCCATGCAGGCAAATCATTGCCACAAATCTTGTTGTATGTTTTGCTTTCTTGGTCATTTGCTTTCTTGGTCATTTGCTTTCTTGGTCATTTGCTTTCTTGGTCATTTGCTTTCTTGGACAAATCTCCACACCCTTGCTGTAAAACTTTTCTTAATGTCAACTTGGTATAGAGACTTACAGGACATTTACTGTGGACCTGTAGGCTTTGGATTTATTCCGTTATTTATTTCTCTCTTCTGCCAAATGCTGATGTAGAGGTGTCCCTGTTGTACTTCTGAGCATCCTTTAATATGTCCCGTTTTTTACATTTCCTGAGGAAAACCAAGATACGTCTATAAATATATAAGTTTGAGATGGTGTTTGTAGCCAATAGGAACTAGTTTAGAGTTTCATGATGTTAAAATGTGTCATAAAACATCAAATGTGATTAATTGTAATCTATCTTTTATATTTCCTACTTCTTCAGATTTTGCTGATTTAGTTTTGATGTTCAGCAACTCCTTAATGATTCTACGTTCCTAAACAGAGTGCCGTTTAAGAGCAGAGCTGGTAATTAACCATAGTTTGTCTTTCACCAGGGATCTTTCCTCACGCTGAGATGTATGTATGAGTGTTGACGTGAAGATGAAAGTGAGGGTGTTAATCTATTATTAGAGCTGGAACCAAACAACCACATCTAATGACCTCCTCTGTCAACAGTGTCTGGCCTGGTAAAATCGTGTGTGTGTGTGAGATCATATGCATGTTTGTTCATGTGTGCACGTGTAGGATTTTGAGTCTGTGTATATCTGTATGTTCTCATGTGTGTATCATCATGTTTGTGTGTGTTTGTGTGTGTGTGAGCCTGTGGTCTTCTGGCTAGTACAGTATGTGTGTGTCTGCCTGGTCTCTATTAATGTGTGTGTGTCTGGTCTCTATTAATGTTTGTGTGTCTGGTCTCCATTAGTGTGTATCCTGGTTGATACAGTATGCGTGTGTGTGTGTGTGTGTGTCTGGTCTCCATTAGTGTGTATACAGTGTGTGTTGTGTCTGGTCTCCATTAGTGTGTATCCTGGTCCTACAGTATCTCCAGTCCTCTTCTCTCACTAACAGCTGTAGTGGGTTCCGTTCCACATTACCAAGGCCTCAAATGCGGCCCAAACTGCCCCCTGTTCCATAACCAGTGCCCTACTGCATACCAGGGCCCATTGAGACTCACATAGGGATGGGTTGAAAGTAGTGCACCCTAGGGAATAGGGAACGATAGTGGAGGCAGGTCCTGGTATCTAGCCTGTATAATGCTGGCTGCTGTTAGAGACTTAGCCCTCTGGCTCTCTGTGATGATGGAGGGGTTATGGCAGTTTCCTTGCTTTGATGCCTAAATATGTTCTATTGATGGGGCTGTTTGGAGGCAGATGGGAGTTTTACTTACTCAAACTCGTTCTAAGGGCAGAAAAGAAAATGATTGGTTTACAGGTTCAACCAATGAAATAAAAGTAGAGGCGGGATTAAGGCGTTTGGAAATTTGGAGGGAAGGATTTTACAGACGACGCGTTATTGACTGTTCGTGCGTGGGAGAAAGATCACTTGTCATAAGGTAAGTGAATTTATTAAATGTTTTGTTTGTTGAAATTCGAAATTCACAGTTAAAATTCACAGATAAACAGCCTCTAAATAAGATAATTGGGGAACATAAAAAAATGCACAAAACTAATTCATCGTTTATATCGGATGCATTTGATGCCTGCTTCAGTCAACCACGCTAAAGCAGCTAACGTAGAATTAGCATAACCTTAACGTTAATGCTGTCCCAATGCTACCACGCGCTGTCTGTGAAACGGATAAGTTATGCGATCACATAACTCAAATCTCCGCGACTCAGTATCATAATGTGTTATTTTTTGTGTACTGTATGCTTCACTCGGGCAGGAGTTCTCAGGTTCATATTACTGTGTTACTTTTAGTTTAGTTATAATGCGCTGCACTCAGGGCAGGAGTAACGTTACTCCATATTCATATTGCTATCTTATTATTTGTGTATATTGCGCTGCTCTCAGGGCAGCAGTACTCCATATTCATATTGCTGTCTTATTTTTAGTGTATAATGCGCTGCTCTCAGGGCAGGAGTACTCCATATTCATATTGCTGTCTTATTTTTTGTGTATAATGCGCTGCTCTCAGGGCAGGAGTACTCCATATTCATATTGCTGTCTTATTTTTTTTCTATAATGCGCTGCTCTCAGGGCAGTACTCCATATTCATATTGCTGTCTTAGTCAGTGCTGCTCTCAGGGCATATTCATATTATTGCTGTCTTATTTTTTTGTGTATAATGCGCTGCTCTCAGGGCAGGAGTACTCCATAATATTCATATTGAATATTAAAAATAAGACAGCAATATGAATATGGAGTACTCCTGCCCTGAGAGCAGCGCATTATACACTAAAAATAAGACAGCAATATGGAGTAACGTTACTCCTGCCTTGAGAGCAGCGCATTATAACTTAAACTAAAAGTAACACAGTAATATGAACCTGCAAACTCCTGCCCCGAGAGAACCATACAGTACCCAAAAAATAACACATATGATACTGAGTCGCGGAGATTTGAGTTATGTGATCGCATAACTTATCGGTTTCACAGACAGCGCGTGGTAGCATTGGGAAAGCGTTAACGTTATGCTAATTCTACGTTAGCTGCTTTGGTGTGGTTGACTGAAGCACGCATCAAATACATCCGATATAAACGATGAATTAGTTTTGTGCATTTTAATTGTTTCCCAATTATCTTAGCACAATTTAGAGGCTGTTTATCTGTGAATTTCAACTGTGAATTTCGAATTTCAACAAAACATTTAATAAATATTATGTCATGTAGTAGTGTAAATATATTATGTCATGTAGTTGTGTAAATATATTATGTCATGTAGTAGTGTAAATATATTATGTCATGTAGTTGTGTAAATATATTATGTCATGTAGTAGTGTAAATATATTATGTCATGTAGTAATGTAAATATATTATGTCATGTAGTAGTGTAAATATATTATGTCATGTAGTAGTGTAAATATATTATGTCATGTAGTAGTGTAAATATATTATGTCATGTAGTAGTGTAGTGTAAAATATATTATGTCATGTAGTAGTGTAAATATATTATGTCATGTAGTAGTAAAATATATTATGTCATGTAGTAGTGTAAATATATTATGTCATGTAGTAGTGTAAATATATTATGTCATGTAGTAGTGTAAATATATTATGTCATGTAGTAGTGTAAATATATTATGTCATGTAGTAGTGTAAATATTTTATGTCATGTAGTACTGTAAAGACATTATGTCATGTAGTACTGTAAAGACATTTTGTCATGTAGTACAGTAGGAGACATGTCATGTAGTAGTGTAAATATATTATGTCATGTAGTACGGTAGAGACATGTCATGTAGTAGTGTAAATATATTATGTCATGTAGTAGTGTAAATATATTATGTCATGTAGTAGTGTAAATATATTATGTCATGTAGTAGTGTAAATATATTATGTCATGTAGTAGTGTAAATATATTATGTCATGTAGTAGTGTAAATATATTATGTCATGTAGTAGTGTAAATATATTATGTCATGTAGTAGTGTAAATATATTATGTCATGTAGTAGTGTAAATATATTATGTCATGTAGTAGTAAAAATATATTATGTCATGTAGTAGTGTAAATATATTATGTCATGTAGTAGTGTAAATATATTATGTCATGTAGTAGTGTAAATATATTATGTCATGTAGTAGTGTAAATATATTATGTCATGTAGTAGTGTAAATATTTTATGTCATGTAGTACTGTAAAGACATTATGTCATGTAGTACTGTAAAGACATTTTGTCATGTAGTACAGTAGAGACATGTCATGTAGTAGTGTAAATATATTATGTCATGTAGTACGGTAGAGACATGTCATGTAGTAGTGTAAATATATTATGTCATGTAGTAGTGTAAATATATTATGTCATGTAGTAGTGTAAATATATTATGTCATGTAGTAGTGTAAATATATTATGTCATGTAGTAGTGTAAATATATTATGTCATGTAGTAGTGTAAATATATTATGTCATGTAGTAGGGTAAATATATTATGTCATGTAGTAGTGTAAATATATTATGTCATGTAGTAGTAAAAATATATTATGTCATGTAGTAGTGTAAATATATTATGTCATGTAGTAGTGTAAATATATTATGTCATGTAGTAGTGTAAATATATTATGTCATGTAGTAGTGTAAATATATTATGTCATGTAGTAGTGTAAATATTTTATGTCATGTAGTACTGTAAAGACATTATGTCATGTAGTACTGTAAAGACATTATGTCATGTAGTACTGTAAAGACATTTTGTCATGTAGTACAGTAGAGACATGTCATGTAGTAGTGTAAATATATTATGTCATGTAGTACGGTAGAGACATGTCATGTAGTAGTGTAAATATATTATGTCATGTAGTAGTGTAAATATATTATGTCATGTAGTAGTGTAAATATATTATGTCATGTAGTAGTGTAAATATATTATGTCATGTAGTAGTGTAAATATATTATGTCATGTAGTAGTGTAAATATATTATGTCATGTAGTAGTGTAAATATATTATGTCATGTAGTAGTGTAAATATATTATGACATGTAGTAGTGTAAATATATTATGTCATGTAGTAGTGTAAATATATTATGTCATGTAGTAGTGTAAATATATTATGTCATGTAGTAGTAAAAATATATTATGTCATGTAGTAGTGTAAATATATTATGTCATGTAGTAGTGTAAATATATTATGTCATGTAGTAGTGTAAATATATTATGTCATGTAGTAGTGTAAATATATTATGTCATGTAGTAGTGTAAATATTTTATGTCATGTAGTACTGTAAAGACATTATGTCATGTAGTACTGTAAAGACATTATGTCATGTAGTACTGTAAAGACATTTTGTCATGTAGTACAGTAGAGACATGTCATGTAGTAGTGTAAATATATTATGTCATGTAGTACGGTAGAGACATGTCATGTAGTAGTGTAAATATATTATGTCATGTAGTAGTGTAAATATATTATGTCATGTAGTAGTGTAAATATATTATGTCATGTAGTAGTGTAAATATATTATGTCATGTAGTAGTGTAAATATATTATGTCATGTAGTAGTGTAAATATATTATGTCATGTAGTAGTGTAAATATATTATGTCATGTAGTAGTGTAAATATATTATGACATGTAGTAGTGTAAATATATTATGTCATGTAGTAGTGTAAATATATTATGTCATGTAGTAGTGTAAATATATTATGTCATGTAGTAGTGTAAATATTTTATGTCATGTAGTACTGTAAAGACATTATGTCATGTAGTACTGTAAAGACATTATGTCATGTAGTACTGTAAAGACATTTTGTCATGTAGTACAGTAGAGACATGTCATGTAGTAGTGTAAATATATTATGTCATGTAGTACGGTAGAGACATGTCATGTAGTAGTGTAAATATATTATGTCATGTAGTAGTGTAAATATATTATGTCATGTAGTAGTGTAAATATATTATGTCATGTAGTAGTGTAAATATATTATGTCATGTAGTAGTGTAAATATATTATGTCATGTAGTAGTGTAAATATATTATGTCATGTAGTAGTGTAAATATATTATGTCATGTAGTAGTGTAAATATATTATGACATGTAGTAGTGTAAATATATTATGTCATGTAGTAGTGTAAATATATTATGTCATGTAGTAGTGTAAATATATTATGTCATGTAGTAGTAAAAATATATTATGTCATGTAGTAGTGTAAATATATTATGTCATGTAGTAGTGTAAATATATTATGTCATGTAGTAGTGTAAATATATTATGTCATGTAGTAGTGTAAATATATTATGTCATGTAGTAGTGTAAATATTTTATGTCATGTAGTACTGTAAAGACATTATGTCATGTAGTACTGTAAAGACATTATGTCATGTAGTACTGTAAAGACATTTTGTCATGTAGTACAGTAGAGACATGTCATGTAGTAGTGTAAATATATTATGTCATGTAGTACGGTAGAGACATGTCATGTAGTAGTGTAAATATATTATGTCATGTAGTAGTGTAAATATATTATGTCATGTAGTAGTGTAAATATATTATGTCATGTAGTAGTGTAAATATATTATGTCATGTAGTAGTGTAAATATATTATGTCATGTAGTAGTGTAAATATATTATGTCATGTAGTAGTGTAAATATATTATGTCATGTAGTAGTGTAAATATATTATGACATGTAGTAGTGTAAATATATTATGTCATGTAGTAGTGTAAATATATTATGTCATGTAGTAGTGTAAATATATTATGTCATGTAGTAGTGTAAATATATTATGTCATGTAGTAGTGTAAATATATTATGTCATGTAGTACTGTAAATATATTATGTCATGTAGTAGTGTAAATATATTATGTCATGTAGTAGTGTAAATATATTATGTCATGTAGTAGTGTAAATATTTTATGTCATGTAGTACTGTAAAGACATTATGTCATGTATTACTGTAAAGACATTTTGTCATGTAGTACAGTAGAGACATGTCATGTAGTAGTGTAAATATATTATGTCATGTAGTACGGTAGAGACATGTCATGTAGTAGTGTAAATATATTATGTCATGTAGTAGTGTAAATATATTATGTCATGTAGTAGTGTAAATATATTATGTCATGTAGTAGTGTAAATATATTATGTCATGTAGTAGTGTAAATATATTATGTCATGTAGTAGTGTAAATATATTATGTCATGTAGTAGGGTAAATATATTATGTCATGTAGTAGTGTAAATATATTATGTCATGTAGTAGTAAAATATATTATGTCATGTAGTAGTGTAAATATATTATGTCATGTAGTAGTGTAAATATATTATGTCATGTAGTAGTGTAAATATATTATGTCATGTAGTAGTGTAAATATATTATGTCATGTAGTAGTGTAAATATTTTATGTCATGTAGTACTGTAAAGACATTATGTCATGTAGTACTGTAAAGACATTTTGTCATGTAGTACAGTAGAGACATGTCATGTAGTAGTGTAAATATATTATGTCATGTAGTACGGTAGAGACATGTCATGTAGTAGTGTAAATATATTATGTCATGTAGTAGTGTAAATATATTATGTCATGTAGTAGTGTAAATATATTATGTCATGTAGTAGTGTAAATATATTATGTCATGTAGTAGTGTAAATATATTATGTCATGTAGTAGTGTAAATATATTATGTCATGTAGTAGGGTAAATATATTATGTCATGTAGTAGTGTAAATATATTATGTCATGTAGTAGTAAAAATATATTATGTCATGTAGTAGTGTAAATATATTATGTCATGTAGTAGTGTAAATATATTATGTCATGTAGTAGTGTAAATATATTATGTCATGTAGTAGTGTAAATATATTATGTCATGTAGTAGTGTAAATATTTTATGTCATGTAGTACTGTAAAGACATTATGTCATGTAGTACTGTAAAGACATTTTGTCATGTAGTACAGTAGAGACATGTCATGTAGTAGTGTAAATATATTATGTCATGTAGTACGGTAGAGACATGTCATGTAGTAGTGTAAATATATTATGTCATGTAGTAGTGTAAATATATTATGTCATGTAGTACTGTAGAGTCTTAGGGGCACCAAGACTAACCCCACACCAACAGATTACTTTTCTATTTTAGTACGTGTTCCACCCACATGTCCCATCCATATGAGAGCTTAAGTCCTTCCCTCTCCATTTCTCCCCATTCTGTTTGACACATGGTTCAACAGGTCAACCAACACTCCCTGCTAACCCCCTCACCCCCCACCCCGTTTTGCCTCCAGTCTGTTGAGCTCTCATTCCACACCTTGTCTTCTTTGGCACTATATGAAAACACAAATACTGTTACATGCAGTACAAGAAGTAGAATAAACACTGAACAGATGGTTACCGAGCTAACTCCGCCTTCACTCGTGCACTCTCACCTCTTTAGTGCGCCTCGAACAAGGTAATCTGAGTGACAGTAACCGTGGCAACACCCCACAGCTTCCCCACCCCCGCCCGGGGCGGCATTTGGTGGCAGTTTAAAGTGTTGGAAAGTAATTGGGTCGTGCTAAAAGAGGAGGGGAGAAGTGAGAGTTGTTTTTGTGGTCGCTGACCCATGGTTGACTGTACTTTAGCCTTTCCTGGTAAGACTCTTAGGCTTTAGCTCAGCTGGCTGACACAGTCTTGAGGAGACTAGTGATGTTGCCTCAAGTGGTCAGACGGTAAAGACATTCATTCACAATTGACGGCAGCGTTACCAGGTCTGTCGTATGTTCAAACTAAGGCTTTCAATGAATGTTAGCAGACACTGTTAATCCAGCACATTACACCTGATACAACGGCACACACACACACACACACACACACACACACACACACACACACACACACACACACACACACACACACACACACACACACACACACACACACACACACACACACACACACACACACACACACACTTAACTCGATTGGTAGAAGTGGTCCAACACAGATCTTAGTTTCCTGAATCCAGGCCAGTCAACACTGTTGTAACTGACACTGAGTCAGTTGGATGCAATGTGAAACAGCCAGTCACATTACACTAGTAGCAACATCATGAACAGCGTCAGACCATGCCAGTATGTCAGGTGTTGAGTTGGTACAGGGTGCCAGGCAGGTGAGTGTGTGTGTGTGACAGCACTCCTCGTCTGACCATCTGACACATCGGAAAACACTTAGAGAATATTGTCTGTAATCAGAAATTTTATATTTTATATAGAAATATTTGGTGTAGGCGATACAACCCAACTTCTCCAACAAAACACTATTTTGGATATATAAATATAATATGTACCATATATACATGTGTACCATATATAAACATCCTCAGAATAAGACAGTTTTATGTTTATGGACATTATGAGGTTGGGGTTACCTAATGGTTTTGACAGGGTTCCCTCATGGGCATCTGAAAGAGCGTGAAATGGGATCTTGTGGAGAACTGGGATCTAGCCTGTCATCAGAGTAATAGCACTGTAGAGAGTGTCAGACTGGAGGAAGTTGTTTTTAGCCAGAGTTAATCAGGCAGGAGATGGAAAGACTGGGGAGAGTGGGTGTGAGGAGGAGTTGAGGAAAGAGGAGAGAGGGAAGGATAATGACATAGAGGAAGGGATGAAGGGAGATGGAGAAAGAAGACAGGAAAAGGGAGAGTTATAGTGGTCACATGATTTCACCCAGTTATAGTGGTCATATGATTTCACCCAGTTATAGTGGTCACATGATTTCACCCGGTTATAGTGGTCACATGATTTCACCCGGTTATAGTGGTCACATGATTTCACCCGGTTATAGTGGTCACATGATTTCACCCGGTTATAGTGGTCACATGATTTCACCCGGTTATAGTGGTCACATGATTTCACCCAGTTATAGTGGTCATATGATTTCACCCAGTTATAGTGGTCACATGATTTCACCCCATATGATTTCACCCAGTTATAGTGGTCACATGATTTCACCCAGTTATAGTGGTCATGATTTCATGATTTCACCCAGTTATAGTGGTCACATGATTTCACCCAGTTATAGTAGTCACATGATTTCACCCAGTTATAGTGGTCATATGATTTCACCCAGTTATAGTGGTCACATGATTTCACCCAGTTATAGTGGTCATATGATTTCACCCAGTTATAGTGGTCATATGATTTCACCCGGTTATAGTGGTCACATGATTTCACCCGGTTATAGTGGTCACATGATTTCACCCAGTTATAGTGGTCATATGATTTCACCCGGTTATAGTGGTCACATGATTTCACCCGGTTATAGTGGTCACATGATTTCACCCGGTTATAGTGGTCACATGATTTCACCCAGTTATAGTGGTCATATGATTTCACCCAGTTATAGTGGTCACATGATTACATCCAGTTATAGTTGTATCATGATTACACCCACTTATAGTGGTCATATTATTAGACAGGGTAAACAGATGCCTAAAATGTTTTCCTCTCAGTTGAGCTTTATACCTCTATGGTCAAAACCTGTGTCTGTGTGTCTGTGTGTCTGTGTGTGTGTGTGTGTGTGTGTGTGTGTGTGTGCGTGTGTGTGTGGTCGTGTGTGGTCGTGGGTGGTTGTTTGTGGCCTACCTCATTATATAGCTGCACCCTGTAACTGTGCGTTTGCATAGTAATTTGACTCGTTGAAACTACGGTTGGTTTGCCTGTCTTCAATTATTTAAAGTCCTACTCTCCTTTTCACCTCATTTAACGCCTGATTTTCTTAACAAAGAGCCCTGAAGAAAGGGAGGAGGAGATGTGGAAGAGTGAGGGAGAGGTGGAGGAGAGAGGGAGAGGTGGAGGAGAGAGGGAGAGGTGGAGGAGAGAGGGAGAGGTGGAGATGTGTAGCAGAGAAGTGGAAACATGGAGGAGAGAGGGGAGGTGGAGACGTGGAGGAGAGAGGGGAGGAGAGAGGGGAGGAGAGCAATCTGGAGACATAGAGGAGGTGACAGGGAGAGGTGGCAGAGTGAGGGAGCGAAAGAGAAAGGTAGAGGAGACGGGGATAGGAGAAAAGAAGAGGAAAGGGGAGGATATAAACTGAGGAGCCCACTTAGAAACCAGCAGGCTCTCTGTAATGCCCTGACTGTAACACACAGGATGAATAATCCATAGATGGTGAATCCTCTTGTTTAGATATCACTCTCACTCACACGCTCCTCTGTGTTATTTAATATCTCTCAGGGATTTCACAACTCCTTTTGTGAAAAGCCTTCCCAGAAAAGTGCTGTTTGTTATAGCTGGCTGGGCGTGTGGGGGGTTGGGGGGCTTCCTATTCATTCCTATGGTTTGGACATGTTCAACATGCTCACATATGGGTGTGAGAGAGTTGGGTGTCCACATACTTTTGGCTGTGGGTATATTTGCTCTTAAGCCAGGTTTTTCCACATGATCGGATTCCCCATCCTTCCTCTTTCATGTTGTTTGGTTGGTATTCCCAGACTGGATAACACACTGGCATCAGCAACACCTACTCTAATTGGTGGGGAGACTCAAGACCTTCAATTTCCTTGGTTCTATACCAGAAGCCTACGTCTTCTTCAGCTTCAAATGCCACAAAAAATTATATCAGACCGTCTGAAGCAAGCCGAGACATACAAAGACGCACACACACAGACGCACACAGACACACACACACACAGACGCACACAGACACACACAGACACACACACACACACAGACACACACACACACACACACAGACGACACACACACAGACACACACACGCACACAGACGCACACACACAGACACACACACAGACGCACACAGACGCACACAGACGACAGACACACACAGACACACACAGACACACACACACAGACACACACACAGACGCACACAGACGCACACAGACGCACACAGACACACACAGACACACACAGACACACACAGACACACACACACACACACACACAGTTGACAGTCTGGTTCCTTATTCCTGCTTAGAGGTCTTAATTTCATCAACGACATCATTGCACCAGAGAATTGGCCTCCTCAAAATCAACACTCCATACAGTGTGTGTGTGTGTGTGTGTATACATATTTGTGTCTGTTTCTGGAAATCAATCCAACACAGAATCTAATAATTAAACCCACAGACGTCACAAACAACTCACTAAGACCTCCTTGAAGGGCCGTTTAGGGAGGCAGACAGAGACTTTGACCAGTAACATCCTTACACACGTCGTAACGGAAAAAACATTTGGATGAAATGAAAACGAAAGTCACTCCATGGGTTTGTCACAAGTCACTTACTGTTTGAGAATTATTCCTAGGAGATCTTAACTGGGACCAACTCAGCAGTAGTGTGTACACACCTCACTCTGTGAAGTACTTATTAGCAGCCAATGCTACATTATATGTCATCTAAATCCAATGGGTAACTCCTTCTTTTGTTTTGCGTACATGGTATGCGCAGTAATATAACTATTTTATTTTAGAAACGTGTTTGTGTGTGTGTGTGTGTGTGTCAGCCCTACAGTAACCTTGTTGTTTGGGTAGTGTATTATTAGGAAAACCTTGAATGTAACCTGCCTCTGCCCTCCACTCCATGTAGTGGTGATGACTGATAGGGGGCAATGCCAACCGTTTGTCAACCAATCAACCAATTGGTTCTAATTTTCCTCTCAGCAGAAAAACACACCCCTGTCAGACTGTGGGCCTGTCATGCAGATTGTGGGCCTGTCATGCAGACTGTGGGCCTGTCATGCAGACTGTGGGCCCGTCATGCAGACTGTGGGCCCGTCATGCAGACTGTGGTCCCGTCAGTCAGACTGTGGGCCCGTCAGTCAGACTGTGGGCCCGTCATACAGACTGTGGGCCCGTCATGCAGACTTTGGGCCCGTCATGCAGACTGTGGGCCCGTCAGTCAGACTGTGGTCCCGTCAGTCAGACTGTGGGCCTGTCAGTCAGACTGTGGGCCTGTGTGTGTGTGTGTGGCAGCTGTGGCCGTGGGCCCCATGGGAGCTTTACCACTGACGTTGGATCAGTATTACCTATAATCTGAGCCAGCTGTTGACCAGCTCAGCCAAGCTATAGGAACTGATGCCAGAACAGCATAAGAGCAATGAGTCAAGCCAAGAAAGCCGGAGTGCAAAAAAACAGTTCTTTTCTACCCCGTTGATTTTAGGTGATTCGGCGAATGAGTAACGAATGGGCGGGAGCAGACTGGTCTCCTCTTGTTATCTTGACGGACTTCAGGGACAGACTATAACCGGCGTAAACAGAATAACACCGTAGACACCTGACATTTCTCTCACAAACAATCGCACAGCAACCTCTCAGAGACGCAGATCTGATTGCTGTGTGCAAAACCACATTTATATATCGCACCTAATTAAAAGCACAGCACCTCAGTGGGCACGGTCGTCCATGAAACTAATCTGGAATCGAACAAAACAAAAGCACCTGTCTGACTTCTAATTGCTCTGTAGAAAAACACAAGCACCTGCATTACATATGACACACCAGCTAACACACCAGGTTAACCAGCTGCTCTTCCCATTAGCTGGGGTTCACTAGGTTGTTTTGTGATGACACAGATGAACTGCCTATTTCTTTGGCTACACCCATAGCCGACATTCAACTGTATTGTTCCACCGGCCAAATTGCTTTTTCAAAGATGTTTTTTCTTTCCTATGTGCTTGTTGCCTCATATTCGGGATGTTCGCATCATCTGGACCTGAACTCAGGCGGCTGTAAAAAACAATGTGACGATAAAACATGCCCCAAATGACATACTTCTCAACCATTCTACGCAATGCACATTTTAATATTGACATATTGCTTTCCAAAATACATGCCACCTCGCGTCCGAAAGTAGATGTTTTCTTCTCTCCTGATATGCCTTGGGTCTGTTGTAGCCGTGTCTGCCAGCCAATTAGACGGGCTGCCTACTGGACCTCCCCCATCTCTCCACTCCTTTATAACTCCTCTGGGATAAGGGGTGTGTGTGTGTGTGTGTGTGGTTGTGTGTGGTTGTGTGTGTGGTTAGTTCGATCGACAGCTAATCCAATGACAGGACCATACAGTATGTGGCCTTTGTCTAACTTCCAAGGGAGATTGACGTCTCAAAAACACGCCGTTCCGTTGTTGTTGACATTGTTGTGTTTTTAAGGATGGTGAAAGTTAACGACTGAGGAGTTCGTATAACACCTCAGATTGGTTATGAGAGGTCCACCTGGAGACCATGACAGTATAAATAAACTGCGTAAAGGAAAAAGTGATGCCTTGGAATCAGTGGCTCAAACTGTGAGATCTTGTGTTGGTGAATAAACCATTTGTTTGTCTTGTCTTATCGCCTTCACATTGAAGCTCCTGCTGCCAGCCGAGAGGGCTAGAGAATAAAAGAGAAACTACTAGCGCGTGTGTTCTTGTTGTTTTCCTGAGGCAGGGTAGAAACACGAGGAGAGGACTTTACCAAGACGTGAACAGACGCATCAGAATGAAACCGGACAACAGACACGCTGACCACAACATAAAGGCTTTATTGAAATCCACTCAGACGTTACACAGCTTGTCATATGCTTCCACGAACGTTACACAGGTTGTCATATGCTTCCACGAACGTTACACAGGTTGTCATATGCTTCCACAAACGTTACACAGGTTGTCATATGCTTCCACAAACGTTACACAGGTTGTCATATGCTTCCACAAACGTTACACAGGTTGTCATATGCTTCCACAAACGTTACACAGGTTGTCATATGCTTCCACAAACGTTACACAGGTTGTCATATGCTTCCACAAACGTTACACAGGTTGTCATATGCTTCCACAAACGTTACACAGGTTGTCATATGCTTCCACAAACGTTACACAGGTTGTCATATGCTTCCACAAACGTTACACAGGTTGTCATATGCTTCCACAAACGTTACACAGGTTGTCATATGCTTCCACAAACGTTACACAGGTTGTCATATGCTTCCACAAACGTTACACAGGTTGTCATATGCTTCCACAAACATTACAGAGCTTGTCATATGCTTCATTTGCTTCCACAAACGTTACAGAGCTTGTCATATGCTTCCACAAGCGTTACAACTCCAATATCACTGCAGTGTGAATGTCAGGTACACAGCTCCACCCTACGACTGTGCTTATAGCTCTTTTTCCTCCATTTTATTCCATCCCTTCTCTATATGTCTGTCTCTTGTTTTCTCTCTCTGTTGCTCTCTTAATTTTTCTCTGTGGATGTTATGTTTTTATCAGTGACACTATTTGTCCTTGTCTCTCTGCTATGGCAGACTAATATACACATGTGTACCCCTAATCTGACAAGTGCGCACGCACGCACACACACACACACACACACACACACACACACACACACACACACACACACACACACACACACACACACACACACACACACACACACACACACACACACACACACACACACACACACACACGTACACACACACACACACACACGTACACACACACACACACACACACACGCACACACACACACACACGTACACACACACACACACACGTACACACACACACACACACACACACACACACACACACACACACACACACACACGTACACACACACACACACGTACACACACACACACACGTACACACACACACACACACACACACACACACACACACGTACACACACACACACACACACACATACACACACACACGTACACACACACACACACACACACACACACACACACACACACACACACACGTACGTACACAGACAACCACTGTTTGTTTATTCAGGTACATCCACTGTGTCCACTAATAAACCTTTATTCGTGTGGTAATTTCTCTCCTCTGTTCCCTCCTTTCATTCAGGGACGGGAGGATAAAAAGGAGAGACAATAGAAAGAGGGATGAGAGAAAATAAATAAATAACCCTAACCCACTTTTTGTTCAAATGTTTTTTTTGTTAGTTTAGCAAGAGGGCTGACAGATGGGCATCATAAATCAATACTGTAGATGGTGCCCTGTTGGTGTGATGGTGCCCTGTTGGTGTGATGGTGCCCTGTTGGTGTGATGGTGCCCTGTTGGTGTGATGGTGCCCTGTTGGTGTGATGGTGCCCTGTTGGTGTGATGGTGCCCTGTTGGTGTGATGGTGCCCTGTTGGTGTGATGGTGCCCTGTTGGTGTGATGGTGCCCTGTTGGTGTGATGGTGCCCCTGTGGTGCCTTGTTGGTGTGATGGTGCCCTGTTGGTGTGATGGTGCCCTGTTGGTGTGATGGTGCCCTGTTGGTGTGATGGTGCCCTGTTGGTGTGATGGTGCCCTGTTGGTGTGATGGTGCCCTGTTGGTGTGATGGTGCCCTGTTGGTGTGATGGTGCCCTGTTGGTGTGATGGTGCCCTGTTGGTGTGATGGTGCCCTGTTGGTGTGATGGTGCCCTGTTGGCGTGATGGTGCCCTGTTGGTGTTGGTGTGATGGTGCGCTGTTGGTGTGATGGTGCCCTGTTGGTGTGATGGTGCCCTGTTGGTGTGATGGTGCCCTGTTGGTGTGATGGTGCCCTGTTGGTGTGATGGTGCCCTGTTGGTGTGATGGTGCCCTGTTGGTGTGATGGTGCCCTGTTGGTGTGATGGTGCCCTGTTGGTGTGATGGTGCCCTGTTGGTGTGATGGTGCCCTGTTGGTGTTGGTGCCCTGTTGGTGTGATGGTGCCCTGTTGGTGTGATGGTGCCCTGTTGGTGTGATGGTGCCCTGTTGGTGTGATGGTGCCCTGTTGGTGTGATGGTGCCCTGTTGGTGTGATGGTGCCCTGTTGGTGTGATGGTGCCCTGTTGGTGTGATGGTGCCCTGTTGGTGTGATGGTGCCCTGTTGGTGTGATGGTGCCCTGTTGGTGTGATGGTGCCCTGTTGGTGTGATGGTGCCCTGTTGGTGTGATGGTGCCCTGTTGGTGTGATGGTGCCCTGTTGGTGTGATGGTGCCCTGTTGGTGTGATGGTGCCCTGTGTGATGGTGCCCTGTTGGTGATGGTGTGATGGTGCCCTGTTGGTGTGATTGGTGCCCTGTTGGTGTGATGGTGCCCTGTTGGTGTGATGGTGCCCTGTTGGTGTGATGGTGCCCTGTGGTGGTGGTGTGATGGTGCCCTGTTGGTGTGATGGTGCCCTGTTGGTGTGATGGTGCCCTGTTGGTGTGATGGTGCCCTGTTGGTGTTGATGTGATGGTGCCCTGTTGGTGTTGATGTGATGGTGCCCTGTTGGTGTGATGGTGCCCTGTTGGTGTGATGGTGCCCTGTTGGTGTGATGGTGCCCTGTTGGTGTGATGGTGCCCTGTTGGTGTGATGGTGCCCTGTTGGTGTGATGGTGCCCTGTTGGTGTGATGGTGCCCTGTTGGTGTGATGGTGCCCTGTTGGTGATGGTGCCCTGTTGGTGTTGGTGTGATGGTGCCCTGTTGGTGTGATGGTGCCCTGTTGGTGTGATGGTGCCCTGTTGGTGTGATGGTGCCCTGTTGGTGTTGGTGTGATGGTGCCCTGTTGGTGTGATGGTGCCCTATGGTGTGATGGTGCCCTGTTGGTGTGATGGTGCCCTGTTGGTGTTGGTGTGATGGTGCCCTGTTGGTGTGATGGTGC
This sequence comes from Dallia pectoralis, assembly GCA_029465975.1. Taxonomy (NCBI): domain Eukaryota; kingdom Metazoa; phylum Chordata; class Actinopteri; order Esociformes; family Umbridae; genus Dallia; species Dallia pectoralis. The sequence goes on from CM055736.1 coordinate 19,027,614, forward strand.
CCTATGGTGTGATGGTGCCCTGTTGGTGTGATGGTGCCCTGTTGGTGTTGGTGTGATGGTGCCCTGTTGGTGTTGGTGATGGCGCCCTGTTCCTTAGAGCTGAGCCTTCAGTCTCAATAACGTCACAGTAGCAAGAACATTTTTTGTTTGAATAGGAGGGGCAAAACTGAGTGTGAGATGGAGAGAGAGGATGACATGCTGGCCTGGGGTGAATTAATAGGTTGTAAAAGCAGGTGGAAGACGCTTGATATCGGTGTCATTAAACATACGCGCACATGTACACACACACACACACACACACACACACACATGTACACACACACGTACACAGACACACACACACACCTTGACAATGGAACCTGATAGTGGACACTGCTCTCATGGGGCTTCCTGGCTGCTGGCCCACTCACTCCTCTGCTAACAACCTACCTGACACAGCTCAGGTTTCATTAAGTGTGTGTGTGTGTGTGTGTGTGTGTGTGTGTGTGTGCGCGTCCCTGTTGTGAATGGTTACCTGATCATGTCAGCGGTGCTCTAACGAGGAGACGTGTCATGCTGTGTCTTTATTGTCAGGCTGAGTGTTCGTGTGTGAGTGTTCGTGCGTGTGTGTTCATGTGTGTGGATGGTTTGGATTGGAGCTATGTAATCAGCAGAGTGGTGCTTGAGGACAAACACAAGTGACAGTTTTCGTCTCCTCTTTCATGTTCTTCTCCTATATTCCCTCCGCCATCTCCTCCCTTATTTCCACCATCTACTCATTCATTCCCTCCATCTTCTCCTTTATCTCCTCCTCAACTCCTCCTTCATTCCCTCTTCATCTCCTCCTTTACTTCCACCTCCACCTCATCTTCCAAACTCTTTTTACACCCTCTTGATCTTTCCGAATCATGTCCTCTTTTTTCCACATGTGTTTAATTGATGCCCTAAATTAAAATTGAAGCTAAGGGGCGCCCTGCACTCCCCAAAAACTGTCCAATACAAAACAAAAAAACACAATTTCCTCTAAATACATCTGTTTATTTACATTTCAGAAGAACTCTTCACATGATCGTTGAAAACCGTGGCCTTCTATTAAAGTATAAGTACTAGGTCCAGAGCCCAGTTCTGTCAGTACCGCTCTAGCAGGTCCAGAGCCCAGGTCTGTCAGTACCGCTCTAGCAGGTCCAGGGCCCAGGTTTGTCAGTACCGCTCTAGCAGGTCCAGAGCCCAGGTCTGTCAGTACCGCTCTAGCAGGTCCAGGGCCCAGGTCTGTCAGTACCGCTCTAGCAGGTCCAGAGCCCAGGTCTGTCAGTACTGCTCTAGCAGGTCCAGGGCCCAGGTCTGTCAGTACTGCTCTAGCAGGTCCAGAGCCCAGGTCTGTCAGTACTGCTCTAGCAGGTCCAGGGCCCAGGTCTGTCAGTACTGCTCTAGCAGGTCCAGGGCCCAGGTCTGTCAGTACCGCTCTAGCAGGTCCAGAGCCCAGGTCTGTCAGTACCGCTCTAGCAGGTCCAGAGCCCAGGTCTGTCAGTACTGCTCTAGCAGGTCTAGAGCCCAGGTCTGTCAGTACCGCTCTAGCAGGTCCAGGGCCCAGGTCTGTCAGTACCGCTCTAGCAGGTCCAGAGCCCAGGTCTGTCAGTACTGCTCTAGCAGGTCCAGAGCCCAGGTCTGTCAGTACCGCTCTAGCAGGTCCAGGGCCCAGGTCTGTCAGTACCGCTCTAGCAGGTCCAGAGCCCAGGTCTGTCAGTACTGCTCTAGCATTTCCAGAGCCCAGGTCTGTCAGTACCGCTCTAGCAGGTCCAGGGCCCAGGTCTGTCAGTACCGCTCTAGCAGGTCCAGAGCCCAGGTCTGTCAGTACTGCTCTAGCAGGTCCAGGGCCCAGGTCTGTCAGTACCGCTCTAGCAGGTCCAGAGCCCAGGTCTGTCAGTACTGATCTAGCAGATGTAAATGTTGAAGACCGAAGGACTGAGTTTCCAAGGCAAAGGCTCCACTCAATTTGAATCCTACTAATAGATATTGTGTCATCATTTTTACCACTTTAAATAACATGTTTTAACAGTGCCGATGCCAAAAAGTCATTTTTGTTCTTGTAGGTTCATAAAGTAAAGAAATGTTTTTGAATTATTTTGTCGGGAATGTTTATCTATCAGGGTGTGTGTAAATATAAAATTCAGTGGAATGTTTGGTATGGATCCAATTAGCCTTTTACTACGAAAGAACTTGTTCACTCTTTCTCGCCACCTCTGTGTTTCACTGTGATGACTGCCCTCTAGAGGACAGAAAACCAACAGTGTTCAGACTAGCCAAAAGTGAATTCCACATACCAATACAATACTGTACTGTGCTTGAGTAGATCTAACTCCCTTGTCCCCAGGGCTCCCTTGTAAAAAAGTTTTGACCATCTCAATGGGACATCTCCTGGTAAAATAAAGGATAAATAAAAAGAAAGAAACTATAAATTGCACACACACACACGCACGCACGCACGCACGCACGCACACACACACACACACACACACACACACACACACACACACACACACACACACACACACACACACACACACACACACACACACACACACACACACACACACACACACACACACACACACACACACACACACACACACACACACACACACACACACACACACACACACACACACACACACACACACACACACACACACACTGCAGATGGGAAGGTGATTGTATGCCAGTGATATAGGACGTTTACACATTTACGCTGTAAATCAACCAGTGTTCCTTCATGCATTATTCATGAGGACTAATCAATTATGAAACTAATCGTAAACCAACACCAGTCTGGTTGGTTTGTGGTTGCCTGGTAACTATGTCCCATTTTAAATGCCATCATTGTTGCCGGTAACCAGAGTGCCCACATTACCCAGAGTGCTGTGTTGGTGGTGGGGAGTAAATAAACAGTGTGTGGTGCTGTATGTGTGTGTTATGTGTTTTTGCATGTGTACGTAAATGAGTCTGTGTGTGTTCAGTTTTGCTTATGCACACACACTGTCATGTGTGTACATACACATCCATTACGTCACATCCCCTACATACACATCCATTATGTCACATCCCCTACATACACATCCATTGTGTCACATCCCCTACATACACATCCATTACGTCACATCCCCTACATACACATCCATTACATCACATCCCCTACATACACATCCATTACGTCACATCCCCTATATACACATCCATTACATCACATCCCCTACATACACATCCATTATGTCACATCCCCTACATAAACATCCATTACGTCACATCCCCTATATACACATCCATTACGTCACATCCCCTACATACACATCCATTACGTCACATCCCCTACATACACATCCATTACGTCACATCCCCTATATACACATCCATTACGTCACATCCCCTACATACACATCCATTACATCACATCCCCTACATACACATCCATTACATCACATCCCCTACATACACATCCATTACGTCACATCCCCTACATACACATCCATTAAGTCACATCCCCTACATACACATCCATTACGTCACATCCCCTACATACACATCCATTACGTCACATCCCCTATGTACACATCCATTGTGTCACATCCCCTACATACACATCCATTACGTCACATCCCCTACATACACATCCATTACGTCACATCCCCTACATACACATCCATTACGTCACATCCCCTACATACACATCCATTACGTCACATCCCCTACATACACATCCATTACGTCACATCCCTTGCAACAGAGGTGTCAAACCGATTCCATGAAGATGATGAATTAGCAACAACCCTTATAAGACATTAGAACATGTAGGATTTATTTTGCCAGTACTGGAGCAAAAGGCGTGAGTAGTTGGGCCTCTTTACATACTCAAAAATGTGTTTACTAAGACCTTTTGTACTCAAACAGAGAACGCTGACAACAGAACACATTAAAGACAGCTTAACAATTTCAACATCACTCTCTCCTCAAAACAACTACAGTTACAGGAGATAAACAGCGCTTGTAATGACGTTGTGTTTTTTAAAGATGTGTGTGTGTGTGTGTGGGTCAGCTTGTAAATATCCTGTGTGTCTGTAAAATTAAGTGTGAAGGGTTCTTGTAGCCTTCTCCGGAGTGACCTGGGAAAATAACCTCACCGAGGGTCGCTATCTGGTACACATCCTGCTACCGGTGAGAAATCTGTGCTGCGTTTGCATGTACGTGCTTTACTGTAGTAAAATATAGTGTTGTTTAGACTTGGAGGTAGAAAGGTAGCTGATAGATTGGGAAAGAGGGAGGATAGAAGTGAACACGGGATGCAGGTCTATTTTGGAAAGAGTGTGATGGTGGAGGTGTGAACTATTGGATGGACCAGAGCGGTCAGAGTAAAGGTGGGAGGACATGAGGTAATGTGTTTTAGAGAAGGCTTCAGGAGGAGGAGGCTGCAGGAGAGGTCAGGGGGAGGCTGCAGGAGAGGCCAGGGGGAGGGTGGGTCAGGAGGAGGCTGCAGGAGAGGCCAGGGGGAGGCTGCAGGAGAGGCCAGGGGGAGGGTGGGTCAGGAGGAGGCTGCAGGAGAGGCCAGGGGGAGGGTGGGTCAGGAGGAGGCTGCAGGAGAGGCCAGGGGGAGGGTGGGTCAGGAGGAGGCTGCAGGAGAGGCCAGGGGGAGGGTGGGTCAGGGGAGGCGGAGGCTTGGGGAAACGGTGTGCACCGTGTGACCAGACCACAGGTTCCTTCCTGGCCTCCATGAGAACCAGGAAGTGAGAACCAGGAAGTGGCCTGTAATATTATTGTGGCTAACAGGAAATGCAGACGTCTTATGTAGGGGGTGGGGAGAATGGGGAGGGTGAAGGGGGGGTGGCAGAGTGTGTATGTTTTGGTGTGTGGGATCGGGCGAAGCTAGTCTGCATCAGTAAACAGTGGTCGCTTGTCCACCAACAACCTGGCCAAGGTCCAGCACAATACAATATGACAGCACTGAGCTGACTCCAGGTCCAGCACAATACAATATGACGGCACTGAGCTGACTCCAGGTCCAGCACAATACAATATGACGGCACTGAGCTGACTCCAGGTCCAGCACAATACAATATGACGGCACTGAGCTGACTCCAGGTCCAGCACAATACAATATGACGGCACTGAGCTGACTCCAGGTCCAGCACAATACAATATGACGGCACTGAGCTGACTCCAGGTCCAGCACAATACAATATGACGGCACTGAGCTGACTCCAGGTCCAGCACACTACAATATGACAGCACTGAGCTGACTGTCCAGCACAATACAACTCCAGGACTCCAGGTCCAGCACAATACAATATGACGGCACTGAGCTGACTCCAGGTCCAGCACAATACAATATGACAGCACTGAGCTGACTCCAGGTCCAGCACAATACAATATGACGGCACTGAGCTGACTCCAGGTCCAGCACACTACAATATGACAGCACTGAGCTGACTCCAGGTCCAGCACAATACAATATGACAGCACTGAGCTGACTCCAGGTCCAGCACAATACAATATGACAGCACTGAGCTGACTCCAGGTCCAGCACAATACAATATGACGGCACTGAGCTGACTCCAGACCCCAAAAAAGAAGCAAAGAACGTGTGATATGACTTCAGGATGTTTGTTGTGGAACATCAAGAAGTGCTAACCAACAGTTGTGACACAATTGGACCTGTAACCTCAGAAGCACTGGACCTGTAGTCTCATAAACACTGGACCTGTAGTCTCATAAACACTGGACCTGTAATCTCAGAAGCACTGGACCTGTAACCTCAGAAGCACTGGACCTGTAGTCTCATAAACACTGGACCTGTAGTCTCATAAACACTGGACCTGTAATCTCAGAAGCACTGGACCTGTAATCTCAGAAGCACTGGACCTGTAGTCTCAGAAGCACTGGACCTGTAATCTCAGAAGCACTGGACCTGTAGTCTCAGAAGCACTGGACCTGTAGTCTTAGAAGCACTGGACCTGTAGTCTCAGAAGCACTGGACCAGTAGTCTTAGAAGCCCCGGACCTGTAAAGTTTCAGAAGAACTGCACCTGTAGTCTAAGAACAACTGTAACTGTAGTTTCAGAATAACTGGATCTGTAGTTTCAGAATAACTGGATTTGTGGTTTAAGAAGCACTAGACCTGTAGTCTCAGAAGCACTGCGCCTGTAGTCTCAGATGCACTGTAGCTGACAGCTCCAATTGTTGCTAAATTTTCACAGCTGAAACTTCCTGACGATTTTTCTATTAGTTTTTTTCTTCTATTTTTTCTTTCCTCTCCCTTTGATTTTCTCTTTTTTTCTTTGTCTATTAGTTCAAAGAAGATCTGTCATTAACGGAAAGGCTTCATTGGCAGTAAACGTGAACACCCATTATGGTCAAAGCAAATACACAACAATCAATCAGATTTATTTTACTAAGCCCTTTTTTTACATCAGCTGTTGTTACAAAGCTCATATGCATATAGATTGAGACCAATTCAGCGATGACACAGATTGTATTTATCTCTCATTAAATCCATCTCGCCATTCCGTACCTATTTTCACGCCATCTGCTCAGGCTGACAAACTGGATGACAGTGAATGTAGAACATATTACTGAATGTCACACAGGATTTACTCGTCTGCTGAATGATCACAATTCCAAAGAAGAAAAACAGCGTGGACGTGATGAGTTCGTTTTTAAAACATCAAGATAAAAAAAATGCCTGGCCTTTTGAAAAACAGGCTTGACCGTTATCTTGTTGCGAGGCGTCCCTGGATTCAATGTTCTTCACTGCAAAATGAATAGATCATGAATGTAATCACAGTAGACTCACTATAGACGAAAGACCAATACACTGGACACAGTATGCATCCAGAAGTCTGTGTGTGTGTGTGTGTGTGTGTGTGTGTGTGTGTAATGATGGGGCACCCCACGCCACCTCACATGGACTATGGAGCATAAGGTTGCCTTGGGAACCCTTTCCTGTCCTCCCTCTTGTTTTTTCTTCCCTCCCTTGCTCCTCCCTTGCTCCTTCCTTGCTCCTCCCTTGCTCCTTCCTTGCTCCTCTGCCGACTCTCGCTCCCCGGCTCTCCCTATTTATCTATTTCATGTCTAAAAAGACAACCCCCTTCCAGACTACATGCATGTGCCAGTACACACACACACACACACACACAGGACTTTCCATAAGGATAATTAGGGCCTTGCCATATGTTTTCTGAAGCCTGGTTTTCTAACAACGTTCTGTTAGATTCGTGTTAGTCTGATTGCATGGATCTGGTTTATTGGCTCGTCAAGCAATTACAGAAAGGCTGCAGTTGCATCTCGTTTCCGCATTGACAGAAACAAGGCAGAAGATGTAATGAGGAATAGGTGTAATGAGGAATAGATGTAATGAGGAATAGATGTAATGAGGAATAGATGTAGTGAGGAATAGATGTAATGAGGAATAGATGTAGTGAGGAATAGATGTAATGAGGACTAGATGTAGTGAGGAATAGATGTAATGAGGAATAGGTGTAATGAGGAATAGATGTAATGAGGAATAGATGTAATGAGGAATAGGTGTAATGAGGAATAGATGTAGTGAGGAATAGATGTAATGAGGAATAGATGTAATGAGGAATAGATGTAATGAGGAATAGATGTAATGAGGAATAGATGTAGTGAGGAATAGATGTAATGAGGAATAGATGTAGTGAGGAATAGATGTAGTGAGGAATAGATGTAATGAGGAATAGGTGTAATGAGGAATAGATGTAATGAGGAATAGATGTAATGAGGAATAGGTGTAATGAGGAATAGATGTAGTGAGGAATAGATGTAATGAGGAATAGATGTAATGAGGAATAGATGTAATGAGGAATAGATGTAATGAGGAATAGATGTAGTGAGGAATAGATGTAATGAGGAATAGATGTAGTGAGGAATAGATGTAATGAGGAATAGATGTAGAGAGGAATAGATGTAGTGAGGAATAGATGTAATAAGGAATAGATGTAATGAGGAATAGATGTAATGAGGAATAGGTGTAATGAGGAATAGGTGTAATGAGGGAGATGAGTGTAAAGAGGAATAGGTGTAATGAGGAATAGATGTAATGAGGAATATATGTAATGAGGAATAGGTGTAATTAGGAATAGATGTAATGAGGGAGATTAATGTAAAGAGGAATACTTACTTGGTCCAGGGCCTCACTCATTCACTCACACACTCACACACACACACACGCTCACATGCTCTCCCACACGCTCACACACACGCTCACACACTCTGTGGTTGTTAGCCTTAATTGCATCCACACCTTAACACAGAGCTTATGTCATACTACAGGGTCGAACAAGACGTGTGAAAGAAAGCAGACAAGCCTCGGTAGAATGTGAATCAAGAGGAGAACCTTCGTTTCTTCTCCCACGCCTGCGGGGAGTTACTGCAAATGAGTCACAGCAATACAAATGAAAGACCAAGAATTCGGGAGTAGAGACAAAAAATGTCTATCATATACTTAGGGCCCTTAATATCGCGATTACGTGTGTGTGTTTGTGTCTGTGGTCTGCAAAAAAAAACTGGGTGTCTACTGCCCCCCTGTGGCCACTATAGAAAATAACTGATGTTGAAATTTAGCCGAGTTACACATCTGGACACCATCATTTGTTCTCAATACGGTTCAGAAACATAAAAAACAACCAGTTATCCGGGATCAAAGCCGAGATATGTTGAATTGACACCAGGAATCAGAGCGGGATAAAAGCCAAAGTGCTGAATAATGATAACAGGAAACCCAAACGTGTTGAGAGGAAGTCAAGTCAAGTCAACATGTGTGTGTCTGGCATGACCCCCCCTCATGACCCCCCCACCACAACCCAGGTGAACTCTGGGAAACCACTGTAGTATGTACGTATTAATTCACATCTGACTTCTATATTCCATTCTGTTGAACCGTTCATCTTTTGACCGACAAAGTCAGCTAGTTTTTAATCTGTTACTGGATTATATTCGGACACCTTGAACTAGTAAAACCTATGTAATCTGATCCAATTTCACAACTCTTTCATGTTTCATTTGTTCTCTCGAAACCAACCCAAGATGAAAGAAGAGAGTTGTGGTTTGTTGCATCAAGAGTGGAATGAGAGTACAATGGGATATGTGGACATTTGGGAAAAGGACAAAAACAGTATTGTTGTTCTGGGACAATGTAATGGGCAGCTGATCCAGAAGGGTGTGTTTGTTTCATCTAAACTGGTGCCTATGAGAACACCCACCTTGGAGCAAACCCCTGTCTGTTACAGCACAGTGTTCTGGATGTCTTAACCCCTGTCTGTTACAGCACAGTGTTCTGGATGTCTTAACCCCTGTCTGTTACAGCACAGTGTTCTGGATGTATTTACCCCTGTCTGTTACAGCACAGTGTTCTGGATGTCTTAACCCCTGTCTGTTACAGCACAGTGTTCTGGATGTCTTAACCCCTGTCTGTTACAGCACAGTGTTCTGGATGTCTTAACCCCTGTCTGTTACAGCACAGTGTTCTGGATGTCTTAACCCCTGTCTGTTACAGCACAGTGTTCTGTATGTATTAACCGATGTCTGTTACAGCACAGTGTTCTGGATGTATTAACCCGTGTCTGTTACAGCACAGTGTTCTGGATGTATTAACCCCTGTCTGTTACAGCACTGTGTTCTGGATGTATTAACCCCTGTCTGTTACAGCACAGTGTTCTGGATGTATTAACCCCTGTCTGACTGTTATAGCACAGTGTTCTGGATGTATTAACCCCTGTCTGTCTGTCTGTTACAGCACAGTGTTCTGGATGTATTAACCCCTGTCTGTCTTTTACAGCACAGTGTTCTGGATGTGTTAACCCATGTCTGTCTGTCTGTCTGTCTGTCTGTTACAGCACAGTGTTCTGGATGTATTAACCCCTGTCTGTCTGTCTGTCACATTGTCCAGAGTGAGGGTTGTAATCCAGATGTGATCAGCTCAGGTCATGTGAGTTTGTTGTGTACTGTTACCATGTTTATTATTCTGTGGGGTTTCCTACAGTCATTTCCTGTTGGTGTAGCTCCTACTGCACTCATTGGAGTGTATGTTTCCTCCAAACAGACTTAGGGCAGCTAAGTATTTATTATTATATGAGAAAAAAACACAGTCTTACTGAGGGAGTGTTCTACAAACCGAGAGATGCATGATAAACATTGCTAATAAGCTATCCATGCACACGTAAATTTTTTCTTTTGGGGGGTGTTTAGATTAATATGGTCTGTCGGCCAATTGAAAGTGAGAATTTGCAATGTAAATGAATCAATAAATAAATTATTGAAACTAGGTACAACAGAGAGGAAGGGTTTTAGCGATTGATCTTAAGTTTTCTGTCTGCTTACCTGACCTTTGTTCACCATTGACCTCACATTTACGCTTCATAATTTCCTGTTTGTGTGCGTCTCCGTGCGTTCTTGTGCGTGTGCGCGAGCGGGTGGGTTTTCTATTGTAAAAGAGACAGAAAATATTTTGTGAGGGAAAAATTGGGGGCCGAGTGTGCCACTAGAGGGTGCTGTTGTCAATCGTTTCTTTAAAGTATAGCAAGAGTAAGGGTTTTCTATTATTCACCAACAGTAATGCATCTTTCTGATATACCAACAGTAATGTTTCTCTATGAGAAACCAACAGCAACGATTTTTCATGATAAATCGACAGCAATGTTTTTCTATGTTAAACTAACACTGCTTTATGATTTATCTATATCTATATGATATATCAGCACTAATGTATCTATATGATATACCAGCACTAATGTATCTATATGATATACCAGCACTAATGTATCTATATGATATATTAGCACTAATGTATCTATATGATATACCAGCACTAATGTATCTATATGATATATCAGCACTAATGTATCTATATGATATACCAGCACTAATGTATCTATATGATATACCAGCAGTAATGTATCTATATGATATATCAGCAGTAATGTATCTATATGATATACCAGCACTAATGTATCTATATGATATACCAGCACTAATGTATCTATATGATATACCAGCACTAATGTATCTATATGATATACCAGCACTAATGTATCTATATGATATACCAGCACTAATGTATCTATATGATATATTAGCACTAATGTATCTATATGATATACCAGCACTAATGTATCTATATGATATATTAGCACTAATGTATCTATATGATATACCAGCACTAATGTATCTATATGATATACCAGCACTAATGTATCTATATGATATATCAGCAGTAATGTATCTATATGATATACCAGCACTAATGTATCTATATGATATACCAGCACTAATGTATCTATATGATATACCAGCACTAATTTATCTATATGATATACCAGCACTAATGTATCTATATGATATACCAGCACTAATGTATCTATATGATATATCAGCAGTAATGTATCTATATGATATATCAGCACTAATGTATCTATATGATATACCAGCACTAATGTATCTATATGATATATCAGCAGTAATGTATCTATAATATGATATATCAGCAGTAATGTATCTATATGATATATCAGCACTAATGTATCTATATGATATACCAGCACTAATGTATCTATATGATATACCAGCACTAATGTATCTATATGATATACCAGCACTAATTTATCTATATGATATACCAGCACTAATGTATCTATATGATATATCAGCACTAATGTATATATATGATATACCAGCACTAATGTATCTATATGATATACCAGCACTAATTTATCTATATGATATACCAGCACTAATGTATCTATATGATATACCAGCACTAATGTATCTATATGATATATCAGCACTAATGTATCTATATGATATACCAGCACTAATGTATCTATATGATATATCAGCAGTAATGTATCTATATGATATATCAGCAGTAATGTATCTATATGATATACCAGCAGTAATGTATCTATATGATATATCAGCAGTAATGTATCCATATGATATACCAGCACTAATGTATCTATATGATATACCAGCACTAATGTATCTATATGATATACCAGCAGTAATATACTAATAAAACAATCATATTCTGAGTGAGGATCGATAATTAAGTGTTGTAGTTATGCACCCCCCCCTCCCCCACCCCAGACCCCCTGTAGTGTTTACAATGGAGGCTGCCACTAGTGGAGGTGTTGACAGATACATCAGCCAACATCAGGATCATCACACTGAGATCATTATGTGTGAAAATGATAGGCCGAGGTGAACTGCATGCTGGGCAACTTAACTGTCAGCCATCTTAGTCTTAAGAAGTGTTCACAAACTCTCCCCCACAGGTATTTGTAAGGTGTGTGTGTGTGTGTGTGTTGATTTGCCCCCAGGCAACGTCTCCCTGTGTGTCCGATAAGCCCGGCTCAGTAGGTGCAGATATTCCCTCGGTAAATGCTTGTGCACTAATTGGATGGAAACAAATTCCTCTGGAGTCATCGATCTGAACAAGGGGGTAAGAGGAATTGTGTGTGTGACAAAGGGAGAGCAAGAGAGAGTGTGTACGTGAAAGAAGTGTGCTTGTGAGGGGTTTGTGTGTGTGTGTGTGTGTGTGTGAGAGAGAGAGAGAGAGGGTGAGCATTGGCATAGCAGGGGTGCCATTGATCTAGTGCTCCTACAGGCTGCAGGTGTATCAGTACTCTGGTTTGCAGCCTAATGGCCACAGAAATGTCAGTATCCAGATCTATTCACAATCCCAATGTATGTTCTAATGTAAGACTCACAGAGCAACAGTGTTTTTCATATAACTTCACTAACTCGTACAGGGCAGTCCCAGTGTGACCAAGGGTGCTTACAGGGCAGTCCCAGTGTGACCAAGGGTGCTTACAGGGCAGTCCCAGTGTGACAGGGCAGTCCAAGGGTGCTTACAGGGCAGTCCCAGTGTGACCAAGGGTGCTTACAGGGCAGTCCCAGTGTGACCAAGGGTGTCCCAGTTACAGGGCAGTCCCAGTGTGACCAAGGGTGCTTACAGGGCAGTCCCAGTGTGACCAAGGGTGCTTACAGGGCAGTCCCAGTGTGACCAAGGGTGCTTAGAGGGCAGTCCCAGTGTGACCAAGGGTGCTTACAGGGCAGTCCCAGTGTGACCAAGGGTGCTTACAGGGCAGTCCCAGTGTAACCAAGGGTGCTTACAGGGCAGTCCCAGTGTGACCAAGGGTGCTTACAGGGCAGTCCCAGTGTAACCAAGGGTGCTTACAGGTCAGTCCCAGTGTGACAAAGGGTGCTTACAGGTCAGTCCCAGTGAGACAAAGGGTGCTTACAATATTATAGGTAACATGAAACCATCAAATCAGGCACTTCTACAACAAACACCATTTAATTCTGGTCTTGGAGGTCAGAAAGGCTTTGGTTTTGTTATCCTCTTGTTCTATTCAGCGAGTGAGAATGAAGAAACTTGCTATAATATATACTCTACAGCTTCGCTTAAAGCACCAGGGCCTGCTGGATAGTGCCTATTGTATGTTTTTCTATCAGTGACTAGCTAATGCTAGCTGTTTCTCCACTGTGACTATAGGGCCTAGAGGCTAATGCTGCTAATGAAACATTGATATAACCAGTCATCCAAAGTAAACGGCTCCTAATTGTGAAAGTGATAGATGTGCAGCGTTTGGTATTCGTGTGTGTGTGTGTGCGTGGTGTGTGTGTGTGTGTGCGTGTGTCTGTGGGCGCAGAAAGCGTTTCTGTGTTTAATTTGATTTTTTTCCTCTGATAAATGAGGATTGTCAAACTAATATATACTGTTCTGAACCATTGGAGTAAAGGGTTCACATTTATGTACAAATGAATCCAGAATCCTCCCACTAAAGCTCTAGAACCTTCCAAACACATGCAGTAATAGGTTTGTTCTCTGTTAGGTTAATGGAACGGCATCCAAACAGTGGAATGCCATGGCAACAGATAAGGCAAAGAAGCCACGAGGGAAAAATTGTGAATCTACTTATTTCAATCTCGGCAAACTGTGCCTGCAATTGCTCAATAATATCTTACATGTAGGATTCCACACACATTATTTTACTCTGTCAGGATAAAAGCGGTATATGATGTTTGTTGAGATGTTTGTGTCATTGTCATCTACTGCATTACATCTAAAAAATATGTTTTCTTGGTTTGCACAGCTACATACTTATACAAATGTTATTCTATCTACTGAGCTTATTTGGCCTTTGCTGAGAAAAGTAAAAATTGCGAATTTCTGGATCATTGAAGTGAAATAGACCATTAGAGTGAAATAGAGCATTGGAGTCAAATAGACCATTGGAGTCAAATAGACCATTGGAGTGAATTGGAATCTGTCCACTGAATCATCAAGTGTCCTTAACTCAAAACAAATGTAACTCCTGTTATTGTGATGGAACGTGGTGTTAAATGAAAATCTGACTAATTGACTTATTCTGTTTCTGAGACACAATCCTATAACAGGGTTGTTGTTTAAATTGATATTTCTATCCATGTATCTGATTGGTTCACAGTCATTGTAGTGGGTGGGAAGTGGGCCGGTCGGGTTCTTGATTGACTCATCTAACAGCTACATACAATGGAATATAAACAAGGTTTTGGATTGGCTCATCTAAAGACAGCTACATACACTGGAATATAAACAAGGGTTTGGATTGGCTCATCTAAAGACAGCTACATACAATGGAATATAAACAAGGTTTTGGATTGGCTCATCTAAAGACAGCTACATACACTGGAATATAAACAAGGGTTTGGATTGGCTCATCTAAAGACAGCTACATACAATGGAATATAAACAAGGGTTTGGATTGGCTCATCTAAAGACGGCTACATACAATGAAATATGAACAAGGGTTTGCAGCCAGCTATCAGTGGACACAGACTCTTATCACAGCTCACAAAAAGCCACAAAGCCCTCAGACAGGGCAATAATACAACTCAATGCATTTGTACTCTCTTGTGATTACTGTGAGGGTACACAAAGAGGGAAATGAATCCACAGATTTCCACAGGAAGTTGGGTGACCAGCTACACTGGCACGGGTAATTGCTTAACATTTGGGCATTAAGCTCAATCGAAAGACATTCAGTAGTTCAAATGTATTTCACTCAACTTTGATTTCCACGATGTGTGCATTCCATTTGACTTGATTTTACACTACCTACCTTGCAATTTTCCCAGAGTGCCTGGCCACACAAACGAATTACCACATATTACTATACTTTGAGTTAGCAACCGGGACACTGTTGTTTTATTCAGGTGTTAGTGCCGTAGAATTTACAGAGTGAATGTTATTCTTAAAATAAAATATGCACATTACGTATGTATTTTAAGGACTTTCTGTTGAAGCTGTGTTTTTTTCACAGTCATTTTGGAGGATAGTTCGATGGGGAGACGAGCCAAGATGCTAATCCAGTGGCCAGGTCTTCTGAGCACCGTGGCTCATTACCGGTCATGGTGGAGGACGACTAAAAATGAAAAGGTTACTCTCTTAATTGGCATCCTTTAAAGGGGCACAACTGCAAATTTCAGAAGTGCGTGAAAGTCCTCTGTCCTGGACTGCATATTATTTGTCATTACCTGAGTCATAAGCCTAATTAGATTGGCCTTTCTATTTGCAAAGTGAACTCATACGATCCAAGAGTGTAGCCTGCTAGACTCGACAAACTAGACTTGACTTTAATATAGAGAACAGACATGAATTTGGATTACAATTGAAATTCAAGTAAAGTTTGGAAATGAGATATTATGAGGAGAGTTTCTTAGGTGGATTCACATGAAGCATCTGTGAATACAGAAGAATGAGACTAGAGGCTGTATATGAAGCATCTGTGAATACAGAAGAATGAGACTAGAGGCTGTATATGAAGCATCTGTGAATACAGAAGAATGAGACTAGAGGCTGTATATGAAGCATCTGTGAATACAGAAGAATGAGACTAGAGGCTGTATATGAAGCATCTGTGAATACAAAACAATGAGACTAGAGGCTGTATATGAAGCATCTGTGAATACAGAAGAATGAGACTAGAGGCTGTATATGAAGCATCTGGGTAGTAGACTCTGAAGAGTTTAGCTTGAAGTCTCAGAGATCTCATTGTTGAGCTGTAGTTGTCAGGCTGCTCTGGCAACAAATCCCCCCTGAGGAAGACATTGAGATAACCAAGTAAATAGTATGAAAGGAGATGAGTGCGATTCCAGGCAATGTTTTGTACTTAACACAGACCCCAATGCCAAGATAGGTGATATATCTAGCAACTATGTTTGGTTACCGATGAGATTCTCCAATCACTACACTTTTAGAGAATAGTGTTCCAGTGGGTTCTTCAGCTGTACTCAAAATATAACACTTCATGACTCCAAAAGAACCATGTTTGTTAGGTTCCATGTAGAATTCTCTATGGAAAGAATTGTATATGGAACATAAAGTTGTTCTTCAAAAGATCCTCCCAGTAGAGGTTCTCCTTTTGAATAACCCTATACTGTTCTAAGTGTATGCTACCGTGATATTCAATTTTCTCGAGATTCTATTGTCAACGAAAATGCAGGGACTCCGAAGAACCACTGCTGCTAAATTTGTCATATAGCTCAGCCAAAATGGATGAAAAAAGAAATTCAGCATTGGATTTACTACAGAGCCAAACAAAAAAATCCATTCACATTAAATTTTGGCATTTTTCTACACTATAAAAAGAAAAAGATCAGGGGCGACTGAAACTATCCAGGAACACCAATAGGTTTTTCAAGGAAAAAAATGTAGGCACATCTTTCCATAAACACTTTTGAAAGTTTTCTCAAGGAACTCAAAACCACAGCGTTCCTGCAAAGGTTATTTAAGGAACCATTAAGAAGGGGTTCTTTGAATAGCTATTTTGAAGAGATCTCCAGGGAACTTTTAGGGGTACACTCAGAGTTTCAATTTAAAGAACCCCTACAATACTCTTTTTTTAACCTTTTTACAGTGTATATGGAGCCAGAGAGAGGTACTTTTTGACAGCCAGTTGAACACTTAATGAGAGCAATTCCATTACTCATACAAATGTGGTATTTGTGTTGTTGTACCCCTTTAATGAGCCACTTAATTGGCTTCCTTCCTTTAATCAGGCCGAGGAAGAGGAGACGGGAGGCGATAGGTCTTGCTTGGAATGACAAAATGCCAGGTAGGAGTGCCCCACCTCTCTTGATTGGAAATGTCAGGCCGTCGCTGTCTCAATGGGGGAGGAAGAGCCGAGAAGGACGCAGAGATGGGGACAAGATGGGGATGACTGTGAGGGTTGTGTGTGTGTGTAACTACTCTTTAGGATGGAGGAAGATGGGTAAGATTGATGGGGGTGTTTGTGTGTGTGTATGTGTTTGTGTGTGTGTGTGTTTGTCATCACTAGCCTTTTCAGTAGGAGGTTGGACCCTGTAATTACATCCACTGTGAAAAGGTTAACTTTAAGAGAGACAAACTGATTACAAGACGGAAATGAACCTACTCACACACAAGCACACACAACCGCACACTCACAGACACACAAATGCTCACTCACAGCATGCAGAATGAACTGGCTGAACTGAAGAAAAAGAAGTGAAAGACAAAATAAGATGAGATGTGAGTGAGAAGTGTGAAAGAGTAAGAGTCAGATAAATGACTGATAGTCATAGAGAAACAGTTACATTTTTTAAAATTTTGCTCTTGTGTGTGTATATGTGTGTAGCCTTCACAGCTGTCACTATCAGTCATCAGTATGGTTGTAAATGTGTGTAGCCTTCACAGCTGTCACTATCAGTCATCAGTATGGTTGTATATGTGTGTAGCCTTCACAGCTGTCACTATCAGTCATCAGTATGCTTGTATATGGGTGTAGCCTTCACAGCTGTCACTATCAGTCATCAGTATGGTTGTATATGTGTGTAGCCTTCACAGCTGTCACTATCAGTCATCAGTATGCTTGTATATGTGTAGCCTTCACAGCTGTCACTATCAGTCATCAGTATGGCTGTATATGTGTGTAGCCTTCACAGCTGTCACTATCAGTCATCAGTATGCTTGTAAATGTGTGTAGCATTCACAGCTGTCACTATCAGTCATCAGTATGCTTGTATATGTGTGAAGCCTTCACAGCTGTCACTATCAGTCATTAGTATGGCTGTATATGTGTGTAGCCTTCACAGCTGTCACTATCAGTCATCAGTATGCTTGTATATGTGTAGCCTTCACAGCTGTCACTATCAGGTATTAGTATGGCTGTATATGTGTGTAGCCTTCACAGCTGTCACTATCAGTCATCAGTATGCTTGTATATGGGTGTAGCCTTCACAGCTGTCACTATCAGTCATCAGTATGGCTGTATATGTGTGTAACCTTCACAGCTGTCACTATCAGTCATCAGTATGGTTGCCATTTTGCGATCAAGAACAGCCATTGGCCCTGTAGTTGCATCTCAACTCTTACATCTTCGTTCTTGCACTTGCTTTTTTCTCCATCTCTCCTCTCTTCTTTCTATCCCTGCCATCATTATACCTCTCTCTCTCTCTCTCTCTCTCTCTCTGTCTCGCTCTCTCTCTCTCTCTCTCTCTCTCTCTCTCTCTCTATCTCTCTCTCTCTCTCACTCTCTTCCCTTCTCTGGAAGAACTCACCCATAAACCAACCCACTCACAGCCTCCTAAGAACGGACTAGATAAGAGAATGCTTTCACTCTGCTTCAGCTCATTCTTTTTAAAAATATTTTTTTATTTAACCTTCATTTAACCAGGGAGGCCGATTGAGAACAAATTCTCATCTCAACTTTCTTCCCTCCATCTCTCCGCAGGTTGAGTGAAAAACAAACATGTTTACATTTTCCCCCTGATTTACAGGCGAGTGAAATAAATGTCACATAGATCATATTCATATGTTTCTCCCGGGCGGCAACAGGGGTCGACTGTTGACTGAGATGACGGTGAAGCTGCCAATATGTTGGTGCTGTTGGACGGGTAGACATATTGGTGTTGTCTGTTCTGTGACAGGAAAAATAACTGTTTACACTCACACACACACACACACACACACACACACACGTTAGGTTACGTTAACAGACACAAAACAGTTGCAGAAACTCGGTTGTGGTTTGGTGCTCCCACCGGCAGGTGATAGATTTGGGCAGCGTGGTGTTTCACAGTCCGGGGGGGGAATGGAAGTGATGGCAGACCTCCACGGACTGAGTTGTCTGGTAAATTAATACTGACACTGATTGAGTTAAATAAGGGTATTATTGTTGAGTTTGTGTGTGTGTGTGTGTGTGCGAAACCCTCCGATTCCCTTTCTACAAAGAATTACTGAACTCACAGGTCGTTAATACCAGTATCAATAACCCCCTCCCCCCCACCACCCCACTCCAGGGACCGTTTCTGCGGCGCCGTCCATAATTGGTTCTGAGGGTGTTTTTGAAAAATAACACTTAAATAAATTCTTAATTTGCAGGCAAACATTTGAAGAGTGCCTGAGGGGGATTTGGAGTCTTAGAAGTTAAGCAGTCTTCACTCTATTGGACATTAAGCAATATGTCTTTACCGACCAGCACGCAGACCGTCACGCAGACCGGCACACAGATCTACGCGCAGACCGTCGGGCAGACCAGCACAGGGGTGTCCAACTGATTTGTCCGGGCGCCCTGGTGGTTCTTAAGATGTCCAGAAGCTGCATCGAAAACATACTCTCTATGACTGTCACAACAGTTTTAGAAAACATTAAATTGTATTTGTTTACAGTCGGGTGATTATTAGCAAGTTGGACAAGAAAATGTATCAGTATCGGTCTGTTTATCGTTTAGTGGGGCTCTTTGTTTTTTGGACGTACATTGAGTTGTCATCTTGCACAGGTCACAAGCCTGGCACTTGTTTCCTTGTGTAGGTAATGGATGTCTCAGAGAGCAGCATGTTCCCCTGACTTTCCCCCCCAGGTCGAGACACATCGTGGGGGTCTGCTAGACCTCAGAGGGTCTCCATGTCATCTCCGTCTCATCAAGACCTGGGAACAGACAGGGGTTCCATGGTGGCTGAGTATTTTAGGGGCTATAATTAAGCAGTACGGCACTGAGGGACATCTACACCAGCATAACAATTGAGCATTGACCTAGCTGTATCGGACGTGGCGTATTGGACCTGGCGTATTGGCCCTGGCGTATTGGACGTGGCGTATTGGCCGTGGCGTATTGGACCTGGCGTATTGGACGTGGACGTGGCGTATTGGACGTGGCGTATTGGACCTGGCGTATTGGACCTGGCGTATTGGCCGTGGCGTATTGGACCTGGCGTATTGGCCGTGGCGTATTGGCCGTGGCGTATTGGCCGTGGCGTATTGGCCGTGGCGTATTGGCCGTGGCGTATTGGACGTGGCGTATTGGCCGTGGCGTATTGGACCTGGCGTATTGGCGTATTGGACGTGGCGTATTGGCCGTGGCGTATTGGACGTGGCGTATTGGCCGTGGCGTATTGGCCGTGGCGTATTGGACCTGGCGTATTGGCCGTGGCGTATTGGACCTGGCGTATTGGACGTGGCGTATTGACCTGGCGTATTGGACGTGGCGTATTGGACGTGGCGTATTGGACGTGGCGTATTGGACCTGGCGTATTGGACGTGGCGTATTGGACCTGGCGTATTGGACCTGGCGTATTGGACCTGGCGTATTGGACGTGGCGTATTGGACCTGGCGTATTGGCCGTGGCGTATTGGACCTGGCGTATTGGACCTGGCGTATTGGACCTGGCGTATTGGCCGTGGCGTATTGGACCTGGCGTATTGGACGTGGCGTATTGGACGTGGCGTATTGGACGTGGCGTATTGGACCTGGCGTATTGGACCTGGCGTATTGGACCTGGCGTATTGGCCTGGCGTATTGGACGTGGCGTATTGGACGTGGCGTATTGGACGTGGCGTATTGGACGTGGCGTATTGGACGTGGCGTATTGGACGTGGCGTATTTGAATTTTAACTGAGCTCTGACATCCGCTTTAAATGGGTTTTTGTGTTGATCTTCTCTCCCATCTCGCTAGATTTATCTTTTTCCGTAATTCCAGCTCTCCCTCTGTCTCTCTCCATCTCTCCCTCTCTCAATCTTGTTCTCTCTCTCTCGTTCCATCTCTCCTATTGCAATGCAAACACGTTCAGCAGGTTAAAGTTTGAGAAAAAAGGGATATTTACTTTCCAAGCAGATTCTTGTTGGATACAGAACCTAGAGCCTTTTATTAACATCTACAAACTTCCCAGTATTCACATGTATTTTCTGACAGCCACACTTATTGTTGTAAAAATCGCTCTGACGCTTTTCCTTTGAGTGTAAAAATAGAAAAGATTCTTTTGCTGGAAGAAAGTTAACCGATGGTATTTAATGGTAGCATGATCTTAGAGTCTCACTTCGTTATTTAATGTTTGTCCAGCGGGAATTAAACATCTTTGGGTGATGTCACGACTCCCTCCGAAGCTGCCGCATCAACATTGGCGGTCCTCGTCACCGGAGGTCCTCGTCACCGGTGGTCCTCGTCACCGGGGGTCCTCGTCATCGGCCTTCTAGGCAACCCCTTCCATCATTCCATATTTCTCATGTTTTGTCTTGTCTTGTCTTGTCTTGTTAACGTACACACCAGGTTCTCAACCCCTCATCATGACCGTATATATATACCCTCTGATTTCACCATGTCTTTGTGTGTTATTGTCCCAGTTACGTGTTGACTGTATAGTTAGAGACCGCTCTGTGTAGCGTGTAATAGAGTATTTTTGTTTTATTGAGCGACTATACTAAGATCGCTGTAGTTGAGGTGAGATATAGTTCCAGTCTGCATCAGTTTATTGGCTATGTTCTGAATACAAGTGATTTTATCTGGCTTCTGTGTCCTCATCTCTCTTCCTACATCGTCACAGGTGAAGTAAAATAAAAAGTCAGTATGTGTAGTGAAGGAGGTGAATGTGTGAGGTAAGAGATTAGCTTGGCAAATAATAAGGCTTAATAAGTTGATGGCATTAAGTGAGGGCTAAGATTTGGAGGTGCTGTACAATTAAACCAAATACAGGTATTTTATATCACCACAAGATGTATCGGAAAGAGAAACCGTCATCCAAAATTACCGTTGGGGGGAGGTGAATTAATAACAGTTTGTTCATGTCAACCCCAGAGGGATTTGTAAACCTACTCCCTCCTCAAACCGCTTCTAAAAATCTGAATTATTTCAGATACTTCAACTTCCATTTGGTCTTAATTAGAGGGTGTAAAGGAGAGTGTGAGGGTAGGAAGGGAGGAAGAGAGAGGGAGAAATGGACGGAGAAGGACAGAACTCCTGGGAAATAAGAGCTCTGCTCTGGACCTACGTGTGCCCTCTGTCCACTCTGGTTTGTACATCCTATCTAGTCTGTCACAATGGTTCTAGTGGACACAGGAGAACAAGGCTCTAACACTACACTGTCATCTGAGTTGTGTGTGCGCGTTCGTGTGCTCATTGTGTATGACCCTCATCCGGGGTTCTTCAGCTGATCTAGGATATGTCATCTAATCTAGGATATGTCAGCTGATCTAGGATATGTCATCTAATCTAGGATATGTCCTCTAATCTAGGATATTTCAGCTGATCTAGGATATGTCATCGGATCTAGGATATGTCATCTTATCTAGGATGTCAGCTGATCTAGGATATGTCACCTGATCTAGGATATGTAATCTGATCTAGGATATGTCAGCTGATCTAGGATATGTAATCTGATCTAGGATATGTCATCTGATCCAGGGTTTGACAGCTGATCTAGGATATGTCATCTGATCTAGGATATGTCATCTGATCCAGGGTTTGTCAGCTGATCTAGGATATGTCATCTGATCTAGGATATGTCATCTGATCTAGGATATGTCATCTAATCTAGGATATGTCCTCTAATCTAGGATATTTCAGCTGATCTAGGATATGTCATCGGATCTAGGATATGTCATCTTATCTAGGATATGTCAGCTGATCTAGGATATGTCACCTGATCTAGGATATGTAATCTGATCTAGGATATGTCAGCTGATCTAGGATATGTAATCTGATCTAGGATATGTCATCTGATCCAGGGTTTGACAGCTGATCTAGGATATGTCATCTGATCTAGGATATGTCATCTGATCAAGGGTTTGTCAGCTGATCTAGGATATGTCATCTGATCTAGGATATGTCATCTGATCTAGGATATGTCATCTGATCTAGGATATGTCATCTGTTCTAGGATATGTCAGCTGATCCAGGGTTTGTCAGCTGATCTAGTACAAAGTACGAATAACATACTAAGGAGAAAGACGAGGTTTTGCTGGAAATAACACATCTTGTCATGAGCACGAAGGAAAAACAAAGAAGACCGGTCCAACTGAAACACAAGGGGAAGTCATACATTATTTTTATTTTGTCCCCAGCTGACAACCGTGGGTCACATTCGATTAGTTGCAGAGGGAGGGAGAGGAGCCGCTGGATTGGACCAGGCATTAGCGAATGAGTGGTCAGCCAGGGTTTCACCAGCCAGATCTAACACGGCCTTGTTTCCTGACCTCCCGCTGTTATTGCAGTGGGCTACAGGAGATCCGAGACAGCTTCCACCGTACCGATCTGCGTTCACAGTCTCACCGGCGAGACTGTCTCTCTGATTGGAAATGTGGGACAGGAAATGTGGGACAGGAAATGTGGGACAGGAAATGTGGGACAGGAAATGTGGGACAGGAATTGTGGGACAGGTGGAGTTGCAGACCTCAACACACGCTTGTGTTTAAGTGTGACAGAGAGAGTTGTAGACAGGTGAAGAAATTACCAAACAACCATCGCTATGGCGGCGGCTACGCAACCTGTTGTCATGGCGACGACGTGGAAGCAATATGTCAAAACTGTCAGGAAATGTAATTGAAAAAAATATATATATATCACAGACTTCTCTGCTGAATAGCAAACAACCGTTTTTATTAAGAAATAATTGTCCTAGACATTCAAGGTCTACAGGCTTAAAGGACATGTGGTTAGTCTGTCTAACCTTTACCGTGGCTCTATCCCAAATGCTCACTATATCTCTTTAGTGCACTATTTGTTACTGTGTCCCAATAGGACTCTGGTCAGGAGACATGGTGTCATTTGGTATGCATGCTGTGTCTGGGATATGGTCCTAAGTCTGAGTCACAGCCGGCCTAAAGCGCCTCGTCAGACCAACACAAGCTGCCCTAATTTGGCCACAAACAGACTGCTCTCCTGTGGAACAATATTGAATACGGGTATGTCAGGAACCAAGAGAGTCACACACACACACACACACACACACACACACACACACACACACACACACACACACACACACACACACACACACACACACACACACACACACACACACACACACACACACACACACACACACACACACACACACACACACACACACACACACACACACACACACACACACACACACACACACACACACACACACACACACACACACACACACACACACACACACACACACACACACACACACAGACTCACACACACACAATATGGCAGTGAATTGAATGTCAGGAACCAGAAGGCTGTTCATGTTTTGCTGTCCAGCAGCTCTGCCAACCAATATAACATTTCCCTGTTTCATTCTAGATGAAATGCAACAGGGCTTGCTGTGGTAATGAACAGAGAAGCCAAGAGATGGGTTTTGATGAAAGAGGTGTTAGAATGAAAACAAATACAACACTGTCTTTTCGAGAAGTTGTATTGCCTTTGACAGAATGCGCGCAAAACTACCTGTCTGTGGGAATCCCTTTCCTTTTACTGTTTTTTTAGTAATTTTGTCTTTTAATCTTATTCCTGTGCCCTATGGTTTGTTATGCTGATATCCTTGAACTGCTATATTTTCCCTTTGGATCCCACAGTCCTGCGGTGACAGCGTATAGCCTCTAAGCTAGGATTTTCTCATTGCTAAGGATTTACAGTTCGACCCGGCCACATTGTGATTTCTTCTGGCCCTCAACATTTCCCTCCGTTTCCTTCAGCCAATCAGAGACCATTAACCCTGTTCGGCCGTGATCAGTAACCAATGAATAAGTAATACTGCAGTTTAGTTAGCGCGGAAGCTGCCGGAAGGTGCACTGCTATGGGGATTCATGTGGACATTAATTTGACACCTATCTACACATCATTGCGGACCAGGTACACCCCTGCGGGGAAATGATATTCTCTGATGACAGTGGCCTTTTTTTAGCAGGATAATGCACCCTGTCACATTGCAAACACTGCTTGAAGTGAACATGATGAAGAGTTCAAGGTGTTACCCCGGCCTCTATATTGTGCATCTGTGATATGTGCCAGCCAACAAGACCACTGCAACTTACAGGACCAACAGCAAGTTGGGCAGGTGGTAATAATGTTTATATTACTGTCATCACTCATCTTGATGAGCTGAGACACACAGCTGCTCAACCACCCACACACACACACACACACACACAATCAAACACACACACACACACACACACACACACACACACACACACACACACACACACACACACACACACACACACACACACACACACACACACACACACACACAAACACAATCAAACACACACACACACACACAAACACAATCAAACTCACTTATCACTCTATTTACAGGATGCCCACATCCCTTTGTGAAAACATTTCAGTTGAGTCGTCTCAGCAGCACAGCCACCTTCACACTAACGACAAATTACATCACATTTGTATTTCAATTAGTCTACATGACCACCATCCCGCAGTCTACATGACCACCATCCAGCAGTCTACATGACCACCATCCAGCAGTCTACATGACCTCCACCCAGCAGTCTACATGACCACCATCCCGCAGTCTACATGACCACCATCCAGCAGTCTACATGACCACCATCCAGCAGTCTACATGACCTCCACCCAGCAGTCTACATGACCACCACCCAGCAGTCTACATGACCACCATCCAGCAGTCTACATGACCACCATCCAGCAGTCTACATGACCACCATCCAGCAGTCTACATGACCACCATCCAGCAGTCTACATGACCACCATCCAGCAATCTACATGACCACCATCCAGCAGTCTACATGACCACCATCCAGCAGTCTACATGACCACCATCCAGCAGTCTACATGACCACTATCCAGCAGTCTACATGACCACCATCCAGCAGTCTACATGACCACCATCCAGCAGTCTACATGACCACCATCCAGCAGTCTACATGACCACCATCCAGCAGTCTACATGACCACCATCCAGCAGTCTACATGACCACCATCCAGCAGTCTACATGACCACCGGTGGCCGGCAGACCGATGACATGATCCTTCCAAAGGGATTTATTCAAGTTAGTTCTCTGCGGTCGCCTGCTGGTTCTCTGCTGTTTAATGACCTGGTCTGTTCAGTAGGTTATTTGTACACATCCCTCAGTCTGCCCTCAGTCTCTGTCTTTGATTGGCTGAGATGCAGCTGCTGAGATATTGATTACAAAATCATCTTCTCGTTCCTCTTCTCCAAACACCCAGCTTCAACTCCTCTCTATTCACTATGTAAACCACTCGTTGGGATAATTGGGACATGACCCTGCAGTTGCCTGTGTGTGTATATGTGTGCTTATGTGAGGTGTGTGTGTGTGTGTGGGGGGGGGGGCTCTATCTACCGCCTAATCATTCCTGCGCCCCATTACAACATGTAAGGGTCTGTTTGATTACAGACACACACACAAACCCCGCTGTACCAACACTGTTTCTATGTCCCACTGGTCCAGATACGGACATAAAAGCTGGATGATTGATGAGGAAATGATGGAATGAAAGTAGGTTTCCCAGTGGTCTGGAGGAGGGACAATGTGATTGGGTGATTGGGTCTGGAGGAGGGACAATGTGATTGGGTGATTGGGTCTGGAGGAGGGACAATGTGATTGGGTCTAGGGGCCTGGGTGTGGTCTGGAGGAGGGACAACGCGATTGGGTCTGGATGTGGTCTGGAGGAGGGACAATGTGATTGGGTCTGGATGTGGTCTGGAGGAGGGACAATGTGATTGGGTCTGGATGTGGTCTGGATGAGGGACAATGTGATTGGGTGATTGGGTCTGGAGAAGGGACAATGTGATTGGGTCTAGGTGCCTGGCAACACATTTCTGAGACTCAACACATTTCTCATGTTGCTTGCTAATTTATCATAACACATGGAAGATAATTAAATGTACGTCGAATGTTTGTTTTGGTACAGTTTGACCTGTTGCCTTAAATATCCTCTACATGCTGGTATTCTTCTGGAATCACAACGGAGATTGTATTTACTGAATCTGTTGACAAATTAGTCATTTTACTAAATGTTTAGTGTATTCCAACAGGGAGAGTCACATTGAGTCATTTTACTACATGTTTAGTGTATTTCAACAGGGAGAGTCACATTGAGTCATTTTACTACATGTTTAGTGTATTCCAACAGGGAGAGTCACATTGAGTCATTTTACTACATGTTTAATGTATTCCAACAGGGAGAGTCACATTGAGTCATTTTACTACATGTTTAGTGTATTTCAACAGGGAGAGTCACATTGAGTCATTTTACTACATGTTTAGTGTATTCCAACAGGGAGAGTCACATTGAGTCATTTTACTACATGTTTAATGTATTTCAACAGGGAGAGTCACATTGAGTCATTTTACTACATGTTTAGTGTATTTCAACAGGGAGAGTCACATTGAGACTAGACACTCATTTACAATTGAGCTCTGCAATGCAGGCACCACAACCGAACAAATAAACAAAAAACGAATTGGATACAGCATAAGTTCAAACACACTGCACATTAGCAAAATGGGGAAAACATAAAAGTTCAAACATTCAGAAGTTCTAACAACAGCTGTTTTCAACGGCTTCTCCAGTATTTTTCTCCTGTGGCCTGACATATTGGTGCTCCACTATATGTCGACGTGCTCTAAATAGAGCTCATTGTTCTTCTGCAAGTCTTTCTCCATTCAACCTAGGACACATACAATGGGGATGCTCCTGGGATGCTCCTGGGATGCTCCTCCTGGGATTCCTTCTGGGATGCTCCTGGGTTTCCTCCTGGGATGCTCCTGGGATGCTCCTCCTGGGATGCTCCTCCTGGGATGCTCCTGGGATGCTCCTGGGATGCTCCTCCTGGGATTCCTCCTGGGATGCTCCTGGGATGCTCCTCCTGGGATTCCTCCTGGGTTGCTCCTGGGATGCTCCTCCCGGGGCTGTGGTGAGTCCTTTCTGCCGTCTTGCCTTTCATTTCTCCCTCTCTATTTTATTCTTTCTTCCCACCCACTTTCCTTATGTGTCTCTACTTATTTATTCTACACCTACCCCGTCTTCTCTCACTTTCCCCTCTTTCTCTCTCTCTCTCCTTCTAATTACTTGTAGATAATGAGGCTGGCACAATTGGGAGTGAGAACGGTTGAGTGCTAGCCCGGTCCAAATCAATTACAAGCCTTTTCTTTTCTCTTCCCTTTGACAGAGCAAATCCCCTCTCTTTGTCTGATAGGCAAAACACTCTCTTGCTTGTACATCGACAAATGTACAGTAAACAGGCCTATAGACACACACACACACACACACACACACACACACACACAGACACACAACCTCCAGAATCTCTATGGGATTTCAGAACATGGGATGTACAAAATCGTTCGCCACCCACTGTTCAACACAAACAGAGACAGCAGATTGTGCAGGACCAGATTAGCTGTAGGAGCAGACGTGTTTCTGTGTTAGCATGTTGCATATAATGGTGATGAGAATAGAGAAACTAACTAGGGGGTGAACATGTTAGGAAACAGATATGAAGCAAACAAAGGAAGCAGAAATAACCCCGGTGGATGGAGCCGAGGGTTTTCCTGAACCACAATCACAGCTGTTGGCTGTAATTAAACCAGCTATCAGAAACCACTTGAGTACTTTTGACACGGTTTAGAGTAAGGTGTGTGGGTGTGTGTCTGAATGTTTTACATATTGGGAGGTAAAAGTCTGCAAAAATTAAGTGAAGCATAGCATGTCTACAATGTGAAGTGTCCCCACTAAAATGTCTTGGTTAGGGTTTGCATTGTCAATGGGGCAGAGTTCAATTTAAGTCTAAAGGTTAAATTATTATTAAGTTATTTAAAAGAAAACCCACATGTTTATTTATTTTTCAAACAGTGGGGAAGCAGCAGTTTCTCGGATCAGCAAATGAGCTCTGTCCCGACCATTCATTTCTAACCTGACACCCAGTCACAGAATCCCATTTTGATGTCACAGACCAGAGGCGTGTTCATCGACCCGTAACAGTGAGCTAATACCTTGTATTTTTTAAATGTTTTTTTTTTTACCACAAACTGTACATAATGTTATAGTGTCCATGGAGTATTGGTTTTGCCTTACTGCACATGTTTGCTTGCGGTCGGCTTTTCGTCTTAACCACAAACACGTCCTGACATTAGAATTGAAGTCACATCAACCGAACATGCATTGGCCGTATTACTTCAAACGTTATCTCTCACACAATCAAAGCCGGCGGCGTGCTTTTATTGCCTTTCCTGGGCCTGAGAAAGTCAGGCAAGACAGCCTGGAAGATTGCAAGAAGGGCTGAGGGGAGTACGTGCTGTCGGCACATGCCGGAGATGGAGAGACCCGGAGAGACCCGGAGAAACCCGGAGAGACCAGGAGAGACCCGGTGAGACCCGGAGAGACCCGGAGATACCCGGAGAGACCCGAAGAGACCCGGAGAGACCCGGAGAGACCCGGAGAGACCCGGAGATACCCAGAGAAACACAGAGAGACAGTAAACGCCAGATATACGTACAGTACAGAGAGATAGTGAGGAAGTAGAGAGAGTGTGTGTGTCGTAGGTACATACAGTACAGAGAGATAGTGAGGAAGTAGAGAGCGTGTGTGTCGTCGATGCTTGGCAGAAATATGAAGTTTCGTGTCTTATCCTATATCGAGGGAGAAGAACTGGAGGGCAGCCTGGTGTCCTTCAGCTCTGAAGTGTCAGGGATGGATATAACAGGGCTGCACGCACGCACACACACACACACACACACACACACACACACACACACACACACACACACACACACACACACACACACACACACGCACGCACGCGCACACACACACACACACACACTTGCCCTCAGGTACACACATTCCATCTGGTCTCCTTTTGCTTATCTTTCTGGGAGAAAAGCCCTTCTTCCAACCACAGTTCTTTTTTTATCTCTCCGCACCTGTTTATTAGGCCAGAAAATGCTGGAAGGGGCTGTGGAGGTGTCAGAATGTGACTTGGAGAAGGGAGTACTGAGAGGTGTAATTACTATTTCTAAATAACTTTAAAAGAAGGACAAGTGGGGAGGTGGAAGACGGGAGAAGAGAGAAGCAGAGAGACAAGAGGAGAGGGGAGGAAAAGAAGAGAGGAGAGCAACGTGAGTGGAGAGGAAAAAGTGAGGAGGACAAGAGAAAGCTGAGGAGAGTGAAGGGTCAGTGAAAGATAGAAAGACAATGTTCAGTTTGCCCTTACAGAATGTGCAGTATATGGTGAAAGTGCCAAAAGAAGAAGACAATGTTCAGTATGCCCTTACAGAATGTGCAGTATAAGGTGAAAGTGCCAAAAGAAGAAGACAATGTTCAGTTTGCCCTTACAGAATGTGCAGTATAAGGTGAAAGTGCCAAAAGAAGAAGTGTAAAAGCAACAGATGAGACTGTTAGATCTTTAGTAGAGAGAGTGTGGATAGAAATCAGTTCAGATGCTAAATAACTGAGGATTTTGACTGCCACACAAAGTCCTCTGTGTTCTCAGAATATTAAACAGAATGGATTTTTTTTTATTTGGGTAATTGCTGTGAACACGTGGCCAGGATTTTAAACAGTCAATGTAATAGATTACAAAACACAGTAACTGTAACAGGTTACAATACAAGTACAACTATTTAAATTGGATTACAGATACTTGTTGGATTACTTGTTAGAATCCTGTTACATTTTGAAAGAGTAAGTAGTTATGATTTGTTTCATGTTTTATTTGTAATTATAGTGTGTTAAAAAAAATGCTCACTCACACCCTAAAGATGTGTGTCTCAACGGTGCGTCATCAGCATGCGCACAGAAGGCGCTTAATGACGGAAGTACTTGTTTAATTGTTTAATTGTTTCTGGTAAATACTGGATATGTCTAGTTAATATTCGCCTACCAATTGTGTTTTAGTAATGTTTTAGTAACTACCGACGCATGTTTCTATAGCCATTGTTTTATGTTTTTCTGACACCAATAGGAGATATGTGTTGACAAGCACTCAATTATAATTAGTCTTGATTGGCATCTGATGACGTCACCTAAACTGGTCACAGGGAGGGGCCTTGTGATTACGTTGGTTCAGAAAGGGGAGATCATTTGTTAACATTGCTGCTGGTGACAGTGACTTTACGGTAAGAATGCGGGCGTACATCTTCAGTTCATTCATGAATTTTGAGTTCATAAAGTTAATATCCGTTGGCCCTAATATTTGCATATTCAGTTCTGGTCGGGGAAACGTTCTTCTTGCATCTGCTCCCGGATTGTGAACCGCAGGTTGGCCAGAAGGGATGTGCACGTGTAGATCTGAGCTGCACTTGTTGTAGATCTGAGCTGCACTTGTTGTAGATCTGAGCTGCACTTGTTGTAGATCTGAGCTGCACTTGTTGTAGATCTAAACTGCACTTGTTGTAGATCTGAGCTGCACTTGTTGTAGATCTGAGCTGCACTTGTTGTAGATCTGAGCTGCACTTGTTGTAGATCTAAACTGCACTTGTTGTAGATCTGAGCTGCACTTGTTGTAGATCTGAGCTGCACGTGTTGTAGATCTGAGCTGCACGTGTTGTAGATCTGAGCTGCACTTGTTGTAGATCTGAGCTGCACGTGTTGTAGATCTAAACTGCACTTGTTGTAGATCTGGCTCTGACTCAGTGCCAAGGCTCTGGTGGAACATTCCGGGAGGCTTCGTTTTTATCTCAGCAGACCTGACATTTACTCAGTGACATGTTTTTAGGGGGTTAAAATAACATTTGCTGGAGTTAGTTCCACTGTTTGTTTGGGTTCGTGATCACAGAGAAATCAATGGCACTCTGTAAGTCTGTTGAGGACCATCTAAATAGAAAAGCCAATTCCATGTTAGTTTTGCAATTATCCTGCTACTACCTGACTAGGCTTGTAGATGTGCCATGGGACGGGAGGTTTCAGAATTGTGGTTCTTCTGAGGTACACCTCATCCCTGAATTTGGGGAATTTCTTCTTCCTTGTTGATCCTTTCAAGCTCTGTCTGATTGGCTAGGGAACATAGGTGAGCTGTGATCTTCTGGCCGAACCACAGATGTTCGATCAATTTCTAGAGACACTCAAAGAAAATTGAAATGCGGATACATCTGGGACTGCATTTTGAGTGTCATAGCAAAGTTGATGAATTCATCTGAGATTTTGTTTTTTAAGTAATAATAAATTGGCACCCGTTTCCAGAACCATGGTTTGTTTGTAGATTTATGTAAAACATATAACTATAAGGCAAGATTAACATACAAATTCACTGAGCACATTCCCTGATCACAGTGTAAATCTCGGCCAGAGCCGTTGTGGTGTTCAAGGCACAGTTTTCTAATTGCATCAAGGATTATTTATTTTTTATATATGCATCTTAAGATGCTACAAATATAATTGGCAGCGACTTTGGAAAGGGTGTTTGTTTCTTCCTCTTTTCAAGCCCTGTCAGATTGGCTCGAGATTATAAGTGAACTACATAATCTGTTCTGCCCACAGATGTTTAGAAACACTTAAAATACCCAGAAGCGGCATCTGGGCTCCATGTTGAGGTTTAAATCAGTGGGGACGAATACTTCTGGGGTATTTAATACAATCAATAGATTGGCACACATTTGTAAAAACGAGGCTTTGCTTTGTCGCTATTGGTTATTGTGTGTGTAGATTAATCTTCCGAGTGTGAGGACTGCTGGAGTTTGAGCGGCATTATAAAAATACATTTGATTTGAATTTAAATTTAGTTTGTTGCACAACAACTTGAATGTGAGAGAGTCCTACATTCTGTCCGACAAACAGTTAATAATGTGCGGGAAGTGTGTGTGTGTGTGTGAATATTTATGTCTCTGTGGGTGTTTGTAAAATACAGAAAAGTTAGAGGCATCAGATATGGATTTTCTCAGTCTACTTTTGACTTTCCCTTGTGCATATTCCGCATTTTCTATCACTATTCAGTTTTTAAGTAGTTAGATAAAAATATTAAATTGGGTTGTGTATCTTACAAACCTCCTGCCACAAAGAATTTCTTCACCATTTCTTATCTCTACGCAAGCAACTGATTATGGCTTTTTTCACGTCTCTCCATTATGAGGTGTGTGTGTGTGTGTGTGTGTGTGAACTTCCTCTGTATTTCATTAGACAGTGGAACGCTTTGAAAAAATGTCCTCATACTTTACTAGCTGTTATCAAAAGACTTCCTTAGAACATCTGCTCTGTGTGTGTGTGTGTGCGTGTGCGTGTGTGTGTGTGTGTGTAAGAGAATCTTTGTGTGCTTATCAAAAGAGTTCCTTCACCCATCTCCTTCCGTACCTCCTCACAAGACATTGTTGACTCTTGTTTCAAGGGTATCTGGCCTTTAAATGCTTATCTCCAAGCACTTACTATTCACCCTACAGTGTGACCCGCCTGTCCCCTGTCTACCAACGCTTGTTGATGCTTGGCTTCTCTCTCAGGAAGAACCAACTCGCTAACCCCTAATTTCATCTGTTCACTGATGAATTGGAGTTGTGCACATTGAAACGCTCGACTGTTTCTCTTCAGCGTGCGGAGTGACACTCCATGACAACACAACTCCATATAATTAGTGCCGGATGTTATTTGGATTTGTTTTACAGGTATGTAAACAGAACCGTGATAACGCAACTCGGCCATGCAGGGAAGTGGCCGTAAAATGTATAGACAAGTTGAATATATACACGGCTCAGTGGGTTTGGTTATGGCTGGCCACTTGAAGATGTGACACCTTGTTATATGCACAGCACACACACACACACACACAGACGGGTTGTAACATTCCGTTGCAGATATGATTGAGTTAACCTGCACATCTCCTACCACCACACGGAGGCGCTAGAGAGCGACCAAACCGGTCAGGTCCGTACAATTCACCTCTGGTACCTGGGGCTGGTCGGCCATGCACGAAAGCCTTTGACCACAATGTGGTGGAATCAGTCTCGTAAAGACAAGCAGGACAATATTAGTCCCAGTCAATTATATAGTCAGTTGTGTGAAGTTGTACTGCATAAAAGGGCTCCATAGCGGGTTTTGAAACTAGATGTACTTTTCCAACTAGGTGCTCCAACTGCAACTTTTGTTCACTCTCACTCGCACACACTAACACACTTTCTCTCTCACACACACAAACACACACACTCTCTCTCTCTTTCACACCCTTTTAAATACTTCATTTGAATCCTGTTGCCACACTCAGGGATTCCAGAGAAACTTTATTTTCCACAAAGCAGAACGAGAGCAGTTTCCAGCCTCCAAGACAGGCTTGCAATGTGAAGGCTGAGCCCAGTAAACCCAGGTGGGTTTCCATCTCAGACTGTCCGGGCATCATATCAGGGGATCGTGTTTAAGAAGCTTGCCTGGAAATGTATATAAATATATGTATACTGTGTGTAAATGTATATAAATATATGTATACTGTGTGTAAATGTATATATATATATGTATACTGTGTGTAAATGTATATAAATATATGTATACTGTGTGTAAATGTATATAAATATATGTATATATGTATACTGTGTGTAAATGTATATAAATATATGTATATATGTATACTGTGTGTAAATGTATATAAATATATGTATACTGTGAGTAAATGTATATAAATATATGTATACTGTGTGTAAATGTATATATATATATATATGTATACTGTGTGTAAATGTATATAAATATATGTATACTGTGTGTAAATGTATATAAATATATGTATACTGTGTGTAAATGTATATAAATATATGTATACTGTGAGTAAATGTATATAAATATATGTATACTGTGTGTAAATGTATATAAATATATGTATATATGTATACTGTGTGTAAATGTATATAAATATATGTATACTGTGAGTAAATATATATAAATATATGTATACTGTGTGTAAATGTATATAAATATATGTATACTGTGTGTAAATGTATATATATATATATGTATACTGTGTGTAAATGTATATAAATATATGTATACTGTGTGTAAATGTATATAAATATATGTATATATGTATACTGTGTGTAAATGTATATAAATATATGTATACTGTGTGTAAATGTAGCCAATCAACCCTGTTGGACAATCAACCAGAAATGTGCAAACGTTCTACGGTCATCTGGTTGAGGTTTGGTTGTTTCCTTGTTCTGCTTATTATAATGTAATGTTATATTTGTATACTACAGAGTATACTACTACAGAGTATACTACTACAGAGTATACTACTACAGAGTATACTACTACAGAGTATATGTGCATGTATTGTTTGTCAGTGGAGTATCAGAGTGGGGTCTAGAGTATTTGGGATGTGGTAGCATGTCCAATAAATAAATAAATCCTGTGAACCCAGATAACAACAGATACTAGTAGGGCTGCACACACACACACACACACACACACACACACACACACACACACACACACACACACACGTAGTTTCTGTAGCTGGAGTGGTTGAGCAGTAAAGATCACCACAAGTTATTCTTGGATATTTGTAATGCACATAAATTGATCTGTTGTTTAAGGACTTGGTGTGTGTGCACACGCATAGCAAGGTAAGTGTATTTTTTTTGAAGGTCCTGACATTTTGGTTTAAGTTTCTTGTTGCAGTAATTTGATTCTAGATGGGGGAGAACAAATAGATTTCACAGGAGTTCTTTTGTGGTCTGATCAGTTGCATCAATTTATTAGCTGTGTGTGTGTGTGTGAGCTGTGTGTGTGTGTGAGCTGTGTGTGTGTGTGAGCTGTGTGTGTGTGTGAGCTGTGTGTGTGTGTGAGCTGTGTGTGTGTGTGTGAGCTGTGTGTGTGTGTGTGAGCTGTGTGTGTGAGCTGTGTGTGTGTGAGCTGTGTGTGTTTGTGAGCTGTGTGTGTGTGTGAACGGGGGAGCTAATGTGTTTGTCAGTACGAACAGCACCGTTCTTACTATATTATTCCACATCACTGTTTCACTAGTGTGTTGGTGACATGACTATGAGGCTGTCTACTGAATGTCTTTGGGTATAAAATGCTACAGTGAAATTATGAACGATCGTGGTAACCTGGAGTGCGTTGATGTCATTATGAAGGTTTTGGATCTCTCTTTGTGCTGCCAACGTATGTTACAAGCTGTTCACAATAACTAAATTAACACTAGCCTATAGTTTCTGACCAAATACATCTTTAATTGTACTTCAGTGATCTCTTGGTGGGTTACCCCTTATTTTTAACTGTACACATTTTAATTTAGTGCCTATCCAGGGATGTTTAGCCTCCTATGTTCGGTTGTAGATTTTTCGCCCAGGTGGTGTTTTTCGCACAGGTGGTGTTTTTCGCTTAGGCCGGGTACTTCTCCCAGGCCGGGTACTTGTCTGTTATGTTGCGTGTCAGTCTGGACACGCCTCCCTCCCCAAACACATACGGGTCGTTCAGTCATCTACACACGTCCTGTTGCTATGGAGATCGTATCGACTTGCTCACATCGCCCACGCCTATCGATCGCCATGTTGCGCGATGTCGTTCAGGTCATTATCTCCATCTCGCCGCCTCAGTCTTTTCTGATTGAATCTCGGAATGTCTAATGAAAGACCTTTGTCTCAGAGCGTGTCTGCTAAAGCGGTTTTAGCGGTCAGGTGACGACCAGAAATGACACCTGGGATATGGAAAACTCTTAATTGAATGGTTTACCTCTGAGGTGTTAGGCTTCAGTCCTTCACACGTCAATCCTCTAGTGGTCTGGCCCACCTCTAGGAACTCCACTCTTGCTTGTACAACACTCTGGACATTTTAAATGTACACGTTAACATATTGAACAGTAGGCGAGAGAGGAGAGGGGAACAAGGACAGGAGGATGAGACGGAGGAGAGATAAGCGAGGATGATGTGAAATGTGGATTTCCACGTGTGTTGTTAGTCAGCAGCGTGTTTAGCATGTTGTTGCACGGTGATGAAATTATACGATGAAGCGGTCCCAGATAACTGTGATTGGCACGGCATCACACAGAAAATACACACACACATTCACACACATTCACAAAATGAAGCGGTCCCAGATAACTGTGATTGGCACGGCATCACACAGAAAATACACACAAATTCACACAATTCCACATTTCTGTGAAGACCAAAGATTATCCTTTACCTGAGAAATGTCTTTATTCCCCTTTTTTATTTTACTATTCTTTGATATGAATTTGAGAAGACGTGTACACACACACACACACACACACACATACGCACTAACACCTGCTATTTAAAAGCTTGTCTGTTACAATCTGGTTTTGACTAACTCACATTAACAGTCCAGGCAGATGGTATAGCAGAAGAAGCTGATCCAGATTACAATACATGTTTGAAAGGGTAAAATGTATTCGAGATGTGACTGTTTAAAGTACATTAAAGGGTGAAACATGGAAACTTTGAAGGCCCATGGTATCATTTTACTCCATTTTAGCCATTTTTCACCTTTCTCTGTAACACACACACACACACACACACACACACACATTGAAGGGAGCTAACAAGTTAGTTTGGAATCGAATGAGGCAATGTCCACCCCAAAACAGAATCTCAGTGGCAAAGTGATTTATTTATTCTAATATGCCGGCAATGTGATTGCTGAAGTCTCATTTTGATATATTTAAGAATTCGGTTTATGACAGTAGATATTGTCATTTTCAGGTGGAGATTAGAGCTTGTTCTAAATCACACGCTATGTTGTGCACATCGTTTTCTGTCAACCCACAAAATCCGATCATAACAAACTGATTGATCGGACCTACATGAACAGGGGTAACGAGATGAAAATGAATCGCCAGAAATTACGTACGGAAACGCTTGGTGACGTAGTGAATCAACTGTGTGTGTTTGGTGATGTAGTGAATCTCCTGTATGCGTGATTGGTTTTAATAATCTCATGTTTTTTTAAGGGCTGTCAGCCCACTCAACTGCTGGTTATAATAGCGCTGTGTATTTAAGTGGCATAATGTATGGGATAAGTAATGTATCTCAAAAGTTCATGCAAAAATGTGAGAAGATAAAAATGACAGCGGCTCATTCAAAAGGCTGTCATGTTCAAAAGGTTTTATTTTAGTTAAGAAAAAATACAACAAAAAGAACATGTCCCAATTTGTAACTCTCTCTCTCTCTCTATTTTATTTCTTACTGTCACGATTGGTGTGGGGGCGTGGCTACACAGACCTTTCGGTGATTCACTTCCTTGTTTATGTTTTGTCACTCAGCTGTTTCTGATTGTATTCTACTGGGCTATAAAAGGGGAGCTAACAAGTCACTCCTTGTTCAGCATTGTTTGTATGTCACGGTTGCTTTGGAGGTGAGTGGGGTTATTTTACTGCTGTTGTCATCGTTGGGTAATATATACATTTAAGTCGCTATATGCGCATTTTGATTTCAACAGTTTAGTTTTTCGCCGTTCACGGTTTGTTTTATGTTGATTTACTTATAATAAAACGACTGAACGGATACCTGGCTCTGCATATGGCTTGCTACACCACACTACGCCGGTCAATCTATGACAGAATGCTGAACCATAAAGAAAGCCAGCGGAGCCAGCAGACGGTGAGTGGATTCCTCGGGGGGGCAAGCTATAGCGCCCCGAAGGATGAAGCTCACCGTCGCACCACGGAGCAGTGGGACTGGGGTAAGCCGGAGACGCCCGAAGAGGAGTATAGGCGCCTCCGTGCTTACTTCGGGTATGAGCCACCGATGCAGCTATCAGGGCCGATTACATCGGGTCCGCGGTCCCTCCCGGAGGAAGGCAAGAGGGCACCCCGAAGGCGTCCCAAGAAGGTTTTTGGAGGGGAGCTAAGGAGGTGTTCCGGGAGGACCGCGGAGAGAGCACCCACGGTCCTGGTGCTGCAGGAACGGCCCCCCACTGCTCCGGGGCTGCAGACAGGGGGAGGGAAACCCCTGGAGCTACAGCCACTACCCCCGCCGTGGGAAGACCCTTTTCTGCCGCCGACGACAGGGACAGAGAAACCCCCGGAGGGGTTGGATGAACAGCCCTCAGCTGTTATTAGGACGTGGTGGAGGACATGGCTGGAGCTACAGCCACAAACCCCGCAGTGGGAAGACCCTTTTCGGCCACCGACGTCAGGGACAGAAAAACCCCCGGAGGGGTTGGATGATCAGCCCTCGGCTGTTATTAGGACGTGGTGGAGGACTTGGCTGGATTTCCAAGAGCCAGCGCCTGAGATGGTCGCCACCACGCCTGCGCCCGAGATGGTCGCCACCATGCCAGCGCCCAAGATGGTTGCCGCCGTCTCGCCGGCGCTCAAGATGGCTGCCGTCGTCCCGCCAGCGCCCAAGATGGCTGCCGTCGTCCCGCCAGCGCCCAAGATGGCTGCCGCCGTCTCGCCAGCGTCCACGATGGCTCCCGCCGTCACGCCAGCGCCCAAGATGGCTGTCGCCGTCCCGCCAGCGCCCAAGATGGCTGCCGCCGTCACGCCAGCGTCCACGATGGCTCCCGCCGTTCCGCCAGCGCTCAAGATGGCTGTTGCCGCCACGCCAGCGCTCAAGATGGCTGCCGTCGTCCCGCCGGCGCTCAAGATGGCTGTTGCCGTCACGCCAGCGCCCACGAGGGCTCCCGCCGTCACGCCAGCGCTCAAGATGGCTGTTGCTGTCACGCCAGCGCCCAAGATGGCTGCCGTCGTCCCGCCAGCGCCCAAGATGGCTGCCGCCGTCTCGCCAGCGTCCACGATGGCTCCCGCCGTCACGCCAGCGCTCAAGATGGCTGTTGCTGTCACGCCAGCGCTCAAGATGGCTGCCGTCGTCCCGCCAGCGCCCAAGATGGCTGCCACCGTCACGCCAGCGTCCACGATGGCTCCCGCCGTCCCGCCAGCGCTGAAGATGGCTGGTGCCGTCACGCCAGCGTCCACGATGGTTCCCGCCGTCCCGCCAGCGTCCAAGATGGCTGCCGCCGTCACGCCAGCGTCCACGATGGCTCCCGCCGTCCCGCCAGCGCTCAAGATGGCTGTTGCCGTCACGCCAGCGTCCAAGATGGCTACCGTCGTCCCGCCGGCGCTCAAGATGGCTGTTGCCGTCACGCCAGCGCCCACGATGGCTCCCGCCGTCACGCCAGCGCCCACGATGGCTCCCGCCGTCACGCCAGCGTCCACGATGGCTCCCGTCGTCCCGCCAGCGCTCAAGATGGCTGTTGCCGGCACGCCAGCGCTCAAGATGGCTGCCGTCGTCCCGCCGGCGCTCAGGATGGCTGTTGCCGTCACGCCAGCGCTCAAGATGGCTGCCGTCGTCCCGCCAGCGCCCAAGATGGCTGCCGCCGTCACGCCAGCGCTCAAGATGGCTGCCGCTCCCGCCAGCGCCCAAGATGGCTGCCGCCGTCACGCCGCCCACAATGGCTGCCGCATCGCCGCCCACAATGGCTGCCGCATCGCCGCCCACAATGGCTGCCGCATTGCCGCCCACAATGGCTGCCGCATCGCCGCCCACAATGGCTGCCGCATCGCCGCCCACAATGGCTGCCGCATCGCCGCCCACAATGGCTGCCGCATCGCCGCCCACAATGGCTGCCGCATCGCCGCCCACAATGGCTGCCGCATCGCCGCCCACAATGGCTGCCGCATCGCCGCCCACGAAGGCCGCGCCACGACGACGCTCACGATGGCCGCCGCCACGACGACGCTCACGATGGCCGCCGCCACGACGACGCTCACGATGGCCGCCGCCACGACTACGCTCACGATGGCCGCCGCCACGACGACGCTCACTATGGCCGCCGCCACGACGACGCCACGATGGCCGCCGCCACGACTACGCTCACGATGGCCGCCGCCACGACTACGCTCACGATGGCCGCCGCCACGACTACGCTCACGATGGCCGCCGCCCGACTACGCTCACGATGGCCGCCGCCACGACTACGCTCACGATGGCCGCCGCCCGACTACGCTCACGATGGCCGCCGCCACGACTACGCTCACGATGGCCGCCGCCACGACTACGCTCACGATGGCCGCCGCCACGACTACGCTCACGATGGCCGCCGCCCGACTACGCTCACGATGGCCGCCGCCACGACTACGCTCACGATGGCCGCCGCCACGACTACGCTCACGATGGCCGCCGCCACGACTACGCCCACGATGGCCGCCGCCACGACACCGCCCACGATGGCCGCCGCCACGACTGCGCCCCCGATGGCTGCCGCCACGACGGCGCCCACGATGGCCTCCGCCACCACGTCGCCCACGACGGCGGACTTTGAGCCGCACAAGACGGCGGACTCTCGGCCGCACAAGATGGCGGACTCTCAGCCGCACAAGATGGCGGTCTCTCTGCCGCACTAGATGGCGGCCTCTCAGCCACCGAGGCCTTTTCAGGGCTGGACCTGCGGTCCTGGACTGACCCTTTTGGGTTTGACTGCGGGTTCTCTCCCTGTTGCTCCCTTGTTTTGGTTTTGTGTTTCCGTTCGGCTATCTGGGGAGCTAGCCTTTTAGTGGGGGATACTGTCACGATTGGTGTGGGGGCGTGGCTACACAGACCTTTCGGTGATTCACTTCCTTGTTTATGTTTTGTCACTCAGCTGTTTCTGATTGTATTCTACTGGGCTATAAAAGGGGAGCTAACAAGTCACTCCTTGTTCAGCATTGTTTGTATGTCACGGTTGCTTTGGAGGTGAGTGGGGTTATTTTACTGCTGTTGTCATCGTTGGGTAATATATACATTTAAGTCGCATTTTGATTTCAACAGTTTGTTTTTCAACGGTTTGTTTTATGTTGATTTACGCCGACTGAACGGATACCTGGCTCTGCATATGGCTTGTTACGCCGGTCAATTTTATGTTGGATTTACTTATAATAAAGTGGGACGACTGAGACGCCCGGATATAGGCGCCTCCGTGCTCTGCCATATGCAGCTTGCTACACCACGGTCCCTACAAGAGGGCCGCGTCAAGGTTTTTGGAGGGGAGCTATGACACGGTCCTGGTGCTGCAGGAACGGCCCCCACTGCTCCGGGGCTGCAGACAGGGGGGGAAACCCCTGGAGCTACAGCCACTACCCCCGCCGTGGGAAGACCCTTTTCTGCCGCCGACGACAGGGACAGAGAAACCCCCGGAGGGGTTGGATGAACAGCCCTCAGCTGTTATTAGGACGTGGTGGAGGACATGGCTGGAGCTACAGCCACAAACCCCGCAGTGGGAAGACCCTTTTCGGCCACCGACGTCAGGGACAGAAAAACCCCGGAGGGGTTGGATGATCAGCCCTCGGCTGTTATTAGGACGTGGTGGAGGACATGGCTGGATTTCCAAGAGCCAGCGCCTGAGATGGTCGCCACCACGCCTGCGCCCGAGATGGTCGCCACCATGCCAGCGCCCAAGATGGTTGCCGCCGTCTCGCCGGCGCTCAAGATGGCTGCCGTCGTCCCGCCAGCGCCCAAGATGGCTGCCGTCGTCCCGCCAGCGCCCAAGATGGCTGCCGCCGTCTCGCCAGCGTCCACGATGGCTCCCGCCGTCACGCCAGCGCCCAAGATGGCTGTCGTCGTCCCGCCAGCGCCCAAGATGGCTGCCGCCGTCACGCCAGCGTCCACGATGGCTCCCGCCGTTCCGCCAGCGCTCAAGATGGCTGTTGCCGCCACGCCAGCGCTCAAGATGGCTGCCGTCGTCCCGCCGGCGCTCAAGATGGCTGTTGCCGTCACGCCAGCGCCCACGAGGGCTCCCGCCGTCACGCCAGCGCTCAAGATGGCTGTTGCTGTCACGCCAGCGCCCAAGATGGCTGCCGTCGTCCCGCCAGCGCCCAAGATGGCTGCCGCCGTCTCGCCAGCGTCCACGATGGCTCCCGCCGTCACGCCAGCGCTCAAGATGGCTGTTGCTGTCACGCCAGCGCTCAAGATGGCTGCCGTCGTCCCGCCAGCGCCCAAGATGGCTGCCACCGTCACGCCAGCGCCCACGATGGCTCCCGCCGTCCCGCCAGCGCTGAAGATGGCTGGTGCCGTCACGCCAGCGCCCACGATGGTTCCCGCCGTCCCGCCAGCGCCCAAGATGGCTGCCGCCGTCACGCCAGCGTCACGATGGCTCCCGCCGTCCCGCCAGCGCTCAAGATGGCTGTTGCCGTCACGCCAGCGCCCAAGATGGCTGCCGTCGTCCCGCCAGCGCTCAAGATGGCTGTTGCCGTCACGCCAGCGCCCACGATGGCTCCCGCCGTCACGCCAGCGCCCAAGATGGCTCCCGCCGTCACGCCAGCGTCCACGATGGCTCCGTCGTCCCGCCAGCGCTCAAGATGGCTGTTGCCGGCACGCCAGCGCTCAAGATGGCTGCCGCCAGCGTCCCGCCGCCGTCACGCCAGCGTCCACGATGGCTCCCGCTCAGGATGGGCTGATTGCCGTCGGCGCCAAGATGGCTGTTGCCGTCACTCAAGATGGCTGCCGTCGATGGCTCCCGCCCGCCAGCGCCCAAGATGGCTCCCGCCAGCGCTCAAGATGGCTGTTGCCGTCACGCCAGCAAGATGGCTCAAGATGGCTGCCGCCGTCCCGCCAGCGCCAAGATTGCCTCACGCCAGCGCCAAGATGGCTGCCGTCGTCCCGCCAGCGCCCCAAGATGGCTGCCACGCCGCCCCAATGGCGCCCAGCGCCCAAATGGCTGCCGCCGTCACGCCGCCCACAATGCTGCTGCCGCCCACAATGGCTGCCGCCCACAATGGCTGCCGCATCGCCGCCCACAATGGCTGCCGCATCGCCGCCCACAATGGCTGCCGCATCGCCGCCCACAATGGCTGCCGCATCGCCGCCCACAATGGCTGCCGACGCCGCCCACAATGGCTGCCGCATCGCCGCCCACAATGGCTGCCGCATCGCCGCCCACAATGGCTGCCGCCACGCCGCCCACAATGGCCGCCGCCACGCCGCGCCACGATGGCCGCCGCCACGCGACGCTCACGATGGCCGCCGCCACGACGACGCCACGATGGCCGCCGCCACGACTACGCTCACGATGGCCGCCGCCACGACGACGCTCACGATGGCCGCCGCCACGCTACGCTCACGATGGCCGCCGCCACGACTACGCTCACGATGGCCGCCGCCACGACTACGCTCACGATGGCCGCCGCCA
This sequence comes from Dallia pectoralis, assembly GCA_029465975.1. NCBI lineage: Eukaryota > Metazoa > Chordata > Actinopteri > Esociformes > Umbridae > Dallia > Dallia pectoralis. The sequence goes on from CM055736.1 coordinate 19,071,956, forward strand.
CCACTACGCCACGATGGCCGCCGCCACGACTACGCTCACGATGGCCGCCGCCATTCTACGCTCACGATGGCCGCCGCCACGACTACGCTCACGATGGCCGCCGCCACGACTCCGCTCACGATGGCCGCCACGCTACGCCACGATGGCCGCCGCCCACTACGCTCACGATGGCCGCCGCCCACTACGCTCACGATGGCCGCCGCCACGACTACGCTCACGATGGCCGCCGCCACGACTACGCTCACGATGGCCGCCGCCACGCCGCTCACGATGGCCGCCGCCACGACTACGCCCACGATGGCCGCCGCCACGACACCGCCCACGATGGCCGCCGCCACGACTGCGCCCCCGATGGCTGCCGCCACGACGGCGCCCACGATGGCCTCCGCCACCACGTCGCCCACGACGGCGGACTTTGAGCCGCACAAGACGGCGGACTCTCGGCCGCACAAGATGGCGGACTCTCAGCCGCACAAGATGGCGGTCTCTCTGCCGCACTAGATGGCGGCCTCTCAGCCACCGAGGCCTTTTCAGGGCTGGACCTGCGGTCCTGGACTGACCCTTTTGGGTTTGACTGCGGGTTCTCTCCCTGTTGCTCCCTTGTTTTGGTTTTGTGTTTCCGTTCGGCTATCTGGGGAGCTAGCCTTTTAGTGGGGGATACTGTCACGATTGGTGTGGGGGCGTGGCTACACAGACCTTTCGGTGATTCACTTCCTTGTTTATGTTTTGTCACTCAGCTGTTTCTGATTGTATTCTACTGGGCTATAAAAGGGGAGCTAACAAGTCACTCCTTGTTCAGCATTGTTTGTATGTCACGGTTGCTTTGGAGGTGAGTGGGGTTATTTTACTGCTGTTGTCATCGTTGGGTAATATATACATTTAAGTCGCTATATGCGCATTTTGATTTCAACAGTTTAGTTTTTCGCCGTTCACGGTTTGTTTTATGTTGATTTACTTATAATAAAACGACTGAACGGATACCTGGCTCTGCATATGGCTTGCTACACCACACTACGCCGGTCAATCTATGACACTTACTAGCATCTTGTGTGATGTAAATGAGGTAGTTTCCCTGGCCAATCTCTGTGCTTCTCATGATGTCACATAGGACCATGTCAGAACATGATGTTTCAAAAGGGTTCCTGAGAGCATTTTCTTTATGGTTCCCTAGACATTTTCCCAGTTTTTCCCAGTCACTGTATAGTCATTCCTTCCCTAGTGACTTTCACTCGAGCGATCCTCTCCATGTAGGCTGTAAATGTCCCATCGTTGCTGATTATTCAACACTGGATCCATTATACTTCTCTACACTGCTGCTTCTGTAATATCCAGGTTCTTTCGCTTTGGAAGGCTGCGATCGAGGAACAAGCGTTCAAGGTTTTGTCTCCGCAATGTTGGAAGATGTTCAAGGAAACTGTTTAGACCACTTGTAAATAAATAACCGTACTAACCACAAGTTCTGCTGGCTTATAGTCTGGCTCCAAACCTCTTTTATCAATTCATGATTTCACCTGTAAACATGTTGCTATGAATATAAAATGTATTTTATTATTTCATTTTCCTCTGTAAAGCACATTGAATTGCTTCTATGTATGAATTGTGCTATATATAAATACACTTGCTTATTTGCTTGCTCCACAAAACTGCATTCATTATAGTGCTTCAGAGATTTTATGTTGTGTTGATTAAGTCAATAAGTACTGCTGGGATCTGCAGATTTTTCTTTATAATACAGTTTGGGACAAGGTTTTCAAGACATTTTCTGCCCAGGAGAAAGGTTTGATATCCATGGTGTTACTATTACTCCAGAAAAAACGTACATTTATGTGATATTTGTCCGTGGCTGTATTTCTACCAGAGCTATGATTTTCTTAAGTGTTTAAGTATACCACCAAAATCAGCCATTGACGCCAACATGGTGGAGAACCTGTGTACCTGGAATGCTGTGAACCAATTGATTGTATCAAGATTTCCATCAACAAACTACTCATGTAATCAGGTTTCTGAGTCACGTGAAGGTAAGTTGTAAACACTATGTTCAAACTACTGTTTGTGTTGGTATCTGAAATGTTGATAAGAGATATAAACGGACAAGTGATTTACTAATCAAAACCAGGGCTGCCTCGGTAAAGTATGAGCTGAAGCCCTGGGCATTTATTTTCTTACTTTTCTCTTTGCAACGTCGCAGAGAATTGAGAACTTTGCTGTCAGTTTACTCTTGTTGTTTACAGAGCAATGATACACGTAGAACGGGGAACTAGATAAAACGTTTAGAGGTTCCAGGAGACTTAACCGGTATATAATGTCTTAGGGACAGAACGTTCTAGACAAGACAGATATGTACCATTTGAATATAACATGAATATAACATGATCGTTACCTGGCCAAAGGTATGTATATGCATACAAATACTGTATACACAGTATAACATACGATATAAAAGGAATATACATATAGGATGAAAAAATATATAAATACAAATAGACACATTATCATCGAATATGAATACTGTGGAACATGTGCCAAAAGTAATTGTAGACTCCACAGGTGTAGTTTGATATTGCTTTGTATTTTATTTATTCAATGTGTGAGGCAATACAAGCCTGTCACGCTTAAGGGGCTTTAGCACATGATTTCAGTGATTTCAGCAAACTGAAATGAGTATTGACACAAAGATGAAGAGGCTTTTGGAGTGAACAGAGTGGATTTATTTTTTGAAGCACAGGTAACCATTATAGTAGAAAAAGTTTAGTAGTAAGCTAAAGTAGAGTGACTTATTAATATGTTGCTACCAATAAGTGTGGAGTTGAGTGTAAATGGAGGCAGGTGAACCAGGGCGCAAAGGTGAACAGGGGCCAAAAGGTGAACAGGGGCCCAAAGGTGAACCGGGGCGCAAAGGTGAACAGGGGCCCAAAGGTGAACAGGGGTGTACCAAAGGTCATTGTGGTGAGTGTGGAAGGAACAGAAGTTAGAAATTGTAAATAGAAAAATGTAAATGTTAATATCAGTGTTTAGTGAGGTTCCAGTTGTGTATAAAGGAGGTTAAGGGAGATGCTAGGAGCATTGCAGGGCTGTTGCAGGTTCTTTCAAATCGAATAGGAGCTGATTTCAGTTGATTCCGATTGTGCCAATTACCACATAGATGATCAACACTAATCGACAAATGACATATAGGCCGTCTTCTGAGGTACTGCTGAACATCTAAACTATGGCTTTAACTCAAATGGGACAAAAACTCTTGAGAGCGCAATTGATGAAAGAGATTCCTCCTTTTGTGGAGCGAATCTGCCCACCAGAGGTGAAAGGTCTTACTCATCCCGAACATGTTTCCTGTGAGAATCACAACTTCATGTGAGAATAAAGGAACCACTAAATAAATATGTGTGCAGAGCCTCACAGATTAGTATTCTTTTACAGAGTTGTTTACACATTTTTATTTGCCCCCCACTGTTTTAGAATAATCACTCAGTACATGGCAAATATACCAGCATGTAGATTTTAGCATTTGAAATAGATTTGTATTCTTAGCATTTATATTTCTGCTGTTTCCTGGGAGAATTTATAATTAAAGAGTAATTTGCCTTGTGGTTTTAGTCTCATTTTCTGTTGACAGTGTACGGCAATGATCCATTAAGAATTGTAGCAAATTAACGAGCTCGGAGAACATTAAAGACATTTTCCCTAATCTCTTGTCTACTCTTTCCTTGCCTCCTTTCCTGGCATCCTTTTTTCTTGTCTATTTTCTTGCCTTCTTTTGAAAACATGAAATGGAAGCAATGGCTCATTTGAGGTAAAGCTATCGTCCAAGGATCTCCTTGCTCCCTTCCCCTAGGACATTTTCCAGCGAGGTAGGATGTGAGACGAGGACATAGGGGAAATTGCTTTGAAATGGAAAAAAACATTTGTCGTCATCTCTTCCCCTCACATCTTTCTCCTTCACTCTCTTGTCTCATCCCTCCCTGCTAACTGTACCTACGGATTTCACTCCTCGCACCCAATTTCTCCTCGCCTGACGTCCTTTCAAGAAACAAAACTGATATCTGTGGCTGTGGCCTAGTATTGGCTGGGGCAAGAAGTTTGGTTGTCCTAGCAACCTTTCAATCTCCTCACGCACCTTCACCCCCCACGTCTCCGCTCTATTTTCCTCTTCGTCTCTTGTTACCTCTCTTGTCTTCTCGAATTCCCCACACCATTCTGCTCTCCTTCAGTCCGTCTTTCAGCTGTTCTTTCCCTTCACTTTCCTTCGTTCCTCAGCTGTCATTATGACATAATAGAAGAGCGAGTGAATGAGGTGGAGTGATCTTAATGTGTCATGAAAGCCAGAAGCGAGAGAGAGCGGCGTGAGGAGAACGACGGCATACTCTAATCGTTATTAGGGTAATTGCTGCAGAAAAGGAAAGTGCATTTCAGGGACATTATCGCAAATGACCCTCTGCCAAACTCCCACCCTCCACATCTTTACATGTGCGTACGCGGCCCTACACTGTGGCCCTAGTCGGACCTAGACGACGCGGTCCTACACTACGTGTTCATGTGCATAGCAACATCACCGTACCTGCCTGCACAGTGTAGAAGTTCACCATCTGCAGACGAAGAATGGCGCCATTGTAATGCAAACAGAACGTGCTGTTGTTTCACACATGGATCTCTGCCTGACTCAATCTATTTCCGCCTCTCTCTTTCTGGCTCTCTCACTTTGCCTTCCTCTCTCTCTCTCTGCCTCACTTTCTCTATGCCTCTTTCTCTCTCTCTCTTTCTGCCTCTCTCTCTCTGCCTCTCTCTCTTTCTGCCTCTCTCACTTTGCCTTTCTCTCTCTCTCTCTCTCTCTCTGCCTCACTTTCTCTATGCCTCTTTCTCTCTCTCTTTCTGCCTCTCTCTTTCTGCCTCTCTCTCTCTGCCTCTCTCTCTTTCTGCCTCTCTCACTTTGCCTTTCTCTCTCTCTCTCTCTCTCTCTCTGCCTCACTTTCTCTATGCCTCTTTCTCTCTCTCTTTCTGCCTCTCTCTTTCTCCCTCTCTCTCTCTGCCTCTCTCTCTCTTTCTGCCTCTCTCACTTTGCCTTCCTCTTTCTTTCTCTCTCTCTCTCTCTGCCTCGCTTTCTCTATGCCTCTCTTTCTCTCTGCCTCTCTCTCTCTCTTTCTGCCTCTCTCACCTTGCCTTCCTCTCTCTCTCTGCCTCACTTTCTCTATGCCTCTCTCTCTTTCTTTCTGCGTCTCTTTCTCTCTGCCTCTCCTAAAGGTATGTGTCACAGCCTGCCCGACACACCAACAGTGTCAGTACGACTGCAAGTTGCCTGAGTGCTCACGGAAATACACAGGACCATTCCACTGGGCCCACAGAAGGTCAGCACACTGCTCACTGACTGGACGCACACATACACACACACACTCTGACTCACAACTGCATGCATGTCTGAGAGGCGTTCCACAGGCTAGGCTGGGTGACTGATGTGAGGCCAGGGGGATGGACCGTGACTGGCAGGGAGTGGCAGGTCATTATGGGAATCAGTGAAACACGCATCAGAAACAGCAAGAGGTTTGACTCTGGGACCTGTACAGAGTGTGGGAGGAGACTGGATACGCCTGTCTGTCTGCGAGCACTCAATGGCGGGGTGGCACGGACGGACGGAGGTGGCAGAGCGGACGGACGGAGGTGGCAGAGCGGACGGACGGAGGTGGTAGAGCGGACGGACGGAGGTGGCAGAGCGGACGGACGGAGGTAGCAGAGCGGACGGACGGAAGTGGCAGAGCGGACGGACGGTGGTGGCAGAGCGGACGGTGGTGGCAGAGCGGACGGACGGTGGTGGCAGAGCGGACGGACGGTGGTGGCAGAGCGGACGGACGGTGGTGGCAGAGCGGACGGACGGTGGTGGCAGAGCGGACGGGCGGTGGTGGCAGAGCGGATGGACGGTGGTGGCAGAGCGGACGGACGGAAGTGGCAGAGCGGACGGACGGTGGTGGCAGAGCGGACGGACGGTGGTGGCAGAGCGGACGGTGGTGGTGGCAGAGCGGACGGACGGTGGTGGCAGAGCGGACGGACGGTGGTGGCAGAGCGGATGGACAGGGGTGGCAGAGTGGAGGGATTTGATGCTGCAGTAGTGAGAACTGACGAACTGACATACTGACAAGCCTCCAGCATGACACAGATCTTCTGAAAAATTACATAATTCTTTCCTTATATTTCTGAGAGGTGGCAAGTATCCTTTGCAAGTATTTGCGAAGCTCTCCTGTTAATCAACGAAGGAAAACACACAGCGTGAACATTCAGTCTACGTGCCTCAGATCTGTGGAGATCTGTGATCTCTTTTGTACGCTATATTGGTACCAGTCCGTTGGCTTCAATAGTGTGAACCACAGATGGACTCTCTGAAGTACTGGACCCAGTGCACATGATCACAGCACTCACGTTGTACTGGAGCCAAACAGACTTGCAGGGGCATTGTGGGACGGGATCACAGATTGGTGTTGAAATTGAACTGTAGCTCTGCGGGTTATATGATCAATCCCAATGGGAAGTGCTGTTGGTATTTTTATTCTCTTTGAGCCTGTTCCCAACATTAATACAGACGTTTGTACAATGTTTGTTCCCAACATACAAAAAACTAATTGTAGTATAAACTGTTTCAGGGAAAGTTGGTAGAAATGGAGAACTTCCCAGTGTTCTTTCCACACTTACTACATTCTGTTTTGCTGGAGATTTTCTCGTTTATTTTTGGGACGATTGTGTAGTTGTTCTTTCAAAGAAATTAGCGCTGGAAAAAAGGAACCTTTATTTCTACAGATGCAGGTATACAGGCACTACTAAGGACCTTAAAAACAATCTGTTGGCATATTTATTTTCAACACATAAGCTATACTTTCCAATAGCATGGGGCACATATTTTCAGGACAAAAGTAGAATTTCACTTTTGTGGTTCACCTACTTTCGGTGATATCTAGATTCTGCTGTCCTGAGCCCCTGTCCGGGTGATTGGCACCATTTGGCTGTAAAAAGACATTTTAAACAACGTGTTTTATAATGTACGATTAATCTGAGATATTGTAGTCATTTTCCACCAAACGAGGACAATATGGTGGAGTGGGTCCTGGGTTCCACGGTGGTTGCTATGAGGATGGTCGAAACAGCGTTTCAGTGCTTAGGTGCGTTAACGACACGTGGTGTGTATTCAGAGTGTGCTGGCCTTTTTGTGTGTGTGTGTGTGTGTGTGTGTGTGTAATTGCCCCTTTTATCTCCGTGTGTGTACAAATAAGCCCAATAATCTTATTAAGAAGCATAAGAAGACAAAATAACACATTACTGCAGAAAGAGGATTAATTTACTCATGCTCAATACAATGGTGCAAATGATGCAACATCAAGGTCATTTCACGTGCAATGACATGGCCATGCTGGTGCAGTCTTCCATCAGTCTACTACCAGTTCATGATTCTGTTTATCCAATGGGGAGCCTCTGCGAAAAAAAACACTGTGCATTTTCCTAGAGGACATTTCATCGTTACGCTTTTACACCCCAGGGACAAGCTGGCAATTGGATATGAGTTGATCTGGTCATGATAGCCTGTGGAAAGAAAACGGTCAGAGCTGCAAGGCAGGATATTTGAAAAGTGTTTGAGGGGATTTTTTTTGTTGCCTGTTGGTCAAAAGTCAGTTGGGGGCTACACCTTGTATACATCACCCACTGTCATTTAGCCCAGCCAAACAATTATCATTTGGTCTGATAGAGGACATGCTGTACACTACACACAGAGACTGGGCCTATTTATCATTTGGTCTGATAGAGGACATGCTGTACACCCAGGGACTGAGCACATTTTGGGAAACGTCAGAATGGGTTCAGAGATTATATAAACATGCACAAATCCACCCACCAAAATGACTCATCAATCAGAGCTCATCTCATTGAGACGCGTAACCAAACAACAGCTACTTCTTTCAGCATTAAAGGTATTACAAATCTTTCTTTAGCTACAGGATGAAGGTGAATAAAAAACGAGGGAGGGAGGGAATTTTTTTTGTGTGTGTGTGTGTGTGTGTGTGTGTGTGTGTGTGTGTGTGTGTGTGTGTGTGTGTGTGTGTGTGTGTGTGTGTGTGTGTGTGTGTGTGTGTGTGTGTGTGTGTGTGTGTGTGTGTGTGTGTGTGTGTGTGTGTGTGTGTGTGTGTGTGTGTGTGTACTGGGGAGAGACTGGGGAGGAATGAAAGAGATGAAGAATGAGTATGTAAAAGTATGTAAAAGCTTGTGCGTAATGTGGACATAGAATATCAGAATATCATGTATTTTGTTCTACACTTGCTTTTTCAATGTAAAAATGTTTCATTTTATTTGCCAATGCCAAATTAGTCAAAAAAAGGGAGAGTTATTGGGAAAGAGATTTAGAGAAAGAGAAGGATTGCGTGACATACGTAGATAAACGGTTGTAAGATGCCCCCCACCCCGCCTGCTTTAGCAATCCAAACAGGTTTCCTGTGCCAGTTAAGCAATTCATAATTGATTAATGAATAGTTAATATGATAAATGGATGACTGAGAGAGTGTGAGGGCAGAAGTCGTAGCGCAGGAAGTCCCTCTAGTGACAAAAAAGTGAATCATGAACACAATTGTTTTGACCAAGCAGTGATACAATCATATTTAACCTTTCTCTAGAGGAGCAAACTGTCTCATAATGTTCTGTCATTGTTCCAGTCCCGCCTGAATGACTGCGTGAAAACGAGTGCCTAGTCCTGTCTCAACTAAAATCCATCCCAGTTGCCTTTCAGCCCATTGCAGTCTACATATAGAGGCAACCGCTCTGTGGATGCAGTCTACATATAGAGGCAACCGCTCTGTGGATGCAGTCTACATATAGAGGGAACCGCTCTGTGGATGCAGTCTACATATAGAGGCAACCGCTCTGTGGATGCAGTCTACATATAGAGGCAACCGCTCTGTGGATGCAGTCTACATATAGAGGCAACCGCTCTGTGGATGCAGTCTACATATAGAGGCAACCGCTCTGTGGATGCAGTCTACATATAGAGGGAACCGCTCTGTGGATGCAGTCTACATATAGAGGCAACCGCTCTGTGGATGCAGTCTACATATAGAGGCAACCGCTCTGTGGATGCAGTCTACATATAGAGGCAACCGCTCTGTGGATGCAGTCTACATATAGAGGCAACCGCTCTGTGGATGCAGTCTACATATAGAGGGAACCGCTCTGTGGATGCAGTCTACATATAGAGGCAACCGCTCTGTGGATGCAGTCTACATATGAGGGAACCGCTCTGTGGATGCAGTCTACATATAGAGGGAACCACTCTGTGGATGCACAGTAAGCCTGTGCTGCACTGCTATTCCTTATTCCTACTTAACCTGCATTTTCCAATTTCCTCTTTTGCAATCTGCTGTCAGCTTCTATACTGTGCCAATCCTATCCTCTTACATATCTTAAGAATAGCGATATATGAACTGATATATACATATAGAGAGATGATAAGTACAGAGAAGGAGCATTGAAAGATCCTCTGAAGCTAGTTTGCTATGGAACCCCTACAATAATTCACACAGAAGGGCAACAACCAATAAAACCATGAGAAAATAAACAAGACAACTTTTGAGACACCGGAAACAATGAACCAAATTACTGATCTGAACTGTAATGCTACCGTGCCCTCAGCAGAGAGCCCTCAGTGACAGCATAGCTAACCTCTTGCAAAATGAAGAGCGACCTCAACTGTGTCCAGGGTCAGTGAGCATGGCCTTGTTATAGGGAGAGGTTGCCATATAAAGACATGGCTGTCGTGTGAAGACATGTGTGCACTGCCCACGAAAACGAGGTGGAAACCGAGCTGCACTTCCGAACCCCTTGACAAATGTATGACAACATTAGTTAGGAAACTTGTGTCATATTTCCCTTAGAACTTGAGTTCCACATCTGACCATCATGCTCTCTGGGTGCTGTGTGTGGTGTGTTTTGTGTGTGTGTGTGTGTGTGTGGGGCGTGTGTTCATTATAATTCCACCCCACAGCGGAACAGGCAATTTTGAGAAACTGCTGAGTGTATCGAACTTCCTGCAATATCTATGATCAAGGAATAATGGCACATTATTCCCTAAAGTGCACGACAATTGCGCATTATTTAGGCTTGGGTATAAAGAAGTGCACTACATTTGGAGATCTAGTGAGCCAGTTGAAAGGCATTCTGGGTTTTTTCTACTTGAGTAATGAAGCGAATTGGCCAACTAACACCTCAGCAATGTTATTAGCGACTCACTTTAACCATCCCTGGAGGCCTTCTGTAGAGTGGGATTCTCACTGAACAGCTCCATTAAAAAGCACAAAAAACTGAGTGGGTGGACTCTGCTTCTTCTGCATTTACCCCGGTCAGAAGACTTGATTTTTATACATTTTATTTATAAACATATTGCTAAAGAAATATTTTATACAACGGGTTTTGGCTTCCTGCTCGTGATTCTATTTTTGCACGAGGACCAGAACCCAGGACTTCCTTTTTCACTCCAACGCTGTCTCCTTCTCCCTGAACCCAAATGTGAAATAGATTGTTGTCTCACGTCTCTTTCCATCTATGGTTCCACCTATTCCCCTAATCCCTCCCCCCTCCACGCCTCACACCTCCCCCGTTGAATTGGGGTTATCCAGGCCATGTTTGTGCTGCCGAAGGCCTGGCAGAATGTGGAAAGGGGTCACCTCAGGAGGAGATGGAGACAAGGAGGTGCAATGTGGGGAGACAGCAGAGAGGAGCCATGTTGTTAGCTCCCCTCAAGGAGAAACACAAAGCGCCAAGTATGACAGGATGGTATTCCTCAGATATATACAGAGTACAGCAGTCATACCTGTCCTGGTCCAAATCACAACGGTGGGCATGTTGGTTTGTTTTACCACCAAATCCTCACATCTGTTGACATGTGTCCCTGAGCCCGCAGTTAACCCAAACCGCTCCTGGCTTTTTTGCTTTTAAACAACTCTTGTCATCATACTTACCTCGTGTCAAATTCGTAAATATCGGTAAATCTGAAACCCGCCACTGATCGACGTCTGGATGATAAGACGATTAGTTGAGTCAGTTATCTTTGTCTCAGCATGAACAACACTGTGACCTCTAGGTACATGCTGGATAAACGCAGGACTGGAGAGGGTTTGCTACCAGGAGCGCGCTAAGAACCACTAGTTGTTATTCCAGATAGCAGCTGTGTGGCGGGAACACACCAGGTTGTGCTTTATTCCACTGTGACAATCACGTAGATCGTGGAGGTTTTCACACGAGCATATAGGACAAGGATTTTGCAGTCCTGTTAAGGCGTGCGTTTTGTAGTCCCTTGGAAACGCAGCACTGTTACTGATGTCTTCGTACAAAGGAAAAAGGTTCCTTTTAAGTCTCTCTGGTGATGTTCACTTTTTCACGTCTCCATGTGTAGTCTACGGAGAACACAGGGATATGTGACACAGGACTGAGGTGTAGGAGAGACAGGAACAGCAATTAAAACAGTTCACACTTCCAACTCCTCAAAGCGGAGCTAGGACAGTATGTTCCTCAGTTCTTCATGTAGTCTTCAGAAACTGTTGGGAAACCGCGCTAACAAACACACCCAACATGCATATTTACCACAACAACCAGCCACTTATTTATCTCCCTCCACACACACACACACACACACACACACACACATTGGGGAGAGATACCGGATGGTAGCTGCATTAATACAGTAAAGTAAGAACATTTGAACGTATTCAAACACTGTCAGGAAGTTTTGAACTTAAAGGTATTATATCTTGGGCTTTGGTCAAAGCACAAGGCTCATATTCCCACCATATAAAAGACAGAATGGCACATTAGCCTGGGGAAAAGCATTAGTTCGCTCGGTTGAAGTTATACCATTTGTTGACTGACTGACAACTACACATTTAACATCAACATGAAAACAAACGTAGCGTACAGGTTCCATTCTAGTTTTCAATACTTTGTAGGCAAACCATTTGGGTATTTCACCAAACACTAATCTACACTGTTAAACTTTAATTTTCATTTTCATTTAGTTTAGGGACTACACTGCTGTTCACAACACAGAGAGGTTGTGGTGAACACACACGCTTCACCATCCTGTTCAGTTCATCCTTTAACATGCAAAACACATCATTCATCATCTCTCTCACACACACTCCCGGGATAAGGGCAGACTGAGACAAACAGATTTCTTATTATATTTATTCAGAACAACTGTGTGTGTGTGTGTGTGTGTGTGTGTGTGTGTGTGTGTGTGTCTATATGTGTCTGTGTGTGTCTATATGTGTCTGTGTGTGTGTCTATATGTGTGTGTGTGTGTGTGTCTATATGTGTGTGTGTGTGTGTGTGTGTGTGTGTGTGTGTGTGTGTGTGTGTGTGTCTATATGTGTCTGTGTGTGTCTATATGTGTTTGTGTGTGTGTGTGCCTGTGTGTCTGTGTGTGTGTGCCTGTGTGTGTCTATATGTGTCTGTGTGTGTGTGTGTGTGTGTGTGTGTGTCTATATGTGTGTGTGTGTGTCTATATGTGTGTGTGTGTGTCTATATGTGTGTGTGTGTGTCTATATATGTGTGTGTGTGTGTGTCTATATGTGTGTGTGTGTGTGTCTATATGTGTATGTGTGTGTGTCTATATGTGTATGTGTGTGTGTGTGTGTGTGTGTGTCTATATGTGTGTGTGTGTGTCTATATGTGTGTGTGTGTGTGTGTGTGTCTATATGTGTGTGTGTGTGTGTGTCTATATGTGTGTGTGTGTGTGTGTGTGTCTATATGTGTCTGTGTGTGTCTATATGTGTTTGTGTGTGTGTGTGCCTGTGTGTCTGTGTGTGTGTGTCTGTGTGTGTCTATATGTGTCTGTGTGTGTGTGTGTGTGTGTGTGTGTGTGTGTCTATATGTGTGTGTGTGTGTCTATATGTGTGTGTGTGTGTCTATATGTGTGTGTGTGTGTCTATATATGTGTGTGTGTGTGTGTGTCTATATGTGTATGTGTGTGTGTGTGTGTGTGTGTGTCTATATGTGTGTGTGTGTGTCTATATGTGTGTGTGTGTGTGTGTGTGTGTGTGAATGGGGTCCTGAGAGGCCAGTCTGACAGAAGTCCTGTTGCCCTTTTACCCTGCAATCCCACATCCATTCCAAACCCATGATTGTTTGCTTCTCCTCTGGGGTTCTCCTCTGGGGTTCTCCTCTGGGGTTCTCCTCTGGGGTTAACCGGCAGACTGAGTCAAACCCTTGGCCGTCTCACTGTGCAATAGAAAAGCAAAGTCCTGGGACCCAGAATCCCAGTTGACACAGGAGTCTATTGGACATCTAGTGCATGAAATAAGACTGTAGCTGAGGATATCTCTGTGGTGTTAGACTGTACACACACACACACACACACACACACACCCTGCATAGCGCAGATGAAGTGATCAGTGGGTAAAGCCTTTGTTTTGAAGAGACATTTATGTTAAGTGATTCTGTTCATTTCAGTTTTGGCAATTGAATATACCCGATAGCACCTCAACTTGTGTCGAAGCAGCGCCAAGAAAAATAAAGAAGAAGATCCTGAGGAGATTCAAAACCCCCACAGCGTGGTTCGCTCTGGGATCTTCCATCTGGGATGATGCCCAAGATTTCCAAAAGGGGACGGTTTCTTTCAAACTTATTCAGCCAGAAAAAGGTTTCAGTGTACTAGGAAACGGTGGCGCGGAGGGAGAAAATGACAGAGAGAAAGAGGTAGACGAGGGAAAGGGAAGAGATGAAAAGGGCAGAGAGAATGGGAACGACGAAATATATGCAAACCTGAATATTCATGTGGTTGGGATTATCTGAGAGAACCACACAACTCAAGCTCTCTTCTCTCTGTGCCAGCTACCACCCTGCTTCCATCCCTCCCCTAGCTAATCTTCATCCCTAATTTAGAGCATGGGCTGCGGGGGACGATCATGGCTCCCTCCCCTGTAGCCTCTGGGGCTCCAGAAAGCTAATGCTAACTCTGTATGTAACATGATCAAGGTCTAGTGAAGCCATGAGGCCTCGAGACAGAGCTGCTCCACTGATGATTGGGACTCAATGCCGTGTGTGAGCTGCCGCCTCCTCCAGCTGTCTGTCTATGAGATGCAAACTAATGCAATCACACACATTCAGCAGAGACGCATTAACCCTAACGCCAACCTATGTTCTACCCCTAAACCTTATTGCCATAAACTTAACCCCAAGCAAAACATGACCTTTGACATCGATCATCTCGCCAAACGCCCTCACATTTACACAGGGTACTACGTGTGAGCAAAACATGCCGGTAAAACATGCCGGTAAAACATGCCGGTAAAAAATGCCGAATCAACTTTTGAGGTGTTAAAAATGTGTAGTGCCACCGTGGCTTCAGATTACGGTGTAACCATGGCAACCTATTGTAGACGCCATTTTGTCGCAGCGTCTTCAGCAGCAGGTTCCACTAAGTGTGTCCAATGCGGTAGAGACGGTTGGCATTGCTGGAAGGGACTGTAATGCATTTACACAATACAGCATCTGTACTGAGATCAGCTAGAGTACTATCCATCTATTGGCTGATCATGTCTTTTCTCTCCACGACCTGCATTGATTGTGATTACTTAGAATACACAAAACCCAGATATGTTTGTTCTCGTATGTAGATTAAAAGTCAGAGTTGATAGTTCTTCTACCGTGGAAGTAATCACACATCCACTGGGATGGAGACAAAGAGCTTGACAAAGATGTTTCCAGTCTTTGGTTGAAATAATTAGTCTAAAAGCACATGAAACAAACACCCACACTAAGTAACTAACCGCTTGCTAACTCTATTCCTTAAATACCCTGTTTCTTGTGGGAACCCACACACATCATTGTGAGTAACATAACTGATATCATTCAAAATCATTTTCCATGATAATTAACCCTAATTATTTAAACCTGACCTTAACCTTCAAACCTAACTGCTAACCTCTAACTGTCATTTAACCCCAATTTGAACATTTATTCAAAACATAACTCCTAGGACGAAAATACCCCTTTCCTTGTGGGAACTATGAAAATGTCCCTGAAATGTTGAATGTCCTTGGATGGAATTGTTGTCTCTCACAACACAAGTATCGAAAACCAAAAACAAGAAATAAAAGAAAATGTAAACTCTAACTCACACGGACAGAATGAATAAAAGCATTATGCGCTGTTTTGTGTGATCTAAAGCTTGTGACTGTAGTCCTCTCAGTTCTAACATCAAGATCCCCTCTTCCTGCCAATGTTTCAATCAAAGGTCCATACAATTTTTGTGTTCTGGTTTGATGTGGTTGGACCTTCCATGAAACAAATATACTTTATGTAGAAATAGGTATTTCTTCTAGAATATGAAGTAAAATAATAGGCTAACGCCTTTAAGAAACCCTAAGGGCCTCTACTTACCAGAGGCATACGTGAGAG
Organism: Dallia pectoralis; assembly: GCA_029465975.1. Taxonomy (NCBI): domain Eukaryota; kingdom Metazoa; phylum Chordata; class Actinopteri; order Esociformes; family Umbridae; genus Dallia; species Dallia pectoralis. The sequence goes on from CM055736.1 coordinate 19,087,367, forward strand.
TGGGATTTATTTTTGGACACTGGTTTGAAGGATTAAAAACCCCATGCCAGCTGGCCGGATGGTTTGTTCGCTTGGATGACTTGCAGAATTAAAGCGTGCCTCTTTTTTCCGTGTTGTTTGTGTCCTGTAGTCACAAGGAAAACAAACAAGGAAAACAATGTTGGAGGTGATTTATTTTGTTAAATTAAATCAATACTTCCACTTATGGAAAACAACTTGAATACGACAGCGTTTCCCTCACTAATGCCTGGCTATTATTAACTAGAATACAACAGTGTTTACCCTCACTAATGCCTGGCTATTATTAACTAGAATACAACAGTGTTTCCCTCACTAATGCCTGGCTATTATTAACTAGAATACAACAGTGTTTACCCTCACTAATGCCTGGCTATTATTAACTAGAATACAACAGTGTTTACCCTCACTAATGCCTGGCTATTATTAACTAGAATACAACAGTGTTTACCCTTACTAATGCCTGGCTATTATTAACTAGAATACAACAGTGTTTACCCTCACTAATGCCTGGCTATTATTAACTAGAATACAACAGTGTTTACCCTCACTAATGCCTGGCTATTATTAACTAGAATACAACAGTGTTTACCCTCACTAATGCCTGGCTATTATTAACTAGAATACAACAGTGTTTACCCTTACTAATGCCTGGCTATTATTAACTAGAATACAACAGTGACTGTGTTTCTGTAATCCTCAACTACAACAATAGTTTTTAGCCGCTGGCCAGTCCCCATTGATTTCATACTTTACGCTTTTTTGTGGAATGCTTTTTTGTTTTTAGATAATGACATTGATTAGATGGTATGGTGTTTCCTATTTATTAGCAGGATGACGGCATTCTGTCCCAATTTGCACCCTGTGCACTAGATACTGCCATACTATCTCTAGTCTGGCCTAGGGATTCATGGAGGGAATTGGTGGCATTTGGGATGGAACCATCTTCAGTGTCTCCGTCTTGTTGAGTGAAGTTACAGGTTTAACTAATTTCAGGTAAATTAAAACGTATTATTTCTTATTCCTGGTCAATTAAAACATATTATTTCACACTTATGGTAAATTAGGACTTTATTACAACTGTATTAACTGTATTAAAATACATTAACAAAACAGTATGAGCCATTAGTATTTACTTGCCACTTTCAGAAACGTCTTTGTCATGCCTCTATCCATGCACGTGATATGTGTGTGTAGCGGTTAGCGTGAATGCTAGTTTTGCCAGTGATGGATGGTCTTTGAAAAGTCTTCTTAAAATGTTTACCACAGAGCTCCCTGTGATAACTTGGCAGAACGATTGTTGGTATTAGTTCAGTAGCCATTTCCTGGCGTAACAAATGGTAAGGGGACAGGGACATGCTGAAAACAATTAGTACACTGCAATTAGAGCACGATTTCAAAAATATATACAAAATATAATTAAGTCCAAACGTTTTACATTTAAACATTCTAAATTGTAGTGTTTAATTAGATTTTTTTCGCAGCACAAATGAAGGTCTTACTAAATTAACCATCTCAGAGGGGTCATTTTGAATTTGTTCCAGTCACTGCTGGCGGCAAACTGAAATAATAATTATTTGTTTTTGAATATATGAACAGCATGTTTTTCCTGCATTATAGTCATATTGGTTCCCTGTGTGTGCCACTTCTGTTGGTACCATCATGTTCCACGCCACTGTGTCACGGTTAAGATATGCACAGCATGTGTCATTATTATGTTCTGGTACCCGGGACCCCTCCAGGTAACCGCCCTGTTCTGCTGGTTTTACCTGTCTGGCACTTCTAAACCCCTCCAGGTAACCCCCCCCTGTTCTGCTGGTTTTACCTGTCTGGCACTTCTAAACCCCTCCAGGTAACCCCCCCTCTGTTCTGCTGGTTTTACCTGTCTGGCACTTCTAAACCCCTCCAGGTAACCCCCCCTCTGTTCTGCTGGTTTTACCTGTCTGGCACTTCTAACACCCCTCCAGGTAACCCCCTCTGTTCTGCTGGTTTTACCTGTCTGGCACTTCTAACACCCCTCCAGGTAACCCCCCCTCTGTTCTGCTGGTTTTACCTGTCTGGCACTTCTAACACCCCTCCAGGTAACCCCCTTTGTTCTGCTGGTTTTACCTGTCTGGCACTTCTAACACCCCTCCAGGTAACCCCCCTCTGTTCTGCTGGTTTTACCTGTCTGGCACTTCTAACACCCCTCCAGGTAACCCCCCTCTGTTCTGCTGGTTTTACCTGTCTGGCACTTCTAAACCCCCTCCAGGTAACCCCCCTCTGTTCTGCTGGTTGACCTGTCTGGCACTTCTAACACCCCTCCAGGTAACCCCCCCCTCTGTTCTGCTGGTTTTACCTGTCTGGCACTTCTAAACCCCCTCCAGGTAACCCCCCCTCTTTTCTGCTGGTTTTACCTGTCTGGCACTTCTAAACCCCTCCAGGTAACCCCCCCTGTTCTGGTCTGGCACTTACAAAATATACAAATGAAGCACCAGGCTAAGCAAATATATAACCCCGAAAAACCCCAGGGGATGACTTCAAAAGTAGTTCAACAGAAACTAGTCCCACGGTAATCGCAGGATCCGTTTGTTTGAAAAATTGGGGCCATTACGGCAGTCTATTGTGGAAGTAACCTACAGTCATTGTTGGAAGTCGTGCCAGAAATCCTTTGTGTCCGACAGCCCATGAAAAGTGATCTACCGGGTCATTATCACGACTAACCACCTCTGGCGATGTCGCTCTGCACTTAGCCCACAGAAACATCTCACCCCTCACGTAGAGCTCAAAACCATGGTGTGTGTATTAGTCTGAGGGCGTGCGCGCGTGTGTGTGTGTGTGAATTAACCAGAGCTTATCCTGTACAGATGAACTTTCTTTTCTGCCTTAGGGTTTAGGATACTGCGCTGGTTTGTTCTTTTGGTGTCACTTTGGGACGTTGTTCTTTTGAAAAATAAGCCAACTGAAAGATAAATAGGGCCTTTCTTCCTTTTGTTCTTTGCAGTGTACTGTGAAACCTCAAAACATCTCATATTGGGACTGTGAGACCTCAAAACATCTCATATCGTGTACTGTGAAACCTCAAAACATCTCATATCGTGTACTGTGAAACCACAAAACATCTCATATCGGGACTGTGAGACCTCAAAACATCTCATATCGTGTACTGTGAAACCTCAAAACATCTCATATCGTGTACTGTGAGACCTCAAAACATCTCATATTGTGTACTGTGAAACCTCAAAACATCTCATATTTTGTACTGTGAAACCTCAAAACATCTCATATCGTGTACTGTGAGACCTCAAAACATCTCATATTGTGTACTGTGAGACCTCAAAACATCTCATATTGTGTACTGTGAAACCTCAAAACATCTCATATTTTGTACTGTGAAACCTCAAAACATCCCATATTTTGTACTGTGAGACCTCAAAACATCTCATATTGTGTACTGTGAGACCGCAAAACATCTCATATTGTATACTGTGAGACCTCAAAACATCTCATATTGTGTACTGTGAAACCTCAAAACATCTCATTGTGTACTGTGAGACTTCAAAACATCTCATATTGTATACTGTGAGACCTCAAAACATCTCATATTGTGTACTGTGAGACCTCAAAACATCTCATATTGTGTACTGTGAGACCTCAAAACATCTCATATTGTATACTGTGAGACTTCAAAACATCTCATATTGTATACTGTGAGACCTCAAAACATCTCATATTGTGTTCATAATCGGCCCATATTATCAATTCCCGTACTGTTGGGGATACTTCAATAAAACATCTCTGTCACAGCCTGATGATTATAACTGTTAAACTGTAAATTCACTTAGACCATATTATTGTAATAAGTTGACAGAAATACCAGCTTTAATAAATGAGTGTTCCATATTGCACACTATTCCATGTGCACTACATTTGACCAGAGCCCTATGGCTGCTTGACAAAAATAATGCTTGACCAAGCGAACGTGGTGCATTCTGGGACCCAGTTAAGATCTCCATCTCCCGAACAACCCCTGCGTTGACCCCTACAGTGTTAATATGTTACCATGGACACCACAGAATGTAGAAGTGCTGACAGTCTAGAACTCTTTAAATGGGTTTTCCTTATCTGTCTCTGAGCTGATGTCGTTCTGTCAAAACGGCAGACAATTTTCTTACTTTTGGCTTCTCCCTATTCCTGTGTCTTTCTTTCTCCCTTTTTGTCTCCATTTTGTTCTCTCTCTCTGGCAGTCACATTTTCGAACTTTTTCGTCTCTCAAACTTCCTATTTTGTCTCCATCCCGAGATACTTAGTTTGTTCTCTCTGACAGGTAGATCAGACAGTTCATCGTGCGTAAGGTATCCTATTTGACTATGCCTCTGCAATTGTTTCCCAAACAACGTTGGATTTAACAGATGAAATGTGCCAATCCCGTGTCCTCATTTACACCAACATTTTTGTTTGTTGTTAACATTTTTTACTTGAGCATTGTCAAGTGAAAACAAGAATTGTAATTGTCTTTTGGCCGTCGCAATATGTATTCATCAGACTTGCTGGAATAAGAGCATCAAGTGTTTTGACCTTTGCACCTACTAGTTGAATACCTAGTTGATAAAGTTATAATTTGTCACTCTACTGTAGCTGTGTCTCATTGCTGAGTTGTTGGCATTTACATTAAATAAACGAAAAGTGAATGGTAGCTTGTCTCTCATTGGAAATTAATGGTAGCTTGTCTTTCATTGGAAGTGAAT
>CM055736.1:19094611-19359611 GCA_029465975.1 Dallia pectoralis
CTCTGGAGATCTTGGGACGGCCAAGATTGAGAAAAAGTTAATTATTAAGAAAAGTGAAATATAAATATGTTAACGTGATATATGGATAAAGAGACATTGTGTGAAGCCCCAAACATTTTTGTTTAACTGATTGAGATGATATAACAAGTGGCTAGAGAGTTGTCGAGCCTGCCAGTTGGCCATGTTGTCCAGTCTATCCTCTCCAAGGCCTTTTTACCTGAAATATCTTAAAAGAAAGATTTGTTTTAGCTAGATGAGAGAAGATTTTCGAGGAAGTGTTGAAGTGTATTTGGCTTCCAAAGGTGGAAATGTAGCCAGCAGGTAAAGACTGCTACGTGTGAAACTTTTCCAGTTAACTATTTTGCAGTGCTCATCCGCAGGGGTAAAGTGACTTCCATTTTGGTATGCACTAGACATTGTTAATTAGCAATTGGTTAAGCAACGCTTAGGAGTGTTAGTCACAAAATTATCTCTAAATGCACTTGAAAAACTTGCAGCATATAAAGGTTCGACAAATGTCACCGAAAAATGATTTATTTTGAATGTACAGCATTTTTAACACACTAACATGTTCTGTTGAATGAGTGAAACATCAAATTAATTTCAACTTCAAAAGTATCTAAATTCTAATTGACAATCTAAATGATCTTCTTTACAGCAAGTCCTAAAGTCTGTTTGTATTAGTTAATCCGATAAATTTCTCCCTCCACGTTGTGTAGGACTGTACCAACTCTGTGTACAACTTGAATGTTTATGATGCATTGATGGCCACGTCCCCACAGCCCCGCCCCCATACTCACAGACAAGGTGTTTGGAAGAATCCGGAAAATCTTCATGCTTCTAAAATCGCCGACCCTCTGAAAATATTTCTTCCCGGAGTGGATGGCGAGACGGAGAGGCACACAGATTACTGAAAGGTACAGTCCAAACCCAAATCTGTCATCACAGTGTCCTCTAGTTACCAGAGACCAATCATCAACTTCTTTTGTTATGACCTTGTCAATAGCGATGCCATCCTGGTCTCTGGGCAGAGGCAACGGCTCCTGTGGATCTGATACCAACCAGAACCTTTTATTGGGTTGTGTGACTTATAGTAGGAATGTGTCCTGGCTTTTGTTCAAGGCGTTGTGGGCCTTTGTGACATTTCAATTAAGCGTGTTATGTAGCTAACACGCGCGTGGACTGGAATGGCTTGAGAAGACAGATGGACTTTCAACCAGAAATAAAAATACTCTGTCGCTGTAGGTCTAATTATTGAGCTGGGTTGGTGCCCAAATTCATCTACGGCAACACATTTACCCCATTTAATATTCCTGTGCTGTGTTTAATTATGATTCGGCATGGTTCCCCTAATGGAGGCTAATGTTCTGATGATGTCATTCCTGTTGCTAGGCATTCTGTCTGGTATGTGGTGATGCGGTATATTTATGCATACGAATAAACTAGGCTCAGAGTTGGACGTCTCAAACTTATCTAGTCATTTTTATTATCTCTGAAACACGGTTATCTGAGTGAATTCTGGATGAGGAGATGACGGCATCGGAGGCTCACAATATGTGCTGAGTAGATACGCAGTGGAAGGAGTGCTATTTAAAAGAAATAACATATCTCTGAGTGTCAAACGTGGTCTCAGTTCTAAAGCAATTTGAAGTGGAAAATGACATTTTTGGATGTATATCGTCCACCTTCTGCTGACAGAAGGATACCAGGTGAACTTAATGATATAGTAGCATTCTTTATGACAAGATAAACTGTGGAGTTTTGGAAATCTGTGAATCCAGGTCTGTCTCAACAAGGTGATATGCTTCCTGTAGCTTTTTCTCTGGGTATTAGGAACCGGTGTCGTGTTGGATGTGTGAGAGATGTGAACATTCCTAATATTCCTATTGAAAGATAATGAAGGTATTTTTGTGAAGAAGTTTTTGCAGGAGACAAAATGGCCTTTGTGTAAAGATCTCACGGCACCCTGAACTGTTTAAAGGCGATTATATCAGCAGCAAGTGTCTATTCGCTTGTAAATTAATATACCATTAGAATAAATACAAAAACATCGGAATACCGTAAAAAGTACCTTTTAGCGTGTCTGCATGGTCCCACAAATAGAGAACACGGTAGAATGCCATAGCAACGGAATAGAGCAGTGCTATTGGTGGAGCCATATTTATTTAAAAACCTAATGGTTATCTGAACTAATGCTCTCACATTCGTAATGGTGTACAGCGGTGGTTGTCATTCTGTTGAGTTGCAGTGTGAACGTTTTTAATGGTTATCTGAGCATCTGGGTAGGAGGGCCTTACAGTAGTCTAATCTAGAAACTGATTCATGGGATAATTTTTCTGCATCTGGCAGAGTGAATGCATGTCTTTTTCGGGGATGAAAGTATGCCGTTTTTCTCACTGCTATTTCAAGATGTTCAATTTCCAATAATGGCCTCAGCATGTTCGGGATGGTAGAAGATCAAAACGTGCCATGCGATGCCCGTATCGGCTGGCACATACAGTATTCAATAAGAGGAGAGCGCATTCCCCGGCCAAAAACCTTGAGCTGGCAGATGCCCGACGTACAAAAGGAATAGATAGTATGACGGGTGTAAAACTGTGCGAGTCCATTTGTACGGCTGCTGGTACCTGGGCGTTGTTAAAATGCAAATGATTAGAACACCTCTGGATATGGACCCAGATGGCTTACACATCTGTGAGAACTCCCTCAGAAGCCAGTCTACCGCCACCTGCGGGCAGGCTTCGGCAGTCGTTCTCCCCGGTCTTCTGAGCCACCATCGTTATCTCCTCCCCCTGCACACCTGGTTCAGTCTCGTCGTCACTACACCTGGTGTCCATTACCTCATTAGAGGACTATTTAAGTTCCCTGTGTGTCGGGTTGTCTTTGTGTGGAATTGTTAAATGTTACGTGTCTTGTACCCCATGAATCTCATTGTGAGATCGTGGTTCTTTATACTCTGTTAGGAGTTATCTCGTTTACTGAATGCGCTGCGACGCATCTTTGCTATTGGAATATTAGCGTGTTTACGCTCCTTTGCATTCTAAGGGATTGTACCTGGAATAAAAGAGACTATAGAACGCTATCAGCTACTCTGCCTGGCTTCAGCCTTCCATCCACCCTACACACCGTGACAACATCGTGGTCACCCTCCACTTCTGATTGGTTGAGTTGGGCTGAAATCTGAGGTCAAGTCTAGTGGAATACCATAAATGAGACCACTATATTTCTCTGTGCACTACTGAACTTTACTGTACTTCTACTGTGCTATCCAAACGTCACATTTACAAACTGGAGAAATGGTTCTACGCATGTACTAGCTCGATATAAAAAGCAATTATTCAAATGTACATTCGATGACTCAGAACATCTGAGTGCTGGGTGAGTAATCGTGTCCCAGTTGGTCGGGAACAAAACGCTACATCTCACAAATGTCAATGCATTTTAGCATTTATTTTAGCAAATAATGGACCTTGTAAACACATGTTTATGTCAACGCCTCCGTCACCAAACGCTAATTTAAGATTTTCCTGATTTCCTAGTTTTTAGCATCTGTTCCTACAGAACATTTATAGCAGTAAGACTATGCCCTGACGTTAAAGAAAAGACAAAATGACATGTTTATATCGGCAATGTGACTTGTGTGCTTCAGCTCAAGTAGGGAAGAGCTCCATGAATGTCAGGTACTTTTCAACCTTTCCAGTTTTCTCAAGTGATTACGAACTTGAATATAAAATTATATAAATCCCAAACAGCATTCTATGCCCTATTGCTGTATAAATAAAACATACATAAGGCATAAATAGACCAGGGAGAGGGCGAGTACAAATAGGAGAAAGACACAAAGGGAGTGAGAGGGAGTGGGAAAGAGAGTGTGGGAAATAGTCAGTGTGTTCTAGAGCAAGACTATAAAAAGTGAGTTGCAAAGATAGAAAAACACAAACATATTCACCGCGCAATATCGCCATTCATGTCAAATTCAAGTCAGAACATCCCTATTTAAATGTTAATCTGAGAGCGAATACAAAGGAGCATGCCTGGTTCAAACTGTGTTCATTCTGAAACCCGGGAGAATCCAACATAACAATTCCTCAATTAAACACACCTAGGTAGGTAGATTAAACCTGTGGAATAATGTGCTGACTTTATGCTGACACACATGGTCTTTCTGTTCTGCGTTAGCTGATCTGTTCTCGTCTGCTATAAGACATAATCACGATAACAACAAAAAAAGGCTAAACAAGTAAATAAACGAAACAGGGCAAAATTGTATCTGGTTCACTATCAGCTGTGATCAAAAGAAATGTGCTGAAGAGAAAATAGGGTGCCGTTTGGAATCTTAAAGAACTCTGAGAGGTTGCTGATGTCAAGAGGCAGTGTGTTAGCATAGCAGAATACCCGCATGCAGAACACTTCCTCTATCTGCGTCTCCACATCCTCTATCTGCGTCTCCACATCCTCTATCACTGATCCACATCCTCTATCACTGATCCACATCCTCTATCTGCGTCTCCACATCCTCTATCTGCGTCTCCACATCCTCTATCACTGATCCACATCCTCTATCACTGATCCACATCCTCTATCTGCGTCTCCACATCCTCTATCTGCGTCTCCACATCCTCTATCTGTGCCTCCACATCCTCTATCTGCGTCTCCACATCCTCTATCTGCGTCTCCACATCCTCTATCACTGATCCACATCCTCTATCACTGATCCACATCCTCTATCTGCGTCTCCACATCCTCTATCTGCGTCTCCACATCCTGTATCTGTGTCTCCACATCCTCTATCTGTGTCTCCACATCCTCTATCTGTGTCTCCACATCCTCTATCTGCGTCTCCACATCCTCTATCTGCGTCTCCACATCCTCTATCTGTGTCTCCACATCCTCTATCTGCGTCTCCACATCCTCTATCTGTGTCTCAACATCCTCTATCTGCGTCTCCACATCCTCTATCTGCGTCTCCACATCCTCTATCTGCGTCTCCACATCCTCTATCTGCGTCTCCACATCCTCTATCTGCGTCTCCACATCCTCTATCTGCGTCTCCACATCCTCTATCTGTGTCTCCACATCCTCTATCTGCGTCTCCACATCCTCTATCTGCGTCTCCACATCCTCTATCTGCGTCTCCACATCCTCTATCTGTGTCTCAACATCCTCTATCTGCGTCTCCACATCCTCTATCTGCGTCTCCACATCCTCTATCTGCGTCTCCACATCCTCTATCTGTGTCTCAACATCCTCTATCTGCGTCTCCACATCCTCTATCTGCGTCTCCACATCCTCTATCTGCGTCTCCACATCCTCTATCTGCGTCTCCACATCCTCTATCTGCGTCTCCACATCCTCTATCTGCGTCTCCACATCCTCTATCTGTGTCTCAACATCCTCTATCTGCGTCTCCACATCCTCTATCTGCGTCTCCACATCCTCTATCTGCGTCTCCACATCCTCTATCTGTGTCTCCACATCCTCTATCACTGATCCACATCCTGTATCTGTGTCTCCACATCCTCTATCTGCGTCTCCACATCCTCTATCTGCGTCTCCACATCCTGTATCTGTGTCTCCACATCCTGTATCTGTGTCTCCACATCCTCTATCTGTGTCTCCACATCCTCTATCTGTGTCTCCACATCCTCTATCTGTGTCTCCACATCCTCTATTTGTGTCTCCACATCCTCTATCTGTGTCTCCACATCCTCTATCTGTGTCTCCACATCCTCTATCTGCGTCTCCACATCCTCTATCTGCGTCTCCACATCCTTTATCAGCACACTGCAGACCTCCATTTAAACCCCCTCATAATATTGCAGACTCTTAATTACACTAACTTTTTTTTGTTTTTCCGAAACCTTTCATTTCTGATTTTATAATCTACATGGTAGCCAACCTGCCCCAGGTGGTTCATTTTCCCTAATACACACACACATACACACACACACACACACACACACACACACACACACACACACACATACAACTTCTGTTACACCAGGCAAACCCTCCACATGGCCCTGGGTGCTCTGGTTCCATACAATTACCCTGTCCCACACACACACACACACACTTTCAGTCAACGTTCTCATTTCACCCGTCAACTTTCTGTTACTTCATTCCCATTCGGAGTGTCGCTCCAATTTGAAATGTCTGCGTCCCACCTGAGTGCACTGCAGTTCAACCCTCACCTTGCTGACTTCCTGAAGAGGCTTTAATTACACGTGTGTGTGTGTGTGTGTGAATGTTTGTGTAGGCGTTTGCTTTTGTGTGTCGCTGTGTGTGGTTGTGTGTATGCATGTGGTAGTGTGTGTTTGTTTTGTGTGTGTGTTTGGGAGGGTGAATGGGTAATGGGGAAACGTTTAGACGCTAGGAGCCTTGTTGTGTTCGTATGCTATAAATACATGGACTGAGATGCTGAGTGACGTGGGAGGTCAGAAAGGAGGAACATGCTTTTATATTTGGTTCCTGAATTATACATATATGATATACAATCCTGTTTTAATTTTATATGATGGCGTTATAGGCCAAGCTTAGCTTACATATGTAAGCTGCTTCCTGACAAACTGTAAAGGATGCAATCATTATGCTTGTATCCAGGGTGTAGAAATCTGTGTGTGTGTTTGTGTGTTTGTGTAGACAGTGTCTCTGTGCTGGCCTGCATGTGTGTGTGTGTGTGTGAGTGTGTGAGAGTGTGAGTGTTCCCTCATCAACACAACATCATTCCCAATCTCTGCTTGAACCGAGTCGACAAACAGAGCTTTTATCACCTCTAAAGGTGCATCTGGCTTCACCTTATCTGGAAGGGAACAGAACTAGAGGGCATCTGACCTCTGAGGAGAAAGACATTGTTTGCTACTGTGACCATATACGTTTATATGCATAGCACAAACCTCAACATTATTTAACAAAACATGTTCCCATGTGTACATTTTAGTTATTTATCAGACGCTCTTATCCAAGCCACTTAGAGAACGTATTCATCTAAAAATAGCCAGGTATGAGAATCCAATGATACTGTCATGGTACGTACATTTCTTAGTCACAAAGGTACCAGCGAAGTCGGGACACAAAGTGAAAAGACGAAGGGCAAGTTTAGTAAAACTAAAATGTGTTTTCAAAGATTATTTTTCAAAAGGTTTATTATATCAAAGGTTTATGGTGTTAAGTTCATCTCATGAGAAGTGTAAGAAACTGAGGTTTATCCTCCTCTATGCGCCAGGTGACAGCTCCTCGATCTACCGGGAGAGGAAGCAATCAGGCTCGATCGTTGTCACCTGAGTTCTGACACACCTGTGTGTGATTGAGAGACCTATATATAGTTGCCAGTGCCCTGAGACCGGTGCGAGGTATTGATCGTTTAAGAACTTGCTGAGCGTTATCCTTGAAAGTCAGAATACGTTTGTTCCGTGTACCAGTCCTTTGCCTGCCCGTTTACTCTGAGTCTGCTCACCCTTTGCTTTGTGTCAACCAGTGATTCCCGTGCCTGACCATCCTGCCTGTTTACCGGACCTTGTCTCGCCTGCCACTCTGTACCGTCTCCTGCCTCTGACTTCCCGAAGCTGAACCTGCCCGACTATTCTTGATTGCATTGAACGTTCCTGTAAATAAACATCGCGACTCCGCGATTGGATTCAGTTCTTCGTTTCCGTGTGTTCGTGACAAGGCTGTGGCAAGTTGTGGTGTTAGCTGGTTTTATAATGTAATAATTTTTTTTATTCTTTACATTATTACGTTATATTCATTAACCATTTAGACCCCAATATAATTCTAGAAAGCTGCTGTAGATGACTGAGAATTCAGCAAATACCAAATTTTCTCACACATTTCAAACAAACAGATAAATAGCAGATAACAGATAAAAATACATGAATTCCTTACAATTACAAGTTCCCTATCAGGCAACTTCGAGCTGCGTGAAAACGCTATGGGAACGCTCTGCGTGAGTGCGTCATGAAGCACATGTGTAATCAGTCCAATGGCGTGACGGAACGTCACAGACGGGTGACGTCGCGACCAGGAAGTCATAAAAGCACCCCTAATTACCGGCACCTTCAGTTTTTTGTTGCTTCAGCAAGTGCATGTTGTGACAGTCCTCGCGGGTTTCTGCTATTACGTTGTTAATTCAGAAATTTTCTTGGCATTTATGTACAAGAGCTCACCGCGATTATGGCAACCGAGCGCCATTTCAGACAGTGTGCTTCTCCCTGCAACCGCTTTCTCACGGGAGGGACACACATGTTCTGTGCGTAGTTTGTTTGGGAGAGGAGCATGCCCAGCTAGCCTTGGAAGAGGCTAGCTGTAAGCATTGCGACCGTCTCGCCATCCGTACACTTCGCTCTTGCCTGGCGCTTTTTCAGGAAAGCGGCTCGGTTCGCGTTCCCCGCGGTTCAGGTCCCGCCGCTGCCGAGGCACGGCGCCGACTGACGTCGTGGGGTTCGCAAGCGGATCTAGCATGCGGTTCCGAGACAGCTTCTGCAATTTCTCGGTCTTCGTCTGCTAGAGCCAGTGCCTCAGCTCGGGGTCCAGAAGCACCCGCGCGGGTTTCTTCCGCCCTGGGGGAGGCACCTTTTTCTCAGCCGTCCAGTTCTGAGGAAATGGAGGTTGAAAACCTCGAGGCGGAGGCTGAATTGTTGGTTCAGTCACCCGCGAACGAGGAGCTGCTGGAGGTACTCACCCGAGCTGTGGGGAAGCTCAACATCGAGTGGCCGGCTGACAGGCAGGAGTCTGCTTCAACCAGTAAGTTGAATGAACGATTCTTGCCCTCCCGTGCTTTACCTCCTCGCCAGTGTTTGCCTTTCTTCCCGGACCTCCACACTGAGGTGGTAGAGGTCCTGGAATAAGCCGGTGTCGTCCCGGGTGTTTAATCCGCGGACTCATATGTACTCTAATGTTGCCGAGGCTAATGTTCATGGGTACGGACCGATGCCGGTCGCGGAGGAGATACTGGCTAGCCATTTGGACACTCTGAGGACACCGGCATTGCCCTCCAAGGCGTTGAAGACTACTTCAGCGCTGGTGGGCAAAGCTTATTCGGCGGCGGGTCAGGCAGCTTCCTGCCTGCATACTATGTCTATTCTACAGGCATATCAGGCAGAGCTGCTTAGCGACGGGGCTCAGGGGGAGACTGTAAGTCCTGATGATGTTCGAGAACTTCGTCAGGCGGCGGATTTGTCACTTCGTGCCACTAAGGAGACGGCCAAATCAGTGGCAGCCTTGGTGGCTACGGAGAGGCATCTCTGGCTAAGCCTCTCTGATATGAGAGATAGGGAGAAAGCCTTCCTTCTGGACGCGCCTCTTTCCCCCGACGGCCTCTATGGCCCTGCTATTGGCTCGGTCGTCGAGAGGTTTCAGGAGGAGAGAAGGCAGTCGGCTGCCTTCCAGAAATTTCTCCCCCGTCGTAGCCGCGTCGCGGGGGCTGTCGGACGGGGGCAGCCCCGCCCGGCGCCGAGCACGGCACACCGGGCGCAGCAGAGAGTGAGTGTCGCTACTCGGGCGCCCCCACACGATGAGTGGGCCGGGGGGCGACGCTCACAGGCGGGGCCTTCGAGGGGTAGGACAGTTCCGAGGCCTGTCGCTACACCCAAGAAGGCTTTGTCTAAGAGACCCTGACAGGGGGGTCAAACTGCTGGGGGTGGTCCCCACCAGGGGAGTAGTGAGCTTCTCCTGGTGCCCTCAGCGGGGTGGCCTAGGCGAGCGTTTTCCTGAGGGGCGCTCGCCTCCTCCGAGGAGGGGCCCAGAACTGTCGAACCAGTTGTTCCCTGCCAGTGCGCTGTTACAGGGCACTGTGTCTGCAGTACCTGTTACTCCAGAGGCCAGCCTCGAGAGGCTGGTACCCCTAGTAGATTTTCTGGCAGAGTGGAAGACCCTGCCGAATATATCTCAGTGGGTCCTGCGGATAATCGAGAGCGGGTATGCCATCCAATTCAGGACGCATCCGCCTCGTTTCAATGAGGTCCTGCCCACAGTGGTGGGCCCAGAGCAGGCTCTGGTACGGGAGCAGGAGGTACAGACTCTCCTGCTAGAAGGGGCTATAGAACGAGTTCTTCCTCTCAACAGGGAGTCGGGCTGGTACAGCCGGTACTTCGTTGTTCCCAAGAAGGATGGGGGGTGGTGTCCTATTTTAGACCTACGTCTGTTGAATCAGACGGTCGGGAGACTCAGCTTCAAAATGCTCACTCTCAAACAGATCGTATCACAGATCAGGTCCGAGGACTGGTTTGTCACGATAGATCTGAAGGACGCCTATTTCCACATCTCCATCCTTCCACAACACAGGAAGTTCCTGAGGTTCGCTTTTGGGGGCGAAGCGTACCAGTATCGAGTTCTTCCGTTTGGCCTAGCACTCTCTCCCCGTACGTTCACGAGATGTATAGACGCTGCCCTGGCGCCGTTGCGCCTCCAGGGCATACGCATCCTCAATTACATCGACGATTGGTTGATTCTGGCTCCGTCGGAGCATCTAGCGGTTCGGCATCGAGATGTCGTTCTGGCTCACATCAACAAACTGCGGTTGAGGCTCAATGCCGGGAAGAGTGTGCTGTCGCCGGTACAGGTGACCACTTTCCTGGGCGTAGTCTGGGATTCGACCACGATGCGGGCACATCTGTCTCCTGCACGTGTGGCGTCAATCCTTGCAGCCGTCGAGCAGGTGAGGCTAGGCCAGTCACTCACAGTGAAACAGTTTCAGAGACTGTTGGGTCTGCTGGCAGCAGCGCCTAACGTTATTCCTTGCGGCCTGCTGTTCATGAGACCGTTACAGTGGTGGCTCAGAACCAAGGGGTTCTCCCCGAGGGGAAACCAGTTCCGCATGATCACTGTTACGCGGCGTTGTCTCCGCACGCTGGTCATGTGGAGGAAGCCTTGGTTCCTAACCCAGGGTCCCGTGTTGGGAGCTCTGTGTCGTCGTGTTACACTAACGACGGATGCCTCCCTCACCGGCTGGGGGGCGATCATGAGTGGTCGCCCAGCTCAAGGGCTCTGGCGGGGCCATCAGCTATCATGGCACATAAATTGGCTAGAGATGCTGGCAGTTTACCAGGCTCTGAAGCACTTCCTCCCAGACCTAAGGGGTCATCATGTCCTTGTCTGGTCGGACAACACATCGGTGGTTTTTTACATCAACCACCAGGGGGGTCGGCGCTCAAGCCCACTTTACAATCTGGCCCGCCAGGTCCTTCTGTGGTCCCACGGGAAGCTCCTTTCTTTAAGGGACATTTTTATCCCGGGGTACCTAAATCAGGGGGCAGACACCCTGTCGAGGCAGGGGCCGAGGCCCGGGGAGTGGAGACTCCATCCCGAGGTGGTGGAGCTCCTTTGGTCGCACTTCGGTCGGGCCGAAGTGGACCTGTTTGCGTCCAGAGAGACGTCACACTGTCCTCTGTGGTTTTCGCTGGCTCATCCAGCCCCACTGGGATGCCATGGTGCAGGCATGGCTGAGGTCACGCCTGTACGCTTTCCCCCCGGTTGCTCTGCTCCCAGGAGTTCTGGAGAGGATCCGTCAGGAGCGGGTCAGTCTACTGCTCGTAGCACCGTACTGGCCGGCCCGAGTATGGTTTGCGGACCTAATATCTCTCCTCGTCGGCTCTCCTCTGGAGATGCCGATCAGGAGGGACCTGCTTTCCCAGGCGCATGGGGTCATCCTTCACCCCCGCCCGGAGCGGTGGAAACTATGGGCCTGGCCTCTGAGGGGGCCCGCCTTTTAGTTTCAGGTCTCTCGACTGAGGTCGCTGAGACCATCCTTCACTCCAGAGCTCCAGCCACAAGGAAGGCGTATGCCGCCAGGTGGAAACTGTTCACCTCGTGGTGTAGAGAGCGGCAGGTGGACCCAGTTTACTGCCCAGTGTTTGCAGTACTGGAGTTCCTGCAGCAACGCTTCTCTACAGGTCTATCCCCATCCACACTGAAGGTGTATGTGGCGGCTTTGTCCGCATGCCATGTCCCTCTAAATGGGGTTTCTCTGGGGAGACACCCACTGGTATCACGCTTCCTTCGTGGCGCCCGGAGGCTGAGGCCAGCAGCCGGCATGAGGGTGCCATCCTGGGACCTGGCCATTGTACTAGAAGGCCCTCTCCCGTGCTCCGTTTGAGCCCATTGAGGAGGTCCCTGACAAGTTCGTGACCCTCAAGACGGTCTTCTTACTTGCCATCTCTTCTCTGAAGAGGATTGGTGATATGCAAGCGCTGTCAGTGGCGCCCTCTTGCTTGGACTTCTCACCCGGGATGGTCAAGGCGTTTCTACTACCTTCACCCGGGTATGTCCCCAAGGTCCCAACTAACATCGTTGGGCCTATTGTGCTGCAAGCCTTCTGCCCTCCTCCTTTTTTGACGTCGGACCAGAAGAAGCATAACCTCCTCTGCCCGGTGAGGGCCTTAGACGCCTACGTCCACAGAACTGCCCTGTGGAGGCTGTCCGAACAGTTGTTCGTGTGCTTTGGACCACCCAAGAGAGGGGGTCCTGTGTCTAAGCAGAGGATGAGCAAGTGGGTGGTTGAGGCCATCTCACTTGCTTAAGAGTCGGCTGGTCAGCCTTCACCCTTGGCTGTTCGAGCCCACTCGACCAGGAGTATGGCGGCTTCAAAAGCCCTTTTGTCAGGTAAAGTGTCTCTACATGACGTCTGTGTTGCGGCAGGCTGGTCCTCACCGCACACGTTCGTGAGATTTTACCAGCTTGACTTTAGCTCCACGCCAGGGGCGCAGGTGCTTTCGTCCGAATGTGCGCTCTGACTTCACATGGCGGACACTTGCTCGTATGGTGAAGTGGGTAGTGGCGTTCCCATAGCGTTTTCACGCAGCTCGAAGTTCCTTGATAGGGAACGTCTCCGGTTACGTATGTAACCTTAGTTCCCTGAGGGGAACGAGACGCTGCGTGTCTGTGCCATACTCCCAGCATGCCCTTGGCACTTGCTTCAGCCCATCAGAAACTGAAGGTGCCGGTAATTAGGGGTGCTTTTATGACTTCCTGGTCGCGACGTCACCCGTCTGTGACGTTCCGTCACGCCATTGGACTGATTACACATGTGCTTCATGACGCACTCACGCAGAGCGTTCCCATAGCTTTTTCACGCAGCGTCTCGTTCCCCTCAGGGAACTAAGGTTGCATACGTAACCGGAGACGTTCGCAGTGTTTTATACAGCACGCACACACACACTTTAATTTGACACCACACTCATGTAACGTGGAGTAATACAATAGATTAGAAAAATAATCTAACAGCTGTAGTTAGCTGACTTAGAGTCAACCAGCATAGTTGATCCTTTGTAATTTTGACAGTGACTGTGAAGGTTAACAATAACCATAATCCGTTTTATAGATGATTGTGGTTTTATTTGGAACATCTGTTGACGGCAGTAATAGCGTAGCACAATGACACAATATTATTACCTTCACTAATATGGCTGAACGTGACAGCGTGAAGACAGGCAAGAAGAAGGCCAGCACAGCACAAATATGCCGCCACAAAACATGGTTAGAATCCTGACAGGCGAATCCACTATTTAGCAAAATATGCTGTAAACACCTGTCAACGTTTCCATAAAAGCCCACCAGTAGAAATAGCAACAAAAACCTCCAGAACCCCTATCTAGTTAGCTAAGAAATGAGACTGATCCGACGATTGTTCCGACTTCACTATCCACAACAGGATGATTTGCTCGTTTCAAATATGAGTTACTTGTGCTAATCTGAGAGAGAGGTTTTACCACAGCATCAATCATCTACTGAAGCAAACATAAATGCTGCTTTTTTATATTTTTCATGCGTCACCAGCTTCCTGAATCAACAACCAGTCACATATGGTGTAAACACAACGACCAGTCACATACACATATGGTGTAAACACAAACAACCAGTCACATACAGATATGGTGTAAACACAACAACCAGTCACATACAGATATGGTGTAAACACAACGACCAGTCACATACACATATGGTGTAAACACAAACAACCAGTCACATATGGTGTAAACACAACAACCAGTCACATATGGCATAAACACAACAACCAGTCACATACACATATGGTGTAAACACAAACAACCAGTCACATATGGTGTAAACACAACAACCAGTCACATATGGCATAAACACAACAACCAGTCACATACACATATGGTGTAAACACAACGACCAGTCACATACACATATGGTGTAAACACAAACAACCAGTCACATACACATATGGTGTAAACACAAACAACCAGTCACATACAGATATGGTGTAAACACAACGACCAGTCACATACACATATGGTGTAAACACAAACAACCAGTCACATACACATATGGTGTAAACACAAACAACCAGTCACATACAGATATGGTGTAAACACAACAACCAGTCACATACAGATATGGTGTAAACACAACGACCAGTCACATACACATATGGTGTAAACACAAACAACCAGTCACATATGGTGTAAACACAACAACCAGTCACATATGGCATAAACACAACAACCAGTCACATACACATATGGTGTAAACACAACGACCAGTCACATACACATATGGTGTAAACACAACAACCAGTCACATACACATATGGTGTAAACACAAACAACCAGTCACATATGGTGTAAACACAACAACCAGTCACATATGGCATAAACACAACAACCAGTCACATACACATATGGTGTAAACACAACGACCAGTCACATACAGATATGGTGTAAACACAACGACCAGTCACATACACATATGGTGTAAACACAACGACCAGTCACATACACATATGGTGTAAACACAACAACCAGTCACATACACATATGGTGTAAACACAACAACCAGTCACATACACATATGGTGTAAACACAACAACCAGTCACATATGGTGTAAACACAACAACCAGTCACATACACATATGGTGTAAACACAACAACCAGTCACATATGGTGTAAACACAACAACCAGTCACATACAGATATGGTGTAAACACAACGACCAGTCACATACACATATGGTGTAAACACAACAACCAGTCACATACACATATGGTGTAAACACAAACAACCAGTCACATATGGTGTAAACACAACAACCAGTCACATATGGCATAAACACAACAACCAGTCACATACACATATGGTGTAAACACAACAACCAGTCACATACACATATGGTGTAAACACAAACAACCAGTCACATATGGTGTAAACACAACAACCAGTCACATATGGTGTAAACACAACAACCAGTCACATACACATATGGTGTAAACACAACAACCAGTCACATACACATATGGTGTAAACACAACAACCAGTCACATACACATATGGTGTAAACACAACGACCAGTCACATACACATATGGTGTAAACACAACGACCAGTCACATACACATATGGTGTAAACACAACAACCAGTCACATACACATATGGTGTAAACACAAACAACCAGTCACATATGGCGTAAACACAACAACCAGTCACATATGGTGTAAACACAACAACCAGTCACATACACATATGGTGTAAACACAAACAACCAGTCACATATGGCGTAAACACAACAACCAGTCACATACACATATGGTGTAAACACAAACAACCAGTCACATATGGTGTAAACACAACAACCAGTCACATACACATATGGTGTAAACACAAACAACCAGTCACATATGGTGTAAACACAACAACCAGTCACATACACATATGGTGTAAACACAACAACCAGTCACATATGGTGTAAACACAACAACCAGTCACATATGGTGTAAACACAACAACCAGTCACATACACATATGGTGTAAACACAACGACCAGTCACATACACATATGGTGTAAACACAACAACCAGTCACATACACATATGGTGTAAACACAACAACCAGTCACATATGGTGTAAACACAACAACCAGTCACATACACATATGGTGTAAACACAACAACCAGTCACATATGGTGTAAACACAACAACCAGTCACATATGGTGTAAACACAACAACCAGTCACATACACATATGGTGTAAACACAACAACCAGTCACATACACATATGGTGTAAACACAACAACCAGTCACATACACATATGGTGTAAACACAACAACCAGTCACATATGGTGTAAACACAACAACCAGTCACATATGGTGTAAACACAACGACCAGTCACATACACATATGGTGTAAACACAACAACCAGTCACATACACATATGGTGTAAACACAAACAACCAGTCACATATGGTGTAAACACAACAACCAGTCACATACACATATGGTGTAAACACAACAACCAGTCACATATGGTGTAAACACAACAACCAGTCACATATGGTGTAAACACAACAACCAGTCACATATGGCGTAAACACAACCACCAATTAGTGCCTCACATTCTTGTGTTACATACTGTCAACAGATCCTAATCTAATGTTTATACAGTTTCTATACACATGACATTTCTGATGTAAGCTTTTCTTCATTTTCCTCAGTGTCTTTTCACTGGCAGTCTCTAACACACACTAGTTATTTGCCATCTTTATAGTCATTTCAGAATTCATAGAGTAGTAAATAGATGGGGGCGTTCCACCTGACATGAACTCATGGTGGATAAACGATATAAACCCAGCCAGGCTGCAGTCTCTGGTCAAACGAACAGCCGAGGCCGTTTGGATGTGGCTTAATGCAACAAGATAACGTCCTTCCTGTTTCTTTGGTGTTTAGTGTATTTGAAACCATTCTTCATCTGCTATAGTATATAGGTCGAGCACATGTTATACACTTGTAAATACTGTCAATGTTTTAATTGGCTTATTGGACTCTAGCCACCGGGCCTTAAGTGGAGACCTTCAACAAAATGTCGTCCGTCTCACAGGGTTAAGGGCATTTGGGTTTTCAGGGGGCACCGGTTAAGGCCTCCCTCTCTGTCATCTCTGGCTGGATGCCTCTCTCCGAAGTGTTTCCAAGTCCACCCCGTTCCACTTCATTAGCAGCTGTTCCCATAACAGTTCTGGATTACTCCCTGCTGGTGAGACATCACATCCATGTTACTTGTGTTCCAAATGGCAGCTTTAGCACTTATCGTCGACTACAATCCTCACAGCTCTGGCCAAAGGTAGGAGCATTTGGAACGCACAAATAGACTGTTTCCTGTTACAGCAAAGGTCCTTAGCCGCACTATTTGTTTCCACACCATTTCAAAAGCATTTATTTGCTTTCATCAGAAGTGATAATGTTTAGTACACGATAACATTATTTATGCATAATTAGCAGAGACAACATGATGGATTTGCCAGATGCAATTGCACAGCGCGGCCGGCTAATGTGAACGGACTGGAACAATTCCTCTTCATTAAGCCACTCCAACAGGACAAACACACACACACACACACACTCAGCTTCCCATGCATATACAGTACTGTAAACCCCCATAGCAATTCAGTACTGTAACCACCCATCACAACACTGTACTGCCCCCCCCCCATAGCAATTCAGTACTGTCACCACATAACCACCCATCACAATTCAGTACTGTCACCACATAACCACCCATCACAATTCAGTACTGTCACCACATAACCACCCATCACAATTCACTAACCCTAACCCTAACCCAACACTGTAATATAACCCTTCCATAGCAACCCTGTATTATAGCCCCTCCATAGCAACACTGTACTATAGCCCCTCCATAGCAACACTGTACTATAGCCCCTCCATAGCAACACTGTACTATAGCCCATCCATAGCAACACTGTACTATAGCCCCTCCATAGCAACACTGTCTACAAATGTTTTGATCACACACACATATTCCACTCAGGCTTGCCGTGACAAACCTATAGTCTGCTGGGTAGATGTTTATTGGCTGAGATTTGATTGCCCTAACAGATGTGTTTTCAGAAAGGACAGTTAATACCTGTTAATACCTATTAGCACAATACCTTAGACAAATGCTCTATCCAGTCCAGTTCGAAAGTGCCGCACAGCACTGATGATAGGGTGCGGTTTGGAACGCCCCCGCTGTTTAAACACGGCACCTGGGCAGAAAGCCAGGCAGCACATCTCTAGACCCATTGTTACATCACAGATGTTCTGGTGCCAGAACAAATAACCCAACTGTCTCCTCCTGGGAAGAAGATGTTCTGATGGATAAGACTGCCTCAGAGTGCAATAGAGAGAGAGAGAGAGAGGATGTGTGTGTGTGTGTTATGTTTAGTAACGTGTGTCTACTGCAGTTGTGTCGTTATTGGTATTCAGCTGAGATAATGTGTTTGTAAGAGTCGGTTTAGGAGATGGTGAGAACAGTTAAAGGGGAACCAGAACTGGGTTTGAACCCACTAGTTACTGAGATCTCAGTGGGAACGCTTCCTCTATTCTTCAGCAAGGCCTAACCATACTAAAGGTTCTAGGTGTTCCTGTTCCCTGTGACCACATCCTGGTCGACCAACGTCCAGTGCTGGACAGGGTCCTGTGGTTTTTTTCAGGAACCCCACGGCAACTGCGAACCTCTGCTAGTTCTGTCCTCATGTCTCCCCTCAATAAACAGAAGACACCACCTGTGGACTGGTCAAACAGATGCTCCATAGTCGTGAATTGGCCTGGCAAAAGAGGACTGACTATGGAGAGAGGGAGGGAGAGAGGGAGATAGGGAGAGAGGGACCTCTGATCTGTGCTGTTATTTCTGTTTGGTTTCTATCAAGAGAAGAGGGAGGTGTGTGTGTGTGTGTGTTGGAGACAGGTGAAGCTGAGTTAGCAGTATAAACACAGACCTGTGTCAGTGCCTCATCAGATTGGGGTCTGGGAACGTAATGAGCTCCTGTTCTGTTTTGTTGTGTCAAGTGCAGACAGATCAAGGGTCTCCAAACTTCACGCACTTTAGAGTTACTTTTAAAAGAAATGAAACATTGCAAGCTGTGCTAATGATTGCTTGTTTTTTTGCTCTCAAATTGGCACATTCTGCTCTCCTCTCTAGGTCCTTAGTGAAGGTTACAAGGAAAAGTATGCTGTGTTCAAAACCAGCCCCCCCACTGTGGTGAAATAATGCTTGTTTATTAGTTGTATTGTCTTCTAGCACTGTCTCTGCTAATAGCACTAGTTCGTTGTGTGGGATGTAAACATATATATATTTATACAGGTTTAAGTGTAACAGGAACTAGATATTGTATCACCTCTGATTGGACAGGCATTCATAGATCTAGTTTGTCAGGTTTCACAGCATTATAATCCCATACAGAACGAACAACGTTATCGTCTGACCTTTATCCAATATGCATTACTCTACTGTGTAGTGACACAATACAACTGAATGCTAACATATCACAAAACACGGCTCTGTAATTTCATTGTGAATTCTACATAATGCAGTTCATCAGCATGAACTATAAAAGGCGTTGGTAAATAACTGTAACATTTAGTTTGTATACA
Source organism: Dallia pectoralis (assembly GCA_029465975.1). Classification (NCBI taxonomy): domain Eukaryota; kingdom Metazoa; phylum Chordata; class Actinopteri; order Esociformes; family Umbridae; genus Dallia; species Dallia pectoralis. The sequence goes on from CM055736.1 coordinate 19,113,998, forward strand.
GCTGTGGCATTTGGCAAATCACAACGATTTACATTTTGATTAAATTTTAAGTGCAACCGAATGCAAGATGCACCACAATTACTCATTCTGAGGTAGCGACTGATTTGGAATGTGATGCTGTATTTTAATGTGCACATGCTCCCCCCCCCCAAATACACACACACACACACACACACACTTAAAATCCCATTTTAATCCACAAATCACATACAGTGAAATAGGATTCATACATTGCAAAGGTCATTGTGTTCATTGACTTTGAAGGATGAACAGAGCAAAGCTGCCAATGGCCGTTGGGGATTAGATGGCCACACCCATACGAGGGCCAGGTTAGAGATGTAGGTGATTAGATGGCCACACCCATACGACGGCCAGGTTAGAGATGTAGGTGATTAGATGGCCACACCCATACGACGGCCAGGTTAGAGATGTAGGTGATTAGATGGCCACACCCATACGACGGCCAGGTTAGAGATGTGGGTGACACCTGGGTTGACTTCTGTACTGTTATGATAAATGCCAGGGGGCACTTAAATCACTATTGGGCTTCTAGACACCTGTTTATTGTCACTCTAGGCTGGGCAATTTCGTCATAACCTCCCATTTTACATTTGGATATCATGTCTTCAGATCATAGTGGAACGGCTCCCCCTGCAGGCCATCTGGAAGCCTGTGGTCTCCCACCCAGGTACTGAAGAGGATCCACCCTGATTAGTTTCAAACCCATGACAGTATTGGGGTGGGATTTCTGCACAAATGTAGTTGTCCTTAAAGTCACAAGAGGTTACGAGCATCATCCTGTCAAGGGCATCGGAAGCTTCCAGAACCACACAATAGTTGGCCACAATGGCACCTCATGGGAGCTTGAGCAACACCCTCGTCCAATCATTGACATCTGACCGGACCATAGCCCAAGTTCCCATTGGCCCAGAAGGCTCCGGTGTCCAGTTCCCATTGGCCCAGAAGGCTCCGGTGTCCAGTTCCCATTGGCCCAGAAGGCTCCGGTGTCCAGTTCCCATTGGCCCAGAAGGCTCCGGTGTCCAGTTCCCATTGGCCCAGAAGGCTCCGGTGTCCAGTTCCCATTGGCCCAGAAGGCTCTGGTGTCCAGTTCCCATTGGCCCAGAAGGCTCTGGTGTCCTCACAACTTATCGTGTGTGTTCAGCGCGTGTGTTCAGCGCGTGTGTTCAGCGCATGTGTTCAGCGCATGTGTTCAGCGTGTGTGTTCAGCGCGTGTGTTCAGTCTGTGTGTTCAGCGCATGTGTTCAGTGCGTGTGTTCAGCGTGTGTGTTCAGCGCGTGTGTTCAGTAGGCGTGTCAGACTTGTAACAGTATAAATCCACTCCGCACTCTATAAAGCCCAACAAAAATAATGTGTTTGTAGTTGAGTCCCGCAGCTACTGAGAGACGGTCGAGTGGTTTCTCAAATGAAACCTCTGCCGGTCAGTCAGGTCATCTCCGCTGGGTAATCTTTGTTTCTAGGGAACTTTTCGAGGCATTCGTGTAGCATATTTGAGAAGTTGAGTTCCCCAAGAAACACGCGTCCCGATGTTTTCACCTGAGCAGTTTGGGTTCCATTTCTGAAGTATTTGTAAAGGTTCTGGAGATGTTTCCCTATATGTGGTAACAGCCACCATGCTATGCAAAACCAGCGACATATACACACCTACGCATTCGATCAACTGGGTTGTGTTCAATCTATACACACACACACACACTTCAGTTTGGTGGGCACAGTGCTGAGAAATCGGTTCCAAGCTACGCACCTGCAAAAACGACTTGGCCCTCTGTGTGTCATTATAAGCTGGTGGTTTTTTTAACTTTACCTGTCATTCTCCTTGAGCCCCACTTTTCTGACATGTGTGTGTGTGTGTTGCTCTCCTGTAGATGGGTGACATTTACAAGACAAGCTTTCACACAGTCGGATGCCAAACGTCAACGCTGTTTCGTTTTATAATTACTGTCTTTGAACGATTGGCTTTTAATTGTGCTTTTGCAGTTTCAAAACTATCAACACCTGGGGTGAAGTGACAGAAAAGGGGTGTTATAAAAGAGAGAGAGAGAGAGAGAGAGAGAGGAAGGGAGGGGAAGAAATAAGAGGAATCGGAAAGCAAGCTATAAAAATATCTTGTGGGTTTGGGGACATAATATGCTCTGCAGTGACATCTGTATCTGTCTCACTGTTCAGACTGACAGAAGGAGCTTCCAGATGACTCTTAAAATACCACCAAGGGGTGTTCTCAGCAGCGTCTTTAATGAGAAAATGAAATATGATGTGTTGTGGGTGAATTAATAGACTAAATATGCCATAGGAGCTGTTTAACGACTCAGATTAATTGGGACTGGAGCAGAACATCAGGAGAACTAGATCAGTGGTTCCCCAACCAGAGGTACTAGAACCCAATAGTCAGTGCAGGAGAAAGATCTGTCAATGATCTAGTAAGAGACAGAGATTTGGCATCACTGAATTAGAGAGGTCAATAATCGTTCTACTTTAAAAAAAAATATATATATATATATCCACAGTTGTGTTTAAAATAGAAGCAGTCCAACATCACTAACAAGATCAATCACTCTTTTCAGTAGAAATTATATTTCTACATGGCAAATAACCAGACATTGTTCAGAAGAACAGCGTAATTTGATTAAAAGGTTGATTGGAGAGGGGAAAGCAGGGCAGAAAATTATAGGCTGCTCAGCTAAAATGATCTAAAATGCTTTCAAATGACAACCAAAACCAAAAAGACGTTGAAGATAACAGAAAACTGGAATACCTGTTCACAGGTGCCAGAAGTTGGCTGTCTCCATGCAACACAGATATGAAGCAATTCTCAGAAACGGTGGTCATACAACAACATATTAGTTCAGTGATTCACAGGAAAGCTAAATCTTCAAGCATATTTCAGTTCATACAGTAAATGTCCCTCTCATCTCCAACCACATATCCGGGGTCGGGTCGGGTCGCGAGGGCAGCAGCTCTAGCAGGGGACCCCAAAATATCAGTAAATGTTTGAGTTTGTAAAGACAAAAATGCACACACTGATATTTTTTTTGACAGCCTAATATCCCTTTTCTCAAATGTCCTCTTTCTGTAAAGTGATAACAGATTTCAGAAAGGTTTCTTCATGTTTTCATTTGCAATAGAATGTGCCGTGTTCCCAATGCATGTATATGTAAGGTCATGATAGCTATAATAATATATATTTAGGGCAGAGTCATGTCTTCACCCCGTGTTTCCCGGTTTCCCAATCTCCATGAACTGATCTCCCGGACTCATTATTGTCTTGTCGTTATCATTCACACCTGGTTCCCATCGAGTTAATCAGTATGTTTATAAATGTTTGACCACTCTGGTTCCTGTTTGTGGGTCAGTTCTTCATGGCGGTGAGTGGTTGTGGTCCATATAGCGGTTTTGTATGTTAGTTATCGCTTGTTCTGCGCACTTTATATTCCATTAGAGTTATATGTTTTTCCCGTTCACTGTTTGTCCTATTTGTTTTAAAATGAAACGCCCTCAAATGAGTTATTCTGTCCCTGCGCCTGGTTCCTACAGCACTTCACCCAAGGGTTGTCACAAAGTAAGTCGTGAAAATGCATTTGTGCGGCAATAAAATGATCGAGGTGGTAAAGGCGCTTGTCTAAATCTGAGACATATTAAAATGAGTTTAGCTTGCCATGTCCGCGCTTGGAACCTTTTAATAAATGTATATGGCTGGCGTTAAAAAAGTCCTCTAAAGCCTATGATCGTACAAAGCAGATGAAAGTCTGAGGCGTTTCTCCACGCTTTCGTTTGGCTTGTCACGTTTGGCTTGTGCAAAACAACGACTCTATTCTCTAGCATCAACACAAAGTTGGCGCCATTAGACGTGACTAACTGAGCCAACATCAGCCCTCTGAGGTATTTAAGAAAGCACATATGGATTAGAACAAGTGAAGACGATGCCAATATCAATGTTTAGTTTTAATCAGAGTTAAGACCGTGTTTCACAAAAAAAATGTCACCCGTGGCACTACTTGTGATTTGTTGTGATTGCTTTTAACAATAAAAACTAACACTGCGTTTTAATGTTATTGAAATTAACATAGATTTAATGTTATTGCCTTGCCATTTGTTCATTGATGTTCCCCACTTCATTGGCTAGACCTGGTGTGGATTTGAACACTGGTTTATGTATAACAGAGCCAATGAGAGAGAGACATGGGGAAGGTGTGCCACGTGCTGTGATGTATGCTGGGATACGTGCCCAACCATTCCTCCAGGAAATGATTCTCCGCAGATGGAAAAGCGCTCCCTGTTTCTAGATGTTTTCGATATATATCCACCTTCCCCACATGGAAAGAACCTATATAAACATATATGTTTTAATATAGGTTTTGATATATGTTTTTAATATATGTGACATATATAAAATTGGCCGTTTTCCTATATTATATGTACATATATGTGCATATATGCACCTATATGTGCCTATATGTGCATATATGCACCTATATGTGCATATATGCACCTATATGTTAGGTGCATATATGCACCTATATGCACCTAACATATATGCACCTAACATGTATGCACCTAACATATATGCACCTAACATATATGCACCTAACATATATGCACCTATATGCACCTAACATATATGCACCTATATGCACCTAACATATATGCACCTATATGCACCTAACATATATGCACCTATATGCACCTAACATATATGCACCTATATGCACCTAACATATATGCACCTAACATATATGCACCTAACATATATGCACCTATATGCACCTATATGCACCTAACATATATGCACCTATGTTAAATTATTGAAATCCATAGCTACTATGCAACATAAATAAAAGCCCAAAATGTAGAAATGTACATTATTTATTTACTTAAGAACAATCAAATAGAACAAAAACAAGACAAAAAACTGAACATTAAAAAAACGATTTAACTTGTTAATCCTCTCAGCTGCGTGAGCTTCGAATTATAGATGTGCCTATCTGCCCACGGCTGGCTGCCGGCCACTTCAATGTAGACAAACATACTAAGACAGTGTTGAACTTATGTTGCGCTCAACGGTAAATGCGTGAATTGGAAATAAACAGGCTATCTTTATTTTCAGAATCATTCGGAACAACTCAAACATGCTCACAGATCTTCAGCTGCTGCAGTCAACTAAGTCACTACGTCAAAGACGTATTACACTTAATACACAAACACCAAAACAAATCTGTTACCGTAATACAACGAGTAAGAGCGCAATACTTCAACAGACTTCATCAGGAACCCAAAGTGCTTACAGTACAGCTGCGATTGGAGACATCTTGTATGTACATGTAGGTCTTATTTGTGGATATAAAGAAGCAATACAGGAGACCTATATGGCTTGTATCCTTACGAAACAAAAGTATACTTTAAGTTCATTTTTGTGAGTATACTTAAGTTTAAAAAGTATACTATTATTAATATTTATATACTATTTTTATACTAAGTAGACTAAATTGGCCCACTTTTTAGTTTATTTAGTACACTTTAGAGTACACTTAGTTTATTTTAAGTATACTTTTAAATACTTTAAAGTAACCCGTGTAGTGTACTTTTAGTTTATGAAGTAGACTTCTTAAAGTACTTAAAAGTATACTTTTGTATACTTAAAAGTAACCTGTGTAGTGCACTTTCAGTTCATGAAGTACACTTCTTGAAGTACTTAAGTATACATTTGAATACTTTCAAGTGCACTTTCAAGTACTTCAAGAAGTAAACCTAATAAATGTTAATTTACTATGATTTACTAATAGATTTAAACATATAGTATAACTGTACAAGCCATGTTTGTCAAGTGAACCTTAAACAATACTCAAACAATCCGTGCCATGTGTCTGGTAGGAGTTCTACTTGAAACTTTAGAATATACTTTTGTCTTCAAGTGTAATTAACATCTTTAAAATAAAGGAAATACAGTACATATTCAAAATACCTAAATAAATCTTGAGGCAAGACACACAATGTGTGTGTTTTCATAAATATTTTCATGAGATAATATTGTCAAAGCTACATTAAAGGGGGATAAACCAGCTATGAACACTTAAAATGTTGATATATACATTGTAGAACTATTTTGAACTCTAAATGTTAAAATAAACATGGTTATTTTATTTAACAATATGCTTCATTTTTGTACATGAAATGCATGCTCACATCTTTTCTGCCTTTACTTGTCTGAAGCATTCATTGTTGCACTTCTTGTGCAAGATCCTCTGGACATCTTGCACTGTTATTTCTTCAAATTTCTCCCTAGCATGCCCTGTAAAAAAAACACAAGACAACAAGCAAACATGATTAATATATTTAACCTTTTATCGGAATTTGTGAAATTGCGCAATATTAAATTAGGATTCCAAATACACACTTGCGTGAAACATACCCAGGCAGATGAATTGTCGCCCCATTCACTGTTCGTATTGTGTACGTCTTCCTCTTCACTGCTGGGATCAGTTACGTCTTCCTCTTCACTGCTGGGATCGGGTACATTGTCCTCCATGCTGTTGGGATTGTGTATGTCATCATCCTCTTCATTACTGAGATTGGGTATGTCTCCCACTTTGCTGTTGGGATCAGATACAGAGTATTCTGCATTGGCATTAACTTCCTCTGAAGCCTGAAGAAATGAGAAAGGGTAAGGTACATCGTTTAATTTATACTATAGCCGTTAAATGCAACATCTTATAAACACCCAGCGTGTTACAATTTATAACACACAGCATCAAGAAAAAAAAATGTATCAGCAAACTAGTGGCTACATGGCTTATTAGGATAAAGTACATGTTCATTTTTGTTCCCTGCCCCTTACAAACAAGCTACCTAGCAACCTTGCCTAATTAGTAACTGTAGCTACCAGTTACCTGAAAAACAAAAGCTGCAGATAAAAGATAAGTAATTGTTAACAAGCGCTAGTTACGTGTTGTCTTCTTACATGGCTCAGACGTAAATAGCTATCTAGCAAATGTTGATGTGAGCATTAACCATAGCCAAGTAGCTAGTTAGCTGTTATCTCATATAGGCCTAGATAAAGTTAGAATTTAGCTCAAACTCACCTGTTCATTCCATCTGTACTTTGTCCTTTTTGGAATCCTTACACCTGATTCTCGAGTTTAAAGCGTAGTTTATGGCTACTGAAACATGCTGCAATATCTCCGGTTCAACATATGATATTTTGCTCGCGCGCAAGGAACAGGAAGTGACGTCGCTAATCAGCTCCGCCTACATCCGCCTTCTTCTGATGCTTCATTGGACATTTTTCTCAGTTAATGCATGTAAAATATGTTAATGTCCTGTCTGTCCGGGGCTTTCATTCATATCAGACTTATAAATGTTCCTCAAAATACATACAGCAAAGGCGGAATTAGTTCATAGACATTTTTATTAATACTCCAATTGATTATTATTAGTATAGTATATGAATATAGGGCTTCAAAATGTTTGGCAGTAATTATGATTTCAGCTTCAGTAACAAAAAATATTTAATGTGCAATGCATTTCATAGACATGAGTATTAGAATATACAAGATGGATCTAAAAAAAATTACTTGTAATCTACTTAAAAAACATTTAGACTGTTTTTGCTGTATAATAAAAGAAAACGTACATCTCCAGAAGAAATGTGTAAAAACGTTTTTCGATTTGGTAGTGTACTTAAAAGTTCAAGTAAGTTAACTATTTTCTAAATGTACTTTTTGAAAGTATATCATAAGTAAACTAAAAGTGTACTACCCATTTTGTAGTATACTTATAGTATACTTGAATATACTTTTTTCTAAGCATACTTCTTAAAAGTATATCAAAAGTGAACTAAAAGTTTACTATTTTGTAGTATACATAGTCATCATCTCTCATCTCATCTTCAACCGCTTATCCGGGGTCGGGTCGCGGGGGTAGCAGCTCTAGCAGGGGACCCCAAACTTCCCTTTCCCGGGCAACATTAGCCAGCTCTGAATGGGGAATCCCGAGGCGTTCCCAGGCCAGTGTGGAGATATAATCTCTCCACCTAGTCCTGGGTCTTCCCCGAGGTCTCCTCCCAGCTGGACGGGCCTGGAACACCTCTCTAGGGAGGCGCCCAGGTGGCATTCGTACAAGATGCCCGAACCACCTCAACTGGCTCCTTTCTATGCAAAGGAGCAGCGGCTCTACTCCGAGTTCCTCTCGGATGACTGAGCTTCTCACCCTATCCCTAAGGGAGAGGCCAGCCACCTTTCTGAGAAAACCCATTTCGGCCGCATGTAACCGCGATCTCGTTCTTTCGGTCATGACCCAGCTTTCATGACCATAGGTGAGGGTAGGAACAAAGATTGACCGGTAGATCGAGAGCTTTGCCTTTCGGCTCAGCTCTCTTTTCGTCACAACGGTGCGGTGAAGCGAATGCAACACCGCCCCCGCTGCTCCGATCCTCCGACCAATCTCCCGCTCCATTGTTCCCTCACTCGCGAACAAGACCCCGAGGTACTTGAACTCCTTCACTTGGAGTAAGGACTCATTCCCTACCCGGAGTAGGCACTCCACCGGTTTCCTGCTGAGAGTCATGGCCTCAGATTTAGAGGTGCTAACCCTCATCCCAGCCGCTTCACACTCGGCTGCGAACCGATCCAGTGAGTGCTGAAGGTCACCGACCGATGAGGCCATCAGGACCACATCATCCGCAAAAAGCAGTGATGTGACCATCAGCCCACCGAACGGGAACCCCTCCCCCATGACTACGCCTTGATATCCTGTCCATGAATATTACAAACAGGATTGGTGACAAAGCGCAGCCCTGGCGGAGGCCAACCCCCACCTGGAACGAATCCGACTTACTGCCGAGGACACGGACACAGCTCATGCTTTGAGCGTACAGAGATTGGATGGCCCTGAGAAGAAACCCCCTCACCCCATACTCCCGCAGCACCTCCCACAAAAGATCCCGGGGTACCAGGTCATACGCCTTCTCCAGATCCACAAAACACATGTAGACTGGATGGGCATACTCCCAGGCCCCCTCCAGGATCCTTGCGAGAGTAAAGAGCTGGTCCGTGGTTCCCCGGCCAGGACGAAAACCGCATTGTTCCTCTTCAATCCGAGGTTCGACTATTGGCCGAACCCTCCTTTCCAGCACTTTGGAGTACACTTTACCAGGGAGGCTGAGGAGTGTGATACCTCTGTAATTGGCACACACTCTCTGGTCCCCCTTTTTAAAGAGGGGAACCACCACCCCGGTCTGCCACTCCTCTGGCACTGTCCCAGACTTCCATGCAATGTTGAAGAGGCGTGTCAACCAAGACAGCCCTTCCCCACCCAAAGCTTTTAGCATTTCTGGACGAATCTCATCAGTCCCTGGGGCTTTGCCACTGTGGAGTTGTTTGACTACCTCAGCGACTTCCCCCAGGGAAACTGACGATGACCCTCCATCAGCCTCCAGCTCTGCCTCTGTACTAGAGGGCGTGTAGGTCGGATTCAGGAGCTCCTCAAAATGCTCTTTCCAGCGCCCGATCACATCATCAGTTGAGGTCAACAGTGTCCCATCCTTACTGTACACAGCTTGGATGGTTTCCCGTTTTCCCCTTCTGAGGTGCCGAACGGTTTTCCAGAAGCATTTTGGTGCCGACCGAAAGTCCTTCTCCATAGCTTCTCCAAACTTCTCCCACACCCGCTGCTTTGCCTCTGACACGGCAGCGGCTGCAGCCCTTCGGGCCTGTCGGTACCCTGCAACTGCCTCCCGAGTCCCCAGGGCTAGCATATCCCCGAAGGCCTCCTTCTTCAGTCGGACAGCTTCCCTGACCACCGTGGTCCACCACGGTGTTCTAGGGTTACCACCCCTTGAGGCACCTAGGACCTTGAGACCACAGCTCACCGCCGCAGCTTCAGCAATAGAAGCTTTGAACATTGCCCACTCAGGTTCAATGCCCCCCACCTCCACAAAGATGCCTGAAAAGCCCAGCCGGAGGAGTGAGTTGAAGATCTTTCGGACAGGGGCCTCCTCCAGACGTTCCCAGTTCACCCGCACTACCCGTTTGGGCTTACCTGGTCTGTCCAAAGTCTTTCCCCACCCTCTGATCCAACTCACTACCAGATGGTGATCAGTTGACAGCTCTGCCCCTCTCTTCACCTGAGTGTCCAAAACATGCGGCCTTAGATCAGCCGATACAATCACAAAATCGATCATTGACCTTCGGCCTAGGGTGCTCTGGTACCATGTACACTTATGCGCCTCCTTATGTTCGAACATGGTGTTTGTTATAGACAATCCATGACTAGCACAGAAGTCCAATAACAAACGACCGCTCGGGTTTAGATACAAAAAAAAGTATATTAAAGTATACTATGTAAGGGATATATGCACATATATGCACCTCAATTTTGACGATATGTGGCAAATATGCGCATATATGCAGCATATATTATCATGTATGTGCATATATGTGGCATATATGCGCATATATGCAGCATATATATTATCATATATGTGCATATATGCAGCATATATGTGCATATAGGTAACATATCCTCATATAGGTTTTTTCCATGTGGGTCATAATAGTATTTGTAAATCTACAGAGTGTTTTGTGTAGTGGAAAGCCTTTATTTTTGCTTTTCCGACTAGCTTTGTGTGGAGAGAGTGTGCTGACTGCAGAAATTGAAACATGCTGATTTGCTAACATCTACCTGATCCTAGATCAACCAGTGCCTTGCTCTGGGACGGTAGAAAGATCACCACATTGAATTAGTGACTGGCCCCACAGTTCGTTAAGAGGACTGCTGCAAACCCCCCCCCCACCAATCTAACACAATTGAGGTGTGTGCATTTTTTGTATATTTGGAATTCAAATACTTCTAAATGTTTAATATTTTCAGTGATACTGATGTTGCGGAGAGTCTGTAAATCGTGTCAGTCAGGCAGTTTGTGTTGGCTAATAATTTGTCTCATGCCTGTCCTACATTAGCCTTGTCAGGTAGCCTTCAGGAAATGGGCTGACCTTCCCTAATCACACATGATTACATGCCCTATTAATTAGTAATTGGAAGATAGTTTACGGCTACGGTGAGTAACAGAGGGAGTAATTATTTGTATTGTATTTACAGAAGCGGGTTTTGTGTTTCATGCTCAGCACGGTTGCCGGTGCCGCAAGGTGCTTCGGTTTCCTCTGCTACATTACAGGAGACCTAGTGAGTCACATGACTAGGAAGTGTGGATCTAAATGAACACGGGAGTTGGGGAGCTGTCTGGCCTGAGGCAATATCTAACAATATCTTCTATCACACACTGAAAATAAGCTTCTGGAACAGATAGAAAAACATATTTGGTTCTGTTAAAATTACAATGTTCCATGTTCTACGCTCGGGTGTGTCGAGGTTTAGTCACCAGGAAATGACAGATTACGGTTGTGCCTTTATGCTATTGATGATGCTCTTGATGTGTGTTTTCTGATATTGAAATGCACAGGTTCAATATGTTGATCCTTTAATCTTTAATTAGAATTTATCAAACGGGCCATTCTTAATTGGGAAACTGAACTGGCCTTTTATCTGCAGGAATTGTTTGAAACATAATAAAAAAATACAATTGATTATTTCTCATTAAGTGTTATGAATAAATAAAAAAATATAACCCTTTTTTTCCTTCACATTTTAACCCAGGGCACAGGAATGGTAGACGCAGTTATGTATAAAAGAATGTGATGATGTCATGTCCGTAGGCGCCAGGATGCCCTAACTTCTGTGTCTCCACCGGGTTCTCGTGAACTGTTTGCTCGTGTCTTCAGGTTTTATTGCTCTTACCTTGTACTTGATTGATTTATTAGGTCACAAGTTCTTTAGTATTACCCTGACCTGTATGTGTGGCCATTATTAGGTGACCTAATTTCCTCCATGTGACCTAGATGTCTAAAGCAGCAGGAAAAATGATTTGTATGTGGCATAGCAAGTGTGATTGTGCTTGGAAGTGTATTGGTCACCCCTCCCCCTAACACTTTGTGCGTGTGCGTGCGTGTGTGTCACACCTCCTATACAGCTGAAGCAGTTCCTTGGCAAAGCGGTTTTATCTCCGAAAACAACCGGTCTTAAAAGTCTGCAGAGTCATGATTGGTCAGGTAGCCGAAGACCTACAGGAAATCCCCTAAATGAAATTCCCTTAAATGGCGCTTGGTACTTGTGCGTTACTGCTGGATACCTGACTTCGTACCTGATCTTCAACACCACAGGGTCCATCCGGCACACAGAACAGAACAGTCCAAATGACTCCCAATTCCGGTGTTCCAGCTAATGCCTATTCAGTAGGACTGGCCCAATCACTGACCATCAACGGCTAGGCTTCTATGAAACATCACGGAAATGACCGGGTATGACACCAGGACCAGGCTCTATCCTTTGTACTGGTCTGTAATGGTAAATATGTTCAACGGTGGACTCATAGCATCCCAGGTGCAGCTGGTTGAAATCAGGGTATTGTCCTGTGGTCTGGGATATCTATATTTCAATAACCTGAACCGTGTACCAAGGGTCTGTGTGAAATCTTGTGTCCAGCATTTAAAAATATATTTGAATGGTGTTTGGCTATTGTTGTGCATTCAGCAAAGGGCTAAATGTTTGTGATTTAAATGCACTGATATTATTTAATTGAATGCCAACTAAAATATCCCTCGGTCACAGATCGTCTCCAACCTCCATCTAGTCTTAAAATCACGTTTTACGGTATATTGGTCGATTTCAGTTTGTTGTATCATCAATGCGAGCAGTCGTTTTTTTTATGTGATCGTCTAACAAGTTACTTGAAGTGGGGCTTCTGTGCAACCCCCCAACAAAACATATTCCCTTCCCCTCCTTCCAGAAGTGAACGAACACAGCTGTCAATCTGAACGACCACCGGCAACCTAATCACTCAAAACGTCAACTGTCCACGGAACAGCCCACCTTTCCCAGTATTTCATCATGTTATTGTTTCTTTTTTTTGCAATATCACTCCTCTGGGGGCGTTGTTAGACGGGTGCTTCTGGAACTGCCTCTTCTTGTGTTGCAGTAAGTTGATTATACTCTTGTATGGAGAAAGCTATTCTGTACACGCTTGTCCAATGTGGCGATAAATCGGACTTTTGAAACGTTGCAGCTAACTGTCCATTGCATAATTTCCTCCAATGTCTGAGCATAAGAGACCTCTCCATGGTGAGTGAAAACAACAGGCAAAATCAAACACCCCCAATTACATCGTGTTATTTTTAAACATATTGAGTCTTACTAGTTTCTGCAGAGTGGCTCATTCATTTTTTATGTTAGTCTGTCCTGCTGGCCGCAATTAATTCTAGAGAATGAATAATGTGTATTTTCCTGACAGAAACACAGCGTTGCCTACTGGGAATCAATAGCATTGAGAAGAATACGGGTTACTGAAGGCATATGGTGTAAGTTGGAATCCAATAAAGTGCTTATTTAATGTTATTTGTCGACCCAATGCAGGATAAACAACTCAACTGCTGAACACTTGAGGTGGAAAATGAACAGTGTGGGACTGCTGTTTGTGTGAGAATATCCTGCTAATCCCCAGAACAGGCAGCTAGTAGACATCTATCATTTAAACATGAAAGCAAACAGGGGTGTTTGTTTGATTCAGAAGCTTTTGTTTGCATATTTCTCACAGTACATCATTTCTAACACTGCCTTTTCGACAAAATGCAGACACTCAATTACCATTCCTTAGCGTTTGGTTAAAAAGCCAACATTGCATTTGGGTTTGACCGTGTATCCAGTTGGGATTTATAGACCGGGCGAACCCAGAAACCTCAACACTGGCCTTGATATCCAAAACACTTCCAAATGACACAAACATCAGGTTCTTTGAATAAAGAATGAGCGTGTGTAAATCCCGGTTGGATCCTGTGCCAGGTATCTACAGCTTGCTTTTCCTTGTCCCAAATGCACCGTGTTCTCAGACAGCCAAGATCAAAAGTAGCGCATTAGCTAGAAGTCAGCAGGCTCCCTGGACTCAGCCAGGCACGACGCCGTAGCCAAACGGCTTACGGACGACCAGCCTTGCCTAGGCTGCCCGACGCTGCTGCCAAATTACCTATCTGCTTACACAGACGTGAGACATGAAACTCGCAGACATCTTCTGTTTGGGAGCGTTTCATAGCTGGGTTCGTAATGAAGCCAGAAGACTAATTTCGACGAACAAGTGGAAGGGCAGGCGTTTGATTTCCTGCCAGACGCTCGGTGTTTCTCCCAAACGACCGACTGATGTATGTTTATGAGTGTGTGTGTGTGTGTTTTGTGTACGCTACATAGAAATATTGTAGGAGCAGATGGTGGACATGGGGACAGAGGCGAGCCTATCCCAAAATATCACCAGACAGTGCTTCAGAAAGAGGGGAAGTTGCTATGGGAACCCAGAGAAGTGGTTCACTTCCAGTCTCCACCTATAGGGGGAGTCTGAGGGGCAGAACTCACCCTGATATTGTACTCTAATAAGTGTTGAGATCCTGTCCTGTAATTATTTTCAATATGATCGTCTACACTGATGTAGCCAAAAAATTAGGACCCAAATGCCTTGTATGCTATCGCCCATACACGTGCCCCAAAATGGCATAGAATGGTCGAGGCATGGCCTCTAATAGACCCCTGAAGGTGTCCTGTGGTATCTGGCATCAAGACATTAGCAGCAGATCCTTCATGTCATGTAAGTTGCGAGGTGGAGCTGCCGTTTGATTGGACGTGTTGGTCCAGCACATTTCACACATGCTCAGTCTGCTGTCGAGGACAGGGCAGCACCTTGAACTCTTCATCGTGTTCCTTACGCCATCCTGAAACGATGTGCGCAGTGAAGCCGGGTGCCTTATTCTGCCATAAGAGAGATGCGTTTGCCCACAGCGGTCGTGTTAGAATTCTAGGAGATTATTTATTATGTTTGCAGGTTTACAGATCAATATCTACCAAGGATCACAATTAGATATCAACCACCATTTGTTAGATGTTTCCACCTCCTGTGGTCGTCCCACAAGGCAGTTGAGTCGCTCTGACTCGGAGAGAATCGATTCTTTCTCCTGATAGGCCAGGGAATCTTTATGTACATATAAATTACCGATTTCACCTTGTTCCTCGGAGATGTGGCTGTACCAGACAATGACACGTCGATAAGAACAAGCCTAAAACATTTTGCTTTGGAGTTCTTTCGGCAAACATAGCTGTTATCTCTGTAATCTGCGATTTGAGGCGACAGCAGAACAAATGAGGAACTAATGAACAAAGACGGTTAAGACCTGTTATGTCTGACTCTAAGAAGATAAAAGCAGAAATGGAATGTATCAATATTAACCAGTGAGCCGCCTGCCAGATTTGAGTTGTCTATGATCATTTCTGTGATAATGTTTTGTGATAATGTCAGAGGGAGAGAGAGAAGATTGTCTAAGAGAGACAATTGGGCATTATTTTAAGAAAGTACAAAGTGCCAATACGTATGGCCATGATATTACACTGTCATTTTTCATAGAACACAGGACAGAAGACTAAAACACACTTTTAAATGTCATGCACAATGAAGTATAAACACCTATATAATACACTACAGAAGACGAAGAGGCTGCTATGTTTTAAGGGATTTTTATATAGATCACAGACAGGTAAGCTGTTTCATAGCCCTGACTGCAAACGTTCTGTCCCCTTTAGTTTTCAGGCGGGACTCTGGAACAGACAGAAGAGCTCTGCCCAAGGATCTCCAAATATGTGTCAGTGCATCATACTAGGAGGTCAAAGATATAGCATGCATACTGTAGCTGCTAACCTTTCCCTCTAACCCTCTCCCCATCACTCCCTCCATCACTACATCACTCTTCTCCCTCCATCACTACATCACTCTTCTCCCTCCATCACTACATCACTCTTCTCCCTCCATCACTACATCTCTCTTCTCCCTCCATCACTACATCACTCTTCTCCCTCCATCACTACATCACTCTTCTCCCTCCATCACTACATCACTCTTCTCCCTCCATCACTACATCACTCTTCTCCCTGCATCCTTCATCACTCTTCTCCCTCCATCACTACATCACTCTTCTCCCTCCATCACTACATCACTCTTCTCCCTCCATCACTACATCACTCTTCTCCCTCCATCACTACATCACTCTTCTCCCTCCATCACTACATCACTCTTCTCCCTCCATCACTACATCACTCTTCTCCCTCCATCACTACATCACTCTTCTCCCTCCATCACTACATCACTCTTCTCCCTCCATCACTACATCACTCTTCTCCCTCCATCACTACATCACTCTTCTCCCTCCATCACTACATCACTCTTCTCCCTCCATCAATACATCACTCTTCTCCCTCCATCACTACATCACTCTTCTCCCTCCATCACTACATCACTCTTCTCCCTCCATCAATACATCACTCTTCTCCCTCCATCACTACATCACTCTTCTCCCTCCATCACTACATCACTCTTCTCCCTCCATCACTACATCACTCTTCTCCCTTCTCCCCAACCATCCATTTTCAGGAGCAAAATGAATAAAGATGTTAGTTGTTGCTAGGAACCCCCCCCCCACAACACACACCCGACACATTTGTTGACTAGAACACAGGTGCGCTTAAAAAGAAGGGCACCGTTTGGGACTTGAGCGGCGTGTTTATGGAGGTCTTCTGTTGAGAATGAATAGTATATTGGATTATACAGGAGTTGATTAGAGTCAATTAAATGTTGTTGCTGTTCTGTTAGCAACAGAATTATGTAAGTTCCCCTTGATGCACTGTTTTCTTTTAAGCTTCTGTCTGTGATTAATACCTACATTGCAGGGCTTTCGAAATAATAATAATAAAGTGAAATAATTGTGTTCTTTAACAAATCATGTAAATGCCTTAAGGGTCTGGTAATACCTGTTGTGTATTTCACATTTCAGCTGGTTACCAAAACAGGTGGCAGCGTGTTTATCCCACAAGGCAATCTTAAAATGCTTGAATAAATGTACCAAACATAACTTCTGAAGGGGACTTGTTAACTGCAGGTGACCTATGGTGCCTAGGGTGTGGCTCTTTTACCAATCCAATTGTGGAGGCTCAGCCTGGGGTGGTGGAGGTTAGAGCAGGTGGAGGCTCAGAGCTGGTGGAGGCTCAGATGGGGGGTGGTCGAGGCTCAGAGCAGGTAGAGGCTCAGGTGGGGGCGGTGGGGGCGGTAGAGGCTCAGGTGGGGGCGGTAGAGGCTCAGGTGGGGGCGGTAGAGGCTCAGGTGGGGGAGGTAGAGGCTCAGGTGGGGGCGGTAGAGGCTCAGGTGGGGGCGGTAGAGGCTCAGGTGGGGCGGTAGAGGCTCAGGTGGGGGCGGTAGAGGCTCAGGTGGGGGCTGACACACTGCTGTCAAGATCAGCCACATGAGAAGGAGATGAAGAAAATTAAATGGGAAAAATATCTCCTGGGTGAGACTTGTTCCTGCTACTTCATATACTGTTGGGGTTTCTGTACTGAATGACTTCCACGTTTGTATTATTCTTGATTTGAAGCAGTTTTTGTCTTTTATTTGTCATGTTGTCACGTGTGCAGCGGAAGTAATAACCTCTGATTCCATTCACAAAGAAACTCTTGCTTTACACTGTCATTTCCTAGAGCTTCCCTTAAAAAAACACATAACAGAGTGCTTCAAAGTAAGAGCCCTGTAGCTATGGAAACCCAGACTCTCTAATAATATCCCAAAAGAAGCTGCAAGGTGGTGTGTGTGTGTGGTGTGTGTGGTGCGTGTGGTGCGTGTGGTGCGTGTGGTGTGTGCGGTGTGTGTGTGTGGTGTGTGTGGTGTGTGTGTATGTTGCTCTGGCTTGGTAGAGGTCAGGAACAACTCCTCAGTTGGAATGGCAGAAATTGAGAGGATTAGAAGGTGGCAAACTGGTTATATCTGTTTCCACCCACGTTTTCCTCAACACACACACACCACACACACCGCACACACACACCGCACACACCACACACACACACACCACACACACACACCGCACACACCACAGACCACACACACACACACACACACACACACCTTAATAATTATTCTCTGCCTACAGCGATGGGGCCTTACCACAGACTAGCAATGGACACCATCATTAGATCCTGTGGGGGGATCCTGTGGGGGGGATCCTGTGGGGGATCCTGTGGGGGGGATCCTGTGGGGGATCCTGTGGGGATCCTGTGGGGGATCCTGTGGGGGATCCTGTGGGGGATCCTGTGTGGGGGATCCTGTGGGGATCCTGTGGTGGGGGATCCTGTGGGGGATCCTGTGGGGGGATCCTGTGGGGGGGGATCCTGTGGGGGGGTCCTGTGGGGGGATCCTGTGGGGGATCCTGTGGGGGGATCCTGTGGGGGGATCCTGTCACACAATAATAATGATGACAGTAATCATTTTTACCAGCGTTGTTTGACTACAGATAATCGGCACTGTGATTAACACAATTGACATGGTAATTACGTGAATAATCGTCATGACAATAAACATTGTTCCTCTGTGACGTTAATCATCGGTCTCAGGAGGTTCAGTCACTGATGAAGACGGCCTGCAATTCTCTGACTAGCGGAGGTCATGCTGGCTATCCTACAAAGCGTCCTCCAATCAACCCGCACATTAACTGACAGGATGGCTGTCCTCACCTCGCAGACCTTGGTGACATAGAAACAAACGTGTTGTGTCCGGGGGAAACCCAAAGTATGGTGCATGTCAAGTTCCGGAAAGATCCAGATTGAAGTCGGAACACGCACACATCTTGATGGCGATTGGAGAGTATCTAGATCCTCCTCAGGTGAATGGAGAAATATTGAGAAGATGAGGTCCAACTGCTTGTAAATCCACAGTGTGTAAATAGTGCAAATTGGGTTTGTATTAATCTCGAAGTGTAGCATTTAAATATAGTGACAATGGGCTTTTACGAACACCCAGCCTTAACCCGACAGAGCATGCATCAACAAGTTGATACACGGTGGCTGGAAAACTCCCTGATGGGTCGAATTTAGGAAGAAACCTAGAGAGGAACCATGCTCTAAGGGGTAACTCTAAGTAATTCTGTTGGAATTGGGTCTAGTTGACAATTGGGTGACTTCATACTCCAGGGTTGCTATTGGCACTAGGTCAGGGCAGCTCTACGAACGCTCAGGACGACTGAGTTTAAGGACTGTTGCAATTTAAAGTTTGTTGATTTGTTGATTCTTTTTTCATCAAAGTAGTTCATGTATTCAACAACCTGTCACCAAAAGAAGATCACTTATTTATGATTTTTTAGAACAAGGGTATTTTTCTAAAACAGAAATAAATTACATATACATTTTCTTCCCGACACAGTAGCGTTTTTGTACATCTCAAATAGGTAATGAACTTGTTTACAATTGAATAAAAGCCGATGTACAGAGAGGAGACGGAGAGGACAGGCAGTTAGAACTGAGGTCCCATGCATTTAACTTGGCCGTAGTTAAAACGCAAATTGCCAGTCCCATCTACTCTGTTTATTTTGATTAACTTTTCTATTTCCTTGCTCCCAGGAGTGTTTAGTATTGATTGTATTGAGCAAAGAGCAGTTGTACTCTGGGATTAGATTATACGTAAACTCTATAAAGCATTATAGGTATTGTTTGTCTAGAGATCACTTGCATACTTTCAACCTGATTATAATATGCACATATTTGCATAATTTAACTTAAAATGTACTTACTCACCTCTGTGAATTATGACTTACAGGGTCGTGACTTTTGATTCCTGTGACTTGTGACTCTCCTCTGTGACTAACCTCTGACTTATGACTCACCTCTGTGACTTGCAAAGGCCGTGACTTATGACTTATGACTAATTCAAATGTTTCTCTCAGTTCCAGGGGATATAGTCAGATAGCCTTGTGAGGACGAATTAGCATTAGCGCAGGCCAGGTGCCGCAATCAAACGAGCGGTTTGGAAAAAAGTGTGTACGTTTACGCACAAGCACACAGCGTATCAATTGGTTTTGGATTTCAGCATTTGTGTTTTGGGTATAGGGCATTGTAAATAGCGGGTCGTTTTAGGTTAATTGAGTTCTCCCTGGGGCCATTAAACCTGAAATGTGATTGTGTGTGTGTGTGTGTGTGTGTGTGCGCTGTGGAACTAAACGTCCATCCAGCCGAGCCCCTGGGCTTGAGAGGCAGCCATTGGGCACAGGCTTTTCTGTCTGGTAGCAGGGCATGCTGGGATGCTTGGCTGGCTGCCAAAACACATTTATTTTAGGAGCCGGCGTAATGGAAAGACAATGGGGGCAATAAAGATGTTCTCTGTCAGTGACTTACAAGAGTAGTCCAGGGAGTTTCAGCTGGACTCTACAACTCACACACACTGTCTCAAAAGCACACACACGGTCTCCAAAACACAAACGTGTAAATTTGTTCATCCCCAGAATATATTCACATTATAATAACCATATTACTTGACACAGAGTGTTAATAAAATGGTCATTTTACAATATTTGAACCTGTATTGATTGTCGGCCTTGCAATGCGTTCTCCACCAGTGCTGTTGTAAAACATTACAGCTGCCGCACCAGACAGTAATGCATACAGTTTGTGAGTTTTTGCAGACATGCCAACCTTCTTGAGTTTCCTCAGGAAGTTCTAACGGTTTTGGGACAGTGTCTGCTTGCCTGGACCAGGTAAGGTCGTCTTTGATGAAAACACACGGTAAATTAATGTTGAATTCTCTCCATTACAGCAACAATGTGTTGGCCGCTTCCTGTCCGTCCAAAGGGGAGATGGAAAGATTCCGGTACTGAGAAGCAGACCGTTTGATAGAGACTGAGAAGTTTTATTGTGAATGCTCAGCCTGTAGAAAATCGTGTCTGAAGAGGGGGTTTATGGGAGGATGTTAATTCACGCCTTTAACTGCATTAAGGGGAGGGGAATTAAATGGGTTGTATCCCATACATCATTCTGCATCATTCATATAGTGTGCACTACTTTTGACCAGAGCTCTTGGACACAGCGTTAAAATAACAACCTACAAATAGAATAGTATGCCGTTTGTGCTGCGCTCTGAGAGTTCTGTGGACCACGTCTGAACTCTACGTGACACAGGCCGTTAAAACGCCAGAGATGTCACCGCCACATCCGTCACCGCCACATCCGTCACCGCCACATCCGTCACCGTCACATCCGTCACCGCCACATCCGTCACCGCCACATCCGTCACCGCCACATCCGTCACCGCCACATCCGTCACCGTCACATCCGTCACCGCCACATCCGTCACCGTACCGCCACATCCGTCACCGCCACATCCGTCAGCGCCACATCCGTCACCGCCACATCCGTCACCGCCACATCCGTCACCGCCACATCCGTCACCGCCACATCCGTCACCGCCACATCCGTCACCGCCACATCCGTCACCGCCACATCCGTCACCGCCACATCCGTCACCGTCACATCCGTCACCGTCACATCCGTTACTGCAGCCTCAGGTGCGTGATGGACACACACACTTCCTATATGTTTTATCTGTGTGTCTGGCTGGGGGACTATCCTGCCTGGTTATGGAGTGCCAGCATGGACGTGACGCAGGGAAATGTGAGACATTAAAACCTACAAGATGGGGGAAATAAACAAGGGCAAACAAGTACAACAATGGAAACAGGAGGTGTCTGAACAGTGGTAAGGCACTAGTCTCAAACAGAGAGGTTCAGAGGGAGAGAGAGAGGGTGAGAACGTGGGAGAGAAAGAGAGATAGAGGGGGATAAGAGAGCGAGACTGAAAGAGGGAGGTGAAGCAGCTAAATATGTCGACTGACATCATGTTCTCTGGGGAGAGAAACTGTTCAGAGCGATCAAGTCAACACCGCTAGAAAAGTTTCAGTGTAAATGTGCTCACAGTTTACTGAGCTGAGGACACACCGCTGAGGAGACATCTGAACCAGGATAGGGCTAGGATGAGGGACAGGATGAGGGCTAGGATGAGGGCTACGAGACGGACAGAAGGAGGGCTAGGATGAGGGACAGGATGAGGGCTAGGAGACGGACGGGATGAGGGCTAGGATGAGGGACCGGATGAGGGCTAGGAGACGGGCTAGGAGACGGACAGGATGAGGGCTAGGATGAGGGCTAGGAGACGGACAGGATGAGGGCTAGGATGAGGGCTAGGAGACGGACAGGATGAGGGCTAGGAGACGGACAGGATGAGGGCTACGAGACTGACAGGAGGAGGGCTAGGAGACGGACAGGATGAGGGCTAGGAGACGGGCTAGGAAACGGACAGGATGAGGGCTAGGATGAGGGCTAGGATGAGGGCTAGGATGAGGGCTAGGAGACGGACAGGATGAGGGCTAGGAGACGGGCTAGGAGACGGACAGGATGAGGGCTAGGAGACGGGCTAGGAGACGGACAGGATGAGGGCTAGGAGACGGGCTAGGAGACGGACAGGATGAGGGCTAGGAGACGGACAGGATGAGGGCTAGGAGATGGGCTAGGCGAACCTCTCATGTACCTAAATTACATTCTGAGTATCAGCTCTGCAATATGAGCCATGGAGGGAAAGAGCTTCTGGCTGCTATTGTGGGATTAGTCTCTGACAGACTGAATGAGATGTGTCTCACCACTGCAGAGGTTTCAGAGTGGCTGATGCTATTGTATCTAATGTTGTATTTGTTCTATAAATGCTTCCAGAACTATGGTCCAGAGTATTCCCTGCTCCTGAGACATACTCGTGTTGCTGCATTCCCGTTCTACTTTAATTTACAACATGACCTGTGTGATGTCAAGAGGTCGTTCCAATCGTGAACCAGGGATGCATTCAACCAGAGCTGCCACAACAGATGAATCTGGATAGATCCAGAAAAACAGCGGCGTTCTCTGGAGCTGAGGTGTGTGTGCAGGTCAGCGAGAGACGTGTTTATTGGGCATGTTTGTGCAAGGAAATGCAGAACGGCTTCATGATTTGCATGAATTCACTGAAGACACACTGAAACATTTTATTATGTCCATAGTACCAGAAGATTAATCACACCGGGAGACTTTTGTCCGGCTTACTGATAAGAATATGTAGGTGCTAATTATAAATTTGACCTCTTTAAAACATAGAACATGGCCTCACATTTTCAAATAGGGTTGCTTTTTACATGAAGATACTACTGTAGGTCATCAACAGTTTTTTGATGAATTATTCTTTTGTTTTTCATTTAAACAAGATTGTATTGAAGGCGAAGGATTAATATAAAAGGAAACAGAATGGGGATGACACTGTCTAGTATCTGTTTGTGTCTGTTTATGTTAAATTATAATATATTATAATTATGTGGTTCTGTAATTTTCTTTATGTGTTATCACTGACGTGACTAGAATACGCTCTTACGGCTGAGGTAGACATTAACTCAAAAGACAATGTAAACAATTCCATCATTCACATAGTCAACGAAAACATCAGTTAAAATATTGTTAATCTTAATTACCCTCTGTGTCAAAATACAGTGAGACCTGAGAAGCTGCTGTTGATAACAGCAGCAATCAGCTTTCATAGCACAAGAGGAATAGCAAACAGCTGCCATAATGACTGCCTGCTGGTTGTGCCTTCTCCGAGTGCTCCCCCTTGAAGACGTTCACGATAAACCTCCTCAATTGTCAGCTTCAAGGAGGAATTAATACGGTTTCGCCTATTCCCTGTAGCAAATGAAACATTAGAGACCCACTGGATCACAGCGTGTCAGAGAGGAGAGATATGTGTTGGTACGGGGTTAAAAAGCTGTGACAAATGCCTCAGAAAACTCATTCTCTCCTTGAACAGAGCCGAATCACACCTTCTGCCTGGTCACCTTCAGGCCCTGAACTTCTGGAGGTGGAGACGAGATTTTGGGAGAGGGGGGTTGAGAAAGTTACGAGCGAGAACGTGGGACAGAGAGGTGGAAAACAAATATGGGCGAGAAACGAAGGGAAAGTATGAGCGGGCAAAAGAGAGTTGTTTATTTGTCTTGGCGTGGCAATCAATAGGAACTGACATTGATTTATCCAAACTGAGTTGACGAGGCCAACTCCTCAGGGCTTCTATGGCGACGACACGACAACAACAACAAAACTCCCCAGCGTAAAAGATTCTGACCCGCGTTGCATTTCACACCGTACAATCCAATCAATGAGTAAAGTAGATAATTTCTCCGCAGACACGCTCACCCAATACGTGTCATGTCACAACTGCAGCTCGGCACTTTTTGGTATTGAGCGTGTGAGCTAGAAAAAAACAAAACAGCGATTGTTTATATGGGCCGAGCGGGAGCTGCCCTCACTTAGGGGCAGGGGGTTGTCATGGGGACCGAAGTGGCAGAAGAAAAAGTATTGCGTTTAGGTCGGGGGGGGGGCAGTTCACAGGCTGGTCCCGTGTGAGAGCACCACAGGGTAGAGGTGGATGGGAGTTCACAATAACAACACGCTGACTGTTTTGCAATATCGTGTTCAATATATTTTCATGAATTTCTTTCCAGCATTGATCACACATCTTTATAATGGTTTAGCCAAAAGCATGTGATTGTTAGTACATAGTTTTTTTTAAATACCGAGGACGTTACATGAATGGGTTATTGACCAAGTTATTACTATTTACATTATGCAGGAGTACTGACTGCTCATTGGTTAATATAATATTACATTATGCAGGAGTAATGACTGCTCATTGGTTAAAATAATATTACATTATGCAGGAGTAATGACTGCTCATTGGTTAATATAATATTACATTATGCAGGAGTAATGACTGCTCATTGGTTAAAATAATATTACATTATGCAGGAGTAATGACTGCTCATTGGTTAATATTAGGGATGCACCGAATATTCGGCCACCGAAAATTTTCGGCCGAAAATGGCCCAAAAGGGCATTTTCGGTTTTCGGCCGAAACACTTTTATCACCGAAACAATACGGCCGAAATATGTTGTGATCTATTCGGATCCTCTGCACTTCATCGCGACTGTGTCACGACTGCCCTTGTGGGAGTGGCACAACCAGTTCTTTGGATCCCCAACACAACAGCCAACAACCAGTATTTTACAATAATCTTTATTAAATAATTTAGGGGGACATGACAGGCTGCGACATCAGAATATTACACCCCTTTCCCCAGACCTAGGGCTGGCTGGGCTTCAGGTAGCAGCCACGGCACTCGTCTCACCGCCTCAGGCACCCGATAAGATTCCCTAGCCCATGCATAAGTTATCACTGCACACAATAGTACACGCACAGCACACCATAGAATACGCACTGCACACAAATTAGTATACGCACTGCACACAAATTAGTATACGCACTGCACACAAATTCGTATACGAACTGCACACAAATTAGTATACTCACTGCACACAAATTAGTATACGCACTGCACACAAATTAGTATACGCACTGCACACAAAAGTATACATACGGCACACAAAAGTACTCCCCACCCCAAAGAGCACACAAGCCTGTACACACTGGCACAAAAGAGCACACTATGTTACACACTGCCCAATCCCGGATTGCCCTTGACTAGCAGCACGAGATTGCAAGGCACTATCCAATGAACCCAACCTGCTCCCTGCGGTCCCGTACTCAGGCTATTGCCATATCCCTTAGCTTCCCCTCATTCCCGTACATAGACAACATGTAAAACTCCTCCGATTTCGGTCGCGCACCGAAATCAATAAAAACACATTACCACAACATAACACTGTTACACAACACTCCCTCCCCACCCCATTAACTCCCGTTTCCAACCGTAACGTTCGGAGTCCAACGGCTAAGTCCTGCCATCCATCGGTTTCCCCCTCGCTCTGGTCGTAATCGGTTGTTGTGATACCCGAGCGTTCTTCCGGGGTCCTTCCTTGGAGGGGAACCCTGTCGCGGTCGAATGACGTTTTCCCCGCTGACGTCAGAGAACCACTGTCGCTCCGCCAGGAACGCTGTGAAGTCAGACAAGAGCCGAATCAATGCGTGCAATGAAGTCGGTCGCAGTTTGTTAGCAATTAGGTAGTCCTTAGCTGGAAACGACCGTCCCTTTTTGGACAACTAGCAAGCGTAGAATCGCAGCTTGTCGGGCACCCGCAGTTCCACTCAGCTTGGCGGGGTCACACGCTCTCCCGTCACTCCTCTGTCCCGACCTCCTCCTCGCCCCCCTTTTCTGCCCATCTTCACCACTTCTCTCCGTCCTTCGTCCAATCCGCACTCCTCCCGCAGCCGTCGTCAATCCCCAATCATTTCCTATGGAATGCATTAATACACACCCCCCAAACAGTCCTCCCGAACGTGACACTCCCCCCTTTTAATGGTGGTCGTCCCGCCCACCTCACAATCTGTAGCGCTTAGGGGCTACCCCAAAGTTGTCCCGCTGTGAGCCTCGCACTGGCGGAAAGTCTCGGCCATCCCTGTCAGTAATCCGCACTCTCCCTTCCTGATAAACCTGGCCCTCTGGTTCAGCCACCATCCCTGACCCCAAACCAGCATCACATTCACCTATATGTACAACCTCAGGTTCCACTACCGGTTCAGGAATGGCGGGCTCAAGCTCTCCTGGGGGAATAAATCTAAGTACGGGGGCAACCGGCCACATAACATGTCCCCTTATAGGTCCGGCACCTGGCTGATCGGGGCTTACCTCTACCTGCTCTGTACCTACTCCAGCCGGGCAGTGGCGCAGGTTGTTCCGATGGATAGTCCGTGTAGGCCCATTCTTACCCTCCGGTCTAATACTGTAAACTGGGTGACCAGGCTGTACCTGGGCCACCACTACAAAAGGTGATGGGACCCAATGGGGGGCAAGTTTACCTCCCGCCCGGCGCCTAAAGTTCCGTAGCAGGACCCTTTCTCCAGCCAACAGCGGCACTGCTCGAGCCTTCTTATTGTACCTGGCTTGGTCCCAGCCCTGTCGCCGTCTAGACTGGGCACCTACCTTGGCATATGCTTCTGTCAACGTCCGATGATGTGCCTGGACCCAGCCCTCCAAGGTCCGCCGCTCCTGTGGGGGAACCACATCCAGACACAAATCCACAGGTAATCTTGCGTGTCTTCCAAACAACACAAAGTATGGAGTAAAACCCGTACTACCGTGAACGGTGTTATTATAGGCCTGCACCAAGGCCGGGAGCGCAGCCTCCCATTGTGCCTGGGCCTCCACCCTAAGGGACCCCAAGAGAGCTAACAAGGTCTGGTTGAACCGCTCACAAGCACCGTTTCCTTGTGGGTGATAGGGCGTGGTCCGGCTCTTAGTACAACCGTACATCTCGCATAGCTGTGCCATTACCTGCGACTCAAATGCCCCCCCTCGGTCCGTGAGCAATCGTTCTGGGCAGCCAAAGGGTTGGATCAGGGACCGCCATAGGGCCCGGACTGTTGTCTGGGCTGACTGGTCCTTGGTGGGCACGGCCACTGCATACCTAGAAAACAGATCAGTCATTACAAGGATATACGGATACTCGTCAGTGGCCCGTCCTAAGGATAGATAGTCCAAAGCTACTATTTCCCATGGGTAACTCGTCACTATTGGCTGCATCGGTGCCCGCACTCCAGGGCCCCGTTTCCGAACTGCGCATTCCGAGCATTGATCCGTCCAGTTCTCCACGTCTCGCCCCATCCCAGGCCAGAAGAACCGGCGCCGCACGAGTCCCAACACTCTGGTCTTGTTGGCATGTCCCGCTGTCTGGTGGTACTCCTTCCAGACCCCCATCCTGTACGCTGAAGGGACCACACACTGGAACGCTTGGAGTCCGGTGTCATGCTCCAGGATTCGCCGGCCAAGGATGCCCGACTGGACCTCCAACCGCTCCCACTCGTGCAGCCATCGGTGCATTGCAGACGGCAACCTACTGCGTGCCTGGGTCAATGACAAGTTCTCCACTTTCATTTTAACCAAGTTACCCACCTCTGGGTCTTCCTCCTGTCGTATTGCCCATAACGTGGGCTCCTCCCTCTGGAGGGGCTCTCTGGAGTCCTGGTCAGACCCTACTTGGCTCCCTCCTTCGACTTCCACCGAGGTCACCCTCACTTCCCCCGGCAACCTGGAGAGGACATCGGCGTTGCGGTTTGCTGCACCCGGTCGATACTTCACAGTAAAGGTAAAGTTTGCCAATTGGGCTACCCACCGCTGCTCAACTGCTCCTAGTTTAGCTGTATCCAAGTGCACCAACGGATTATTGTCTGTGAAAACCGTAAAGGACGCCCCCCACAGGTAATCTTTAAACTTTTCGGTAATTGCCCAGTTTAAGGCCAGAAGCTCCAACTTAAAGGAGCTATAATTCTGGTCATTCCTTTCGGTCGTACTAAGGCTCCTGCTGGCGTAGGCAATTACCCGCTCTTTACCGTCCTGTACCTGTGACAGCACGGCTCCTAGACCCTCCAAGCTAGCGTCCGTGTACACTAGGAAAGGCTGGTCAAAATTAGCATAAGCCAGAATTGGTGCATTTTGTAGGGCCTCCTTCAATTTCTCAAAGGCCGATTGACAGGCCAGGGACCACTGTACAGGGGTTGCTTTCGCCCCTGCCTTGCCCTGAAGCTGCTGGTTTAATGGGGCAGCAATCTTTGCGAATCCCGGAATAAAACGCCTGTAGTACCCTGCGAATCCCAAAAAGGAACGAAGATGAGTTACCGTTTTGGGAACCGGCCACCCTTCCACTACCTGGGTCTTGCTCGGATCAGTCGCCACACCTTGCTGGCTCACTCGATGGCCCAAATATAGTACCTCTTTACGAAACAGACAGCATTTCAGCGGCTGTAACTTCAAACCCTGCTGGTGCAGCTTTCCAAAGACCTGTCGTAGATGGTCCAGGTGGCTGTCAAAACAGGGAGAGAACACAATAATATCGTCCAAGTAGATTAACAAAAAGTCATTCACTAACCCCCCTAGGCACCGCTGCATGAGCCGCTGGAACGTCGCGGGCGCATTGCAAAGGCCAAATGGCATACGGTTAAACTGAAATAGTCCAACTGGGGTCGTGAACGCAGTCTTCTCCTGGTCTTTGGGGTCGACCTCCACCTGCCAGTAACCACTTGCCAGGTCAAGGGTGGAATACCATGCTGCCCCCTTGAGATTGGTGAGAGACTCCTCAATCCGGGGTAGAGGGAAAGCATCCTTATGGGTTACAGCATTTAATTTCCTATAGTCTACACAGAAACGCCACGAGTTATCCTTCTTTTTTACTAAAACTACAGGGGCAGCCCATGGGCTCGAACTCTCTTCTACAACTCCCCGTTCCAACATACCCTGGAGGAGAGCCCGAATCTCTGGATATAGGCTCGGGGGAATGGGCCGGTACCGTTCCCGGGTGGGTGGGGCATCGCCGGTCAGAATCTGATGACGCACGTCGTCCTCATCCATAGCGAAAACCGCCCTCCACTCTTGGAGCAGTTCGGACAGCTTCCGTTGTTCCTCCTGTGTTAGCCCTTCCCCCTTCAAGGTTAAAGCTGGATGGTCATTGCCGGTGCCCTCACTCACCCGGCGGACATCCACTTCCACCTCGCACGGACCGATGGTCTGCAGGCTCACATGCACGCCAGTTTGTGTAGCCGCTGGGTCAACCTGGGACACGGTTGCCAGTGCAGCTCGCTGGGGAAGATCAATTGCAAATGGATGTGGGTTACATAGTCGCACTGGAACTTTACCTCCTTTTAAATGACACAGGGTACGAGCCACCCTGTATCCCTGGGCAGAGTCACCGAGATCCTCCACTATCACATGGCAGTCGGGGATGCCAGACGCCCGTGGGACCTGGGCCCACACTACCATCTCAGTCTCTGGGGGGAGCCGAACGATAGACTGCCGCGCAAGCCTTGCCGTGCCGCTAAACTCTCCTGGCGGTATCCCCTCGGAGGCCTCGATCCGCCGGCATACCGTGAACGCTTTATCCCAGGCTCCTCTTGCGGCGGCTGGAAGTTTAGATTTAAAGGCAGTCTCGCCTAAATGCTGGCCCTGAAACACACTTTTCCAACAGTCTTTAATTACATTCATCCCCAAAACCCCATAACTGGACCCCAGGCATTGATCTCTAACTATGACCACTCCCTTCCCTGGGATTTGCAGACCCCCCAGTTCCATGTCAAGGATTGCATACCCGATATATGGGATGCTCAGCCCGTTTGCCGCAGTCAACTTCAGCCAAGTGATGTCCTGCGCGTCCCCCACCAGAACATCCGGAAAATATCTCTGAAACAGAGTGTGGCTAAACAAAGTCACTTGGGAGCCACTGTCCACCACACAAGGAACCCTTTTTCCCCGTATAGTCACCTCAATCTCTGGGCAGCAGCCGATAAACGAGGGCTTATCCAACACTACGGTTTGCGTCCCCTCAGTGGTCTGCCTCGTAGCCACTGAGGCAACTAAAAATCCTGAGTCGGTCGACGCTGAGGGCAAAAACGACGTGTATGTCCAGCCTTACCGCACTCCAAACAGATGGGTCGGCCTGTAGAATCCCACCTATACTGATCAACGTTCCCTGGCCCGTCCCGGCCTTGTTGGGGGCTGCTCTGTGGCCAGGTAGGTCCCATCAGTTGAGGATGGTTTGGATGTGTGCTCAGTCCGGCCCCTAACGTCAGTGAAGCAAGGTGGGTTTTTACCTCTTCAATGAGTGATTTACCGACTCCCGATAGCTGTTCACGAATCTCCTGTTTCAACTCCGTCCGTAGGGCTTCCCTCAGATCCTGCAGGTCTTGATGAGTCGGAGCGACAGCTGGAGGCAGGGGTCCAACTCTAGAAGGCAATGGGGGTTGTGCGGCATAGGTGCGGTATACTCGCGGATCAGTTTCATGGCTAACGGTGGGGTCCTCTGCCATAGCAGGGCATCGACAGCAGGGGTGATATCCGGGGTGGCCATCTGTCTCGTTGACCGTCGGATGGGTGGCAGCTGGGATAGGCCCTGCAAGAGTATGGCCTGCCCACGCATCTCCCCCTATAATTTCATAGGCCAAGGCTTTAGCCTCGGTGCATACCTCTCTGAAGGTGATCGCTGGCCTCCGGCGTATCTCCCGCTGCAGCTCCTGTTGCACCGAGCCTGGCTGAAGGGCCCGGATGAACTGTGCTCTCTGGAGCCGGTCATGATCTGGTTCTACTCCACCGGGCATCCTTGCCTGCCAACGGTGGTGGAGCTCACGGAAACGTAAGATGAAAGCCCCCACCCCCTCCTCAACCTTCTGTCTGCACTCAAAAAACTGGGCCCTAACCAAGTCTAGGGACTGATTACCAGCATATAGTGAGGCTAAAAACTCAAAAATCTTAATGTCAGTGTTCCTTTGTTCTGGGGGGAGCAACATTACCTCAAGTTTTGCATCCCCCTCCAAGGCCAACAACACGAAGTCGACCCTCTGGTCAGCTGGTAACCCCTGGGCCCGTAAATACGTTTCAATTTTAGCCCGCCATTCACCGAACTTAGGTGTATAATCTAAAGTACCACTAAATGTAGGGACCCATGGGCCCCCCATGACCCAAGGCATCATCATAGTGGCCGTTACACTGGGAGCGACGGTGGGACTAATACCATGGCCTGTTCCTGAGCCAGTCCCTGCTACTTCTGTCTCTACCCTCTGATCGTGCATGCTGTGTTTGGGGATCCTGCCGACAACGCCAAAATGGATGTCACGACTGCCCTTGTGGGAGTGGCACAACCAGTTCTTTGGATCCCCAACACAACAGCCAACAACCAGTATTTTACAATAATCTTTATTAAATAATTTAGGGGGACATGACAGGCTGCGACATCAGAATATTACACCCCTTTCCCCAGACCTAGGGCTGGCTGGGCTTCAGGTAGCAGCCACGGCACTCGTCTCACCGCCTCAGGCACCCGATAAGATTCCCTAGCCCATGCATAAGTTATCACTGCACACAATAGTACACGCACAGCACACCATAGAATACGCACTGCACACAAATTAGTATACGCACTGCACACAAATTAGTATACGCACTGCACACAAATTCGTATACGAACTGCACACAAATTAGTATACTCACTGCACACAAATTAGTATACGCACTGCACACAAATTAGTATACGCACTGCACACAAAAAAAAAGTATACATACGGCACACAAAAGTACTCCCCACCCCAAAGAGCACACAAGCCTGTACACACTGGCACAAAAAGAGCACACTATGTTACACACTGCCCAATCCCGGATTGCCCTTGACTAGCAGCACGAGATTGCAAGGCACTATCCAATGAACCCAACCTGCTCCCTGCGGTCCCGTACTCAGGCTATTGCCATATCCCTTAGCTTCCCTCATTCCCGTACATAGACAACATGTAAAACTCCTCCGATTTCTGTCGCGCACCGAAATCAATAAAAACACATTACCACAACATAACACTGTTACACAACACTCCCTCCCCACCCCATTAACTCCCGTTTCCAACCGTAACGTTCGGAGTCCAACGGCTAAGTCCTGCCATCCATCGGTTTCCCCCTCGCTCTGGTCGTAATCGGTTGTTGTGATACCCGAGCGTTCTTCCGGGGTCCTTCCTTGGAGGGGAACCCTGTCGCGGTCGAATGACGTTTTCCCCGCTGACGTCAGAGAACCACTGTCGCTCCGCCAGGAACGCTGTGAAGTCAGACAAGAGCCGAATCAATGCGTGCAATGAAGTCGGTCGCAGTTTGTTAGCAATTAGGTAGTCCTTAGCTGGAAACGACCGTCCCTTTTTGGACAACTAGCAAGCGTAGAATCGCAGCTTGTCGGGCACCCGCAGTTCCACTCAGCTTGGCGGGGTCCACACGCTCTCCCCGTCACTCCTCTGTCCCGACCTCCTCCTCGCCCCCCCCTTTTCTGCCCATCTTCACCACTTCTCTCCGTCCTTCGTCCAATCCGCACTCCTCCCGCAGCCGTCGTCAATCCCCAATCATTTCCTATGGAATGCATTAATACACACCCCCCCCCAAACAGTCCTCCCCGAACGTGACAACTGTACTTGATCCGCGTTATAAAGACCATTACTTGGATGCAGAAATAAAGCAGCGCGCACGAGAAATGATCCAGGCGGCGATGGATGCGGAGAACCCGCGTGGAGACGGAGAAATAGCGCACCGAGCAGTAGGGCACGGAGCAGCAGCGCACGGAGCAGCAGCGCACGGAGCAGCAGCGCACGGAGATCAGAGCGCAGAAAAAAGACTCGTCTCTCTGCACTAGATGAGGGGCATGTACCCTCGTTGTCTGATATGTTCAGTGAAATCCTGAAAGAAAGTGCTTCACATGGGCGTAGGTTTAGGGGGGGACGCTGGGGACATGTCCCCAACAACATTTTAACATGACTAAATTGTCCCCACTAATATTTTAGCGAACTCCGTTATGAGTTTGTGAAGCGATTTGGGTCAATTCCGACCGCAGCGCCAGGAGGACGGTACTAGAAACGCCGTAATTTGATTGGCTAAAAAACCTAGGGGAGGGGAGTTATCTGACACGCTATAAGTACACAGGAGAGTGACTGAAGACAACAGTAAAATTACCAGTGCTTTCTGTTAATACATACCCCATAAGTTAGAATCTTGCAGTCACAATAAACAGTGGAAATGTTTCCTGTGTATATTTTGCTTATGTAATGTGGCCTATTTGGGATATCCCATTAGTAGGGGCGGAGTAGTGGCACCACCAGGGTCGCTACAATATATTGAATCTGACAAACAGCATTACCATCTAAAAGCAACAGGCTATTGTCTCAACTAAACGCAAAAATAATCACATTATTCTCAGTAAAAGTTCACTTGCCGGATGAGGGGGGAGAGATGTCCCCACCGAAGCTGAGACCAAACCTACGCCCTTGGTGCCTCATATCCATAAATGCAATGGTACTAATAATTGGCATAATTTATTTCGGTGTTTCGGTTTTCGGTTTTCGGTCTTGGTTTCCTCTTTTTCGGTTTTCGGTTTCGGCCAAGAATTTTCATTTCGGTGCATCCCTAGTTAATATAATATTACATTATGCAGGAGTAATGACTGCTCATTGGTTAAAATAATATTACATTATGCAGGAGTAATGACTGCTCATTGGTTAATATAATATTACATTATGCAGGAGTAATGACTGCTCATTGGTTAAAATAATATTACATTATGCAGGAGTAATGACTGCTCATTGGTTAATATAATATTACATTATGCAGGAGTAATGACTGCTCATTGGTTAAAATAATATTACATTATGTAGGAGTAATGACTGCTCATTGGTTAAAATAATATTACATTATGCAGGAGTAATTACTGCTCATTGGTTAATATAATATTACATTATGTAGGAGTAATGACTGCTCATTGGTTAAAATAATATTACATTATGCAGGAGTAATGACTGCTCATTGGTTAATATAATATTACATTATGTAGGAGTAATGACTGCTCATTGGTTAAAATAATATTACATTATGCAGGAGTAATTACTGCTCATTGGTTAATATAATATTACATTATGTAGGAGTAATGACTGCTCATTGGTTAAAATAATATTACATTATGCAGGAGTAATGACTGCTCATTGGTTAATATAATATTACATTATGTAGGAGTAATGACTGCTCATTGGTTAAAATAATATTACATTATGCAGGAGTAATGACTGCTCATTGGTTAATATAATATTACATTATGTAGGAGTAATGACTGCTCATTGGTTAAAATAATATTACATTATGTAGGAGTAATGACTGCTCATTGGTTAAAATAATATTACATTATGTAGGAGTAATGACTGCTCATTGGTTAAAATAATAGATTATGAACAATTTAGTCATTATATATACACTGACAAAATGGCAAAGTGGGAGAGATGGAGAGAGGGTGGGTGAGAGGGGGTTATAAGATGCAGAGGGAAGCCTCTTGTGGCAGAACTCTGTCTTTTATCTCATTCTATCTAATGAAGATAAGTTCTGGGGGTCAGTCACTCTAGAACTTGTGTAGAACAGTTGTTGGGGTTCTGCAGGCAAAATAACGCAGACTTGTTGTTTTTTGGGCAGGTTGGGGGTGGGGGTTGTACGTTCTTACGAATGCAGGCTATAAAAACTGTCCAAACCAAACAACTGCTATCCAATAATTAGTGAATAGACTGGTCTGGTAGGCGATCTGTGATCTGGGTTAACTAGTGAAGTTATCTGGTCCTCAAAGACCATATTTTTCTTGAGTTACTTGTGAATTATTAATCTGGGTCATAGAGGACGTTTCTCATTTGTGAAGTGGCATCATTAGGGCCCACATAGGGCCTGGGCTTCACTGTCTCCTGCTAACGTTCCTCTTGGTGTCTTTCTTCAGCGCGTGGCATGTAAAACAGGAAGTGGAATAATAGCTGACAGAGGTGGGTCAGTCTTCTGCAACTGAGACTCCTTATTCTAAAGGTCTTCTAAAGACAAAGAGGAATCCATACGGTCATTGTAGACTGCGTGTGTAATTAAATATATAAATCATACGGTCATTGTAGACTGCGTGTGTAATTAAATATATAAACCATACGGTCATTGTAGACTGCTTGTGTAATTACATGCGTTTAGAAAATTAACTAAATCGCTGATGGGCTCTGGTACAGAAAACAGGTGATCCGAGTTGGCGAGATTTTGAAAACCCTGTAAAAAAAACATAATTAATTTAAATTTGATCGGTGAAGGGTCCGAATTGTGTCAGCCTGCCAAACCTGTGAGGTTTAATGGAGTGAGGGAATTCAATTATGATTGAACATGAGCACACAGATGGAGCCCTGTCAAAGGGTTAGGGTGATGCCAAGCTCACCTCGGGCACCGGGCTGGGCATCACCTAATGTCTACACGGGCTCTGTACTGTGATCCGCTTTGCCAAAGGACCGCTGGGATGTCGAGTACAGGAGGGTGTTTTCTATGTTTCGTTCACTTAAATGTGTTGGTGATATTTAGGATCCAATACGGTCGTATTGTCAAGAAAGTAAAGGATTGAAACCTTCAGCTATTTAAATTAGGATTTATGTATAATTTTATATGCGTTTCATTAATACCTGGAGGATTTGAAAGCCTGCCGCAACTCCAGAGCCCCAGGGGGGATGTGGGCGTGGCCTTGGGCGGGGCCATGGAAATGTGCGTTATGGAAAAAGAAAAAAGGTAATTGATACACATGTCATGCAAGCGGACTGTTAGGGGCAATATGAGGTGTTAGTGTGTGGGGCTGAGCTGTTGAGTTCTGGTGGGGCTGGGACCACGCTGGGGTAGGTAGTGTGTTGTGATTACCTGGCTGGGGGGGTTCTGTCATTGGGATGGAGCCCAGAGCTATGGGAGGTGTGTTATGTGAGGTGGAGGATGCCACTGTGCCACAAGATGGAAAACAGGAGGAAGTCAGAGAGGTGAAAATTAGGAGACATCTAGATTGCTTTAGAGATGACAGCCAGTCAGATGGAAACTCCAGAAAGTACAGGAACATAATTTACTAGGTTCCTGAATGTGACCACAGGGATTGAAATATTTTTTATGCCTTCTACCAGATTTTGGAAAGTGGTATATATTGGTTTACAGGTCTCTTGTTCCCAGACTGCTAAATTAATAGATATTTTGTGGCGCTATTGCGTGTGGGGCGTCGCTACAGCGTTTGGGGTGTCGTCACTACTGCGTTTGGGGCGTCGCTACGCATATGGGGCGTCGTCACTACAGCGTTCGGGGCTTTATTGTAGAACATGTCAAGCAGAAACATTATTAAGTGCTGCTTGTGCAGGAGGAACAGGCATGGGGTTAATGGCCTGGACTGAAGTCTCTGGAGGTGGAATGGGGTACAAATTCTGAGACATGGTATAAATGGAGTGGCTGTGTTCCCCATGAGACTTGGCATCCACTTTTTCTGGGTTAGGTTGTTGACGTTCAATGCTAAAATACATAACTATTGTTAACATCTAATTGGAACCGGGCAGCTATAATAAACCAGGAACGGCAAAGGAACCTCATTTAGCGCATGGCATTAACCAGCCAGGTAGAAAATAAATAATTGTAGGGACAGAACACACAAAATGTGTGGTGAGCATAGAAGTTTATTATAATCTAGGCTACATGTTATTTTGGTAAAGACTAATAAAGCCTGTCAGACAAAAGCATTAATTTAAGCATTCGACATAATACTCAGCAGAAGCTCTTAAACCATACAGATAAACAACACGCTTTATAAAAGATTTTCTTCAGTTTTAGCCTGAAAACAGTGTTAATATATAACAAAAGACTAAGATAACGTATAGGTCCAGATAGTTATGTCGTGTTTTGGTTGCATTATCATGCTTAGGCACGTTTGCACCCAAAAATTCAATTAACTTTCCAGATTATGATGATGGGAATTCCAAAGACTGACCTGGGGACATCTTTCTTTCCATCTGTCTTGTGGCATTTCTAACAGAGATAAATCGTCCATCTGAACTGCAGAATATTTCTAATTCCTCCAGTTCTAGATGTTTCATGTGTTGTGTCTCAGAACAACGCTTAGACAGTTTATTTTCAAATTCCATAGCAAGCAGTTGTTTAAATTCAATCATTTCTTTCTTCGATTTTAAAATAAAAGTTTATTTCCTTTTTATTTGATAATAGTGAAAGAGACTGCACAGATTACAAGCACAACTTGTAAATGTAAATCTACCTATTCTTTTAAACAGTTCAGATTGCTGATTTGTAATGGTTATCAGAGACTGGTCGGTTTTCATTTGATTGGCCTGAACTTTGAACTCCTGTGTGGCGGCGTCTGTATGTATCTGGACCTACAGTCTACAGAAGACTGTATGTGGACTGGTCCACATTCATGCAGAAGATACCTAGACTATGATATTATTTTGCACGCCCCAATGACCTTTGCACCTGAAGGTGTAACTCTCCCATTTAAATCTGTGCCCAAGTTACACATTAGGGAGGTGCTATATTCTCATCTCAAGGGAGAGCTTTAAACCTTTCTAGCTGGCTGGTTTCACCTGAAGGCTCACAATAAAAACAGGTGATGGTTTGTGCAGCAGCAGGGTGACATTGGAAAGTGAATTGGTTTTGATCACAATGTAAAACCTTTCTGTGCCTGAACATGATATATATCCCAGCTGGCCCTTTTTTTCAATAATAATTAGAATATGTTTGTTTCCTGCAAACCTGGAATTGAGACTGGGCTTTATGTTATACTTATAGAGGGTGCTGAAGGATTTGTTGGTAGAACGAGTTAAGATTTAGTA
Organism: Dallia pectoralis; assembly: GCA_029465975.1. Taxonomy (NCBI): domain Eukaryota; kingdom Metazoa; phylum Chordata; class Actinopteri; order Esociformes; family Umbridae; genus Dallia; species Dallia pectoralis. The sequence continues at coordinate 19,152,119 of CM055736.1, forward strand.
AATAATTCTGTTTATGCTCTACTGAAATCCAATGCAATTCATTTGTGGAGACCAACGTATTTTTTTTTTGTTCCAACAGAGGCGTGGCTTGTCTGGAGGCAGCAGCTTGGATTAATTCACTAATTAGCTGGTGCTTATACAAACTGCTTTGCTGTTGGAGCTCTGTTTGGACAGCTTTCTGTGTGTTGTCCGGTCTGTCGGACACCCTGGTATTGTGACTCTTGTATGTTTCTCCTGCCATAAACTCTGCTACCTGGGATCGGGAGAAGGGGTAGGTAGTTCTGCCCATGGTTAAACAGCCAGCCCAGTGTCACCTGTGGATTTTTGATAATAGAGAGGTAAACCGGTTAGAGATCAGACTGTGTTAGGAAGAGTTAAGAGATAATATAGAGGTAAACTGGTTAGAGATCAGACTGTGTTAAGAAGAAATATGTGTGTAGAAGGGAGCCTTTATTTAATGTCATTACTTTGACCCCGGTCCCAAAATTCTCTTCTGTCTTTCCTATTTGTGTCTTGGCTTGTGTTTGTTTCCCAGTTGATGTGTGTGTACATGGGTGTTGTGTATTATTATTCAGCCCCACACTCCTTCCCTGTGGTAATGCTATATATTCTGTATGTATCACTTCTCAGCTATATATTCTGTATGTATCACTTCTCAGCTATATATTCTGTATGTATCACTTCTCAGCTATATATTCTGTATGTATCACTTCTCAGCTATATATTCTGTATGTATCACTTCTCAGCTATATATTCTGTATGTATCACTTCTCAGCTATATATTCTGTATGTATCACTTCTCAGCTATATATTCTGTATGTATCACTTCTCAGCTATATATTCTGTATGTATCACTTCTCAGCTATATATTCTGTATGTATCACTTCTCAGCTATATATTCTGTATGTATCACTTCTCAGCTATATATTCTGTATGTATCACTTCTCAGCTATATATTCTGTATGTATCACTTCTCAGCTATATATTCTGTATGTATCACTTCTCAGCTATATATTCTGTATGTATCACTTCTCAGCTATATATTCTGTATGTATCACTTCTCAGCTATTTATTCTGTATGTATCACTTCTCAGCTATATATTCTATATGTATCACTTCTCAGCTATAAATTCTGTATGTATCACTTCTCAGCTATATATTCTGTATGTATCACTTCTCAGCTATATATTCTGTATGTATCACTTCTCAGCTATATATTCTGTATGTATCACTTCTCAGCTATATATTCTGTATGTATCACTTCTCAGCTATATATTCTGTATGTATCACTTCTCAGCTATATATTCTGTATGTATCACTTCTCAGCTATATATTCTGTATGTATCACTTCTCAGCTATATATTCTGTATGTATCACTTCTCAGCTATATATTCTGTATGTATCACTTCTCAGCTATATATTCTGTATGTATCACTTCTCAGCTATATATTCTGTATGCATCACACACACTTCTCAGCTATATATTCTGTATGCATCACTTCTCAGCTATATATTCTGTATGTATCACTTCTCAGCTATATATTCTGTATGTATCACTTCTCAGCTATATATTCTGTATGTATCACTTCTCAGCTATATATTCTGTATGTATCACTTCTCAGCTATATATTCTGTATGTATCACTTCTCAGCTATATATTCTGTATGTATCACTTCTCAGCTATATATTCTGTATGTATCACTTCTCAGCTATATATTCTGTATGTATCACTTCTCAGCTATATATTCTGTATGTATCACTTCTCAGCTATATATTCTGTATGTATCACTTCTCAGCTATATATTCTGTATGTATCACTTCTCAGCTATATATTCTGTATGTATCACTTCTCAGCTATATATTCTGTATGTATCACTTCTCAGCTATATATTCTGTATGTATCACTTCTCAGCTATATATTCTGTATGTATCACTTCTCAGCTATATATTCTGTATGTATCACTTCTCAGCTATATATTCTGTATGTATCACTTCTCAGCTATATATTCTGTATGTATCACTTCTCAGCTATATATTCTGTATGTATCACTTCTCAGCTATATATTCTGTATGTATCACTTCTCAGCTATATATTCTGTATGTATCACTTCTCAGCTATATATTCTGTATGTATCACTTCTCAGCTATATATTCTGTATGTATCACTTCTCAGCTATATATTCTGTATGTATCACTTCTCAGCTATATATTCTGTATGTATCACTTCTCAGCTATATATTCTGTATGCATCACACACACTTCTCAGCTATATATTCTGTATGCATCACACACACTTCTCAGCTATATATTCTGTATGCATCACACACACTTCTCAGCTATATATTCTGTATGCATCACACACACTTCTCAGCTATATATTCTGTATGCATCACACACACTTCTCAGCTATATATTCTGTATGTATCACACACACTTCTCAGCTATATATTCTTTATGTATCACACACACTTCTCAGCTATATATTCTTTATGTATCACACACACTTCTCAGCTATATATTCTGTATGTATCACACACACTTCTCAGCTATATAATCTGTATGTATCACTTCTCAGCTATATAATCTGTATGTATCACTTCTCAGCTATATATTCTGTATGTATCACTTCTCAGCTATATATTCTGTATGTATCACTTCTCAGCTATATATTCTGTATGTATCACTTCTCAGCTATATATTCTGTATTTATCACTTCTCAGCTATATATTCTGTATGTATCACTTCTCAGCTATATATTCTGTATGTATCACTTCTCAGCTATATATTCTGTATGTATCACTTCTCAGCTATATATTCTGTATGTATCACTTCTCAGCTATATATTCTGTATGTATCACTTCTCAGCTATATATTCTGTATGCATCACACACACTTCTCAGCTATATATTCTGTATGCATCACACACACTTCTCAGCTATATATTCTGTATGCATCACACACACTTCTCAGCTATATATTCTGTATGCATCACACACACTTCTCAGCTATATATTCTTTATGCATCACACACACTTCTCAGCTATATATTCTGTATGTATCACACACACTTCTCAGCTATATATTCTGTATGTATCACACACACTTCTCAGCTATATATTCTTTATGTATCACACACACTTCTCAGCTATATATTCTTTATGTATCACACACACTTCTCAGCTATATATTCTGTATGTATCACACACACTTCTCAGCTATATAATCTGTATGTATCACTTCTCAGCTATATATTCTGTATGTATCACTTCTCAGCTATGTAATCTGTATGTATCACTTCTCAGCTATATATTCTGTATGTATCACTTCTCAGCTATATAATCTGTATCACACACACTTCTCAGCTATATAATCTGTATCACACACACTTCTCAGCTATATAATCTGTATGTATCACTTCTCAGCTATATATTCTGTATGTATCACTTCTCAGCTATGTAATCTGTATGTATCACTTCTCAGCTATGTAATCTGTATGTATCACTTCTCAGCTATATAATCTGTATCACACACACTTCTCAGCTATATAATCTGTATCACACACACTTCTCAGCTATATAATATGTATGTATCACACACACATGTATCCATAACCTTCTACATGCATATTTCATCCCTACTCTCTTTTCTCAAGCTATACCAGTGTCCTGTATATGAATAGTTAGTCCCGATCGCTGTCCGTAGAAACTCGGCCACGACTGTTTCTCATGTCAGGTCCTGGTTTCAGATTGAATTCTTCAGATACCCTTTTTATGCTTTTCTATTCACGTGGTGCTGATCTGAGTTACCCAGATTGACATGAACTGTGTTTCCTCGCAGTCGAGGCCAGGCTGTTTGGAGTCATGGTTCAATGGTCATGGGAGAGTGATACTCCAGGTCTCATCATTCACGAGTACGTTCAAGATTGGGCCATTGGCTGTGCTTCTCTGGTTCTGTCTGTTCTCTGATAATATGTGTGTGTGTGTGTGTGTGTGTGTGTGCGTGTGTGTGTGTGTGTGCGCGTGTGCGTGTGCGTTGCTTGAGATGAATAGCAGTAGGTATCTTTCATTCAAGTGTGTGTGTGTGTGTGTGTGTGTGTGTGTGTGTGTGTAGAGATGAATAGCAATATCTATAGTGAACCTGCCCAGGGTATTAATGAGTGTATAAGCCTATATTAGCTCTAATTCCCCTCGCTGTGTAAGTGTGTGTGTGTGTGTGTGTGTGTGAGAATTCATATGTGTGTGTGTGTGTGTCCATGGCAGCAGGGGACGTCTCTCTAAATGACTCTTTAATGAAGGGGTTATCCATCAACCACCACTCCTAAATACTTTATGCTACTTTCTCTCTTTCTCATCCCGCACCTTTCATGGTTCATTCGGTCTTCCGTGTGACATTCCGACCTCGTGCATACAGAATAAATGTAATTAAACCGGTGAAAACCCTCCGAGTGGCCGGCCAACAGATGTTGTCACAGTGTTTAAATGCATTTATCTTAATAGAGGAATAAATTAATGCAAACTGTTCGCTGAGCCCTGACACACCCAAGAGAAAAGCCTGCTCGTATTCGTAACCCATGGCGACACAGGGAGGTTGGTGGGCTTAGAAATACTGTACCATTTGGGAATAAGGTTCGCTGGTCTATTGCACTGATGACATTGGGAAGCATCATGCCGTGTGTTTGCCGAACATCTTGGTCAACGCTCTCTGCTTCTCAAGTCTTTCTTTTCTTTAACCTTTGTGACCCATTACATTTAAGCTACTACCATAAGGAAGGCGCTCGTGTCACTTTCTCTACATGATGTTCACAAACGGTGAAGAGAAATGTCAGTAGACAATCACGATGGAAGCAATGCACGTCGTCTTTTCAACAGTCAATGATTACTTTATGATAGTTTCAGGTGCAGTCATTCAGATTTCAATTTGGTTTGCATACATTTCATTGTGTTGTCAGGTGCGCGTAACCTTTGTCCTAATTTCACAGAGGGTAAGGGAACTAGATTTATGAAACAATAAAGTGCGTGTCAACGTAGAACACATTCGGACTTATTCATCCAGCACACCTTCGTGTGCTCTTTTTTCAGTCCAATTTGCTGGCTGGTTAGAGAGAAACAACATGAAATGTTAATTAAGTTAAATATAAGTGTGCACAATTCAGGTCAGAATCTGGGCCATGATGAATACTTAGAGAAATGGTTAGGGAGGTTTATCATTTAAAGCGGCCAGCCTCGGAGCAATTCTCACCTAGATTTGCTCTGATTAAGAAAATAGAGAGACATGGCAATAGACCATTAAAGCAGTCAAATAGGTAAAGGATGTGTACACACACTCGTTATTTTTACATTGTCTCCTTATTTAGTACATGCATACATTATGTAGTTGCAGTTATGTACATCCCAGATTTCACAATTACCTATGACTAGTACTAGTCCCATAACTAGGACCTATGACTAGTACTAGTCCCATAACTAGGACCTATGACTAGTACTAGTCCCATAACTAGGACCTATGACTAGTACAAGTCCCATAACTAGGACCTATGACTAGTACTAGTCCCATTACTAGGACCTATGACTAGTACTAGTCCCATAACTAGGACCTATGACTAGTACAAGTCCCATAACTAGGACCTATGACTAATACTAGTCCCATTACTAGGACCTATGACTAGTACTAGTCCCATAACTAGGACCTATGACTAGACCAGAACCCTCACATTCACTGTGATACTAAACACCTTACGACTCATTAACTTTATGCTTCTGTTTTCCTGCTCTTCGTCTCTGTTGGCTTGTGTGTTGTTGTTTCTACGGATACCGTCTCTCAGAGAGCTGTTTCCTCATGGTCGTCGCCTTGCTGAGGTACCATATGCCCGCTTTATCCACTTCACACTCCGTTAAAACAGCGTGAACAAATGTGAGTTTCATTATTGACATTTTTTTCACTTTAATGTTATCATATTTAATACTGATCATCAGTGCAGAAACCCCTTAACTAGTTGCCAGATGTCACAAATAAAGGCTTGTATGTGAACATTATTTGCAGACTAAGATCTAATTCCGTTTGAATAATGTTACAAATTGTTCCATTTGTGGCACTTTTTTGTGTGACTGTTTGTTCTGGCTGCACTGTTCGATGACCAGGCTGGACATTGATGTGCTTTCTCTGCTATCATGGTGAACACATTCACAATCCACCGTGATAAATTGTCCACCATTTAAAAGTAAAAAAATCGAATTATAGTTTCAGCAAAGCATTGGGTGACGCCGGAAAGAATGGCAGAATAATGCTAGAAATATGTATGCCAAATTACAAATACTTGTAACCGGGTTCTAAAACATGTCATGTAGTATTGGGAAATTATGACAAACAAGTCATTAGCCTGCAGCTATGCATGTTTGTGAATGCTAAATTAATTATACATATGTGGAAAGTGCTCTTTTGATCCAGGGTTTCATATTTGGCAATTTTCTGTGGCCATGTGAAAAGAAGGGTGAGTAGATTATAGGTGTCGATTAGCTATTTGTCGATGGTCGTACATTTAAGAACCGTATTGATTGGCTATTTGTCGATGGTGGTACATGTAAGAATCTTATTAATTGGCTATTTGTCATGTAAAAATTATTATTATTGATCACTGAACAGCAATTTCCAACATGTTTGACAAATGAACCTAATGTTTCTAAAGGTGGCTCCACAAAGCTGTGTCGTCACTTGGGATTCCTGTCTAATTAATGATCTTAGAAGTGTGTTTAAAAGGGACAAAACAATGTTGGCCACAATAACTAATTCCAGCAACACAGACATGCAGCTTCCGTCAAACCTCACTGCCGGTGAAGATATAAGAGCAGAAAAATATGAAAAAACACGGGTATATTAACGGTAATGTATGGATGAATTGTGTGCGTTTCCATGGCTACTGCTATATCATACTGTAGCTGTCTAAAACACTCTAATTTATTTAACTTGAAAGGTCATGATTTAAGATATTATGCATTCATTTTATGAGAGGATGGGGATTGGGGAAAAATGGGTTCAGGAATTCAATGTTCCAAAACTTCCCAAATGAAACCAATCTATTTCCGAGTTACACCAAGTGATTTCTTCCTTACTGAAGCAGCAGTCCAGCAGTTGGCAGGGTCAACCAATAGGGAAGTCAGTTGTGGTGTCCTGCTTCTGATTGGTCGAAAAAAGAAGACATTGAATAATTCATAGATTATGTATTGAACTTGATGCAGGGTCAACCATCTTAGAACCAACAGACTAATTCACACAGAGAAAAATGTACAAGGAAATGATCTACAGTTGAGGTCAGACATTTACATATACCTTAACCAAATACGGTTATACTCAGGTTTTTCACAATCCCTGATATTTTATCCTAGTAAATATTTCCTGTCTTAGATGTACCACTGCATTTTTTATAATGTAAATGTCAGAATAATAGAGTTATCTGATTCAGTTTTCATCACATTTATTTAGTGTTTGTTAGCCTTTACATTGTTTAAACTGGGTCAAATGTTCTCACATCCACAAGAGAAACCAGCTCTTCTTAAAACATTATTTATGTAATATTTAAATAGTAATAGTAAGTATTCTTCAGTGTCTAAGAATTGGACACACTTATTTCCACCTTTAATATGAGGCATTTTTGTACACTTAGATAAAACACTTTTGTAAACACTTAGATAAAAGACATTTGTACAAGTCAAGAAATAGAAACTAGAAGCCTCACAAACTGAGAGTTGGAACAAAATAATGTTATTGAGATCACAGGATATTGTTATACAAGTTCATCCATTTAAATTATGACCCAAGAACCCAGACAGAAATAGCATTCTTTCAGTCATAAATGGTTTTTATATCAGTGTCAAGCATTTGAGAATGAGGCTAGGTCTAAGTGTATATATTTCTATTATCTAAAATGTGTTGTTTATTTTATAGACAGCAGGGCAGACAGACATCTTTATAGATAAAAATAACATTGTTCGTATCATGTGTTTGGAATCAATATGTCACTTGAACTTGTATGTAGGGAACAGAGAAATCTACAAAGATTTTCTCTGATAAGCCAAAACATTATAATTAATATTCTGTTGCTTCTCCCTGTGCTGCCAAAACAGAGCCAACCCGCCAGGCATGACCTCTACCTGACCCCTGAAGGTGTATTCCCACATTGCCATCATCCCAGTCCCAGAGAAACCAAAGATCACAGGGCTAAATGACTACAGACCAGTTGCCCTGACCTCTTTGGTAATGAAGTCCTTTGAGGGCCTGATGCTGTCACACCTCCAGACCCTCACTGATCCAGTACTAGACCCACTGCAGTTTGCCTGCAGAGCCAACAGGTCTGTGGACGACATGATCAACATGGCTCTCCACCTCCTTCTCCAGCATCTTGACTCCATGGGAACCTATGCCAGAATCCTGACTTCAGCTCTGCTTTCAAACACCATAATCTCAGCCCTCCTCCTGGAAAAGCTCTCCACCATGGGAGTGCATGTGTCCACCTGTAAATGGATCACAGACTTTCTCTCCAACACGAGGCAGCAGGTGAGGTTGGGGAAACACCTATCGAACCCTCTGGCCATCAGCCCTGGCTTCCCTCAAGGTTGCGTCCTGTCCCCACTTCTCTCTGTACACCAACAACTGCACATCCAGTACTAACTGCCAACGTCCATGATGAATAATGCCTATATCATCATCGAGTCCATCCTGACCTCCTCCATCACCTCCTGGTACGCTGCAGCCACTGTGAAAGATAAAGACAGACTGTAACACATCATCTGCTCTCTGGAGCGGACCATTGAATGTAAGCTGCCGTCCTTCAAAGAACTGTTCAAAGGCAGACCCCTCCCATCCGTGTAACGGACTAATCAGAACTCTCCCCTCTGGCAGACGGCCACGGCGGTGATTCTAAGGAATATGCCTCTAGCGTTAAAGAATCCCCCCCCGCAACTGGACATATTGCAATATAACTGGACATTGCCCTGCTTTTGCACAACTGGATATTAAACTAGAAATTGCTCTTTTGCACAAATATCACTTGAACCTGGTCATTGCTCTTTCTTTTTTCTGCTATTTGCTCACACATCTAGACATTGCTCCTTTGCACAACTCCGATACATACTACCTATTCTATATTTACCCAGTACATACGCCAACTAGGCAGAGTCTCTTGAATGTTTGTGTTGTGTGTTTTTGCTGTGGTTTGCACTGTTTTGTGAACGTCTTAAAATGTGTTCTAAATGCTGCCGCTAGTGGTCAGAAATAAATCCTTGCGTGTGCGTGCGCGTATAAACTTACAAATAAACCTTATTCTGATCAGTTTCCCTGGTAATTGGTGCACACGTTGATTTTGCACTACAATATTTACAATATTTGCACTATTGCACTACAATACTTATCTGTATTCTGTATAGTATTTTGTATATTACTATCCCAATACCCCTCACCTTCTTAGTATAATATGTATTGTTCTATTCTTATGTTGTATGTAAGCACCTTCCTGCCAAAGTAAACTCCTTGTATGTTCATACATTCATGGCGCATATAAACACTTTTCTGATTCTTGGTAGGTACTGTTAACAGAGAACACCTCATAAGCTTTGCCGTTTTCAACATGTTCTGACCCAGTCGTCTGGCCATTACATGAGTTGGTCCTTTTTAAAGACTCTCAGGTCTATTCAGATCTGGACATGTGACCTTGTTAGCAGATTATCATTGTCATTTGCTTCACCTGTGAGTGGTCATAATGTCATCATTAGTGTATGTAAAACTGTGAAATGTGATGTTTTCATGAATCTAAACCAGCCTTAATTTGCTCACATTGAAGCTACATGAAACATATGTTTTAAATTGTGCACTAATTGATACAATACATATTATACATTTGAAAAGGACAGCAAACATTTATAAGTTCTGCCCTACAAGTCTGTGCTTGCCGTCTTCTTGGCCCATGTCTTCACTAAGTACTAAATCTCTCAATTAAGATACACATTTTGTGCTGCCGCTTAAGACAGAGACAACTGTAAAACAATATTAACAGCATTCATCACTGCCCATTTAAACTCCATGTTGTTCTCTTATGTAGAATCCAAGGTGGTCTCACTGGTAAAGCTGCAGATTCTGTTGTTAGTGCAAGGGGTGATACAAGTTCAAATTCATTGAACTTGTATCATATCACCAGATTTGTCTCACCTGGGATTTGAACTAGCAACCACAGGAGTCAAAGACTGCAGCTGTACCTGTGAGACCACTATGGATTCTCTCAACACATATTTCTTACAAGTATACATGTAATACGACCACTAGAGGCAGTGTTGAGTTTTGTTATGTATAAATAGACTAGCGAAATGTCAAACTATCGGATCAAAGCTGTTGGCTTGGTGGAATTATCCCAGACTCGGACTCTAATGGTTGTAAGTTCAGATCCTACATGGGCCTTGCCTGTCCTCTTGTCTCCCTAGCGGGTGTCAACCCGTTCACGAGACAGTAGGCTCCATGCGAAGAGTGTCGGAGTCACTCAGTTTTCTCATTTAAGTATCTTAAGTAACAGTTTTTTTTGGCAAAACATTATAAGTCAGAACCCCGACACAGTTCGCGTGAACTCTTGAACCTACTGTCTTGTGGAAGGTACAACACCAGGGTACGACACCGGAGAGACAAGAGGTTGGGTTACCTACCACCCCACGTAGGATCATCACAGTTCAGGTCTGTGATAATTCCATCAAGCCGCCAGATTCGGCCCAATACCTTTACATTTTCGGGCCTATTTATACATAACACAACTCAACACTGCCCCTAGTGGCCATATTACACGTAAACTTGTAAGAAATATGCCAGAATACCTGTTGTCAAAGAATATCTACAGTGGTTTCACAGGTACAGCTGCAGTCTTTAGTACCAATGTTTGTAAGTTCGAATCCAGGATGAGTCAGTCAGGGTAAGTGGTGACAAGCCTAAATAATGTACCACTCAATGACTTGTATCTGCATGGGTTTGAACTCACACCAATTGCAGTCAAAGTCTGAAAATGTTTTTTACTAGTTTAAGTGTGAAACAGAACATTTTCAATAAAAAAAATCATGTGTGGACGTTAAGGAATTATCATGTTCAGTCGGATGTGGAACCTGATCAGAACCTGCAGCGAGGATTACAGGGATAGAAAGAACCGTATATGAGGAGAACGTGATCTGAATGTTGTTGGGTCAGAAAAATTATGTGAAAGGCTATCAGAGTATTAAAGGCAATTACAGTAATAAAGGCAATTAGAGTATTAAAGTCTATCAGAGTATTAAAGTCTATTAGAGTAATAAATGGTATTAAATGTCAGAGTAATATGTAGTAATATATAAGTAAAGTTTTGCCTGTTTATTTTGGAGACAGTACTTTGGTGAATTTACACTTCAACTATTTAATGACTTGTACACAACTTGGCACCTATAGCCCCATATTGGTTAAAAAATGACATGTTAAAAAATAAAGACAGTTATAAAGGTATCAGTTGAATGAAAGAGCAAATTGTTTATCCAAAATACTATGGATCTGTCAATTAAACTAAATCCAATTTGTCTAACTATACAACAGCTCTAAATACAAACAATAAAGCATTAGTATCGTGTTGGCCCATGTGAGGGATTTGGGACCATTATGTGAAGACGACTAAATCATTTCAAATGTCATTGTTTTACGCTTACAGCATTTGGGGTGGATCCGTCTTCAAAATTGCACTTCAAATTACCCTCTTCCAAAAGTCTCAGGGCATAACAGGATAAAATGGAATATACATATACATATATGAGAACAGGACATTGAAATACAAATACGTACACATTAATGGTTCTCAGCCTGCAAATGTAGTTTTAGTAGATTATCACAATCAGCTGTTTGTTCCTTAATGACGTCATTTCTGTAGCTGTGATTGGCTGGTGTCCTAAGAAAGGCCCAAGTGGCCACGTTACCTGAGAGCCTTCATTTACCTGACAATTTGTACCTGATCAATGCAATTCCCCAAAAAAAACAAGAGGCCAAATTAATGTCTGAAGTTACATATTGTACCAGTAACAGCAGAGTTCGAGTAGCTAACCCAAGCTGATGTTCTTAAACTTTGTAAGTAAAACATCTGTTCAAATCTTCTCTAGACTTTGGTTACAGACTGCTCCTAATAAAACCAGTCAATGTCAATATTATGAGTGATTATTTGTGTCTTGTTGTAATTGCTGTGGTAAACTATGTTTTTGTTACACTAGTTAACTTGTTCCATGTCTCTATTGGGATAAATAGGTTGGTTTAGTCATCATGAAAACACATGAAATCATAAGACAGAGTAGTAATAAATGCAGGCTGATAGTTAGTGGTTAAATGGTCTTGATAGACCAGCTGACACCAGCATGGCTTCTACTCTGGGCAGCTGAAGACAGAGACCCTAAGTCAGGAATCAAAAGGACAGATTGGTCTCAAGCTACCAAACCCAACATGTGGAGGAATAATGTACACAACCAAACAAAGGACAGGGCTGATGAGGTAGGTTGTTTGGAACAGAACCTGGTTATCCTAGTAGATTTGATCAGTCTGGAGAGCTCATCAAGGCCTCACGTCCATATTAAATCATTTAAACTGTTGTCTGACAGACTCTGCTATTTTATAGAGTAATAAAAAGTAGTAAATGTAACACTTAAATGGACCAGTAAAAGATTTAACAAACCTCTTATCTACATTCCTGTAGATCTCACACATTGAGGGTAATGACATCTCATTGTCCTAACCTTGATAATTAATTGGATCCAGTGCTCAGAAAACACCCAACACTTTAATGGCTTAAACATAACAGTGACATTAAGTATGGGTTTAAACACTATACTGTAGTACTTGTAACATGATTGTATAACTATTCTCAATAGTTAAAAGCATTAGAAAGAAGTCATGTGAATAAGTACTACAATTACAGCAGGCACCGTTTATGAGAAACAAAACGCACATTGCAGATGAATGCACAGCATTTAACAACCATTCCTCTTCTGAAGATGTAAACACACATACCCCACTTATGAACACGGTTAAAAGTAAAACACTCCTCTTGGTCAGACGATCAACACTGGGGAGAACATCTCCTACAGGTTTCATCATAGACCACCTGAAGCCGATTATCGTTGATTGCATTTAACTTTTAACACCGGCAGGGATTTTTAACAGACTCTGTCCGCTGGCTGCTGTTAGGAGTGTATGTTGTCTTTAATTAACAACAGGAGTTTATATTGACTAGTTTATTTAGCTAGCACTAGTTTAATATCAATCCATTTGCATGAGCAGACAGCCAAGACGTCAAAAAAAATATGGCAGTGAGCACATGGCTTTACAAATGATTAATTTTTAGATATTAAAACGGCAAATTCTACTTCCGGCAACTAATGCGAAGGCATTAACAACATGTCATACATTTAGAAAATGTATATTATACTGGATTATTTAAAATAAAGGTACTAGGTATAGGCTACCTCAGTATTATTCGATTTTCATGTGAATCAAATGGTTTTGGCGTCTGAAAAGTGAAACCGAAAATTTAAAGCCTTTTTGCAAATGAATATAGATGGTACTATTATAGAATAAGTGCACATAAATATAGGTCTGGAAATATTTTAGAAAATATTGACAGGAAAGACAATTGTCCATTATAAAAACACTGATGCAATGGATAAAATAATTGTAATCAAAAACGACTTTGCAGCCTGGAATTTTAAATGGTAATCAATCAAGTGATAAAGCCTAACAGACTTTGGCGTCAATTTGTATAATAGGCTGAGATGAATATAATATATATATTATGCCAAGACGGAAAATAGTTGAGATGAATATATATATATATTATGCCAATATGGAAAAAGTCAACTACAACACAGCTGAAAGTCCAACCTTTTCCCATCGTCTCTTAACAACAAAGAACACTTACTCCAACCCAACCCTCAACGCAACCCCAACTCCACCCCGACCCAACTCAAACCCAACCCCAACTCTAACACTACTCCAACCCCAACTCAACTCCAACCCAGATTGTCTAGTTGAATCATTCAGATGCCCTCGTTTCACTATCCCATTTAATTTTCATGTTTCTATAACAGCATTATATAATATGATACATTATAAAGACATTGACACATCACTTACTCACTGCCCACTGCTCGAAGAGAAAAGAACTATCTTGTCATGTCTCCAGAGTGAACAGCGAGCTCGTCACAGAGAGAGAATGGCACAATTGATTTGTCACCGTCTAGTGGCATAAACCCAAAGCACCCTGGGTTGTCAACAATAGCCTTAGTCAAGAAAGGCCAGAGAGAGAGCCGGTGTGTGTGTGTGAGAGTTTCATGAGTGTGTGATAAGTTAATGTGTGTGTGTGTGTGAGTGTGTGAGTGTGTGTGACTGGCCATTGAGTAGACCTGCCTGTGGCAGATAATTGACTATGGGGACAGGAGTCATCCGGCCGACAGTAAATCACTAGCTACCTGTCTGTCAAGATAGACCCTGTGCCGTAGACCTCCGACCCTGTGCTGTAGACCTCAAACCCTGTGCTGTAGACCTCAAACCCTGTGCTGTAGACCTCTTTACCTATAGGTTGAACCCTGACCCTCTCACCCCCACCTGACCCTGTCACCCCCACCTGTAGGTTGAACCCTGCTGACCCTCTCACCCCCACCTTTAGGTTGAACCCTGACCCTCTCACCCCCACCTGAACCCTGACCCTCACCCCCAGCTTTAGGTTGAACCCTGCTGACCCTGTCACCCCCACCTGTAGGTTGAACCCTGCTGACCCTCTCACCCCCACCTGTAGGTTGAACCCTGCTGACCCTCTCACCCCCAGCTTTAGGTTGAACCCTGCTGACCCTCTCACCCCCACCTGTAGGTTGAACCCTGCTGACCCTCTCACCCCCACCTGTAGGTTGAACCCTGCTGACCCTCTCACCCCCAGCTGTAGGATGAACCCTGCTGACCCTCTCACCCCCACCTGTAGGTTTAACTAGTTATCCACTGTGTTCAGGACTATGCATTACTCAGTTCACAGACAGCCATATCACGTCAGCTAGACATCAGATAATCAGCTAGCCACAAAGATCTTGATTGGTTGATAATTCAAATCCGGTCTGTCAGTGCTAGTTGGGCAGAACAAAGGCCTGCACTCACTGTAACACTTGGGAAATTGTGCACACTTAACACGAGCACGTCTGAATCAGCTAATCAAGCCATCATCGAGACATTGATTATTTGTCAGTTTGTTATACTAGCTGTTGAATTTGGTCTCTCAGTGCAGCGGCTGCGCCACAGCCTCTCCAGAAACAAATCACTGGAACCGTACAAAAACAACAACTCAATTTGATGGCTTTTTTCAACTGGCTAAAATCTCCAGTCTTTCATGTCCTAATGTGACTCTAGGGTAGACAATCAGATGTTAATCACATCGAAGATAATGATAATGGAATCGTTTAGGCCAGCAAACGCAAAACACATCGCAGAACTAGAAGACAAGAAGCGAAGTGAAGTGAAGTGACTTTTCACATTCGGCATGAGGGCCTTTTTGAGGCGATCACAACTGGTATAAAAACACCGTCAACTGCTGGTGCGAGTGTAAGAACTGTTAGGAGAAAGTGGGGAGCTAAGGAGACGAGGAGCAGAGAAAGTGAGGAGGTGAGGAGTGAAGGAGGTGAGGGGCAGTGAATGTGAGGTGCTGAGGAGGAGATGAGTTGGAGGGGAGGAGCTGAGGGGAGAAGCTGAACAGGTAAGGAGCAGAGAAGGTGAGGAGGTGAGGAGTGAAGGAGGTGAGGAGTGAAGGAGGTGAGGAGTGAAGGAGGTGAGGAGCAGTGAATGTGAGGTGCTGAGGAGCATAGAAGGCGGAGAGCTGAAGAGGTAAGAAGCTGAGGATCTGAAATAGTGAGGTGCCCAGGAAGTGAGGAGCTGTGGAGGTGAGGAGCTGTGGAGGTGAGGAGATGAAAAGGTGAGGAGTTGAGAAGCTGTGTGGCCGAGACACTGTTCAAACCCACACCGTTAGCTGAAAGGTGACTGCTTAGAGTATATATGGAGTTAATGACATGGTGTCCCTGTGTGGGTGGGCGACACACCCACTACATTACAGCTTCTATTCAGATGGCTGTCTAGGACTCTGTCTCATTAGCCCAGCCAGACACATCTCCAAGGTAATTTCCCAACGACCCCGATCGAAGGACCGTAATGCAACACAATGAGAGTTCTCGTTGACACAGTCACTTCAACACAACCACATGCTGCAAAAAAAGTAGCATGGCCAGTAGTTTCTAAATGTCGACATCAGCTGTAGAGGCACGGAACATTCTGTCTAGCCGTGGTCATTATACGGTAGAGAAAGCTAACCGAGGTGATGTACTGCTGAATACTGTGTGCCATCAGCAGTGGCAGGCTATTAGATATTTTGCAAGGTCTTTTAAGGAATTGTGAATGCCCTGCTGCCAACAGCTAATGGGCTCCACACCTGGCTAGGTCTTTTATAGATCAACTCCAGAGCGTAGCTATTCTGTTAGTCCCAGAGGCCCCAAACTCAACTGGGTTCACAGTTATTAAAGGACTGACTCAGACCCTGGACACCAGGTGAGGGTAATTAACCACCACATAGAAAGTAAACCCACAAGAGTGTCGACCATCTAGGACTGAATATAAAATAACTGTTTAGGCTGTATATGCAAGCAAGCAATTTAATGTGCTCTACAAAGAGAAAATGAACAAATAATAAAATACATGTATTTTATATTCATAGTAACCTTGTTTACTGGAATCATGTACCTTTAAAACATTACATCTCAGTTTTAACTGTGTACATTTTATTCGAAAGGTCTTCAGAACCTGGTCAAGAAGTCCTTCCAGGTCTTTGGAACTTTATTCCAGGGGTCCCTAATAGGCCACTCACTGCACCTTCTACACTCGTAGCAAATAAAACTCCTAACAGGCTTTCTCTTCTTACACTTGTTCATATATTTTATCTTCTCTTTTTCATGCCTTGAAGCCGATTTGTTCATCTCATCAACAGAGGCTAAATAACAAAATGGCCTCAAGATGCCATCATTGACCTCATGTGTAACTATGTCCTCATCGCTCCCTGATTTCTCCCACCTAGCGACTTCACAGCGTAGACAGTTGAACATCTGTATTCAGACCTTTGGCTGTAGGAATGGTCCGGTATGCTATTGTCCTGTTATGGTTGTTCAACCCCCATTAGCACACTGGACCAAACCTCTAGCTGAAGGCCCTCCTGGTTGTGTTGCAAGCAGCTGACGACGGGCCTGACGGTTCTGCCTTCCCATCTCCCTAACAACCCCAGATTTTCCCTGTCAGACTGGTTATGCATCTGACCTGGCCTGTTTTACAAGACTCTCTGCATTAAAAAAAATTCATTTTAATAAATATTAAACTATTGAAAGTTCACCCGGCACAGCCAGAAGAGGACTGGCCACCCCACTCTAGGTTTCTTTCTAATTTTGACTCATCTGAGAGTTTTTCCTAGCCACTGTGTATCAACTTGTTGGGGCTTTATAAAATACATTTGATTTGATTGATTGACTGACTGAAGGAGTGAATTTGGTTGTTCAACTCCCATTACCAGACCGGACTATCCCTCTGGCTGAAAGTGTGAATGTGTGTGTGAGTGTGTCTGAAACAAAATGCAGTGTTTTATGTGCAAGGGCACTGCAGTTCCACCTGAGGCATTAGGGTCTGAAGAGATCATTCCTGATATAGAAGCACTCCTCTGTTTTTCATCTCCATCAGTGTGTAATTCTGTATGTGACACTGGATGAAATGATGGGTCACTTCCAGACACATTAGTAATCCGATTAAAAACACAACAAGTGAAATTCTGGTTATCAGAATATCTGGGTAAATGAAACTAGCGAATAAAGGCAGATTCTGACCCAGAGAAAAGCCAGATCATTTGTATGTGGACACACATGTGCATGATTTCGTTTCATCCTCTAAAATTGGGAGGTGCTAGCCTGACAGACTCCATTGTGCTAAACTCAGCTATGTGTGTGTGTGTGTGTGTGTGTGTGTGTGTGTTTACGCCTGCCCTTTTTTCCAGTGGTTTCCGACTGCTATCACAGATTTGCAGTCGATGCATGAGCGCCTTTTTGGACTTTCTCATCATGTTGTCTTCTGTTCCATTCACCATGTCTGTGTGTGTTAGCGTGTGTGTGTTAGCGTGTGTGTGTGTGTGTCTGTCTGTGTGTGTTAGCGTGTGTGTGTGTGTGTGTGTGTCTGTCTGTGTGTGTTAGCGTGTGTGTGTGTGTGTCTGTCTGTGTGTGTTAGCGTGTGTGTGTTAGTGTGTGTGTGTGTGTCTGTCTGTGTGTGTTAGCGTGTGTGTGTGTTAGTGTGTGTGTGTGTGTGTGTGTGTGTCTGTCTGTGTGTGTTAGCGTGTGTGTGTTAGCGTGTGTGTGTTAGTGTGTGTGTGTGTGTGTGTGTGTGTCTGTCTGTGTGTGTTAGCGTGTGTGTGTTAGTGTGTGTGTGTTAGTGTGTGTGTGTGTGTGTTAGCGTGTGTGTGTTAGCGTGTGTGTGTGTGTATTCTTTCATGAGGTTTTGCTTCACTCCACTCCTCTTAAATTGATAAATACAGTAAATCTTTACAGAGGTGTTTGGGTCCGTCCCTATGGGTTTGGAGATAGAAAATTGTCTCTTTCAGGTCCAACTCCCTTCCCTCTCTTTCTGTACACACCTCCATCCATTCCTCCCCAAATCCTTCACTTTATTCCCTGCCTGAAAACATGTCTGTGAGAGATGCTATACAAGCGGGGGATATACAAAGAAAACAGTCAGACTTTCGATTTTATTTCATAGTACTGCCCTGTTAAGCAAACACCCAGAGTCCAGCCAACGGGCGATGAGGCGAAGGGCAAATAAGGCCTTACTAACATATTTATATTGTCTTTAAATTCTGTCTCGGTAGTACAACACAAGTTCTCAACTGAGTATCACAAACTCACGTGAGATTCGGACGATTCAAGTGACTTCAGCATCACAGGTTTTAGAGAGGAAGGGCCCACGGAAGACGTCGTCAACTAACAACGCCATGTTTCTAAAAGCGTTTCCTGTACAAAGACGAGGGCAATTTAAACGTAAGCCACATTCTCAAGCTGGTAAACTACAAACTTATGTGAAGATAAAAAAATTAACAAGAATCTTGATTTAATCTCCGAAACATTGCAAATGATGTGTCTGTCATTCCAGTACCACAGTAACACAATATCATCGACACCAATAACTGAAACTCTGCTGGCACGTAGCCGTTGCTAATGAGTCGTTCTTCTCAACCGGCCTACCCGGTTGCATAAAGGTAAAATAAAACAACAAAATAAACATTCAAACACCAGCGAGACTGCCGAGGTGATGTATTGCTGAATTCTGTGTGCCATCAGGTGTGAAAAAGTGCTTTTACAAACAGCCAGCCTGAAACCCCATAGAGCAAACAACAACAGAGATAAGATAGTGACCAGAAATAAACCTTCCAGGCTCTGAGGGGTGGCTAGTCCTCTTCTGGCTGTGTCCCGGTGAACATTTTAAAAGTATACATTGTAATGTTAGTGATTTTATGCAACAGCGCCTATCAAATAGAAATGGGTCTACATGGGTTCCTTCTCATCTGTGTCCTATACTCAAACTTATAAAAGTGCATCTAGGTCCACTAACCTAAATAATCACGACGACGTAATATATGAGCAGGCCAATTGACTCAGGGAAGAGAGAGCAGCAGAGACTAAACCTTGGGCCTTACAGTGAGAGACAGGCCACGATCAGCCAGAAAACACTATTTACGATGACCAAATTGACTAATCGAAGGAAACACTTCCATTAATATCTCAGAGATACCATTAAATGACTAGCTGCATCCAAGGTGAATAAAGCGTTTTTTGAAAAGCTGCATGAGTGCTAATCAAATCTGTTTCCAACCAATTTCAGAGAATATTAAATGTCCAAATTGTCTTTGCTGTGCTTTTTAAGCTTCAATTCCTCACTCACCCATTTGATGGTGAATACATCATTTATCCCACAGACCAGCATATTGCTAGCCTCTACGGCTCTCTATTGTCCCATTACATTCACACAAAGCACTGTAATTTCATTAGTCCTCATCCAAGGGCAGAGCTTGTTTGCTAACCCATAGTACTGTTCCTGTATAATGCCAGAGACACACGCCACAAAAGCTAAATGAAAATTGTTTGCCTGCGGCAATAAACACACACACACACACTTAATGATTTAATTCTCTCCCTGGCAGAGTTCTAAAAGTGTAGGTAAAACCCCAGTCATAAGCCCGTCTCTCATGAAAAACGAAGATACAGAGAAGAAAAATAACAAGTTGCAGACAAGAGAGATGTGAGCAAACATGCCACACAAATGTACACACTTAGCAGGCAGTGTATTCACACAAACATGTTTTTCTATTCCTGAGAATGATTAGTTCACATTGCTCTGACCTGAAGTGGGAACAGGTGGAACGGTCTAGCTGGAACCTCCCTGGTGTTTCACCTATACAACATCAGGGTCTCACTATACCACATATGAGAAATGGCCAACATGAGGTCTCAGGGTCTCACTATACCACATATGAGAGATGGCCAACAGGAGGTCTCAGGGTCTCACTATACCACATATGAGAGATGGCCAACATGAGGTCTCAGGGTCTCACTATAGCACATATGAGAGATGGCCAACAGGAGGTCTCAGGGTCTCACTATATCACATATGAGAGATGGCCAACAGGAGGTCTCAGGGTCTCACTATATCACATATGAGAAATGGCCAACAGGAGGTCTCAGGGTCTCACTATATCACATATGAGAAATGGCCAACAGGAGGTCTCAGGGTCTCACTATACCACATATGAGAGATGGCCAACAGGAGGTCTCAGGGTCTCACTATATCACATATGAGAGATGGCCAACAGGAGGTCTCAGGGTCTCACTATACCACATATGAGAGATGGCCAACAGGAGGTCTCAGGGTCTCACTATATCACATATGAGAGATGGCCAACATGAGGTCTCAGGGTCTCACTATACCACATATGAGAGATGTCCAACAGGAGGTCTCAGGGTCTCACTATATCACATATGAGAGATGGCCAACATGAGGTCTCAGGGTCTCACTATATCACATATGAGAGATGGCCAACATGAGGTCTCAGGGTCTCACTATAGCACATATGAGAGATGGCCAACATGAGTTCTTAGGGTCTCACTATAGCACATATGAGAGATGGCCAACTCTGGGTCTCGCTACAAAGCTACAGTACATATCGATTCCGATTGTTTCCTAACCAGCAAACATGAAAGATATTTAAATGAGCCTGATACAATGCCATCTGTAAAAAAGATCTTTGAAAAGGGCTTTGAACCGGAACACTACTACACCAGTCTTAACAAATCTATACCTATAAAATAATCTGTCAACCTGGCTTGCAGTCTATAGAAAAACTTTTTCGGATCAATTTCGAGGAAAAGAGCACAAAACAAAGCTACAATTGCCTCATTACACATACAATTTTAGAGTTTTAAACAAAGTACTTCCCGTAGAACATTTCAAAATACTTCTGTTTTGTCTGAAACGCCTCCAAACAGATTGAAAATAACCCAGACAATAAGTGTCTAGCGGTGTATTTTCTCATTAATGAGCCGTTATGAGTGACTCTTCAGAGCAGTAACCACCTCTGACTCTTGACAGTGTCACTACAACAGCCATACACATCAGAAATCAAGGGCACGTTTATTTATAGAAGCTACAGATGATGTTGCCAGAAGCTTGCTTAAGTGGGAATTGAATGCAATATACTGTTTCTAGTAGCTGGTAATTTGTTGCTTTTACATAACCAGTCAGGTTTCTGCCTGGCGCAGTGGTGGGCAAACCCTTTGGCTCATTTCGTCATAGGTGAAAGATAAATAAAACATTCCAGGCCCAGTTGAACGTCAAAAGCTAGATAGGAAGAAATGTAGAATGACTTTTAATCTGAAGATGGCCCATGGGATTTTTGCCAGCACCTTCCTGAAGGCCACACGTTTGCTGAACGGTTAATGCTATGACCTTAAAAACTATTCCCTGATAACCATAAAAAGCCATTCAGCCAATACAGTAGTCAAATCAGTAGGAATTATGCAGTTGATTTTATTCGGATAGTGACACACCTGACAATCTGGAGCTATAATCAGGGGATTATGCATAAAACATGTTGAACCCACTATGGGTCATCGGGTTTGGACGAATGTGCTGTATAATTAAAGCAGTTACAGTCTCCGCTTTAACCCTATAGTCATGGAGCCATTTCAATCCAAACATCTGGAATACCATGTGCCTGTCCCATAGCAATAGGATTTATATTGTCCCCCATCTGACTTGTCCTTTTAATGGGTTTGTCTCACTCATGCCTCAAGAGATATTTACTTTATGTATTACATAAAAAGCATGGTGTACGAGTGAAAAGTTTAGATACAGTATATATAAGAGTATCATACAGTATATATAAGAGTATCATACAGTGTATATATAAGAGTATCATACAGTATTTATAAGAGTATCATGCAGTATTTATAAGAGTAGCATGCAGTATTTATAAGAGTATCATACAGTATTTATAAGAGTATCATACAGTATTTATAAGAGTATCATGCAGTATTTATAAGAGTATCATACAGTATATATAAGAGTATCATACAGTGTATATATAAGAGTATCATACAGTGTATATATAAGAGTATCATACAGTGTATATATAAGAGTATCATACAGTATATATAAGAGAATCATGCAGTATTTATAAGAGTATCATACAGTATTTATAAGAGTATCATGCAGTATTTATAAGAGTAGCATGCAGTATGTATAAGAGTATCATACAGTATATATAAGAGTATCATGCCGTATTTATAAGAGTATCATACAGTATTTATAAGAGTATCATGTATATTATAAGAGTATCATACAGTATATATAAGAGTATCATACAGTATATATAAGAGTATCATACAGTATATATAAGAGTATCATACAGTATATATAAGAGTATCATACAGTATATATAAGAGTATCATACGGTATATATAAGAGTATCATACAGTATATATAAGAGTATCATACAGTAAATATAAGAGTATCATATAGTATATATAAGAGTATCATATATTATATATAAGAGTATCATATAGTATATATAAGAGTATCACACAGTATATGAGTATCATGCAGTATATATAAGAGTATCATATAGTATTATATATAAGTGTTCACTTTTGATAAGAGAGAGGTTGCTTACCAGAAATATCAACGTCATCCTGTTTAGCTGTATACATTCACTCTGTATCCCACAGGATTAACACTGAATTTTACGGCTATAATTTAGAAGTAAGCCTTCTCCAGCAACACATCACGCTGCCAAGTCACGACACAAGGGCACACGGCAAAGCAGCACATTCAGAGAAAGTACATTACAAGTTGTATTTGTACCAAATTATGTCTAGAGGTGCTCGAGCCAGATACTCTTTAATAAGACAATTACACAGAACAACTTGTGTTTTTTAGGCTGATATGATTCGATAGTTGCCCTATAATTGTAACAGAGTGGAATCGTCCAAAGAATCCAAAACTAGTAGAAATAAAACTGAGAAAAAAATATATATATAAAAAGTGACACATTTTATATGATTCACTTTAGAGTGGTTTTACGAACCCAAGTGTTTCCTCAGAAAACTACTAAAATACTTTCTCCTGTACCCTAGGGACCTAAAGAAGCCAGGGAGAGAAGGAAGATGTGTATAATCAAAAGCTCAAACAGATGAGGTGGCTTGTATGTCATGTGTCTAAAAAAGTGGGAGAGTCCTGATGCTCTTTAATATAGTGGAATTGCCTGAAAATAGCTAAACGGTGACACAAACGTGTCATGAATAAGTGTATTTAAACACGTCTCGTCTCAGCCGAACAATGTAGGCAAATGGGTTATGTGTAACATTTTATAAAGGCTATTTAATTGTTTGTTCTGTCCTAGCCCTGCCTCCACTGTGATTTTTACCTACACACTCCCACTGATGCAAAGCAGGAGCTGTGGAAACCAAAAGACAAGCTTAATATCTACAAATGTACTTTGACTTTCTGCATGCAGCTATCCACAATGTGTGCAGGTTGTTGCGGCTGCATTTAAAACTCCTAGAGCCACTTTATTTTTTCATTCCACTTTGCCCATCTCCCATCTGGTAAGATAAGCGAACAATATGTCTGGCTTGACCATCATTTCATTCTCAATCCCTGCTAGTTCACTTCAAGTCAGCAAAAAATCATTGCAGCTTAAGAGTGAGTTGGAACCCGCAGGCCTCAAATCCCTCTACATAATTCCGCCAAATTAAATTGATCATCTTCAACTCATCTTTCCTGGAGGCGTGGCAGGATGGCAACATGCTACAATGCAAGTTTGATCTTGAAATTGGCCACGGAGACGTAGGATAGAACCAAAAGGGCTGACGTCATTGATGCCTTTATCCGTAATCTTTATTCTGTGGTAGCCACTAGGCAGGTCACCACTATAGCCTATTGAGCAAACACGCACCTACATGTTTAGCAACAAGTCATATTGATTCATAATAAGAACTAGATGCACCGTAAACTGGGCGGGGAGCTGATCATCGTCTTGATTGGCTTCTCTCTATCTGGCTTTTTGCGTCCTACCTGTTGATTGGCTTCTCTCTATCCGGCTTTTTGCGTCCTACCTGTTGATTGGCTTCTCTCTATCCAGCTTTTTGCGTCCTACCTGTTGATTGGCTTCTCTCTATCCGGCTTTTTGCGTCCTACCTGTTGATTGGCTTCTCTCTATCCAGCTTTTTGCGTCCTACCTGTTGATTGGCTTCTCTCTATCCGGCTTTTTGCCTCCTACCTGTTGATTGGCTTGTCTTTATCCGGCTTTGTGAAATGGTCTTTCTGTGCGTGGCGCTCTTCATGGTCTGCTGTCTCCTGCACCGAGATAAGACATCAACTAATCAAACATGTTCTAACAATCAGACATATTGACTCCATGATTGGCCATGTGTATGTGCTTGATGTGCGCAACCCTTAACACATGGGACATGACGTTTAATTATCTCAGTGCAATTCAAATTATTAAAGTTATAAGCACTCAAACATGCCAGGTAGTCCTGTGCAATCCTATAAACTACATACAACTAATTAATATACAGCCTGAGACAAATTCTAAACCTAGAAAACAAAGTACTGTCTCTTAGGAGGTTTGACGTTTTTTAGGTTCTAATGTGTCTGTCCAAATATATGTACACTTTTTACTTACTGCAGTCTGCACCCACAACAAATCCCGTGCTGTATAGAACTGTTCTCTGCATGGGCCAATGTGCCTTTTTGACACCGACACTTGTTCTACAAAAGGACTGAAAACTAGGTTCAATCAGCCGATTCCATTTCAAAATAAAAGTTCAGGAACAAATCTCGCGTCGCATAATAAATGCATTGCGCTAAATATTATGACATTTATATACTTGTTAAATATAATTATTAAAGGACTATTTTACCAATTTGGCTTTTTTATAGGTTGGAGCAATTGTGCCTTTAGGCGGTCTGTATGAGGCCCTATATGCACATAAGCCCTTGCAATAATGACAGAGAAATGTTTAAATACCAAACCGCCAATTAAAGTTGATATATAAACTCTATAATGTTTGAGATTAAGGAGTATGCCTAATTATATACACTATACAGCAAGTATTGTGTCTTTGGAAATAATGAAACACCATAATATCATAATGCACGCAGAATCTTAAGTCAATGTAACTCCTATTTACGCCCTGATCACAGTCAGAACATATCATAATAACGATATCATGGATTTAAATAGAAGGGCTTCTATTATGAAATTATCTTCCTAAAGTGAACATTTTCAAGTATGGTTTTTCCAGCCACTGGTACTGTAAAATGTACCTGCCACTATGCTGTTAGTTGATTCCCTCTCGTTAGTTTATTTCGGCCTCACTATTTATAGAAAGTATTTATTATTGCCCAATGACCTTTTTCAGATGAAGATTAAATCTGTGAGTAACAGTGGATTCAGATCGATAAAATATTTCCATGAACCACCCTCATTAATAGTTAAGCAAGACGTGGAATCCTTTTACATGTCCCATCCCAGATGGCAAACTATTTCCTCTTGGACCTAATCAACAATAGTGACCCCTAAAGGAAATAGGAAGACACTGTCATAGAATGTGTTGCTGTAATTTGTCTGGTGGGATAAGTTGATAGATGATAAACTGATATTATAATGTTCCCTTGCGTTTGATACTCTCGGGTGGCAGGGTATTCTAGCTTGGTCAAGAGTTGTTGGGTCAGTAAATGAGGATTTTGCATCTATTCTCAATACGATACTAAACAGTACTATTCTCAATACTATAGAGTACTATTCTCAATACTATAGAGTAATATTCTCAATACTATACAGTAGTACTCTCAATACTAAACAGTACTATTCTCAATACGATACTAAACAGTACTATTCTCAATACTATAGAGTACTATTATCAATACAATAAAGTATAATCAATCCTATACAGTACTATTCTCAATACTTTACTGTACTATTCTCAAAACTTTACTGTACTATTCTCAATACTTTGAGTACTATTCTCAATACTATACAATACTATTCTCAATACTATACAGTAATATTCTCCTTATAATCCATTGTTAGCTAATGTGATGTGATGCTGTTTTATTGGCACATTGTCTGCCCGTCACTCTACAGTCAAATGCATAATCCACAAAGCGTCTCTGGGCAAGCTGGACTGGGCAAGTTGGAATGTAGCGTGTGTGTTTGTGTGTGTTTGTGCGTGTGTGTGTGTGTGTTCAGCTCCTGGCTCACAGTTGTTTCTCGAAGGCCAACTCTCAGGCGGATAACAGATGGGATTCCACCCACAGACAGTGTGGAACACACACACACACGTGCGCACACAGCATTTGCCACTGACAACATGTAGTATATATTCAGAGAAGCAGTCTATCAGTTCACATACGCATGGCAGTACACACACGCACAAACACACATACACACACACATCTTAATACACACACCATCCAAAATCGTATTAGTCAGAGCAGACAAGAGGCTTGTCCAACCAGCATGATGGAATGTAATTTCCCTTTAGACTGGTGCCTGCATTTGTCAGTCTGCGTATGCTGTGTGTTTGTGTGTGTGTGTTTGTGTGCATCAGTCTGCGTATGCTGTGTGTTTGTGTGTGTGTGTTTGTTTGCGTCAGTCTGCGTATGCTGTGTGTTTGTGTGTGTGTGTTTGTGTGCGTCAGTCTGCGTATGCTGTGTGTGTGTATGTGTGTCAGTCTATGTATGCTGTGTGTTTGTGTGTGTACCAGAACCCTCCCATATCTGTACCAGAACCCCTCCCCCCATCTATACCAGAACCTCCCCATATCTGTACCAGAACCTCCCCATATCTGTACCAGAACCTCCCCATATCTGTACCAGAACCTCCCCATATCTGTACCAGAACCCCCCCCATATCTGTACCAGAACTTCCCCATATCTGTACCAGAACCTCCCCATATCTGTACCAGAACCTCCCCATATCTGTACCAGAACCTCCCCATATCTGGACTAATAAACCAGTAACCGTGTTGCACCACCCGAAATAAGTAATGATGTTCAGGCAATACAATCAGCAGAACTGAGGTAACTATGGTCATTTCTCCTTACAAGTCAATATGACCGTCGCTGACTGGCTGACAGATCTTGTGTGGCAACAATAAATCAATTTGTTAAAGTCTCCTAATAAGATCATGCATCAAAACATTGAGAAAACGTCTC
The DNA here is from genome assembly GCA_029465975.1 of Dallia pectoralis. Classification (NCBI taxonomy): domain Eukaryota; kingdom Metazoa; phylum Chordata; class Actinopteri; order Esociformes; family Umbridae; genus Dallia; species Dallia pectoralis. The sequence goes on from CM055736.1 coordinate 19,179,974, forward strand.
GTCCTCGAGTTTTAAGAAAAGAAAATCATCTTTCCTTCTTCTTTTATTTTACATTACATCATCTCTGAACATTTTCATATTTGCAATATTTACACGGCGTCTTCTCACAAGACGTAATTGCAGAGCATTTCTCGACCATAACGGAAATTAAATAAAATCCACATTTTTTTTCTCGGAATATCATAATACTTAGAGATAACACAACCACTCTGGTACTGGAGAAACCACACAGTCAGACGGACACCCTCAGATGGAGACCATCTGGTTTAGCTTTAGGGGGAAGGACAGCATAAGCATCACTACAAAACTGTATTCCCAACGGGACACATTCTGACTTCAAATAAGTGGACTTGGTCAGTGTGACTTAAGTCAATCCAACATGAATGTTGTCAATTTATCTCAAGTCCGAATGTGACCCTGACTGAACGAAACCGGGTTCACTAAAGAGACGGATAAAACACACCGAATGACGAAGCTACAGAACGTGACACAAAGGATTTCTCATCTGATTTATCGGCAATGAAACCTTTTACCTTTAAAACAGGTCAAGTAACAAATAAATAGACAGTGTCAGTAAGAGGACAGCCTCAGTCACAGCGAGAGTTCAGCGTCCTAATACGAACACTCCAGAGAACAAACCGGCGAGCGAACAAACCGGCGAGCGAACGCATCATGTCGCCGTAGAAGTGGACAGTAGCGTTTGTCATGATTACGTGTCCAAGCGGTGTATTGGAAGAATCTCTCATGGGACTGGAACAGCAACTCAATACTTCTCTACCACAGATGAGGTCTGGGTTGAAGAAAGGGTTGCCATGGGGACACACCAAAAACAGGGTCAGAGGTTGTTAAGCCGAAGACCAGGAGGAGGATGTAACCAGGTGGAGGTGGATTTGCCAGGGTCAACTGTGTACTCCACATATCGGCTAGGACATAACAGGATGTGATCTCCGGATGTGATCCCAGGATGTGATCTCAGGATGTGATCCCAGGATGTGATCTCAGGATGTGATCTCAGACGTTATGCCAGGATGTGATCTCAGGATGTGATCTCAGGATGTGATCCCAGGATGTGATCTCAGGATGTGATCTCAGGACGTTATGCCAGGATGTGATCTCAGGATGTGATCTCAGGAAGTTATGCAAGGATGTGATCTCAGGACATTATGCCAGGATGTGATCTCAGGATGTGATCTCAGGATGTGATCTCAGGATGTGATCTCAGGATGTGATCCCAAGATGTGATCTCAGGATGTGATCTCCGGATGTGATCCCAGGATGTGATCTCAGGATGTGATCCCAAGATGTGATCTCAGGATGTGATCTCAGGACGTTATGCCAGGATGTGATCTCAGAATGTGATCCCAGGATGTGATCTCAGGATGTGATCTCAGGAAGTTATGCAAGGATGTGATCTCAGGACATTATGCCAGGATGTGATCTCAGGATGTGATGCAAGGATGTGATCTCAGGACATTATGCCAGGATGTGATCTCAGGATGTGATCTCAGGATGTGATCTCAGGACATTATGCCAGGATGTGATCTCAGGATGTGATCCCAGGATGTGATCTCAGGATGTGATCTCAGGACGTTATGCCAGGATGTGATCTCAGGACGTTATGCCAGGATGTGATCTCAGGACGTTATGCCAGAATGTGATCTCAGGATGTGATCTCAGGATGTGATCTCAGGCTGGCCAACCACAGCATGTTCGCAGCTCTTTGTTTGTGTGTGTGATTTGGAGGAGACCATAATTGCGGTCTCGCTCTGTAGGTTAGTTAGTCCGTTACCGTTAATTAGCATGTGCACAAGTGACGCACATAATCTCAAGACTTGACCTGCTGTGGGTGAATTAATGTCCTTGCCTTAACGACCACACGTCTTCACTGTAACATGTAGATCAATCCTAGAGGGGAACTGTAACATGTAGATCAGTCCTAGAGGGGAACTGTAATATGTAGATCAACCCTAGAGGGGAACTGTAACACGTAGATCCATCCTAGAGGGGAACTGTAACACGTAGATCAATCCTAGAGGGGAACTGTAACATGTAGATCAGTCCTAGAGGGGAACTGTAACATGTAGATCAATCCTAGAGAGGAACTGTAACATGTAGATCAACCCTAGAGAGGAACTGTAACACGTAGATCAACCCTAGAGAGGAACTGTAACACGTAGATCAATACTAGAGAGGAACTGTAACAATCGACTGACTTTTCAATCTTTATATTCACGACAGTTGCTGCACTTTTCTTTGGCCTTATCCTCTAGTGGGCGATTCTCTCTTACGTGGGAGGTCATACAGAAAGCTAATGATGCTGCAATAATGCATTCAATGTCTAATGTATGACCTGTAGAGCCTGGGTTATAGGGAGGGAGTTGGTACGGTCTGGGTTATATGGAGGGAGTTGGTACGGTCTGGGTTATAGGGAGTTGGTACAGTCTGGGTTATAGGGAGTTGGTACAGTCTGGGTTATAGGGAGTTGGTACGGTCTGGGTTATAGGGTGGGAGTTGGTACGGTCTGGGTTATAGGGAGTTGGTACGGTCTGGGTTATAGGGAGTTGGTACGGTCTGGGTTATAGGGTGGGAGTTGGTACGGTCTGGGTTATAGGGAGTTGGTACGGTCTGGGTTATAGGGAGTTGGTACGGTCTGGGTTATATGGAGGGAGTTGGTACGGTCTGGGTTATATGGAGGGAGTTGGTACGGTCTGGGTTATAGGGAGTTGGTACGGTCTGGGTTATAGGGAGGGAGTTGGTACGGTCTGGGTTATAGGGAGTTGGTACGGTCTGGGTTATAGGGATACAGTCTGGGAGGGAGTTGGTACAGTCTGGGTTATAGGGAGTTGGTACAGTCTGGGTTATAGGGAGTTGGTACAGTCTGGGTTATAGGGAGTCTGGGTTTTAGGGACAGTCTGGGTTATAGGGAGTTGGTACAGTCTACGGTCTGGTTTATAGGGAGTTAGGGAGGGAGGGAGTTGGTAGTCTGGGTCTGGGTTTTAGGGAGTTGGTACAGTCTGGGTTATAGGGAGGGAGTTGGTACAGTCTGGGTTTTAGGGAGGGAGTTGGTACGGTCTGGGTTATAGGGAGTTGGTACAGTCTGGGTTATAGGGAGTTGGTACAGTCTGGGTTATAGGGAGGGAGTTGGTACGGTCTGGGTTATAGGGAGGGAGTTGGTACAGTCTGGGTTATAGGGAGTTGGTACAGTCTGGGTTATAGGGAGTTGGTACAGTCTGGGTTATAGGGAGTTGGTACGGTCTGGGTTATAGGGAGTTGGTACAGTCTGGGTTATAGGGAGTTGGTACAGTCTGGGTTATAGGGAGTTGGTACAGTCTGGGTTATAGGGTGGGAACGAGGGAGGACAGCTGATTGAGGGAGGAAAGATTGCTGTAGGAACGTAATGAGGTGGTCGGAGGTGTGTTGATAGACGGGAAAGTCCATCTGTGGGTAAAAGGTGTTCACGATAGAAAATGACTTTTTACAAGCTGAAGTCAGACATTCACAGGTAAGAAAGCTATCAACAGGAGATCTGTGCTCCATTGAAACCCTTTAGAGACACAAAACGAGACACATCGAGATCACCTTAATTTTGACCAAAAACATCTGGATTTCTTATGTTATTGTTTTTTTGACAGTATTTTTTATGGTTGGATGAGACAGTTTAAGTTAAATGTACCATCAGGGTATTGAAGGTGACTTGAAAGAAAACAAGGAAGACCTTGAAACAAAACAACACAACACTGGCTTAGATGTATGAAGGGAAGGCAACATATTGTAGTGAAACAAAACATCAGACATATGTGTTTATCCTATGGACTAACTTTGACATAGCTACACTAAGGACAACTTAACTTCAGGATCTGTGGAAACCCCAGCATGCTATCCACAGTAACTAGTTTGCTCATGAAGACAGATAGATTAGCATTTCCTTTTTCTTTAATCCATCATCTCACATTCATGCCTTTGCAGTTGGTTGAGTTAGAAAATTAACGTGACTCACTGATAGGATCGCAAGTTCACAAAACGTTTTGACCCAGCTTTTGCCTCGTCATTCCGTTGTACTCTTCAGTGAAAGACACGTTGCAATTAACCGCTAGTTTGTTGGCCATAATCCTGATATCCTTTCCTTGTGATAGAAGATGAAAACGCCTTTGGCTGAACAGAAAAATATTGGACTTTAAAGGCCTGAAAGTCAGAAAGCAATAAGGGGCCCGTTAAATAACGAAACCTTCAGTTCCACGCCGCTCCAGTCTCCCATTATCTTTCTCTCCCTCTCTGGCTTTCTTTCCATCCCTGTCTCTCGCTTATTTCCACATTCTCTCTCTCTGTCTCTGTTTTTGCTGCTCTCTCTCCATCCTCAGTTCAACAGGACATCGGCCCAGAATACAGACAAGGCTTTCTGTTTACAAAGACACTCAGCAGGACTGCTTAGAACCCAGACCACTGAAGAAGCATTTGATGGTAAATTAACAGAGATATTTAGTTAATAACCGGGGATCGAAGTAATCTCCGTTCTCAAACTCGGTTCCAATTTTCAGATGACACAGAGATATAGGCGCACGAGGAGAGAATTCAAAGACGTTCTCAGCGTTTCAGTTTTAATATTCTTCTCTGTGAGACCTCCACACACTGGGCTGCCTTGATGTTCCTCCGACTGCTAAGTCCCAGTAATTGGCATCCATTTTTTTCTGTTCAGCAATGGTCTGTAGATTTCTGGAGAAACACAGCAGAGTTGAAAGTACCTACCGGGTGGGCTTAGCCAATGGACAGAACTACAGAACACACGCTGTGCTCCAAATTGGAACACTTCCTCTTGTTCGTACAGGGGAACTTTTTCCACTAGAATCTGTTTGGTCTGTCTGTCCTCCTCTCTCCCCTCTCTCCTTCCTGTCTTACTCCTCTATGTCCTATTGGGTAATATGTGCTGATGGTGCACCCCTCTAAAGAGGCTGAAAGGAGGAGGATGAAGAGATGGACGGATGAGAGAGAAACTTGTCCTCACTGAAAAAGTCGTCCATATTTTATGTTAGCGTTCAAAACTTTTCCAGGCAGTACCCATGATCCCCTCACCCATACCCCCTCACCCATACGCCCCATACCCCCCCACACCCATACCCCCTCCCCTGAGTTCTGAAACTCTGCTAGTGTTCCGGGAAAAGGACTCGGTGGTGGAGAGATGGAAAAATGAATACCCCCACCCCAAACAAAAGGTTTTCATTGCAAAAGCACTGTTCCATTTCCAGAACAGATAGTTCTTTGCTTTCCTGACTTCCCCTAAGCTGTCTGGTCCGGGAACCCCAGTGCTGCTATATGTGTCCCGGCTTGGAGAGGTAGGCGATGAGAGCCACCACCACACCAACGTACACGCCAGTCCCGATGGTGATGGACAGAGCTGCCAGGAACAACGCCCTCCGGGATGCTATATTTGCCAGGGGGAAGTCACCCTTTGTCACCGCCTTGCTGGTCTGAAAGCAGAAGAAGAAGAAAAATGAGACACCAGTGGCAAATGGAAGGAAGAAAAGGGAGGAGAAGTGGAGAGGAAAAGGGTCCTGACGGAGGAGGGAAGAGGGGAGAGGAATGACGGATGAGCGGGAGTTGAAAGCATCACAGGACGGAGAGCGGGAATAATTGTCCGAGCCATTTATCTTCTTCTTCCTGTGTGATGGCTATGATGGGTTTGGAATGGGGGAGCAGAGGGAGCAGGGGAAGCCCGTCGTATATTGTGGGATTTAAATTGGCAGTTTAGAGTTGTGTCATATGATGTTAAAAAGGTGAGGAAAGCAGTTAGACATAGAGAAGACTCGTGACAAAATGTCGGAAAAATGTCCGTTGGTAATAATGCTTTGTGAGTGCTGAGAGAGGCGTGGCGTTGGAGACAGTCAGACATTTGTTCTAGAATGTGCCATTCGTTTGCTGCATAATACTTCAACATGACTTGGGGGTTCGGGGAAGAAGGCTGGTATGCAAATTATTCTGGACTAATGAATAATAAATGAATAATGTCTGTCAGTATGATCCATCTAGTTACAAATTAGTGTGGTAATTCGATCAACCAAATGCTTGCCGGAATTATCCTAAAAAGTGTAGTCTATGATGTAAGATATTTTTAAAGTGGTATTTCCCCCTTTAAAATGATTTGCTTGAAAATTAACCCTGCGCAAACATTCTGTCCAAACATTCTTAAAATTAGCAACATCAGATATTTAATATCATGTAACTCTTTACATTTTCTATGGCTACATGAGTGTTTCTGCACACTAGTAGTAATTAAGATCGTTAATCCGTATTAGCAAGACAACATGTCGATATTTTGAGCACAATAAATGCTGCGTTTTGATGTGTCGTTAATTTTTAAAGGTTTTGAAAAGCTATTTTAAAGCTTTATCAGCAATGCAGGCCAGATGTGCCATTTCTGAAAGTATACATAGTTGAAAGGAAAAATGTTACACGTAAAGACGTCGTTTTCGCATTATTTTGATTGAAGCATGACACAAACACAAAATGACAAACAGTTTCGAAAGCAAAACATTGAATGCTTGTCTTATTTTTAAAGCAATTCCAAGAACACTAAGATTTTATTTTCTATCTATTCTCTGAAGAATATTGCTGTCACTCAAATGACTGTCAGATCTAGGTCATCCAAAAAATCTGAATGTTATCTACAATACTGATAAAACCAAATAACTGCCATAAGAACAGCTGCAGTACATTTTAAAACCCCTATATCAGGAGCAAAACGGGTTAAGTGCCTTGCTTAAAAGCTAAATGATGGCTGGAAAACAAAACATAACCAAGATTTATTCAAGACGGGCACCACCATGAGTTACCAGGTCATTAAAGTAAATATTAAAACAACAGAATCCTTACTTTGGTTTACTGGGACATTTGCTGCCAGAGCAGTTTCTATGATAATCAGAGTGTGTGCCATTTGAAGGTTTTCAGGGTGAACAAATGTTAAAAAGCTTTATCTATCCTAATGTGACACTAAATATCTTCATCTTTATTTTATTTTCTACTCTCACACACACACACACACACACACACACACACACACACACACACACACACACACACACACACACACACACACACACACACACACACACACACACACACACTCTAACCAAATCATTCCTATTTAACCGTCTATAATCAGCCTGTAATTGATTAATTTCGGTAGCTCGGCTTATGTCATGATGTGACTGGTCTCTGTGGACTGGGATTTGCAGGTCTGAGAACAGAGCTTAGGGGGATTGAGATAATGAACTGAGTCTGTGTGTGTGTGTGTGTGTGACTACTAAAGTATAGTGCCTCCTGGATTGTTACTGATTAGAAATGTCATGGTAATTTCCAATTGAGGCACATGCAGTATGCATGTAGACTACGCACTATGGCATGTAGACTACGCACTATGGCATGTAGACTACGCACTATGGCATGTAGACTACGCACTATGGCATGTAGACTACGCACTATGGCATGTAGACTACGCACTATGGCATGTAGACTACGCACTATGGCATGTAGACTAGGCACTATGGCATGTAGACTACGCACTATGGCATGTAGACTACGCACTATGGCATGTAGACTACGCACTATGGCATGTAGACTACGCACTATGGCATGTAGACTACGCACTATGGCATGTAGACTACGCACTATGGACTAAACAAAGCCCGAGCTCAGCTGTGTGCTTGTTTGCAACTAGCAAGTACGAGTGCCCTCGTGAGTGACGCTGTAATTAAACGCTTGAAATGCATCGACGTGATCTTCGCAACCTTCGCGATTGAAATGTGCCGTCACAGTCAGAGATAAAAACTGAAAAAGGGAAAGAGCAGCTTTTACTCACTATTCATTCACTGGAGCATTTGAAAATGTCGCTTTCTGCCACTAATCAGATGGGTTGTTTTTTTTGCCGATTTAGAAGTGTTTTGGGAGGTGTTGAATCCAGAACAGTGCATGTACGTACTCAAAACACAAACCAGGAAAAGGGCACATAACATCTAACGGTCCACGGACACATCCCCGTGCCAAAACAGAGACATCGGAGACAAAAAGAGAAAAATACAAAGCTAGACTTATATAGGACATAGACATGATATTGTGTGTGAAAGTTACATTGGCACAGATGAAGAAGATGCTGCGTTTACGACCTGGATCACCCTTTGAGTTGGGTGACCAGCTAGCGCTTGTTTCCTGGAGACATTCAGACCTGCTCTGCTTTCTCCTGACCGTCCAGTTTTAAAAGAATACACTTCACCCCAACTTTAGGTAGAACGAGAGTGCATCCAAGTAGCTATTTGCATGTCCACAAAATAAAGAAAAAAATACAAGGATAGACCATTTGGTCAAAGTTGGGAGCGTTAAGAAATGTATTTTTTTCTGAGGCAAAAAGAAAAAAAAGTATTCCTGGGACTAAACACAATAATCCTGTTTGTTTTTGCAGCCCTCAGGGATGATTTGTTTTAGATTAGATTTAAAATTATAGTCATTGAACAAGTACGGCAGAACAAATGCAGTTAGCATCAAAACCATTAGGTAGAATGTATGTTATAAAGGAGAATGTATAAATGTGTGCTGAAAGCAAATGGCAAGTATAAAGGGCAAGTAGAAATGTTGTGTTGTGCAGAGAACATGTAGCCCATATAATGTGTTGTGTTGAGAACATGTAGCCCATAGATTGTGTTGTGTTGAGAACATGTAGCCCATAGATTGTGTTGTGTTGAGAACATGTAGCCCATAGATTGTGTTGTGTTGAGAACATGTAGCCCATAGATTGTGTTGTGTTGAGAACATGTAGCCCATAGATTGTGTTGTGCAGAGAACATGTAGCCCATATAATGTGTTGTGCAGAGAACATGTAGCCCATATAATGTGTTGTGCAGAGAACATGTAGCCCATAGATTGTGTTGTGTTGAGAACATGTAGCCCATAGATTGTGTTGTGCAGAGAACATGTAGCCCATATAATGTGTTGTGCAGAGAACATGTAGCCCATATAATGTGTTGTGCAGAGAACATGTAGCCCATAGATTGTGTTGTGTTGAGAACATGTAGCCCATAGATTGTGTTGTGTTGAGAACATGTAGCCCATAGATTGTGTTGTGCAGAGAACATGTAGCCCATATAATGTGTTGTGCAGAGAACATGTAGCCCATATAATGTGTTGTGTTGAGAACATGTAGCCCATAGATTGTGTTGTGTTGAGAACATGTAGCCCATAGATTGTGTTGTGCAAAGAACATGTAGCCCATATGTTATGTTGTAATGAGAACATGTAGCCTATATGTTATGTTGTAATGAGAACATGTAGCCCATATGGTATGTTGTAATGAGAACATGTAGCCCATATGTTATGTTGTGCAGAGAACATGTAGCCCATATGTTATGTTGTAATGAGAACATGTAGCCCATATGTTGTGTTGTAATGAGAACATGTAGCCCATATGATGTGTTGTAATGAGAACATGTAGCCCATATGTTATGTTGTAATGAGAACATGTAGCCCATATGGTATGTTGTAATGAGAACATGTAGCCCATATGTTATGTTGTGATGAGAACATGTAGCCTATATGTTATGTTGTAATGAGAACATGTAGCCCATATGTTATGTTGTAATGAGAACATGTAGCCCATATGTTATGTTGTGCAGAGAACATGTAGCCCATATGGTATGTTGTAATGAGAACATGTAGCCTATATGTTATGTTGTAATGAGAACATGTAGCCCATATGTTATGTTGTAATGAGAACATGTAGCCCATATAATGTGTTGTGCAGAGAACATGTAGCCCATATGGTATGTTGTAATGAGAACATGTAGCCCATATGGTATGTTGTAATGAGAACATGTAGCCCATATGTTATGTTGTAATGAGAACATGTAGCCCATATGTTGTGTTGTGCAGAGAACATGTAGCCCATATGATGTGTTGTAATGAGAACATGTAGCCCATATGTTATGTTGTGCAGAGAACATGTAGCCCATATGGTATGTTGTAATGAGAACATGTAGCCCATATGTTATGTTGTAATGAGAACATGTAGCCTATATGTTATGTTGTAATGAGAACATGTAGCCCATATGTTATGTTGTAATGAGAACATGTAGCCCATATAATGTGTTGTGCAGAGAACATGTAGCCCATATGGTATGTTGTAATGAGAACATGTAGCCCATATGATGTGTTGTGCAGAGAACATGTAGCCCATATGGTATGTTGTAATGAGAACATGTAGCCTATATGTTATGTTGTAATGAGAACATGTAGCCCATATGTTATGTTGTAATGAGAACATGTAGCCCATATAATGTGTTGTGCAGAGAACATGTAGCCCATATGGTGTGTTGTAATGAGAACATGTAGCCCATATGTTATGTTGTAATGAGAACATGTAGCCCATATGGTATGTTGTAATGAGAACATGTAGCCCATATGTTATGTTGTAATGAGAACATGTAGCCCATATGGTATGTTGTAATGAGAACATGTAGCCCATATGGTATGTTGTAATGAGAACATGTAGCCCATATGTTATGTTGTAATGAGAACATGTAGCCCATATGGTATGTTGTAATGAGAACATGTAGCCCATATGTTATGTTGTAATGAGAACATGTAGCCCATATGTTGTGTTGTGCAGAGAACATGTAGCCCATATGATGTGTTGTAATGAGAACATGTAGCCCATATGTTATGTTGTAATGAGAACATGTAGCCCATATGGTATGTTGTAATGAGAACATGTAGCCCATATGTTATGTTGTAATGAGAACATGTAGCCTATATGTTATGTTGTAATGAGAACATGTAGCCCATATGTTATGTTGTAATGAGAACATGTAGCCCATATAATGTGTTGTGCAGAGAACATGTAGCCCATATGGTATGTTGTAATGAGAACATGTAGCCCTGTATGCCCTCCCTCTGTTCATCCACCCTCACTTTTTTTACCCATGCTTCCCATAACAAATAAATCTGTCCTAATCTAATGAAGTGACCAAACTCAACTATCTGCAGCTTTTTACATTGTGACTCGTCAGTTTATTCAGAGTGACTGCATCACGACACCGGTTTTTACTAGTGAGATAAACCTTTAAGGTTTCGTATTGGCATCATCTTGAAATAAACCACTGCCAATAAACTTGGCTGCAACTCAGACGGGGAACTTGTTAGCTGTGCTTTTCCATGTGGCTGGGAGCCTTTATTAGAATCTATCCAAACACTGTGACTATTAAAGTGGATACTTGAAGGTAATTGACCCTCCCTATCTGGCACTCTAAGCTCTCCTCTCCTCAGATACTTACGTAATACAGTGCATTGTAGACCCTGGCTATATATTCACGTTGTGTAGGCTGTTCTCTATTCGCACCACAGATGCGCTTTATCTTTCCTGTCCCACTGGTCACTGCATTGTAATCAGTCAGAACATTGGTTTACATCCTGGGGGTCTAGGTTCATTGCGTCGATCCTCTAACCCCTCTATGGTGTCATCCACAGTCCTCCAACCCCTCTATGGTGTCATCCACAGTCCTCCAACCCCTCTATGGTGTCATCCACAGTCCTCTAACCCCTCTATGGTGTCATCCACAGTCCTCTAACCCCTCTATGGTGTCATCCACAGTCCTCCAACCCCTCTATGGTGTCATCCACAGTCCTCTAACCCCTCTATGGTGTCATCCACAGTCCTCCAACCCCTCTATGGTGTCATCCACAGTCCTCCAACCCCTCTATGGTGTCATCCACAGTCCTCCAACCCCTCTATGGTGTCATCCACAGTCCTCCAACCCCTCTATGGTTTCATCCACAGTCCTCCAACCCCTCTATGGTGTCATCCACAGTCCTCCAACCCCTCTATGGTGTCATCCACAGTCCTCTAACCCCTCTATGGTGTCATCCACAGTGCTCCAACCCCTCTATGGTGTCATCCACAGTCCTCTAACCCCTCTATGGTGTCATCCACAGTCCTCCTAACCCCTCTATGGTGTCATCCACAGTCCTCCGACCCCTCTATGGTGTCATCCACAGTCCTCCTATGGTGTCATCCACAGTCCTCCGACCCCTCTATGGTGTCATCCACAGTCCTCCAACCCCTCTATGGTGTCATCCACAGTCCTCCAACCCCTCTATGGTGTCATCCACAGTCCTCCAACCCCTCTCTGGTGTCATCCACAGTCCTCCAACCCCTCTATGATGTCATCCACAGTCCTCTAACCCCTCTATGGTGTCATCCACAGTCCTCCAACCCCTCTATGGTGTCATCCACAGTCCTCTAACCCCTCTATTGTGTCATCCACAGTCCTCCAACCCCTCTATGGTGTCATCCACAGTCCTCTAACCCCTCTATGGTGTCATCCACAGTCCTCCGACCCCTCTATGGTGTCATCCACAGTCCTCCAACCCCTCTATGGTGTCATCCACAGTCCTCCAACCCCTCTATGGTGTCATCCACAGTCCTCTAACCCCTCTATGGTGTCATCCACAGTCCTCCAACCCCTCTATGGTGTCATCCACAGTCCTCCAACCCCTCTATGGTGTCATCCACAGTCCTCCAACCCCTCTATGGTGTCATCCACAGTCCTCTAACCCCTCTATGGTGTCATCCACAGTCCTCTGATGGCCATTTGTTCCCCCTGCTTCCTCAAACGTTTGTTTGTAAACGTAGAGCGTTCTGGCTCGCTTTGATGACCTTCACACACACACACACACACACACACACCTACGTGTTAGTGAAAAAACAATGTATGCACTCAATGTATTTTCTGCATGACACTTTGGATAGAAGTGTATGCTAAGTGCTACAGTGTGAGGTGGAAATGAGAATGGTCAGAGGAGAGAAATAACTCTGACATTTTCCAATGCAATCAGTGCCGCCTCGTCCTAATGGCAGACTGCATACTGTGTACTGGCCTTCACAACCACCAAGTGCCTTTCTTACCCAGTCAGAGTCTCAAATTGCAGTTAATATTTAGGAAAGTGGAACATACAAACTGTTTCAATTGGAAATTTGGTAGAGCAGCACTCTGTCCATCTAGTGCGTCTAGATCTGAACAAAACTTCCATCACATACGCTGCCTGGTTATAAGAAACATTATTAGAACACCCTATTCTAATTATTATTCCACGTTACCAGGTCAGATTGATGTATCCATTTTTCTCAATGCACTTTTTTCTTCCATATGAACAGCTATGAAAACGGTCAGGGCCAAGTTCTCTATAATGGCAGATGAAGTTTTCTATGATGAGAGATCAAGTGCTACATGACAAGAGATCAAGTTCACTATGATGAGAGATCAAGTGCTACATAACGAGAGATCAAGTTCACTATGATGAGAGATCAAGTGCTACATGACAAGAGATCAAGTTCTCTATGATGAGAGATCAAGTGCTACATGACAAAAGATCAAGTTCTCTATGATGAGAGATCAAGTGCTACATGACAAGTGATCAAGTTCTCTATGATGAGCGATCAAGTGCTACATAACGAGAGATCAAGTTCTCTATGATGAGCGATCAAGTTCGCTCTAACGAGAGATCAAGTTCGCTCTAACGAGAGATCAAGTGCTCTGCAATAGGAGCTCAAGCCAGGTAAAGAAAGACAGACGGACGATTTGTTGATTCAACCAAAGTGGACTCTAGGTAGGATCTAGGGTAATTAATGTTGTGTATATTGATGAAGACATATACATACAGTTAAGTAATACTCTATACACACACACACACACACACACACGCACACACACACAAACACATGCATACCAACCACACACACACACACACACACACACCAACGCACACACACACATACACACACACACATGCATACCAACACACACACACAGACACACACACATGCATACCGACACACATACACACACACATGCATACCGACACACACACACACAGACACAGACACACACACACACATGCATACCAACACACACACACACACATGCATACCGACACACATACACACACACACACACATGCATACCGACACACATACACACACACACACACACACACACATACACACACATGCATACCACACACACACACACACACACACACACACACACACACACACACACACACACACACACACTCAAACACTAATCAACAGGCAGTAAAGATAAGCAACCATCTATAAACACTACACAAGACTTCTCCTTATTAGACAGAATGTACGAAATGTTTGAATCTCTCAGGGAAATCCAAAATGTTTGTCTGCCTTCCAGCCCACTACGGCAGCACAGAGCGATAACGACACTGAATGTTTAGCCTGCGATAAGAATTCACACCTGAGACTTGGCCATCAACAACCTGTCTACATGTGGGTTGGTTCTCTCAGCCCGACAGTCGTGACAGGCACCAACGAGTCCAGGTAGTGACAGGTGTTAATGCCCGGGTTAGGAGTTGTGTGGCGGCTACAGATGAAGGATGCCGAATGGCTCACGGGGAGAGAATTCGACGTTACCACTGGCAACCAAAATGCAATAGCACAGTTAAGAAGTGGTAGAATGGAACCCACTGCTGCCGGATGACTATTCTGCATGTGTGTGTGTGTGTGTGTGTGTGTGTGTGTGTGTGTGTGTGTGTGTGTGTGTGTGTGTGTGTGTGTGTGTGTGTGTGTGTGTGTGTGTGTGTGTGTGTGTATGTGTGTGTATGTGTGTCGGTATGCATGTGTGTGTGTGTGTGTGTGTGTCCTCACCCCCTGTGAGAAGTAGAAGGCAGCAATGCCAAGTGGCCAAAAGCAGCACAACATGGAGAAGATGGCCAGGCCCAGATGGTCCCGAGGTGGAACCACGATGAAGTTGTCCTCACTCTCGCTGTCGCTGGAGCAGTCCGTCTGCGAGAAGAAAGACAAATATTACCATACCGTTATACCTCAATTATCGTTCACGCCGTGTACAGCATTTCTATGTCACATATTTCTATCCAGTTAAATTGGGACGATTAGTGATCTCGGCGAGTTGCAGGTGGGCAGGTTTTTCATTTAGCCAACCTGGAGCGGGCCAACAGACTATTAACGGAAGCTCCGGCAAGAGAATGAATAGAATCATTTTCTCCGTTTGAAAAACGGAGGTCATATATTAAGTGATCAGTGAAGCCAAGGTGGCAAAACCTAGGAAAGCAATTATTACTGCGAGGCTATCAGGGCTAATCGTCCATTTGTGCTAATGGCGGCTTTACAACATCAGTCTGCAGCGTAATGGTCATGATGTCATATTATTCCGCTGTCAGCCGTTTGTGCAGATAAAGCTCGTTCCAATCCCCTCCACCCAGCCAACTAATGACAACCACCACCCGACCCCCACACGACCCCCACCCAACCCCCACCTCCTCCACTCCGACAGTCCACCCTTCATCAACATCGCGCGGCACCACCGCGGCAGATCTGAGACGGGTTCTGCTACTCCAGAGCCAGGCGAATTTGAAATTCCATCCATTATCCCGATATTAAATCCCCGGTCCTTTAGGGGAGCAACTAGCAATGGTGGCAGCCAGGAGGCCTCTGGTATGACAACGGATTGTGTACAGAAACCATAAATCCAACTCATTACATCGCCCGTTTGCAGAGGGCCCGGGAACTGGGGATTGGGAATTTGTGATGCGAGGATGTTTCTCATTTTCCGTCAACACCAGAGTCAATATAAATACACTGCATATGTATCCTAAATGCCTCTCTCATGTACGGCGCTTTTGACCCGGGCACTAGACTTCTGGAGGGAATAGGCTGGCATTTAGAACGGGCACACACACACACACACACACACACAAACACACACATAGACTGCCGGAGAATGTTCAGAGATGAGCGAGGAATTATGAAAAAGAAGCAATTACAAATCGAGGGATGTGATACAAGCCAATAGTCTGGTGTCCTCCTCCCCAATGGAGCAATACGGGAGGTGGAGAGAGGGAGAGACGGGGAGGAGAAATGACAAGCGAGTCAGAGTGTGTGTGTGTGTGTGTGTGTGTGTGTGTGTAGCAGCGAAAGGGCAGGGAATACACAATACGAGTATAGTTTGTGTGTGTGTGTTGTAAAGGCACCCATTGGTTTGAAGGGCAGGACCCTTTGTTTTGATTCTCCTCCACAACTGACACGACGATGACAGATTACTGGGGCTAATTTCAGCCGTCTGATTTTGACCTTTGTTTTATGACTCAATATCACGCCGGCCAGGTGATCCATAGTGTTCAGCTCTTTCTTCCGGACAGCTGGGAAGTGGAGCGGGAAAAGCATATTGCCAACATACCGGCATGTTCACCACCAAGTCAACACGCAGTCCATCTCTCCACAGGCAGGATCTGAGAACAATCTCTGGACAAAACATTGCGCTCTCTGTCTTTCTCTGTCTTGCTGTTAGACATGGCTACATGTCTATCTGCTGCTTTGTGCTGTCACTGCAGGTAACGACAGATTAACACACACACATGCACACAGACACACACACACACACAGACCGTGTGTTGTCACCGCGGGGGATCCAGTGTCCTGACAGCTAGCGCTGGATGAATGGATGGTTCCATCCCATCGCCATGACAGCAGAACCTGGGAGAGGTCTGGGTAATTTATGTTGCCAAATTGTCCCCAGAGTTTGGATGAGACAAACCCTCTATTCTCCTTCCTCTCTGTCACACCTCTCTTCTTCCTCTGTCAGTATCTCTCACTCTATCATTACTTTTCTCTCTACATCATTACTTCCTGTTGGTCTTTCCTCCTGTTTCCTCCTCACCACTCCTTTCTGTCTATTTCTCACTCCATCATTACTTTTCTCTCTACATCATTACATCCTGTGCCTTCCATTCTTTCTGATTCTCCGTCAACCACTGCGTCCTTCTCTTCCTCTTTCCATCTTATGACACGCCGACACAGAGAACACGCCCACACAGAGAACACGCCCACACAGAGAACACACCCACACAGAGAACACACCCACACAGAGAACACGCCCACACAGTGAAAATGCCTATACTGAGAACACGCCTATATTCGAAATACACCCACACAGAGAACACGCCCACACAGAGAACACGCCCACATAGAGAACACACCCAGACAGAGAACACGCCCACATAGAGAACACACCCAGATAGAGAACACGCCCACATAGAGAACACACCCAGATAGAGAACACACCCAGACCCCACATAGAGAACACACCCAGATAGAGAACACGCCCAGACAGAGAACACGCCCACATAGAGAACACACCCAGATAGAGAACACGCCCACACAGAGAACACGCCCACACAGAGAACCCGCCCACACAGAGAACACGCCCACACAGAGAACACGCCCACACAGAGAACACACCCTCACGACATCAGAGGATAGCTCGCCATGACAACGCCAACAGCATGGACCTTGCTACCACTTTAATGTGCGCCTGTTGTATCCTCATCACGCCCCAGTCCTCTTCCTCGCCTTGACGAGGTGTTTAAGTTATGCCGGGGCAGGGCGCAGGTCCGCTGAGGTGATTGGGTCGTCGCTGTGGTAATTCATCAGGCATCTTGATGGATGCACAGAGCTGACCAGACTGGTGGAATAAAACGCCAGGGTTTATTGAGCTGTTAATAAGGCAGGGTGATTTACACATCAGTTCATTCTGCTGGGGTCGCCCGCTCTGTGTTCGCTGTTCAAGGGCCTCCATGTCAATCATTGTGTGTGTGTGTGTGTGTGTGTGCCTGTGTGTGTGTGCCTGTGTGTGTGTGTGTGTGTGTGTGTGTGTGTGTGTGTGTGTGTGTGTGTGTGTGTGTGTGTGTGTGTGTGTGTGTGTGTGTGTGTGTGTGTGTGTGCGTGTGCGGTACCAGTGTTGCTCACAAAGTGTGATGAAAAGATAGGGCTTTAACAGGGTGTGTCTGTTTCTGCATGATTGATAAGTGTTGTTGGCCTTTTTTCTGTTTTCACGCAGACCCGGGTATACCAGCTGTTGATGACATGGGAACAAAAACAACAGGACCCGTATCGCTGTGGCACTGACCATCCATCTGGAAATACAGGATTGACGGACAGATTGTTGAGCAAAGGATAGTGTGATGAATAAAAGAGTGATAGGTGAAGGACCAGATGATGAGTGAAGAAGAGGGGGGAGGATGAAGGACAGGAGGATGGGTGAAGGACCAGATGATGAGTGAAGAAGAGGGGGAGGATGAAGGACAGGAGGATGGGTGAAGGACCAGATGATGAGTGAAGAAGAGGGGGAGGATGAAGGACAGGAGGATGGGTGAAGGACCAGATGATGAGTGAAGAAGAGGGGGGAGGATGAAGGACAGGAGGATGGGTGAAGGACCAGATGATGAGTGAAGAAGAGGGAGGAGGATGAAAGACAGGAGGATGGGTGAAGGATCAGATGATGAGTGAAGAAGAGGGGGATGGATGAAGGACAGGAGGATGGGTGAAGGACCAGATGATGAGTGAAGAAGAGGGGGGAGGATGAAGGACAGGAGGATGGGTGAAGCACCAGGTGATGGGTAAACTTGGATTAGCAAACACAACGTGCCATTGGAACACAGGCCGTCTGGTTGCTAATAATGTGCTTCAGTACACCTGCAGAACACATGTAGAAATACACATACATATGAAATGTGCGTACTCCAGCTACAACCGTTAACAAAGGCTACACTGTATTCCTGATCGACAAAATGAATGAGTCTTCTACTGGTTTGACTAATCCCAGTGGGTCTGCTAACCTCATCGTCTTTCTATCAAAGATAATAGACACAGCATCGACTCTCAAAACACTCTGGTTTGAATGGGTCAAATCTGAGGGCTTGCTGTGTGTTGCTCTGGCAGTATCTCTGGGTGGTCCTATTAAAAAGTGGATTCCTGAAGAGCAAACAGGACCAACAGAACTCTGCAGGCTGACAGACAGCCAGAACCGGCGTATTACATTCAAATGCCTGGCCAGTCCTAACAAAGAGAATATTGTAGCACTCAATCATTCTAGCTTTGCAAGTGAAAACAGTGGGGTTTTTTACGTTAACGAATTTTATTCTACATTTTAGTGTCGTAAAACTTTTGTGCTGCTGGCAGAAACAGGCAGCAATTTATTTTTTTGCATAAACCTGCATTAGCTTTTTAAATTGACTTACTTAGGTACATTAGTTGCCTTAAGAATTGTCACTTTTTTCTCTCTGGCTTCCAAAATCTTGAGATCTACTTTTGAGATCCTACTGAAAAGCTTCAATCTTCAACCCTAACAAATCTATTGGGACTGTTTGCAATAAGACAGGACTATAGATACAGTTCACACTAGGGGATGGAGAACGGCAAGTTCTAGGTAAATATCATTTGGTTTAATAAAGATCTCTTGAATAAATAAAGACATATTTGGCACCCAAATACCTTAACAAATAGTACACCAAGAACATTGAAGCATATTGGAATTATTATTCCTATAAAATGTTAAGTCGAATATCGTTCTCACTGCTTACTGATCTCTGTACTACAGTTCTATTAACTATTCCTACTGCTGATAGAGTGTTATTTCAACTCGCTGTAGAAACCTAAAGTATCTAGATGTTGTACGCGGTGTTACCCAGTTGTAACTAGCGATAACCAAATTATCTGTCTCATCTTATCAAAAGTAAACTTGTTACAGGTCCCTCTCGACCCCGTAATTAAATAATATGACAGTATTACTGTACGTCTCCACAGAAACCTTTGGTTTTGGCATGTCAGTCTGCAGGGCCAGTGAATCTGACAGGCTCTCTCCCTCAATCCTACCTGTTTTTGTTGATTACTACCAGCACCTGTTTCCCTTATCACAGACCCGATTTAAGTTCCTCCTTTCCTTGTCTGTCTTAGTTTGGAACTGCTCATGTGTACTGATGTGTTGATCGGTCTCTGGATTTAGTTTCAGTTTTGTCATGTTTAGTTTCTTTATCAAATGTCCTCTGTTCTTCCTCTGCATGTCTTCATGTGACTTACTCACGTTGACCTATCAAAACAGCTGGCACACAAGGAGTGTGGTATTAAGGCAATATACCACAGCCAAATGCCGTTCTGAGGTACATCGCTTAGCTGTGGTATATTGCCCATATATATCACAAACCCAGTGAGATACAAAATATGTCTCCACTTATTTTAATACTGGTTTATGTACAGGCCAATCTGCAAAACAAACATTGACTTATATGAAAAATATGTATTCCCTATCCACGTTCACTGAATATCCAGTCCTGTTAATCCAGTAATCACATTTATGATTACAAACGACTACACGGTGTAGAAACTGCTATGGCAAGTATAAAGAAATCATTATATTATTCTTGCCTGGATGATTCATTGGCACAAAAGGTTTCTGCGCTCGTGCAGTTTTAGCGGTGTATGAGGAGTGTGTGTGTGTGTTTGTAATGTGAACTAAGGTGTTTTACTGTACATCATCAAGTAGGCCTACTTATACAGCAGACTATAAGGTGAGCAGTTAATGAATTTATTATTATTTATGGAGGACGAGTGCTTCAACGTTGGCCAAGCCACATCTCCGCTGAGCCAACATAATTATGGCTATAATTATTAACATATTACTGAATGTCACAACAACATAATGCATGTCTCATTAAGAAGGCCTGTGGAATACATTACTGGTAACCTGGTAGCTGTTGGTGGGGGGTCCTTCTGTATTAAGTCAACAACTATACTGTATATAATCAATTGAGCTTCTTGACTATTGCACCATAAGTCCTTGAAGGTGCTTGAATGTCACGCGCGAATGAGACCTATGTTTCCTACCTAATCGGGCTCTGAGTAAAATCCTGTCTCTGACGTTTACAAGACTAAATATCAGCTATGTCCCGACTTGTCTCCTGCTCCCATTTCCTTATCGAACAAGACTGGAATAGTATTATCTAGTCCAGGGGGTTTAGGGTGAGGAAGACAGTGCTGTGGGTGTCTAAAGCAATTATGAAGAGGCTACAAGTCGATGCAAACTGATAGACGGACCGACGAGAATGTTAAAACTGGGAACATCTCTGGCACTCTGAACAATTTCGGAGAACATTTTATTTGAAACATGTGATTTCCTCTTAAAGCTACCTCTCCATGGGGTGGGTGTATTGATAATATAAACTGGATACACAGTAAATAGCTTACCAAATATGTGGGTCAACTTCTGTAACAGTCATGGGATGGGGTACAAGAAAAACATAGAAAAAGATAAACACCCCAAACCGAATATTTCCTGTTTCTGGCTTTCAATCTGAATTTCTGATTTTTAATTTCTCTTTCCTCTGTACTGCAACATTGCCGGAGGTCAAGATGAAGTACTACACTTTGTTCTGTCAAGACACCATATCCGGAATATTGGTGGAATGTCTGAAGAACCCTTTAAAACGGTTGTTAAAAAAACCTTCCCAATGGTTCCCCGAGTAACTTTAGATAGAACCCTCTCAGATTTATCATTTAGCGGGTCTCATCTTAAAAAGGTTCGTTAAGAACACATCTTTCAAATATTCGTTCACATTTTTCCCTTGAAGAGCCTAAGGAGTGCCCACACAGAACCTTCAATCTTCGGAGACCATTTTTATGTTAAGTGTGGAGTTCTGAAAGAAAATGAACAAATACAGATGTGCCAGTGCAATTCCCATTTATTTGCTCGCCCGGCAATTTATTTATGTATCCAGCGAGGGAAAAAAATATATGCCGGGCTAGTGATGGATAAGTCCTCCTGTTCTCGTATGATGACTATGTCTCCAATAATAGCACGCATGAGAAAGGCTACTGTCTGAGACACTCCTTTTCTTCATCACAAAGAAACGTTTTATTTTATATTTTATTTTGCAGCAGTACAGCTTTGCTAGAGAGCTGCTTACTCACACACACACACACACACACACACACACACACGGAAACACACACACACACACACGGAAACACATACACCCACCCACCCACACACCCACACACCCACACACACACACACACACACACACACACACACACACACACACACACACTACATAGAGCTGCCATATGTTGTTCACTAGTGGATTAATAGAGAACCAGGAGTCTGGCAGTATGTAGATAGATACTGCCTCGCTTTCTCTCCCTACGTCTTTCAGGAGCTTTATATTAAAATCCTGTGGAAGGGAAGGAAGCACTGTGTACAAGGGTGCGTGTGTGTGTGTGTGTGTGTGTGTGTCTGTGCGCGTGTTTCAATAGTAAACTCTGACAGGTTGTTTCATCTGTGGGCGCGGTGAAACTAATGTGGGCTCCGAAGTGCTTTAAAGTGCTTCAAAGACTCTGCCTTCTTTTGTCTCTTGCTCTTCATCTCCTTTCCTTCTCTTTCTCACAATCTCTCTCCCTCTCCCTTTGTCACACACGTTTCCCCTCCCGTGGCTGTTAAAGATCACAGCTAGGCCAACTCGAGCTGGAAGATGACAAACTCCCAACAAGCAAATGAGGAAATGTTTGTGCACACACACAGGAAAGCTTTAGATCGCTGTATGAGAGCGTGTGGGAGGGTTTGTGTGAAGCATTAAGGATGCGCTTGGGGTTTACATCTACTGATGAAATTTACAGGGAGCAAAGGGCAAATATATACAGAGCATTGAAAAGTAAAATCTCTGTTCTGAGTGGAGTTTATTGGCCATTATCTAATAGTACCAGGCTACCAGCACGCAATATCGAGCATTGTGTCCTCTTACTTATTCATGAGAAACCGACAGGAAGTTGCACAAAAAATATTGACAATAAACTTAAGGGAAAAGGGGACATTGAAATTCAACAGAGCCACCTGCTCAGAGCTGGAAACAAATTGTCTGAGTGATTAGAACTGGCCCAGAACAATTGGTTTGTCATTTACTGCTAAATGAGAAATAAAAGGGATATATCCCTAGAAATATTTCACAGCGACGTCTCGCCGTCTCGCTTCTGTAATGTAGAGAGGGGTCTCAGAATGGGAGTGAAATGTGTGCAGTGGAGCGTAGAACCAGCACATTTAGATTATTTAAAGCTGATATGGCCCAGTCACATCTCTTTAGATTTAAACTGAAGGGATACAGCCAGCGATACCTCCCCCTCCCAACCTGCTTCTGATCAACACAGCCCAGGCAGAAAAAAACCACTCCTTTTTAATCTGTTTCCAAATGGATTTCTGCGCTTGTGTCCCAAAGGACACCTGATCTACTACATTGTGTCCCTACTTCTGGCACAAACCAGTGCACGATGTAGGGGACAAAGTGCATATTTAGAACACGGACGGTATTGATCTTGGACCTGCCCTGGTGAAGTCTATTGAAATACGCCCATGTGTCTGTGTTTTAGAAAATATTGAGAACAAAAGGTTGGACGTTGGAAACAGAAAAGCTCAGCGCATTCCCAGGACACTCACAATACGACATTTCCATCTATAATGTGGAGATCTGAGATCTGCCTATACATGCTAATTTGATGCATTTGAAATGGCAGATGGCAGACAAACAGTCCTTTACTTTCCTGGCCTCCGCGGACAGACTCGACGGCAGAGAAAACACATCGGACATACATCTGCCAATGATCTGTACGTTTCATTTAGGTCAGGCATGAATGAAGACCACAGTGTGAGGCTTTCCCTTCAGGAAACTGCAAATCACACTGCATCACTGTACATTGGAGCGCATAATCACACTGCACTGTGTTGGGTGGTCCGTTCTCATCAAACTCTTTCCAAACCCGTCTCTCTTTGCCGTCCTCCATCTGGGGTGTTTCCAGCCTCTAATAAGCCACCTAAACAAGATAGAGCCAATGCTAAACTGCCTCTTCGTCGTCACCATCGAGGTTTCCGGAAGACCCACTTTATATTTGTTGCTGTTGAAATAGAAACTCATCCTGGAGAGGACCGTCACTGGGCTCTGAGGAGGACCCTTCATCTGAGCAATTTTAATTGGGCAACCTAGTCATTTGCCTGAATGGAAAAGACATTGTGTTTGTTTCTCCACTCAGTGAAATGCATCTGAAATTAGTTGTCATTCTCATTCCTGTCGGCTGCCTTCTTTCTCCTCTACTCTCAACCTCTCTTTCCAATGGCTTGGTGTTTCTCCATCTCTCACTCTCCTTCACCCCTACCTCCATCTCTCACCATGGCCACCTTTCCCAGGGGGAAGGTGAGATCTGTTCCTGCAGAGAGATTTAAATTGGGATGTTTTTCATGACATAAAAAAGCCCAAACGAGCTTCAGTCCAACCAGAGGAGATAGGATGGAGGGAGGAACATGGTGAGAAGCTCTACACACACACACACACACACACACACACACGGAAACACATACACACACACACACACACACACACGGAAACACATACACACACACACACACACACACACACACACACGGAAACACACACACACACACACACACACACACACACGGAAACACATACATATACACACACACACACACACACAAACACACACACATATACATGCACACATATACATGCACACACACACACATATACATGCACACATAGACCCACACACACACACGCACACACATACAAACACACACACATATACATGCACACACACACACACACACTCAGTACCAGACGAACATCTGCCTGGTGGTCTTATACAAGCAGATTGAAAAGGGCCACAGCTGAGACACAGAGATATTAGATGGTATTTAACTCTGAGTATAGCTAGTGATCTATGTGCCTATAGAATACTGCTGCATGTACCATTTATATGCCAGTTAAACATCGCACATTTGGCTACTGACAAGCACTATAATTGGAACAAGGCAGTAATCAACCTACATGCTGTTTGTGACGTCAGAGATCTGGCTATGATTTTAAAGTGTTCTCTGGGTATTTACCACAGACAATAAGAAGTTAGCCCAAACCTCCGTGCTAATGGAGAAACATTAGCAGGGTTTTTGTTAAGAATTAAGGCGGCCGAGTTGAGACGAGATACGAAAGCAAGATTAAAAGAATGGAGTACAAATGTGCCCTTCACATTTCCATCATCATAAAACATTCACGTTACATTTCATTCTTTTAGCAGACACTCTACAGTAGAGCGGTTTACAGTAGTAAACAGTCGTGAATAAAGTCTAATGCATAAGTAATCCGCTCCGGTTTCGAGCTCTTTGATAAAGAGCAGAATCAAGAGATCACGTGTGTTAGCGTGGCTGTGGTATGTTTGGTGAGATGCTGGGTAGCAGAAATATCATTGGTCGACAGCTGGGTAGCAGTAATATCATTGGTCAATAGCTGGGTAGAAGTAATATCATTGGTCAATAGCTGGGTAGCAGAAATATCATTGGTCAATAGCTGGGTAGAAGTAATATCATTGGTCAATAGCTGGGTAGCAGAAATATCATTGGTCAACAGCTGGGTAGCAGCAATATCATTGGTCAATAGCTGACTAAACCCCATCTGTCAGTAGTGTCTGTCAGTAGAGTCCGTCAGTAGTGTCTGTCAGTAGTGTCTGTCAGTAGAGTCCGTCAGTAGTGTCTATCAGTAGTGTCTGTCTGTAGTGTCTGTCAGTAGTGTCTGTCAGTAGTGTCCGTCAGTATTGTCTGTCAGTAGAGTCCGTCAGTAGTGTCTGTCAGTAGTGTAGTGTCTGTCAGTAGTGTCTGTCAGTAGAGTCTGTCAGTAGTGTCTGTCAGTAGTGTCTGTCAGTAGTGTCTGTCAGTAGTGTCTGTCAGTAGTGTCTGTCAGTAGTGTCTGTCAGTAGTGTCTGTCAGTAGTGTCTGTCAGTAGTGTCTGTCAGTAGTGTCTGTCAGTAGTGTCTGTCAGTAGTGTCTGTCAGTAGTGTCTGTCAGTAGTGTCTGTCAGTAGAGTCTGTCAGTAGTGTCTGTCAGTAGTGTCCGTCAGTAGTGTCCGTCAGTAGTGTCCGTCAGTAGTGTCTGTCAGTACTCAGTGGTACCCCCCACATCATACTGTACATTTGGGCAAGTCGGCACTGATCAGCTCGTTTGGTGGAGATGATCTAACAGATCTGGTAAACATGTCAGACTGTCTTTTCTTCAGCTTTGACCTTTTATCTTATTCAGGTCTGAGTTGAGCACACCACCTTACTGGCCAGCTCACAGGAAGCTAGGGAGGACAAGATAAGGCGGGGTCCGTATAATGAAAACATCACACAGCCGCTGTCTGGGTGTTCAGACTCGTGCCGGCCCTTCGTCTTACCTCGTACTCCACGTACTCCTCTTCCTCCACCTCGTAGGACACGGTCTGTATTTTCACGTTGTCTCCGTCCTCCGGCTGCGCCTCCTGCCGTCCCTCTGTGCAGCCGGCGGGGTCCGTCGGGGCAGACGCCTCCTTCTCCTTTTTCTCAGTGAAGGTGGTCTCACAGCACTCGCTCTTGTACTCCTTGGCCTTGACCCCCCCGCTTCCTCCCTCGTCCTCCTTGTACAGGATAAAGTTGGGTCTGTAGAACGCCTCCACAGCCAGATGGAGGGAGGTGGCATCCAGGAGCTGTTGTGCTTTTGTTTTACTGTTGTTTTGTCCCACGTGGGCCACCGTACCGTTATGGCCGTTACCTCCGCCGCCGCCACCGCCGTTACCACCGGTGACAAAGTAGTTGATGATGTTCTCCTGGTACTGGTTGCTAGGGAAGTCGCCGCCGTAACCGTTGACAACGTGCTTGCTGTTCTTGTCCAGGAGCGGATTCTGAAGCTCGCTCAGGTTCTCCATGGCAACGGCGCGGTCAGAAGTTGATTGGAGCGGGTTAATATGGTGGGTGTGTCTGGTGGTGAGGCAGCTGCTGATGGCGCTCAATGGGACAGGTGCTAAATAGACGACAACACAAAACAGGAAGTTAGTAACAGGAAGTTTGTTGCATACAACATGTTTTTGTCTCAGTGCAGCAGTGTTAGAAACACAACGTTACATTGGCCTACGACAGATTTAAAACACCTTCAGAATCACAGACGTCAGTATGTTCATCAGGTGTTTGCAATCACAGGATTTGGACACATATCCGTCTGCATCTGAAATATCTCACATGAATTTGTGGACAAACACAGACACAACTCATGCACAAACACAGGCACAGACACATGGAATGACACAGACACACAACTCATGCACAAACAGATGCACAGACCGACACAAAACATATTTTGGAAGCTCTTTGATGCGGCGTCCCCTAATTACAGCGGACTACAAGCGGATATGGTCTAGTTCCGGACAACATGTTTGTGTAGAGAGCGGCAATTATTTTTTACTCAGCATAGGAACCAAGATTCCCGGTTCTGGCGCAGCCTGAAAGGAGCTGAGATGCAGTGTTTTGATATCTGACATGTCATTTTCATGTCCAGTCTATCCAGACAAATGATAGATTTTCTCTGACTGAAAGAACGAAACACTCTGGTGACATTACATAAATGGAACCGGAAAATAGTTCAGTTATCTCCGTAACGTTCACAGAAGAATATACAGCTGTCACCATGAAAACATACGACAGCTTTTGTCGAATTTGAACAGAATTTAAGTCACGGAAGAAGAAAATAAATGCTGAATGTCGCATATCTCCCGTCTAACGGCTCAAAGGAAGTAGAAATAAATAACGTTATGACATCATACGTGAAATAGACACTATTGTGGGCCATACAGGAAATAAAGGGTGCACCCCAGTAAAATCCCCGTAATGGAAACCTGATGTTCACCACTTGTGACACTTTAGGTTTGACAATATATTGTTTCTTATTGTATTAATAGTTTGGCCTTAATATCTATAACTTTAAATTTTACAATATATTGTATAAGGTTGTGCTGATAGCTTGGTTATATTACCTAAAATACAACGGTTGACAATACACTGTATCAGTTTGTGTTGATAGTAACGCAGTTTTAGCTGAACTTTCATTGTCAGTTCGTGAGTACCACCTAAACTGAAAGTTCTCCCATTCACATCGACGATCGAAACGTCTTGCGATTTCTTCCTCGCTTGTCTCCGCAGCAATATAAGCAATAAAAGTGTGCGGAGCAATAAAATCTCACCATCGTATCGTAATCATCATGACCCAATACATAAATCACAATCAGATGGTAACACATCAATCACACTCGTTTGCTATTATATCAATCACGATCTCTGTCACATGACCGACAAGCCTCAGGCATCTGCGAGCAGCAACCCAAGATGATCTGAGATAATGGAATCACGCACCCACACACACCTGGCAATGTGATCTCATGGATTCATGTGTCTTGTTTATAACAATTAGCATTACCGTTCGGTATATTTTACGGTATAGGTTATAGGTGACGGTATAAGTGATGGATGTTATATCTGCTGTAACTCATAACTCACTCTCCGCGGGCACCTCTACCTGTTTCTTTTATTTTGGGGGTGAAGTGATGGGGCCCAATAATACATGTTCCTTGGAGTGGTTTTCCAAAAACAAAACAGAGCCATAATTGAACATGAACTAGGCCACGGCCGCCTTACACTGATTCTGTCAACATCAGTGCTTGAGTGGTGTGTAATCCACGGGCTCTCTCTCCACAAGGGATCCCCTCTGGCCCGTTTAGGTTTAGTTGGTTAACGCAAGAAATAGGTCACTATTTGATGTTTTAAGGACACAGATAAATGTGCGCTATTGCTCTGTAAATTCTGTAAACACGTACACATGCACACGCACGCACGCACGCGCACGCGCACACGCACACACACACACACGCACACACACACACTCAAAGCTCATCATCAGATTAAACTTCACCACACCATTACATGGTAATGACCGTATTATCTTTCGAGTGACCATAGTTTCTCCTGACACATACAAGAAAATCTGATCTGGGAAAGCTTTCTCTGTCGTATGTGTGTGTTCTACTTTGTTGTATACGTAAGTGGCTCAATCTGCGATTAGAATACTGTGTGTGTGTGTGTGTGTGTGTGTGTGTGTGTGTGTGTGTGTGTGTGTGTGTGTGTGTGTGTGTGTGTGTGTGTGTGTGTGTGTTTGTGTGTGTGTGTGTGTGACCATTTTCTAGCTTTGTGTCATCATGTAATCTGTCATCATGTCATCTGTCATCATGTCATTTACTTTTATAATTGAATTCACATGTGTCGAGTTGAAAGCATCTTGAATATGGAAAGCACAAAGTCAACCAGTTTGAACACACTAGTTTTGAAACACTACTTATTCTGCTTTCTGTGTCATGGTGTCAGCATGGAGAAACAGAGAACTGTCTTAGGTCAGACCCAAGATTGTAGTCAATCGCGGACAATCTCATGAACATATGTCCTCTTCTGGAGACCTCGATGTTCATGTTTCTGTACGCAGTGTAATGAAGACATTCCAGGCTCACACCGCTGTAGCCAAACTGCCAGAGAACACTTCGCTACAAACGATTGGTGGATAAAGCCCCTGGATCAAATACCACACAGATTTGAGCTGTCTGTCAGACAAAAGGTACAACAGTTTAAACTGGATGCAGCCATCGTCAACTCAGTAACGGAGGAGTGTTTGGTATAAGACCCACTGCTGAGACAGTGACATAAGAATGGCGACGGCAATTTGTCTGAACCTGAACACGCCACAAACCTCCTGGGATAATATCTCCCGTGGACAGCACACCATCTCTATATTTACAGAAAATGATCTGAAGCAAAGCAAGAAAGGAACACCTTCTCACAGTCAAACATGGAGGAAGTTCAGTGATGTTTCAGTGTTGATTGGCTGCCTCTGGTCCTCGATCGCGTTAATGGCTTTAATGAAGCCAGGAGATTAGCAAGGCATTTTGGAGCGCAATGTCAAACCCAGTGCCAGGAAGCTGGGTCTCTGTTTAAGGTCATGTGTTGTCCAGACAAGGACAATAAAAACAAGGACATGGACCATAACAGCGCATCTGAAAGCAAGCAGGTTTATTTATATGCCACAATTTATACATAGAGGCAAATCAATGTGCTTACCTAGAAAAATCTTATCTGTCATATCTGAAAAATCTGGGCGAGTCTGGGCGAGTTGGCCAAGCTGCCAGTACAGAGATGACTTAATCACACCAATGCCTAAAGAAAACACTTGGTTGTGGTTATTATGGCCAAAGGCCAACATTGACTCTAGGTTGTTGGTAATTAGCAGCCAATCACGGAGAAATTAGCACCTAAATAGACTGATCTGTGTATGTATTGACCTTTTGAATCCCCATCCATGTGTAGTTCGTCATCGGGTGACCAGTGACCACCCAGCTCGCTAATCTCGGGTTCACTTCTTCCTTTCCTTCATCTTAACCTCCCTCCTCTGTCACTTTGTTTCATTATTCCACATATATACCAGACTCTTTGTTTCATTATTCCACATCTACATCAGACTCTAGACTTTGTTTCATTATTCCACATATATACCAGACTCTAGACTTTGTTTCATTATTACACATATATACCAGACTCTAGACTTTGTTTCATTATTACACATATATACCAGACTCTAGACTTTGTTTCATTATTCCACATATATACCAGACTCTAGACTTTGTTTCATTATTCCACATATATACCAGACTCTTTGTTTCATTATTCCACATCTACATCAGACTCTAGACTTTGTTTCATTATTCCACATATATACCAGACTCTAGACTTTGTTTCATTATTACACATATATACCAGACTCTAGACTTTGTTTCATTATTACACATATATACCAGACTCTAGACTTTGTTTCATGATTCCACATATATACCAGACTCTAGACTTTGTTTCATTATTCCACATATATACCAGACTCTAGACTTTGTTTCATTATTACACATATATACCAGACTCTAGACTTTGTTTCATTATTCCACATATATACCAGACTCTAGACTTTGTTTCATTATTCCACATATATACCAGACTCTAGACTTTGTTTCATTATTCCACATATATACCAGACTCTTTGTTTCATTATTCCACATATATACCAGACTCTAGACTTTGTTTCATTATTCCACATATATATCAGACTCTAGACTTTGTTTCATTATTCCACATATATACCAGACTCTTTGTTTCATTATTCCACATATATACCAGACTCTAGACTTTGTTTCATTATTCCACATATATATCAGACTCTAGACTTTGTTTCATTATTCCACATATATACCAGACTCTTTGTTTCATTATTCCACATATATACCAGACTCTAGACTTTGTTTCATTATTCCACATATATATCAGACTCTAGACTTTGTTTCATTATTCCACATATATATCAGACTCTTTGTTTCATTATTCCACATATATACCAGACTCTAGACTTTGTTTCATTATTCCACATATATACCAGACTCTTTGTTTCATTATTCCACATATATACCAGACTCTTTGTTTCATTATTCCACATATATACCAGACTCTAGACTTTGTTTTATTATTCCACATATATACCAGACTCTAGACTTTGTTTTATTATTCCACATATATACCAGACTCTAGACTTTGTTTTATTATTCCACATATATACCAGACTCTAGACTTTGTTTTATTATTCCACATATATACCAGACTCTAGACTTTGTTTTTATTATTCCAGACACTTTGTTTATATACCAGACTCTAGACTTTGTTTCATTATTCCACATATATACCAGACTCTAGACTTTGTTTCATTATTCCACCAGACTAGACTTTGTTTCATTATTACCAGACTCTTTGTTTCATTATTCCACATATATACCAGACTCTAGACTTTGTTTTATTATTCCACATATATACCAGACTCTAGACTTTGTTTTATTATTCCACATATATACCAGACTCTATACTTTGTTTCATTATTACACATATATACCAGACTCTAGACTTTGTTTCATTATTCCACATATATATCAGACTCTAGACTTTGTTTCATTATTCCACATATATACCAGACTCTTTGTTTCATTATTCCACATATACACCAGACTCTAGACTTTGTTTCATTATTCCACATATATATCAGACTCTAGACTTTGTTTCATTATTCCACATATATACCAGACTCTTTGTTTCATTATTCCACATATATACCAGACTCTAGACTTTGTTTCATTATTACACATATATATCAGACTCTAGACTTTGTTTCATTATTCCACATATATGCCAGACTCTTTGTTTCATTATTCCACATATATACCAGACTCTAGACTTTGCTTTATTATTACACATATACACCAGACTCTAGACTTTGTTTTATTATTCCACATATATACCAGACTCTAGACTTTGTTTCATTATTACACATATATATCAGACTCTAGACTTTGTTTCATTATTCCACATATATGCCAGACTCTTTGTTTCATTATTCCACATATATACCAGACTCTAGACTTTGTTTTATTATTACACATATATACCAGACTCTAGACTTTGTTTTATTATTCCACATATATACCAGACTCTAGACTTTGTTTCATTATTCCACATATATACCAGACTCTAGACTTTGTTTCATTATTCCAGTCAAGCTCAGCCTTCAGTCTAGACAATTGGACACCAACATATTTGAGTGGCTGCCCTGTTCCACAATGGACTGACTACTCCAGTAAACACTTGTGAACTACAGATGGGTGCCATTTTACAAGCACATTCAGGTCTATTGCCCCAAACACTTCCTCAACCCAACTGGAGAGACAGAACTGCTAATCTAAAGGACACTTTTCCATCACCATCCTTCTTAGACAATAATGCTGCAGAATACTGATGGGCACATATTGCACATCAATAAATGATAGCAACTAAGTCACTGTTCCAGTCCAATCTGCTCCTAAATAGACAGCCAGCTGGCACATCACCAGGTAATGGCCTTGTCTGAAAGCACATTCCCAACTGGCACCCTTCTCCCCTTTATGGAGGGTTCTGGTGTAAAGCAGTGCACACTTCTTCCCTTTATGGAGGGTTCCAACCCATAGGGTTCTGGTGTAAAGCAGTGCACACTTCTCCCCTTTATGGAGGGTTTCAACCCATAGGGTTCTGGTGTAAAGCAGTGCACACTTCTCCCCTAAAAACCCGCAAAACCCCATACAGGCTCAATAAAATGTCTATTTCCAGTACTGTTAGCGAGGTAGAAAGCTTTTTGTGTGTGTGTGTGTGTGTGTGTGTGTGCGTATGTGTGTGTGTGTCTGAGTGTTTTGTGTGTGTGTGTCTGAGTGTTGTGTGTGTGTGTGAGACAGAGCTAGTCATCCACGTTGGCTTTATC
Organism: Dallia pectoralis; assembly: GCA_029465975.1. Classification (NCBI taxonomy): domain Eukaryota; kingdom Metazoa; phylum Chordata; class Actinopteri; order Esociformes; family Umbridae; genus Dallia; species Dallia pectoralis. The sequence continues at coordinate 19,213,087 of CM055736.1, forward strand.
CTCCGCCATTCTGAGGGTTGTAGAAGCACTATTGGAGAGCACAACAGCCTAAACGTCCCCTGGGAGGCCAGCCGGACCTTATCTGGAAAATGAAGGTTTATAGTTCAGGCCCGGATGACTGGCGCTGAGACTGAGTGGGGAAGGACACAGTGGTTCCCTGAAGCGCAGCCACATCATGGACTTGAGAAGGGCTGGGAAATGGAAACGTGGTGTGTCTTTGTTTCTCTCTCTCTCTCTCTATCAGGCTGTCTGTGCGTGTGTGTGTGAGTGTGTGAGTGAGTTGCTTTGTTGATTTGTATGTCTGCACGTCTATTTTTCTGCAAATGAAAATAAATCAAATTAAAATGTAATTGTAAGATAGAGAAAGTGAGAGGAATAAAACACAAGAAAGTAAGGAGATATAAAGTGTTGACAGACACAGAGACAAGAGACAGGAGTGAGACAGAGACAGGAGACGGGATTGAGACAGAAACAAGAGATAGGAGTAAGACAGAGACAGGAGACAGGAGTGAGACAGAGACAGGAGATGGGATTGAGACAGAAACAAGAGACAGGAGTGAGACAGAGACAAGAGACAGGAGTGAGACAGAGACAAGAGACAGGAGTGAGACAGAGACAAGAGACAGGAGTGGAGAGAGAAATAAAGGAGAGATACAGGAGAGGAGAGCAGGAGACAGACAGGGTACCGTAGCGTGAGGTACACGGGACCTAAACTTTGCATGATGTCATGTTGTCTTGTCACGACACGGGAAATAGCGGTTGGTACAGATTAGAAAGGCAGAGAGGATCTGCTTGTGTCTGTAAGCAGCCTCTAATTCCTGTATAAGTGAGGCCACATCAGGTCAGGTGCAGAGAACTGCATACACCTGATATGCAGTGATACAGGAGAACAGGCTACAACCCCATTAGACAGAAGTCAAAAAGCAGCCAGGCCCCAATTTCCCTGTGTCAGCCCGCTGCCAATCAACCGCGCGACCCCTGACCTCTGCCGCTGAGAACAGGTATTATCAGGCCAGCCCCAAGGCCAGCGTTACAGCGCGAGGTGAAATACTGATGTGTCTTATCTGTCAGGGGTGTTTATCATGTCCTGTACATCCTGCTGTTACAGACGCCAAGACCAACTGCTAGGCTTTCTCCAGACATTACTGAGCAGTAAATAGGGAATAGACACGAAGTGTGTGGATTAAACAAGGGATGAAAATTAGGAAGAGGACTAAGGAAAAATAAATAATTATCTCAGGGGCAGGGCAGGCAGAGCATGAATTCAAGATTTGGACTGACCAATCAACTAACTGACCAATCAACTAACTGACCAATAAACTAACTGACCAATCAACTACTGACCAATCAACTAACTGACCAATGAGACAAATTGAAAGATTGACAACATTGTACCAACCAGGTATTCCAGGTTGGTTAATCAGAATCATTTACAGATGGACAGTAACAGGTTATTATATATATATATACACACCTGTCCTAAAGGGTTAATATGCCATCTGTTACATTACCATTAAATGTGTCTGAATAAAACTCTTCATGACAAATTGCTAATCACTAATTGGGCGGCAGCACTGCCCAAACCCAGTGGAATATAACGCAAATCAAAGCACATGAATAAACTTTCTGCTCGTCTATTCCATTACTGAAAGACTAATGTAATCCAACTGAACCTGACGTAGGACCCAGAATGGCTGCCGTGTAGACAGAACCACCACCAGCATCAAAGGAAACCGGGCCAACAGCCTGTCCTAATCCATTACAACCTAATCCTGTCAAACTCTGTTATCAGTAGCCTTGATCGCTGATTGCCTCTTTGTCTCTTATCCATGTAGGACAGTATAACCCCACCCCCCACCCACACACACACACCACACACATACACACACCGCACACCACACACACATCATTCTTAATAGCCCTGCTGTCTCAACTCAATGAATTCCAAATGCTTCATTATTCTATTAGGAGAGACTAATCTGACAGATGGAAATGCACGCACACCAGAGTTCAGTTCAGAATCAAGTGGCAAATTGCCCTCTGATTCAAATGTAATGACTGAATCATATAGTCGGGCACACCCCGCAAGTGGCAGCGTTTGACTCCCGACAAATTTAAAATGGCCACTTTTATTTTTATGATGTCACTAATACCGTGTGCATGGTTGTCGTATACACAACCATTGAAAAGTTAGAAATGTCCTTGGTTTTGAAAGAAACGTATGGGTGGTGGTGAAGTTGGAGATTTGTATGATAGAGGATTCTTTGATGAAAGCAATGTTTGAAGGACACAATTATTATTTCTGTTAAAAATAAGCATTTCTAGCTGTGTCAATTATATTTCCTATTAATTTTGCTATATTTCCTATTCAAACTCATTTCATGTTGTGTATTTTTTCATGGGAATAAATTTAAATTAGGTTCCCCAAACGTCTGAACTCTATCAAAACTTTTTGTCTGTGTGTCTGTGTGTCTGTGTGTCGGCTCAAAGAGGGGAGGCGTGGTCAGCAGGGTTCTCCTGATCCCCTCGTGCTCTAGCATCTTCCTCAGGCAGGACGAGCACCTTGTCAGATAAGTGACGTTGCCCTCTCATCAGTAGACCTGAGATGTGGCTTCCTACTTGGATAGGCAGTTTGGGTGAAACAGATTGGCCCAGATTCTCCTGAATCTGTTAATAACTGTTGTGGTCAGACAGGGCCATATCAATACATTTACGAAATTGCAAAGTGTAGGAAGCGTGGACCTCGACAAATATATATTATTCCTGTCATTCAGTAACAAACACACACACACACACACAAACAAACATACTGAGGGTGTGTGACAGACAGGGAGGACAAACTTTTATTCTGGTTCGTATTGGGGGCAATGCCAACTACGCTTTCAGCTCAGCTGTCTATGAAGCCATTACAGTTATAGTTCAGGAGTTCTAAGTAGAGTCTTGAGTAAGTAGCCAGCAGGCGTCTTCAGTTTATAGGCAAATTCAATAAAACAGATATGCTTCAGCTTCTGTTTCTTATTGAATTCAGGACACTCAGAATAGTCTACACCATAATTTCAACCATAAAGGTGTTTTTCAGTAGTAGACTGTGGCGATTATAGCAGTGGTTTTCTAGCCTCTTTTAAAGTTCCACCCCGTTGGTTAATGTTTTTAATCTATTCCAGAGCCGGATCCCTGCTATATACCAGATCACTGCTACTGGATCACTGCTATATACCGGATCACTGCTATATACCGGATCACTTCTATATACCGGATCACTGCTATATACCGGATCACTGCTACTGGATCACTGCTACTGGATCACTGCTATATACCGAATCACTGCTATATACCGGATCACTGCTACTGGATCACTGCTATATACCGGGTCACTGCTACTGGATCACTGCTATATACCGGATCACTGCTACTGGATCACTGCTATATACCGGATCACTGCTATATACCGGATCACTGCTATATACCGGATCACTCCTATATACCGGATCACTGCTATATACCGGATCACTCCTATATACCGGATCACTGCTATATACCGGATCACTGCTATTTACCGGATCACATATTCCGGATCACTGCTATATTCCAGATCACTGCTATATACCGGATCACTGCTGTATACCGGATCACGGCTATATACCGGATCACTGCTATATACCGGATCACTGCTGTATACCGGATCACTGCTATATACCGGATCACTGCTGTATACCGGATCACTGCTATATACCGGATCACGGCTATATACCGGATCACATATTCCGGATCACTGCTATATACCGGATCACGGCTATATACCGGATCACATATTCCGGATCACTGCTATATTCCGGATCACTGATATATACCGGATCACATATTCCGGATCACTGCTATATTCCGGATCACTGCTATATACCGGATCACATATTCCGGATCACTGCTATATACCGGATCACGGCTATATACCGGATCACATATTCCGGATCACTGCTATATTCCGGATCACTGATATATACCGGATCACATATTCCGGATCACTGCTATATACCGGATCACGGCTATATACCGGATCACATATTCCGGATCACTGCTATATTCCGGATCACGGCTATATACCGGATCACATATTCCGGATCACTGCTATATTCCGGATCACGGCTATATACCGGATCACATATTCCGGATCACTGCTATATTCCGGATCACTGCTATATACCGGATCACATATTCCGGATCACTGCTATATTCCGGATCACTGCTTTCTCCCAAGGGTCTGTGAACTTCACACTGGAGCAGTTGGATACAAATCTTTCTTTTCACACAGTGTAACGTTCCCATAGACACGAACAACATTCCAAATTACAGACAATACCTTTTGTGTTTGAAAAGGTGGAAAATAGATGAACTATAGAGCTGTAAAATTGATTTTCTGGGATGGGATCCCATTCAGCACATTGTGTATGCACAGTAAACCCTGACAGTAGAGTCTAATGTTGAGTTAGTTTCTGTCACCAGTGTGACGGCACATTGAGTTTGTATAAGTGTGTGTGTGTGTGTGTGTGTGTGTGTGTGTGTGTGTGTGTGTGTGTGTGTGTGTGTGTGTGTGTGTGTGTGTGCGTGCGTGCGTGTGTGTGTGTGTGTGTGTGCGTGCGTGTGTGTGTCTGTGTGTGTGTGTGTGTGTGTGTGTGTGTGTGTGTGTGTGTGTGTGTGTGTGCGTGTGTGTGTGTGTGTGTGTGTGCGTGTGTGTGTGTGTGTGTGTGTGTGTGTGTGTGTGTGTGTGTGTGTGTGTGTGTGTGTGTGTGTGTGTGTGTGTGTGTGTGTGTGTGTGTGTGTGTGTGTGTGTGTGTGTGTGTGTGTGTGTGTGTGTGTGTGTGTGTGTGTGTGTGTGTGTGTGTGTGTGTGTGTGTGTGTGCGTGTGTGTGTGTGTGTGTGTGTGTGTGTGTGTGTGTGTGTGTGTGTGTGTGTGTGTGTGTGTGTGTGTGTGTGTGTGTCTGTGTGTGTGTGTGCTATCTTGGGCTTGAATTCTACAACCAAGACTGCTATGTTTATCATTATAGGGATCAGTAACACTGAATATAATCTCCCAAAGACTCAGAAATAAAGGATTTCGATTGATTAACCTCCCTCCGTACCGATGGTCGATCTGAGAGGAGATGGCTGTTGCAAGTGAAAAGCAAGAGAGAGGTAAAGAAAAGAAAAGGTGGAGAGAAACATAGAGAGATGGAGAAAACGAAAAAGAGAGATAGAGAGAAAGAGATGATGTAAAGATCAATTCAGTATTTACTATTGTTGTCGTAATTGCTGTAAATCCGAACTGCAGTATTTCTTTTATCACAATTTCGATTAACTTCCTCCCATTGCTCTGACCACAAAATGATGTGTATGTAAAGTAAAATGTCATGTCAATTTACTCAATTTAATTGATTGAGAGAATGAACCAGAAATTGAAATAAGTAAACGGATAAATAGAGTGAGTGGAAGAGACAAAGAGAGGAAAAGAGAGGAAAGAGAGGAGACAGGAAAGTAAAGAGAGAAAAAGAAACGACAGCGCTGAAATGCAAAAAATCCAGTCTTCCACTTGTGTGATAACAACAAATCCCATACAGAAACCACTGTGAAATAAGATGCAATTTAAAACATAAAATTTAAATGTAAAAAAACATATGCTTGATGCTTTTCAAACCATTGCTATTTATCAAATTTTCTATATTTTTTTTACAATTGCATGAGACAATCTTGTTTTTCACTCAAGACTTAATTATTTAAACTTTTTAAATGTTAACAGGATTCTAACCAATTCTTAGTTGAGCTACAGGTATATAATACTCACAATAAGCTATAGGGTAAATGGACACATTATGCATCATAGACAGGTCATATACGTACATATATACTTGTGTGTTTCTCATTTTAGACGGATATGTGTTTTTTTCCGAGACTCGTGTGACCTATGGACAAGCTTTAGTCTCACACAACGCAAACCACCTGCGACCATCACAGCAACCCGTGACTGTGACTCAGTGTTTTTCAAGCATATGATACACCAAGTCATTAAACGGTCCCATCCTAATCCAGTCATAAATGCACGCCCTGATTTTAACGGCCAATGATCGAGGGAGACAATAGCGGTCCATCACACTTGGCAGCGGATACTGGAAAATCTGAATGAGACTAGGCGCGAGAGCATCCAATACACCAATTCCAGAGCAGTGCCTGTGCCAGTGCCTATGCCAGTGCCTATGCCAGTGTGTGCCTGTGCCAGTGCCTACTTCAGGCTACCCAAAAGTTCATGTAATCTAGACCATGTTTTGAATCGATCATGTGAATTGGCACTTGATATACGTTCACGTAGTCTTAAACCAACACACACATACAGTGTAGAGTAATCTATAGTATATGGGCAATAACTCTACAGGCAATACCAACTCTACAGGCAATACTAACTCTATGGGCAATACTAACTCTATGGGCAATACCAACTCTACAGGCAATACTAACTCTATGGGCAATACTAACTCTATGGGCAATACTAACTCGGCTAGAATCAGAACAAATACATCGAAAGCAACACTGTTGGACGCTTAGGAAGGTTGGTTATGCAAAATGTCTTACCTGTGACAATCCAGACGTCGTTTGACCTATACAGCCACTCGCTTGCATGTCCGAGCGCATTATTGTGGATTGGAGATCAACTAAAGACGTGTCCCTCTCTTAGAGATGCACATGATGTGATCCAGTCCGTCTCATTTGTCTCCAATGAGGGACAAGTTTCAGAGCAGGTTAATGGATTTTACCTTACATAAATCGGTTATTATATGCAATCGGCTGTGTCCTATCAGACGGATAACAGAGACGTGTAGCACAGAGGAAAGGAGAACAACCCGTCCCTTAATTCCGCCAGGATGATCTCAGAGAGAGAGGTGTCTCTAAGTCCGCTTCCGTGGTCTGGAACCTTATCTGTTGCCTGCTTTGAGAGGTACAGTAGGCATGCACCTTTAGAAATACATGTGCATAAGATTAACTCTAGAAAAGCATGCCATTTCTCCTCTTTGTACTTGTTCTTCTTTTTCACTCCAGTTGGGCAGCTCTGTGCATTTTTCTACCGGCCGTGCATGTGTCCATCCTCTTCGAGATGATGTCGTTTTTATTGCTGTCTTAAGTGGTCCTCGTACCTATAGTCACCATGCCTACAACATCCTCCCAGCACCTTGTGATCACAGCTTTAACAGCATGCATCAGTCTCACTGGTGGTAACCATAGCGCGCGAGCGTCAGGTGCAGGTGCAGTTTACGATCGCGTCGTGACAACACCAATGCACAAGTTTCTCCTGAAAGTGCGGACAGAATGAAGGAACGCACGTCACCGTGCACTGGAGGAACGCACGTCACCGTGCACTGGATTGCAGCTGAAGTCTAACGCGACGTGGCACGCGCCCGGCTGCTGCAACTGCCTGAAGCACTGCATGCGCGTGGGAAAGAAGGATCCAGTGGATGTGCATCAGGACGCACTCGGGCGCAAGTGTGCGCTGGAGGCTGATGGGGAAACAGATAAAACCTGACCGGCTGCACAGATTATAGTAGAAGGATCCAGTGGCTCACATTCCTGTTTCACTCAAAACTAATCAGCATGTCATAATTTCACCAAATATATTTATTCTGTTGGGTAGCAATAGGCTGTATAAAATGATATGGTCGGTAATTCTGTACATTTTGTAGTGGTCATTTAGTTAAACAGAAGTCATGATACTGGTCTGGATGCGAGGTGAAAACACACATGCATTTGAAGGTAGACTACCAAACGGAGCTTTTCCATGAAGTGACTGAGTCTCATATAGTTAGTTACTGACTTTCCTCCATCTAGACGCCTAGGATTAGTTCTTCCCAGTCGTTGAAATGCAAATCAATTCCAAATGTCTCTGTCTGGTGGAGTGGTGCTGAGTCCCAGGCAGCTGCTGATGTTTTATTTATTACTTCACACTTCAGAGTCTGTTATTGTGACAACAATTCACCAGTCTAGAATATTTTACAGATTGACAAAATGAATGTACTGAGTAGTTTGACATAATAACTGCCACACACACATACACACACGTAGACGACAAGTGGCTTGTTTGTAAGAAAAACATGATGGAGTCCATTCATCCACACGTATCTCAAGGTCAGGGGCATCCTGGAAGAGGTAAAGAATACGATACACACGTGCACAAACACACACAGGCACGCCATTCCCAAACACACAGGTTGCTTTTCAGTCACATCTTTTCAGAAAATAGAATAGAATTCTTCCTGCAGATGTTGTTGATAAAATTACCTCTGGGTTCTCGGCAGATGAAGTATATTTGTATTTTGCAGCTATATAGTTTCACGGTAAACATTATAGCAGTAGTTTAGAAGACAATATTGTCTCTAAGGCTATCTTCAGAGATGAGAACCGGAAAACACTTTCATCATTGTTTAGAATTACGGTTCATTCTTGAGTGCATTCTTTCATCACTGCTGAGAAATAGAAATGGAAATAAAATAAACCTATGAGCTTTCTAATATAGTGCCCGGTTCTGTTTTATTACCTGCCAGCGTTAATCCATTCTGCTCTGATGGAATAATTACTCCAACATCCGATTTCTAGTTTTTTTCAGACAGACACAGAAAAAACACACAAAAAGACACGCAAACAAACAGTACAAAATTCCACAGACGTATTCCACAGTTAATATCTCCAGTTTCATTACATAGCTAATGCAGGTTTATTAATCATCACTGCGCTCCAGGCTGTTTCATTGCCAATAGCTTTTCCCAAAGCAATGTTTGTAATGTTGATATGGCGTTGGGTCCTCTTTGATGACATGGCATATCAGAAGACGCCTCAGGCAAGTATGTAGTCATCAACTGGGAAACTGAAAGTTTAGTCCGATCTAATTTGAATTGCACTTTACGTTGTACTGTTTTCCCTCTGCAGTACCTTACACCATGCTCTGTAGTACTTTCTACTGTTCTCTTTAGTACTTTCCACCATACTCTGCAGTACTTTCCACCATACTCTGCAGTACATTTCACTGTACAATGTAGTACTTTCCACCAGAGCCCTCCACAAACCCTAGTCAATAGCAGAGGGTTACACAATATGTAATATGGTAATAGGGAACAACCTTGACATGACCCATCTGCGACTCTCAGGCTTTATAAGGCTGATAAACTATTGTGTGTCTGGAGCTTTTACTTAAAAAACGTTCGTTTTTGAAAGTTCAGAGGCTGACTTGTCAGGGTTAATGTGAGGTTTAAGTAGCTCACTTTAGCCAAGGAACTTCTACCAAGACCATAGTCGTGTGCCAGCTTAAACATTTCATATCATTACTCCTATCTTAATCTCATATGCACAAATCACATCACTGTCATATCTCCCTGGGAGATCTGGAACATGTTTTATTTCCCAACATGGTTTGAACGGACCACTGCCTCTTGGCAGCTACATTTTATGAGGTATTCCATTTCCAGACCCCTCCCCCATATGCCTATTGGGGCTACGTTTTGTGTTGCTCGTGTTTTCCGAGCAAGGAGGAGACGTTTTGCCCGCTGCCGTTCCGTATGCTAGTTTTCTACCTTGCAGAAAATGGAAGACAATCAAATGTGTTTCGTTTGCCAGAAGTGGTGCTCTGCACACAGAACGTATTTCAGACATTTGGTGTACTTTTAAACAGGGTCTTTTTTCTGTCCATTGTCATTCACTGTTACGTGTTGGAACACCCCCAAAGCAAGGCATTTGATTGGTTGGATCGTGTTGTGAGACAATACTGATTTACCGCAGGTTCCCAAAACTATAACAGCAAATTTTCCACAATGATCGTCTCAATATGTCCCGGGGTTGCACATTTAGGTCGCACATTTAGGTCGCACATTTGGGTCGCACATTCAGCTGGCGCATTTAGGGAAGCTCACTTTTGGGCGAGTCTTATTCTCTGAATCTATTCTTCGACACACTTGGAAGGTCTTAATGACATGCCAAATGGCTTTGTGGAATGGTTTCATCTGAGGAAAATGGAGGTCATTCTGCTCCATGCAGGCTACTACTGATGTGATCTAGACTATTTTCATGTGTATGCTGTGTGAGTGTGTGTGTGTGTGAATAGTTTTTCCTCCATTAGGGTCTTTGTGCGCACAGCAGGAGAAATGCAACAAGTGGTCATCTACGGCCACAGAACTGGAAAATCAACGGCTGTGGTGACGGAGGCTCAGTGGGTCACTGTGGATCACCGGGGGTGACCTTCAGGAAGTACACGAGGACACAGAACGAGAGAGAAGAGATGAGAGGAGGGGGGGGTGGATTGAAATAGAGAGGCAGATGAGAGAGGGGGAGGAGTGGAGAGAATGAGGGGGTTAGAAAGAGAAGGGAGAGAAATAGAGAGGGTCAGGGAAGAGAAAGGGGGAGGAGATAACTAGAGGGGGGGAGAAAAGAATGAATGAGAGACGAGAAGGATGAAAAATAAAACGTAGAGGGAAGCCGGAGAAGGTAGACAGGGTACAAATGCAAATATCTGTGATGGAGAAAGGTCTGGGGAGGAACGAGAGTGAGAAGTGGGGAAGAGAGATGGATGGAAATAAAGAGAGGGGGAGAGAGAGGAGAGGAAGAGAGATGGATGGAAATAAAGAGAGGAGAGGGAGAGAAGAGGAAGAGAGATGGATGGAAATAAAGAGAGGGGGAGAGAGAGGAGAGGAAGAGAGATGGATGGAAATAAAGAGAGGGGGAGTGAGAGGAGAGGAAGAGAGATGGGTGGAAATAAAGAGAGGAGGAGAGAGAATCAGGGAGGGGAAGTGAGAGGTGGGAATAGAATAGAAAAACCGCAAATCCAAGTAATAACCTCATTGGCTGGATCTTTCCCATCTTCATCCCTTCTTCCTTTTCCTTTTATCTCTCTCTCAATAGGCTGCCCTATGTGATGAGTGGTTAACCCATCCCACGCCTCCTTCTCTGGTATCAGGGCATCTGACATCTTCTGACAGTACCGCCTCTGATCGTCTGAATGGCTGGCTGCACCTGGTAGCGTCTCATCCACATCAATCAGAAACACGCCCCCCCGTCCCCCCGCCCTCTCCACCCGCCTCTCCTCCTCCCTCCACCCCACCCCCCCGCCACAGGAATAGACTACCATGACTTTCATTCCCACGGAAGTTATATTTATCAGGGCCATTCGATTCATCCCGTGCGTTTGCGATGCACCTGCTATGGTAGCTTACAGTTGCTTTAGGCTTGACTTGAGTCGCCAGCGATGCCAGTGAGGCTCTGAGATCCAATTTGTTTGTGCTGAAATGACTTCCATTCCATTGCCACAGAACATTAGGGACAGTAAATGAATGTCCCCTGGGCTTATCTCTCTCTCTCGTATCTCTCCCTCCTCATCTCCCTCTCAACCCTCATCTCTCTCCCTCCTCTCCCTCTCAGCTCGGAGTAGGGTTTGTCTTCCTCAACAGTAGTCTGCGCGAATTATTAATATGATTTTATTATTTGTGACTCCAGTAAAGAGGATGTGTGAAGTATCGACATAATGCCAATTCAATGAGTTGTCAATTTTCAAATAGCGATTTAGTTCGTATAACTTGATGCTTTTATCACTCACACGTGGTCCCAACGATCTCTGAAACTCTATTCCATGCAACCGTTTCTTTAAAGAAAATCAGTACGAAGCCAAAGACGCATCAAAAACCAAAGTAAAACAGACCATCGCAATGATAAGTCTCTCGTTCATGTTTTAGCTAACGAGGGAGTTTTATGCCAGCTAGTAGAAACGAGAAGGGACTTCCTGATGCAGAGAACATCTACCCTGCCATTGGTTATCGCAGAACTCTGTCACCGCTTTCTCGCTGGCAATTAGCATAAAGTTGATCATCTGTCAACTCTCAAATGTCGCTGGGAAACTTTGTCTCAGAGCGTAGCTTTACCCATAGACGGTGAGTGTAGCTGGCTCTTATTGAAAATGAATGGTTGCTTGACTCTCATTGAAAATGAATGTCAGCTTGTCTCTTTGTAGCTGTAGGTCACCCGCAGTGTGCATGGGTCTTAAGAGAAAGAGATATAGGGGGAACCAGCGTTCAACTAATCTCAGTAGTCTCACTATGTTTGTGTGTTGTAAGGTAAAAAGAACTTGTGTAAAGCTTTTTCAGGTTCATTCTAAATGCAACTTCCAACTAAACTGTAACAATGACACATCCAGCCAGCGCAAAATGACTCCCTGTTGCCTGTGGAACTCAACAATGCAGAAATTGACAGTCATAAAAGAGTGTTTTGTGTTGGAGAATCATCTGAATGTGGAGAGTCTGAACATGGAGAGAAATCGCACAAATGTATCTTTAAAATAGCGTTGTGTCCTTCCATCGACCCACAGAAACATGTTGATAATCAAAAGGCCTTCTTAATCAGAGCAGGACTGCAGCCGCGTTGGGTTGTGACCCCAATCAACCAACAAATCAAACAACAGGGACAGACTTGTTTTAAATCTTTTCTCTCTCATGTATGAACCAGTAGTCTTAACAGGAAGGAATTATGTCTGTCCCAGCTTTATGTTCCCTCTAAGTACTGTCTCTCTTCATGCAAGCTTTCGTTTGTTCTTTCTCAATCGCTCTTTTTTTGTCCTTTTTACCTCAGTTTCTCTTTCCTGTAACGTTTCTTTTCTTTCCCTCTATCCCTCCTCACTCTGTTTTGTTTGCCTCTTCTCCATTTGACCCTATATTCTTTCTCTCACTCTCTGGCCTCTCTCACTCTCTGGTCTCTCTCACTCTCTGGCCTCTCTCACTCTCTGGTCTCTCTCATTCTCTGGTCTCTTTCATTCTCTGGTCTCTCTCACTCTCAGGTCTCTCTCACTCCCTCTCTGGTCTCTCTCCCCCCTCTCTGGTCTCTCACCCTCCCTCACTGGTCTCTCTCCCTCCCTCTCTGGTCTCTCTTTCTCTCTGGTCTCTCTCTCTCTGGTCTCTCTCTCTGGTCTCTCTCCCTCTCTGGTCTCTCTCATTCCCTTGTCTCTCTCACTCCCTTGTCTCTCTCACTCCCTTGTCTCTCTCACTCCCTTGTCTCTCTCACTCTCTTGTCTCTCTCATTCTCTGGTCTCTCTCCCTCCCTCCCTCTCTGGTCTCTCTCCCTCCCTCACTGGTCTCTCTCCCTCCCTCTCTGGTCTCTATTTATCTCTGGTCTCTCTCTCTCTCTGGTCTCTCTCTCTCTCTCTGGTCTCTCTCACTCTCTTGTCTCTCTCACTCTCTTGTCTCTCTAACTCTCTTGTCTTTCTCACTCTCTGGTCTCTCTCACTCTCTGGTCTCTCTCACTCTCTGGTCTCTCTCACTCTCTGGTCTCTCTCACTCTCTGGTCTCTCTCACTCTCTGGTCTCTCTCACTCTCTGGTCTCTCTCACTCTGAACATTAGTCCAGAGTCTAACCGGGAACACTGGTCCAGAGTCTAACCGGGAACACTGGTCCAGAGTCTAACTGGGAACACTGGTCCAGAGTCTAACCGGGAACACTGGTCCAGAGTCTAACCGGGAACACTGGTCCAGAGTCTAACCGGGAACACTGGTCCAGAGTCTAACCGGGAACACTGGTCCAGAGTCTAACCGGGAACACTGGTTCAGAGTCTAAAAACAGCTATGTGTCATTGAGAGGATGTTAGCTTGAACAAAGACAAGGTGATGCAGTACCACAGAAAACAGCAGGAAACAGCTATTGATAAAGGACCTTTTGTCTGCTTCACTGAGAAAGAAAAGAACAGAGCACTGGAGAGGATGCTGGCAGGCATACATCCCTTCATCTCTCTTCATTTCTCCCTTCATCTCTCCCTTCATCTCTCTTTCCCAACATCCATCCATCAACTCAGTGTGGCGTCTACAGGAACTCGTGAAGATAAACTCAGCCAGATACAAAAGCAGAGGTACCGTGATTACACATTTTTACACTAGACCTGGCCCCCACAGTCACACAGCGGGTCTCCTCCCCTGTCTGCATCACGCTGTATCGGCCCGGTCACCATGTGGCCTGCAGAACAGGACAATTCTTCCAGTATTTGGGGAAAATAAACCAACCGGACATTGAGGAGGGGCGGGTGATGAGGAGGGAGGGCCATGTTAGAGGGTGAAGTGGGTGAGGGAAACGGTGTAGGGGTGCAGAGTCGGGGGAGGAGATGTTGCGCTGTCGTGGAGGAGGCTGTTGAAAGGGCAGGAGGTTTTCTCCTGCTGTGATCCATACTGTGTGTGTGTGTGTGTGTTGGGTATTAATAAAGACATCAGTGGGTGACTGGAGCAGCAGAGATAGAAAACAGAACCACTCATACTGCAGGATCCATTATTGCCACCTGCCAAATATGCTGTTGGTCCTCTGCGTGCCATCAAAACAGCGCCAACCCGCTGAGACCTGGACTCGACCAGAACCCTGAATCCTACAGATGCTCAAACCCAAGCAGGTATTCACTTCAAGCCCAGTCTGCTCTGGTCTGGATCTAGTAATTATTCACTTCTAGTCTTGTATGTTCTGGATCTAGAAATTATTCACTTTTATTCCAGTCTGTTCTAAACAGGAACTAGTAATTATTCACTTCTAGTTCTGTCTGTTCTGGTCTGGATCTAGAAAATTACATAATTCCAGACATAGTTCTCTAATTCAGGCGACAACAGATTTATTTTTAAAAGCCACTTGTTTCTACTTCGATTTGGTGACCATGGTAACCACCGGTTGTTTTCCCCTGGGGGAGTGGCTGTGACTGTCCCATTAATACAGACTGGGGAATATCTGTTTGGATAGGTCAATGTAAATGCTGAGCTATAGCACTTAGACCTGGTTATACTCAGATGTGGGAATGGCGCTGAACAATGGGATATTAAGAAACAACGAGTCAGCCAAAGCATTACGCTTTCGGTCAGGTCAGCATAGTAGCTTCCGCAGAAAGGATTTTTCCATAAAGTGAAACAGGTTCTGTTCTGGTCGTTTATGGTTTTGTAAAAAGCATGAGGTCCTCGAGGTCAGTGTTCGTCAACACATTAAGCCTCGTCTGGCATGAAATACGTGTCCTAACAAGGGTCATTAAATTAATACCACACACACACAAACATACATACACACACACACACACTAAACATTCATGTGTCAACCGGAACTACACGGCTGTGCAATAATCAAAACCCGAACTTTACCAGTGGGTACTGAAATTATCATTACTGGACAACAATGATCGGCAATAATTACGACAATAATTGTATAATATAATCTCCTGTGTGATTGAGTCAGCTGTTAATTATCTCTGTGGAATTACAATAAAGCTTCAGTTATGTTGGTTGGAACAAAAGCAAGCTGTTTACCGATTGGTAGTTTGGAACAAATGCAAGCTGTTAACCGATTGGTTGTTTGGAACTAAAAATCCAATCATAATTTGAGGTATTTTCTG
Source organism: Dallia pectoralis (assembly GCA_029465975.1). Classification (NCBI taxonomy): domain Eukaryota; kingdom Metazoa; phylum Chordata; class Actinopteri; order Esociformes; family Umbridae; genus Dallia; species Dallia pectoralis. The sequence continues at coordinate 19,228,477 of CM055736.1, forward strand.
AATAACTACTTTACTAAAACTTAAAAGCTGAGGCAAATAAGTTTACAAAAAAGTGGTAATCTGATCCATCCACTACCAAACAATGTCAAATCAAAAACAATTTAAGATACATTTTTTACCAATATCTGTGGCTTCTGTTCCAATATAATGCTAACATCAACTGGGAGAGTGAGCTGGTGGCAGATACTTGTAGATGCCTCTTGTGATGGTTTTCTGTTCTACCTCATTATTTAGTCTTCTACCTGGTGTCTCAGGTCTAAATGAGTCCCTGGTTAGACAATAAAACACTGATGTGAAACTGGATTGACGATAAGAGCATTGTAGTATCAGGCAATTGGGAGTAACGTATCAATGTAATCCAAAAGGTACAGCCTGTGTGTAGAACTGAGAAAGGCATAGAAACTGACACTTTCTCATGCTTACTGCGTATACAGGTGTTCTGCAATTTTCTTCTAATTTAATTTATAGTAACAGTTGCGGGCATTCGCAAATTTCACATTTGGGTAACATATATTTCAACAATGTATTGTTCACTGAGAATAATAATTATTATTATTATTAAATAATCCTGATTATGGCCACAAATGCAACCTGTTGATGGTGCAGGTGGATAACAAGATAACAGCTGCACCAGATCATTTGCATCTGTATGTGGATCTGCAGATATCACCAGATCATGTATCTCTGTATGTGGATCTGCAGATATCACCAGATCATTTATCTCTGTATGTGGATCTGCAGATATCACCAGATCATTTGCATCTGTATGTGGATCTGCAGATATCACCAGATCATTTGCATCTGTATGTGGATCTGCAGATATCACCAGATCATTTATCTCTGTATGTGGATCTGCAGATATCACCAGATCATGTATCTCTGTATGTGGATCTGCAGATATCACCAGATCATGTATCTCTGTATGTGGATCTGCAGATATCACCAGATCATTTGCATCTGTATGTGGCTCTAAATCACCAGATCATTTGCATCTGTATGTGGATCTGCAGATATCACCAGATCATTTATCTCTGTATGTGGATCTGCAGATATCACCAGATCATGTATCTCTGTATGTGGATCTGCAGATATCACCAGATCATTTATCTCTGTATTTGGATCTGCAGATATCACCAGATCATGTATCTCTGTATGTGGATCTGCAGATATCACCAGATCATTTATCTCTGTATGTGGATCTGCAGATATCACCAGATCATTTATCTCTGTATGTGGATCTGCAGATATCACCAGATCATTTATCTCTGTATGTGGATCTGCAGATATCACCAGATCATTTGCATCTGTATGTGGCTCTAAATCACCAGATCATTTGCATCTGTATGTGGATCTGCAGATATCACCAGATCATTTCTCTCTCTGGATCTAAATCACCAGATCATTTGCATCTGTATGTGGATCTGCAGATATCACCAGATCATTTATCTCTGTGGATCTAAATCACCAGATCATTTCCCTCTGTATGTGGATCTGCAGATATCACCAGATCATTTCTCTCTGTATGTGGATCTGCAGATATCACCACTCGCCCGTTTAAGGCATCATATGATGTCAAAGGTGAGAGAGATTCTGTCCAAATGCTTGAGAATCAGAAGCCCTCTCAGAAGCCCCTCAGAACTGTGTGATTGGCAGGTTTTTAATAAGGCACACATCCTAATGAACAGCATGTCTTCTCCGTGTCGTCGACGGACGTTTTTACGCTGTGAAACCATAAGATAGTGGAGTAATATCTGGGGTAATCGCCTGGATGAAATGTGTCCAAATGCCAATCACATGGCAGCCCTGATATTTCACACTACTCCTCTTGAGAATTAAAATCCTCACTTTCAGAAAAACACATATTCTGATACATAATGGATTAAATGTCAGACTCCACGAGGATGAGCTGTTGCCAGGAAATCAAAAATGTCTAAGTGGGTTAAGCATTAAAATACACAGCAGCTACACACACACACACACACACACACACACACACACACACACACACAGGCTCCATACATATATTCTATACCTTGCCGGATAAAACATCAGGTAAAGCCAATCAGGTGTTCCCAGGCGACCAGTCTCATTAAACCCTGATGTGTCCCATCTCTGGTTCCAATCAATACAACAGATCATTTGGGGTTAGGGTTAGGGTTAGTACAGTGACTGAGTATGATTTAAGAGAAGTTACCTTATGAGTAGTTACTACAGTTCGTCGTCTCTCTCCCACATCTTCCCGGTTACTGAACACATGTCAATGCTTGCTTTTTTCACACTCTCTTATTAAATGCTTTAGCTGTTCAGCATATAACATCTGAGGGAAAATTATTTGTTCTTGCAGTTTTTTCTTCATACATCCTAGACGACAAGCACAATGAAATCCATATTACGTCGGGCAAAGTTGTGAACATGTTCTCGTTTTCTCTCTTTTCCTCTAGTCCGTTTCTCCCTATGTTCCACTTCTCATTCATCTAACATAACCCCTGTGGGACACACCAAAGCCTAGCCCCATTTGAACATGATACTACTGTACACTATTTTAGACATTAACCAATGATATAGAAACATTATATAGCCATTTAAACCATATTCACTAACTCCCTTTGCTTTGGTTCTATGGACTTAATTTGTGTTTCTATCTAGATTTTTTTTGCCATACATCTACACTTAATACCAAATAATTTCAAAGATTTTTAACAAGGTTCAAGTCCAGGCTTTGGCTTAACAGCTTAAGGATTTCCACAGACTTTTCCCAATGTCTGGATGCTTCAGGTCATTGACATACTGAGGTCCAGTGAAATATAAATCCAGTTTTCTTCAAGGACGTCTCTGTGTTTTGTTCATCCATCCCTTAATCCTTAAATCACCATGCTTCGCCATGCCTCAACATGCTTCAAAATGCTTCACCATGCTTCAAAATGCTTCACTGTGCTTTCCCATCCTTCACAATGCTTCACCATGCTTTACATGTGCTTTAAAATGCTTTACCACCCTCCACCATGCTTCAAAATGCTTCACCATGCTTCAAAATGCTTTATCATTCTTCACCATGCTTCAAAAGACTTCACCATGCTTCAAAATGTTTCACCATGCTTTACAATGCTTCAAAATGCTTCAAAATGCTTCACCGTGCTTCAAAATGCTTCACCATGCTTCAAAATGCTTCACCGTGCTTCACAATCATTCACCATTGTTCAAAATCCTTCTGCCAGGCGATGAGCAGTAAGTTCTTTGTGCCAGAAGTAGTGCTTGTCATCTAGGCTTAATAGTTTTATTTGGGTACATATTTCAGTTTTTGATTATCCAAAAACAATTATGAGATATTGGGTGTATATTCTAGCGAACAAAATATATTCAGTATTTCATAATTTCAGTCTATTAAACAACCACATCGTGTGAAAGTAAACAAGTTTGATTGCTTTCCAAAGGCACTGAATTCACCCGATTAAAATACATGAACACCAGCCTGACAACTAGAGAATGTCAGTGTTGTCTAGGGCACAGACGCTTCGAAGCCAACAACCAGGAAATATTGGTAAACTGGATGTCAGGTGATACTTCGAAGCTCATTAAAAATCATTTGAACCTTCTATTATACTTTCTTATTAGAACATATTGCACTGCATATTGATGCAAATGTGATGTTCAAGAATGTTTTTAAATCTCCTATATTCTTCTATTGTTCGACATCAAATATGATGAACATGTTAGAATTTGAGGAACTTGTTAGACATGGATTTTCGACAGTGCATTCTGACCAAACACCCCACTTACGACAACAACAGACAAGCCAGGTTCCCTTGTCTTCCCTGGTCCTCACGAACAGTTTTAAATCCTTCCTACAGCACCTTGTAAGATTTCTGAGGGAAAAATAAATTACCTCCAAGGACGATTTCCTCGTAACAACCCCCGTCTCGACATATTTTTCTCTCCCTCTCACTCGCTCTCTCCCTCTCTCTCGCTCTCTCTCGCTCTCTCTCTCTCTCTCTCTCTCTCTCTCGCTCTCTCTCTCTGTCTCCCAGGATAGTTGTGCCTCAATGCCATGCATGGCCCACCACGGAGCCAGGAGCCATAATTGAATTAGCAGAGAACCCTTGGCAGCCTAGTGTGCGCTAGGTTGTGCAGAAACTATCTGAATAAAGTTTCTGATTCACCCTCGCCATATGCCCGCAGTGTCTGAGTCAGTCCTACGGAGGCATAAAACACACGGAGACCCATCTATCCCTCTGTCATGTTTCACATTAAAAAAAACAATTAAAAAATGATCATTAGTTATTCTCCACCCCTCCGCCCTCCGCCAACCCCCAAGTCGTATATTCCAATTACAAGGAGATTACGGTTCATTTAAACTCACTAAACGTTGCTTTAATTTGATCAGGGCATTAGGCGGAGACATTTGACCGTCACATGCCTCATTGTCATTCTTCGACGTAGTCACATTTCATTCGGTGGAGACTTAGGGCTTGTTCTCGCAGCGAGTGCTCACCCGACCAATCACAGCGAGTGCTCATCCGACCAGGAAATCACAGAGGTGGAGACTTAGGGCTTGTTCTTGCAGCGAGTGCTCACCCGACCAATCACAGCGAGTGCTCACCCGACCAGGAAATCACAGAGGTGGAGACTTAGGGCTTGTTCTTGCAGCGAGTGCTCACCCGACCAATCACAGCGAGTGCTCACCCGACCAGGAAATCACAGAAGTGGAGACTTAGGGCTTGTTCTTGCAGCGAGTGCTCACCCGACCAGGAAATCACCCGACCAATCACAGAGGTGGAGACTTAGGGCTTGTTCTCCGATCACAGAGAGACAAGGAGTGTGCCACACTTTAAGTGCATCTGTTTTGAGAGAGTAACCATGCTAATAATTGTTAATGTCCCACGCACTCTTCCAGTGCTTCCCACTGCTGTGGTGATATGGTGATACGCTGTGGCTGAACTAAGGTGTGGTTTCGTGGCCTTTTGACAAAACGTACAGTCTAGTATAAAATGGGACCCCTTTTGAATATTTACAAAAAAATCTGATCTCTAAACCAAATATTAGATGACATTAAACTTATTAGATAAACAATTCTGGTTCAATTAATTCAACGAACAGTTAGTTAATGGAGGCCCTGTTCTCCCTGTGTGGAAATGTTCTAGTGCACCTTTGATCAGACTGGCATTGATGCCAAATAAAAAAAGAATGGATACAAAATAGATAAAATTAGTGATTTGTTTAGTTTTTCAGCATTTACTACATGTTTCATGTCCTGCCGAAACAATCTATTGAATCAGGGTCTAAATTGGCTCTTCCAAATGTGTAAATGTTTTTTTATAATGTATAATGTGTTAATAATGTGTGTTTTGGATCATTTTCTTGCAGTTTAACCAAGATATGCTTCCGTTTTATCTCACAGATTATTGCTTAGGGTATTTTAAATCTGAAAAGTCATGTATCAGAGTGCATTGGTGTGTAAAGAAGCGTTTAACTTAGCACCCAGGGGATTGTATTCTGCATACATCAATTAAATGTCTTAAACTGTTATGTGTTCTTGGTTCCCCTCTGTTCTCTCCGTCTGATAGTAGGTTGTGGTGAAATTTGCATAGAAAAGATTTGACGTTTCCTAGGTCAAAGGGCACGATTGAGATGAGAGAAACGCTATTTATCATTTATACTGCAGCTGAAGGAACAAGTCATAAATGTCATTACTCACACAAGTATGCACACAAACTCACAAATATTATTAAACACACACACATATTATATAGTATATATACGCACATGTCTTTGTTGAAGCAGATGTATTTTAGGGACTGTTGTAGAGGGGAGATGTTGGGCTCTCATTGAGATATTCTCTTCCGCTGTCAGACAACAAACAGCAAACCTCGACTGGGTTGAAATGAAATAGCGTATAAAAAGCGACTTATTACATATAACAACAAACTACACTCAGTCTAGTCTGGCCCGATAACCAGGAGCTTGTTTAGTGTGTTCAGTGAAGCTAACTGGGAGTGGTAAATACACTCTTTCCACATGTCCAATCAGAGCCAAACACACACACACACACACACACACACAGACACACACAACACAGATACAAATGCACTAACAAACCTCCCCCTATTGTCACGTTTTGAGCAGGTTTCGTATTTGTTGTGGGCCGTCTCGTTCTAAGCTGGCAGGAAAACATGTGTAATTGCATTGTGTTGGCTCCATGTCTTATCAGAGAATTATTACCACTGATAACGTTGAGTTAATTAATGAGGGAGGAGAGGAAGGGGAGCTGGCACTGCCTCCATCGTTGCTCTCTTTATCTTTCTGTTCTCACGCTCTATCTTACTCGATTTCTTTATTCTCTCTATCTCTGACTTTTTAATTTCCCCCTCTTTTCTCAATTTAATTTTCTCTCTTTTCCTCTTTTTTTCCTGAAGCCTTTAATATCTGCGACATGCGCCTTTTGAACGAGAAATTAACAGAATATAATAAACAAATGCAATTGTTGGTCAGTTAATTGCGTTCACCAACGGCGTTCCTCTAAAACTGACCACAGACACGGTGGAGTGGCCATGGCTGGCCATTGTAGAACAGGCAGACAGACGTAAACTGACTCAGAGACTGTGCCATTAAATGTTAGAACGGACAAACCGACTGACCTCAGGGACCGCTGAGTGTGATATAATTAGTCTGAGACTGGCTCGCTGGTTCTGGTATTTCCCAAATTGTCTGTCCTCCCGAGGAAAGGTAATTGATGAGAAAGGTCGAAGGGGACTGGCCTCGAACAGACACGAGATAAATAATAAGGAAACACGAGACGGCAGTGTGCAGAACGACATCACGGACAGCACCACACCATGGTCTTCGTCACAAATGGGTTTTTGCCACTTACGACGTTACCGGGTGCCAAATAGTATCGGCTAAAAACAAGAGAAATTGAAAAAAGTATTCACTTCTATTATAACCAGGCAGTCTTAAACTCTCAAGGAGTATTTAATTGCTCCATAAATCCATGGCGTGGGAACTAACCCATAGAAGATCTGACTAGTCCAATATATTCTGTTTCAGTTGGCTGAAAGAGAAAGAGACAGAAACCTTGTCCTCTATACAATACTGTCGTTTGTAAAGCGACCATTAATTCATTAATTAATTCCACTTTTATTTAAATGAGTCATGATGGGGATATTTTACTAGCTCAATTAGCTGTCACAAATATTTTCCCCAGGAGGTATCAGTGTAATTGAGTGTCTCTAATAATTATCTCAACATGCGGTGGTGTGGTGATGATCAATATACAGTGATGCGGATACTGTGGGATGTAAGGATACCTGCTGTGTGAACGCATGAACGCATGAACGCATGAACGCATGAACGCATGAACGCATGAACGCATGAACGCATGAACGCATGAACGCATGAACGCATGAACATACCAATGAGTGAACGTACCGACGCCTGAACGTACCAACGAGTGAATACTTGGATTGTATTATCTCTTCACTTACTGAATTCATCTGTTACAGTCATTTGTTGACTCCTTGGAATCATCACCAAAATGGATTTCACGGACACACGTGTGCAAAAGATAAAACGAAGAAAAGTGTTCAAATTAGTTTGAGTTTTTTATGTATTTGATGTTTCATAGTTCAAGTTCACGAGTAACAGTTCAGAACATAATCATCTAGATTCAGTAAAGGATGCACAGTGTTTTTAAGGTCACCTGCCAACGTAATAAAAGAAAAACATTTGAACTAATAATAGATTTTATTCCCGGGGACAGAAATTGTACAGCGTAGTGGGAATGTCACAGCTGCGATTAATCACAATTAACAAAATACTTTTCCGTGAATCGTTCCATGGCCCGAGGGCCAACACTGCAAAAAAATGTTGAGTTAACACCGTACGGCAAATAGAAACGTGTACACACACACCAGACACACACACATTATATCTCTCTCAGCTGCTTAACTACTTTCTAATCCACTCTGTGTAACAATCCCCCGGGTTTGGCACCCAAGGCCCCGAGGCTACAACACGGCTAAGTGGCTCCGTGGCTATTTGGAACCCATTCAGTGTGATGGAACAAAGCTATTGCTATAGCCCAGTAAACAGCCAGGGCAGCCTTAAAGGTGTCATTTAGACTCCATAGGGATTTGCTTTCAACTGGTTAGGTAGGAGTAGTGTGTGTGTTTTCTGAAGGTGTGCATGACTCACTGTGTTATTTGAAAGTTGCAGACTAACAGGAAAAGTTTCAATGACTTGTAAGACCCAATTTTACAGGTCTGGTAGTCAGAGTGGGATCACGTTTATTTATGCTTGACCAGAGGCGTTCTCAGTGCTAAGGTAAAACCGAAAAGTCAACAAGACACTCAGTAAAATTGCTCTCCCTCACTGGGGTAACTGAAGGTCTGCCTTGAGCTGGAATTGAACATGCGATCTTCAGAGCATGCATTTTATCGCCAATCGCCATCCATCAACAACATCCTAGTAAACTGCAAACCTGGTTGATCGTTCCAGCACCCATTATTGCCTCTGTTGAGTCTCAAAGCAATTAAGTTCTTGGGACCCTTGGCTGAACAAGAACTGAGCCGTCATCACAGCAGAGACACCAAAGCAACTCCAAAATGTCAGTAGTTGTTTGGATGGAAGTCGCATTTATCAGTTTAGAGATGCTACACCACAAGCGGAATATCATATCATGCTAAGTGAGGCTCACTCAAAGTCTATTGGTCTTGTCAGCACAAGTGCATCTGAGACACGTACGACACGGTAAAATAACATTGGTAATATTTGGCATTACCAGTGGTTAGACATGTAATTTGGCATTACCAGTAGTCAGACCTGTAATTTGGCATTACCGGTGGTCAGACCTGTAATTTGGCATTACCAGTGGTTAGAGCTGTAATTTGGCATTACCAGTGGTTAAACCTGTAATTTGGCATTACCAGTGGTTAGACATGTAATTTGGCATTACCAGTGGTTAAACCTGTAATTTGGCATTACCAGTGGTTAGACATGTAATTTGGCATTACCAGTGGTTAAACCTGTAATTTGGCATTACCAGTGGTTAAACCTGTAATTTGGCATTACCAGTGGTTAGACCTGTAATTTGGCATTACCAGTGGTTAGACATGTAATTTGGCATTACCGGTGGTTAGAGCTGTAACGGTACATCTAACATTTTTACAGTGTCTGCATTCAGTGAGCTTTCTCAAATATGCTGTGTTTAGAGCTTTTCTCAGACCCTCCCACTCTCCACCCTCCATCTCTCATCCCTCCCTCTCCAAACCCCCTCCCTCCCCCTCCCCTCTCCACCCTCCCTCTCTGCACCGACCCACCCTCTCTCCACCCTCCCTCCCTCTCTCCACCCTCCCCCCTCCCTCTCTCCACCCACCCTCCCTCTCTCCAACCTCCCTCCCTCTTTCCACTCTCCCTCCCTCCTTCTCTACACCCCCCTCCCTCTCTACACCCACCCTCCCTCTCTCCACCCTCTCCACCCACCCTCCCTCTCTCCACCCAACCTCCCTCCCTCTCTCCACCCTCCCTCCCTCCCTCTCTCCACCCACCCTCCTTCTCTCCGCCCACCCTCCCTCTCGACCACCCACCCTCCCTCACTCCACCCACCCTCCCTCTCTCCACCCTCTCCACCCTCCCTCCCTCCCTCTCTCCACCCACCCTCCCTCTCCCCCTCCCCCTCCCAGATCCCTCTGCCAGACATTTTATGTATACATATCAGCTGTATATGTACTGCATTTAGAGATAAATATTAATCACAAACGCAGAGCTTCAGGACTTATTGGTTTTAAATAGATTCTTTGAAAATATGAAACTCAGCCTACCAACATAGATAAATATAGAGCTGGAGCATCAGCCTACCAACATAGATAAATATAGAGCTGGAGCATCAGCCTACCAACATAGATAAATATAGAGCTGGAGCATCAGCCTACCAACATAGATAAACATAGAGCTGGAGCATCCGCCTACCAACATAGATAAATATAGCGCTGGAGCATCAGCCTACCAACATAGATAAATATAGCGCTGGAGCATCAGCCTACCAACATAGATAAATATAGAGCTGGAGCATCAGCCTACCAACATAGATAAACATAGAGCTTATTTATTTGACATGCAAAAATCTACTGCTGATACACTCTGTACTAAAGCTTTAGTCTTTGACTAATTATTCATGACCAAAGTCAAGTTGTAAAAACCTCTACCTGATCAGTACTAAAAAGGCTTTGTTCTTACAGTTCACTAGAATACTCAACCGTAGAAGAATCACTGCCCAACTCCTAGTCAATACTGCACCGGCATTTTATTTTCTGATAATTCCGTTGTGCTTTTTAATGAGAGATTTCAGTAGAACTGACATCTAAATGTCAACAAGCAGAGAGGGCAGGAGAAAACATGTCTGGAAGAGGCAAAAAGAAGGCAAGACAGACGGAGAGAAGAGAGGGAGATTTAGAATGGAGGGGATTACAGAAGGGTAAAATAGAAGAGGGAATCAGGGAGACATAGAAAGATGGAGTGAGTGATGAGAAAAAAGAGAAGCATATGGTTAAATTGATGACGCCAATTGAAGGCGGGCAGATAGAGGAGGCCTGTGTGTTGTGGTCGTTTTATACCAGTTTGTGTTTAGGCTGCTACTGGCACTTCTGCCCCAGCGGAGACCAGGGCTAAGGGAGTGGCTCTCTGCACAAACCCCAAGAGAGGTGTACTTCTCCCCACAGAGGAGAATGTAGTGGTCCCTAATACCATCCTGGGGTCTGTTGATGAGAACTAGCCCTGACATGACAGCTCCTACACTACTCCTGTTGTATCACGTTGCCGGTGGCAACGTCCACAAGCTCCACAAAACACTATGGTTCAATTCTTCATTGAACTAATACGAAATAAATAGTTGGGGCAGATTGGGTGTATTGATAATAAAACATACGATGGTGCCTCAATTATGTCTAGGGAAAAATGACAGATTTTCAAGATATATTTTTTGGTATAGCTCTGTGGGCTGCTGGCATTACTTTTGCCAGCCTTTTTTGGAACTGACATTTTTTTGTGGAAGAAGCCGCAGGTCAACTGACACACCAACTTTTCTCTGTTAAAGTAAACCTGGATGAAGGATGACGAATGAAAGCTCAGTGAAGTGGAGAGGTGAGCCTTTAGTCATGTCTTGTAGAAAGATATCAGCATAAGGTAACATCTGAATAGTTGCATAAAACCTAACCATCAATAGAAAAGCACCTGTTTAATGAAGATCAATCACATTTGTTTTAGAAACTCCCAGGATCAATCTGTTCTGCAACTTTTTCGGAAAAAAACATTCCTTGTGAAGCCGGTAAAACGTCAGGTTGACGTGACGTTGAGGCAAAGCAACACGGTCTGTGAACTGTATCTTGGCCTTTATAGAGTAGGTTAGCTAGGTTAGCTAGGTTAGCTAGGGTAGCTAGGGTAGCTAGGGTAGCTAGGGTAGCTAGGGTAGCTTATTCGCTGAGAATAAGTATCACAAAAATTGGGTCCACTCTCTCCCAATATCATCATGAGGTGGGTTAAAACAGAGGGAATGGGAAACAGAGAGACAGAGTTTGAGGAAAACTGAGAAAATATGTTTAGAGGAGCATCTGAAAATAGCAGAATAGTGCATTTGTTTGTCCCAGTGTTGAGATATTTCAATCACACAGTAGACGGAGTTGGTTGGGTCATTAGGCATCAATACCTTGGTCTCCCAATAACACACACACAGACACACAGACAAACAGACGCACAGACGCACAGACGCACAGACGCACAGACGCACACACACACACACACACACACACACACACACACACACACACACACACACACACACACACACACACACACACACACACACACTGTGCCTCCAGCCCTGCTGTCTGCCTTTATAATTGCTGTATGTGTCAAAAACCTCACCCCCTCCAGGTCTGAGTGATTTATGCACATACTGCCCTTACGCTCTGGGAGAAAGTACATGTGTGTGTGTGTGTGTGTGTATGTGTGTGTGTGTGTGTGTGTGTGTGGGGGATGTGTGTGTGTGTGGGATGTGTGTGTGTGTGTGTTGTTATTGGTGACTCAGACAAGGGAATTAGTATGTCAGTGTTGTACATACAGGAACACTATTGCTAATTCAACTGTGACAATTCGTCCGACTCACAGCACACACACACACACACACACACACACACACACTCACATGAGGTATATAAATAGAATGATTCAAAATCCACTCGGCCATCGAAAACACAGCCAGCATCTAATTGAACACAACATGGAGACCAGCACCTCAGATGGGGGCAGACAGAGGGAGACGGAGGCAGATGGAGGCAGAGGGAGGCAGATGGAGGCAGACGGAGGCAGACGGAGGCAGACAGAGGCAGAGGGAGGCAGACGGAGGCAGAGGGAGGCAGAGGGAGGCAGACGGAGGCAGACGGAGGCAGACGGAGGCAGAGGGAGGCAGACGGAGGCAGACGGAGGCAGACGGAGGCAGGCACAATCCCCTGAAACCAAAGACATTTAGCAGACAGGAGGCAGGTGCTTCTATATTTCTGCCTGGAACCCAAATGTTTTCTAGATCCGGCTCCAGCTATGGGGACTCTCCCCCATCCATCTCTCCCTCCCTCTCCCCCTCCCTTCCTCTCATCTCCCTCTATCTCCCTCTTCTTTCTCTCTCTGCCTCTCCCGCAGACTCTCTCCTCCCCTCCCTCTTTGCTTTCCCACCCACTTCCTCCCTTTCCTCCTACTTCCTCCCTCTTCCTTCACTCTTCCTCCCTCCAGTCTAAACCCTTGACACTTCTCCCCGATGATGATGTTGGCTTTTTTATTTTTTACAGAACATTAAGAAGCTGTGTGTATGTGTGTGTGTATGTTGTGTGTGTGCATGTGTGTGTGTGTGTGTGTGTGTGTGTGTGTGTTTGGGGGAAATGAGAGAGATATGAGTCGAGCAGAGTGAGAGACAGTGAGAACCAGGGATTTAAGCCTTGGGCATGCTGGTTCTATTTCAGCTTACGGTCAGTGCTCTGTGTGTGTGTCACTTTCAGGACATTTGTGTTAGCGGTTGTCAAAATCTGGAAGGGATGATTGCAGTGTTGATGATTGGTTGTTTATGCTTCAGTTTTGCATCCATCAATAACAGGAATCACGTTTTACATTTAGTATTACAACAGCCTAAGTGTGGGGTTTCTACAAACTGACAGACCATCTTATTTAGTTATGCTTTTTCACAACGGCTAAAACGCTTCCCCTAAAGTGGACTACATTTACTCCAAACTATGAACACACTTCACGTCAAATCTCTGGTTCTCAGGTGATCTTTAGCATAGAATGGCAGAGAGATGTTAAAACTAATCAGATATAAAGATCCTTGCAGTGATCATCAGTTATGGATAATCATGTGATGTTAGCTTAGCAATATGTAGACTAAATAAGGCAGGCAAAAAGTACTGGGATTTTTGTTAAAGACTCAAAGCTACTATAGTATCATAGCCACCAGTCTTGGGTTTTTCAAAGATTTTGAAAGTTTGATGTCAAACATGGTTGTCTGTGGAATACCAATAATAACAGAAATGAGACGTAATCTGGACCAGAGATTGGTTGGATTTTCTTTATGCGGTCAAGTGGTTGTATAGTCTGATCTTCTCATGACCATAAGTGGTTTGAAAACACCCTGGAATCTGACCATTTGTTGTAGCAAAACCTAACTGTGACAACATTTTTGTGACCTTTGACCTAGATCCACTACATCACAGAGGGACAGCTGGGAGTACCGGTTACAGGTGTTACAGGTGTTACAGAGTTTACCGGTGTTACAGGTGTTACAGGTGTTACAGAGGTTACAGAGGTTACAGAGGTTACAGAGGTTACAGAGGTTACCGAGGTTACCGAGGTTACAGGGCTTACAGGTGTAAAAGAGGATACAGAGGATACAGAGGATACAGAGGATACAGGGGTTACAGAGGTTACAGGTGTTACAGAGGTTACAGGTGTTACAGAGGTTACAGGTGTTACAGAGTTTACTGGGGTTACAGGTGTTACAGGTGTTACAAGTGTTACAGGGCTTACAGGTGTTAGAGTAAGTTTGGGTTAAGCTAAATACCTCATATACAGAGACACAGGGCGCAAATGTGATACAATTCAAAGATATGCAAATATTCAGAACATGGGATTTGCGCCTCAAATGCATTCGTGTGTGTGTGTCTGTGTGTGTGTGTCTATGTGTGTGTGTGTGTGTGTGTCAGTGTGTGTTTGTGTGTCTATGTGTCTGTCTGTGTGTGTGTCTATGTGTGTATCTGTGTGTGTGTCTGTGTGTGTGTCTATGTGTGTGTCTGTGTGTGTGTGTGTCTACGTGTGTGTTGTGTGTGTGTGTGTGTGTGTGTCTGTCTGTGTATGTGTCTATGTGTGTGTGTGTCTATGTGTATCTATGTGTGTGTGTGTGTGTGTGTGTGTGTGTGTGTGTGTGTGTGTGTGTGTGTGTGTGTGTGTGTGTGTGTGTGTGTTCACCCCCCCGGTGAATCTCTACATCATCATGACGTCGGACTAAAATTGTCCCGCCCCGCAACGTTTATTCCTTAAGAGTGTGTGTGTGTGTGTGTGTGTGTGTGTGTGTGTGTGTGTGTGTGTGTGTGTGTGTGTGTGTCAGTCTTCCTTTGTGTTCTTACATGGACAGAAGAAGATTGTCTGCTATCGCTGTCTATGTTTTGTTTGTCAAATACAGAAAAACACACACACACACAAACACACACAAAGACACATAAAGACACACTGCCACACACTGCCACACACTCGCTCACACACAGTGTCTCTACAAGCAGCATGCTACCATCAAACTGGGGCCGGTTTGGCAAACAGAAGACTGTACAATCTGATATCACAGGAAAACGTAAACCTGACACGTTTTTGCAGAGGTCTCATGTTATGCATTTATTTTTCTATATGTCTGTGCATATGTTGATGTAACCCATGTACCATTAGGTAAGAAAACAGCTGTATTCTATCCTAAAATTATTTAACCAACGATGACCAATACGGAAACATTTTCACTAAAGTGCAATAATAAAAAACAAAAGGCTATAGTGACACTTTTTCATTGTGTTTTTTGCAAATTATTTGAGGCAGTAAACAGAGAATAAAAATAAATCACTGCAAAAACAAAGCAATGTCAAAAGGGTTTCTTTGGTAAAGTTGTGTTGACTGTTCTGCAGAAATGTGTTCAGCCACATTGTGTCAGATTTTTTTTTTAATAAAAATTCCTGGTGAGCATATTATGTTATAATGGAGAGCAGCCGGACCTGCTGTTTGCAATCAAGAAAGACTGGAGGGCAAGATTTGCATCGTACTGTTAGCACGTAGAGATTAGCAGCATACTAATAGCACTTAGATATCAGCATTATACTATTAGCACCTAGATATTAGCATTATACTATTAGCACCTAGATATTAGCATTATACTATTAGCACCTAGATATTAGCATTATACTATTAGCTCCTAGATATTAGCATTATACTATTAGCACCTAGATATTAGCATTATACTATTAGCACCTAGATATTAGCATTATACTATTAGCACCTAGATATTAGCATTATACTATTAGCACCTAGATATTAGCATTATACTATTAGCAGTGTAATAGCACTTAGATATTAGCATTATACTATTAGCACCTAGATATTAGCATTATACTATTAGCACCTAGATATTAGCAGCATACTATTAGCACCTAGGTGTTGGGAAAAGTTTGTTGGGTAGCTCAACACGTTTACTGAGACAGCCACAATTAATCACAAGATTTGAATACTATCAGGATGCATTCAGTTTAAACAAATCCATCTGTTTAGCTGAATACTATTGACTACTGTTACTGGTTAGTAACATGCTGAGTGTGGAGGTGTGTAGGTGAATAGATTGAGGTTGGTTTTACATTCAGGACAGAAATACAGCATCTATACATTGGAACATACATTCCCTATATAGAGAAGAGACTGTATAGTGAATAGTTAGCTGTGCGGGATGCAAATGTTAGTGGCAAAAAAAAAAAACATAAAGAGAGCGTTTGTGAAGTAACAATAGACATAAATAGAGCGTTTGTGCAGTAACAATAGACTGTAATACAATATTGCAGTGTAATATCAATAGACTGTAATACAATAGTGTAATAACAATAGACTGTAATACAATAGTGCGGTGTAATAACAATAGACTGTAATACAATATTGCAGTGTAATATCAATAGACTGTAATACAATAGTGTGGTATAATAACAATAGACTGTAATACAATAGTGCAGTGTAATAACAATAGACTCTAATACAATAGTGCGGTGTAATAACAATAGATTGTAATACAATAGTGCGGTGTAATATCAATAGACTGTAATACAATAGTGCAGTGTAATAACAATAGACTGTAATACAATAGTGCAGTGTAATAACAATAGACTCTAATACAATAGTGCGGTGTAATAACAATAGATTGTAATACAATAGTGCGGTGTAATATCAATAGACTGTAATACAATAGTGCAGTGTAATAACAATATACTGTAATACAATAGTGCGGTGTAATAACAATAGACTGTAATACAATAGTGCAGTGTAATAACAGTATACTTTAATACAATAGTGCGGTGTAATAACAATAGACTGTAATACAATAGTGCAGTGTAATAACAATAGACTGTAATACAATAGTGCAGTGTAATAACAATAGACTGTAATACAATAGTGCAGTGTAATAACAATAGACTCTAATACAATAGTGCAGTGTAATAACAATAGACTGTAATACAATAGTGCGGTGTAATAACAATAGATTGTAATACAATAGTGCAGTGTAATAACAGTATACTGTAATACAATAGTGCGGTGTAATAACAGTATACTTTAATACAATAGTGCAGTGTAATATCAATAGACTGTAATACAATAGTGCTTTGTAATAACAATATACTGTAATACAATAGTGCGGTGTAATAACAATAGACTGTAATACAATAGTGCAGTGTAATAACAATATACTGTAATACAATAGTGCGGTGTAATAACAGTATACTGTAATACAATAGTGCGGTGTAATAACAATAGACTGTAATACAATAGTGCAGTGTAATAACAGTATACTTTAATACAATAGTGCGGTGTAATAACAATAGACTGTAATACAATAGTGCAGTGTAATATCAATAGACTGTAATACAATAGTGCGGTGTAATAACAATAGACTCTAATACAATAGTGCGGTGTAATAACAATAGACTGTAATACAATAGTGCAGTGTAATAACAATAGACTCTAATACAATAGTGCAGTGTAATAACAATAGACTGTAATACAATAGTGCAGTGTAATAACAATATACTGTAATACAATAGTGCAGTGTAATAACAGTATACTTTAATACAATAGTGCGGTGTAATAACAATAGACTGTAATACAATAGTGCAGTGTAATAACAGTATACTTTAATACAATAGTGCGGTGTAATAACAATAGACTCTAATACAATAGTGCGGTGTAATAACAATAGACTGTAATACAATAGTGCAGTGTAATAACAATAGACTGTAATACAATAGTGCAGTGTAATAACAATATACTGTAATACAATAGTGCAGTGTAATAACAATATACTGTAATATAATAGTGCGGTGTAATAACAGTATACTTTAATACAATAGTGCAGTGTAATAACAGTATACTTTAATACAAAAGTGCGGTGTAATAACAATAGACTGTAATACAATAGTGCAGTGTAATGATCAACATATGTTTGATATGTATATTTGATCATGTTTGATCCGTAAATTTGTTTAGCTACAATCTGGTCTGAATGTCACGGGCAGATGTAAAATTCACAGTAATATAAGAGTGGTAAAATTAAGATTTCACATGTGTTCGGTATGGATGCCTTGAACAGAGAAGATCAGCCGGAGCTCAGAATAGACCTCAGTGCTTGGAGGGCATCACTGGTTCTCACATTCTCTCTCTTTGTGTTTTCAGGGATTGTTGCATTATGGAGACAGGGAACACCGTGGCCCCAAAGTTGATTTCTCCCTCAGACGCATTCTGGAAACGATGAGCAGTCATTTTATTTTTATGGCTCAGCCCTGAGCTACCTGAGCCCACAATTGACTGGGAGGGAGTGGGCGAGGGAAGGGAGACAGTGTGAGCAAGAGCCAGAGAGAGAGACAGAGAGGGAGGAGGAAGGTGTGAGGAAGAGCCAGAGAAACAGAGAGGGAGGAAGACAGTGTGAGGAAGAGCCAGAGAGAGAGACAGAGAGGGGGGAGGAAGGTGTGAGGAAGAGCCAGAGAGAGGAACCTGGTGTGAGGAAGAGTGACAGAGAAAGAGAGAGAGAGCGTGAAAGAGAGATGGAGAGACTCAGTGAGACAGGGCTATGAATGATTCCTCCTTTACCAGAATCGACATATGAAACCGAGAGGGAAAGCTCTGGAGAGAGGCTGAGAGTCGCAGAGGCGGAGAGAGTTAGAGAAGGAGGAATAAAAGCCATACTTTCACAGAGAGCCAGAGTGAGAATAACAGAATAAGGAGGGGAGGAGGAGGAGAGAACACTAGAGATAGGGTTAGAGAGAGAATCGCCGATCAGATCCATCCAGGCCGGTGAATCATCAGACAGCTGGGAGATCAATAGCAATGAGGGGGTGAGGCAGAAGGAGAATCGCTTAGCTCCCCCTTGTCCACTCACGGTCCTGAGGAGGTGCTCACCGCCTCCTCATCAGGGGAGCCTGAACAACCGGACATCTGGGACCCGGGGGCCAGGAGGTGGCTGGAGGTGGTTGGCACGGATGTGTGCAGGCAAGTTCACGTCCAACACTAAGGTAGTGCATGCTCTCACCCTGCTTAAATGAGTGGCAGATCAGAACGACTGCAGATGCTTCCACACAGGTGTATTAAACCATACAAATATGCAAGTCACGTCCCATCATGAAATGGCGTGTATGCAAATGCAGTGTGCAGGCCCAGTTGATATTGATCCAAAATGGCCGTCCTCACGACACCTACTGAAGGAACACGTTCAGGAAGAATGTTGTTGCAGTCCTCCAGTGGAGTTCCAGGGACTCATATGTTATATGCCGTGGCACGTTGAAGCTGTTCTGACAGCTTGTGATGGTCCCACATCTAACTGGGCCTCGTCTGTGTGTGTATGAACTGATGAGCCGACATGTTATGACCACCAGTGCATATTGTTGATCATCTCCTAGCACAAGCCAGGATCTGGGTGGATTAGATGGTAAGGGCACAGAGTATAAGTCAGATATAAAAACTGTTAACGCAACTGCCACCAAATCCTCAGAGATCTCAGATTAATGATGAGTTCAGAAGATGAGTAAGTAAGTAATGGAGAGAGACACCTCAGAGTTTAGAGATGTAACGGTGGTGTCGTTTCATTTGCACATCCGATAGAGGCTGACATGTCATACCAGATGCCAGGGTGACTTTGGGTCAAGGACATGTTATCTTTGCACTATGATAAAAGCTTACCTCAAGAATTAGTGTTTCCAACAAACGTTCAGACACACTCCATTCTATCAAAGGTATGAAAGTGACAATAGAGACTCTCTCACACACGTACACACACACATTTATTCTCCCAGGTATATTTTTAGAACCCCCCCCCCTCCAGAGGAGTAGATGGATACCGTCTCCTAGGACTCATTAACTAGAGTTTGTCTGGAGTTTATCTCCCCACCTCACAAGCCTGCTTCTCCCCCAAACAGAGACTCTCTAATAGAACATTTCACCACACTCCTTGGGGGAGAACGTCATTGTTCTTCTGAAACGCCATCCGCAAATGCCACATCATTAAACCACACACGCCGCTACCGAAACGTCGGAGGACATTTTGGTAATCGCATTCGTTGTAATATTCCTGGGACAGTATGATTCACAACTCTTATTCATCTTTCATGGTGTGTTATTTCATTTTCCGGGCAATCTCTTTCACCTCCAGCTCAACCATAAACTCTAAAGTCCCCAGGGACCAGAAAGGCTCTGGCGACGTAAGAATGTAATTATAATGGCTTTAAACGATAATTAACAGTGCGAACGAGGATAATTCCAGTAGGACTTCGGCACGTTTCATTACGGCGTACTACATGTTGGCTAACTCCTCTGGTCGGGGGGGGATACTGATTGATGTCACACATTGTGTTGTGTTCTAGGCAGCACCCTATTCTGGGACTAGGGTACTATTTGGCTGGTTAAACACTCCCATAAGTGTCACTCGTCAATCATCTTCACGCCAGATCCAGTCAAACTAGATAATGGCATTATTATTAAAAGATTGAACTCTTCTGTGTTTTTGTCGTCGCCCCCGAGGCGGTCAATTAAAAAAATAAGCAGAATAGTCCTGAGATCACAGTCCTGAGATCAGGTCAGCAGTTTCGTTCTGTAAGGTTTGTTCCTGATCTGTTTGCCCAATGGCCTGAGTGTGATGACAATAGGAGTCGGCATGACAACAAGAAACACACACACACACACACACTTACAGTGTCTGTAACCTGGCTAGTGTCGTTAGGTGCTCTTGGCTAATTTTTCAGATAGAGTATGTACTCCTTTTATCTATTCAATATGATGTCTGCTTAACAGGAGGTCACTAAATAGGGGATAGTATGCAACTTGAGAAGTAAACACTTACTTTTTAATGAGAGTGTTAATGGAATTAAATGGATTATTAAATTATATATCTAGTGGTATATCAGTCCAAATGTATATATAGGATCAAGATATAGCGGTATATCAGTCCAAATGTATATATAGGATCAAGATATAGCGGTATATCAGTCCAAATGTATATATAGGATCAAGATATAGCGGTATATCAGTCCAAATGTATATATAGGATCAAGATATAGCGGTATATCAGTCCAAATGTATATATAGGATCAAGATATAGCGGTATATCAGTCCAAATGTATATATAGGATCATGATATAGCGGTATATCAGCTCAAATGTATATATAGGATCAAGATATAGCGGTATATCAGTCCAAATGTATATATAGGATCATGATATAGCGGTATATCAGTCCAAATGTATATATAGGATCAAGATATAGCGGTATATCAGTCCAAATGTATATATAGGATCAAGATATAGCGGTATATCAGTCCAAATGTTTATATAGGATCAAGATATAGCGGTATATCAGTCCAAATGTTTATATAGGATCAAGATATAGCGGTATATCAGTCCAAATGTATATATAGTATCATTATATACCGGTATATCAGTCCAGACTTCCAGGTCTTAAGAACTTTTTTCAAAAGGCCTTGATAAACCCTTTCAGGAACTTGGCCAAGAAGTCTTTAAAACTTCCAGGTCTTAAGAACTTTAAACATTGCTGTACAGCTATCGTTGTAATGATTTATTGAAGCCAGATATCATTCATGTAGGCATCGTGTTTTCTGAGTTGACAAGCTGGATACAAAGCAAATCATTCTCCAGGCTTCCTGTGTACCTGAGCATATCTGCCCAGATTACTGCAGGACCCCCACAGCAGACGGAGGACTCACCAGAGACTGAGATGCAGCTGATGTTCGATGAGATCCATAGACACACACACACACACAGGGAGACGCAGTCGGACAACGAACCGACACACACACACACACACACACACACAGAGACAAGCAGTCCACCCTTTGATCCAGGAAGTTTGATCCAGCTAGCGTGATCCAGGAAGTTTGATCCAGGAAGTGTGATTCAGGGCTACCTTTTTCTCCATACTTCACTCACACATACACAAACACACAGCATGTCATATAACCTAGTCAGAGCATTAGATGGTCTGTATAACAAAGGT
Source organism: Dallia pectoralis (assembly GCA_029465975.1). NCBI lineage: Eukaryota > Metazoa > Chordata > Actinopteri > Esociformes > Umbridae > Dallia > Dallia pectoralis. Next base: position 19,250,293 of record CM055736.1, read on the forward strand.
ATATTTTTACACAAACTCATTATTATTTACTCTCTTTCTCTTCTTACAAAAAAAGCACACAGACATTTTACCTTATGAATTAATTAAGAAACATGACTGCTATTCTATTGTTTCTTGTAAGTTAAAATCTTCCCAAGGATTTGATCGGAGTGCCTTCTGGTGGTTGACATGGTATTAATCCCCTTGTAGAAACTAACCAGCACACACACTTTTGTTAGAATTGCAATTATTTAACAATTAACATGAACATGAAAACATATTTACTCCACCTTTAGTAAAGAGATATTAGTTTAATTATATAGGCCTAATCCATTTCTGTTCGTGTTTCAACAGGTAATTATTTATATTTATAAATATTGCACAGTGCAATTAGTCATCAGTTGTAAATGTGTTATTTTGTATGTTGGGCAACAGCGTTGGTGTTGTGGGGGGGGGGCACACAATAGACAGTTGCTGTTTAATCCGGCTGTGTAATTTATTACGGCCAGTAGGTCAGAACAGTATCTGAAAGATAATATTAGAAAGTCTGACACGCATATTGATGAGCTGGGCAGCAGGCTACACTGGGAGGAGATACATTTTTTATTTTAATTATTAATTATTATTTTATACGCAGACATGCACAAACACACACACACCACATGTTTTATTTCACATGTTGTGTGGCAACTTAATTACACAACCTTTTGCACTCACAACAATTACATTTATAATTTATATGCACAGGGTGTATTTATTTAGTGCTCATGTGTTTCACAACATTTATTTTGTTCTCTTGTTCTAAACACTGGCAGAACACAATTCTTCCCACTGACATGACCTAAGTGCCCTCTGGTGGATGTAAAGCATATTACAGTTTTCTTTCAATTGCTTATTATTTCTCCATTATGGGATGATCTGCCAATCAGGGTTAGAACCGCAAATTAAGGCAAACTTTCAAGTCTCAATTAAAAACGAATCTTTTCAGCACCGTCTTTGGTCAAGTGTAGTATATCCCAGGGTACGAAGGTGAACGGATGCCTCAGAGATCACATTCCAGTCTGCTGTCCCTGGGCGGGTTCCCCACTAAGTGGCATTAATATTGACATTGTTAGCAAAAACCACCATACAGAACCAAAAACATACATGGACACTGCATCTGTCACTGTGTTGAGGTAAATCAATACAACCAGATCTGCTATCCAACCATCTAACTTCAGGGAGCAGAGATTGAAATATCATTTTCCCAAACACACATAAAGCTAAATGTGCCTGCGGCTACAGAAGATCTAGGATTAATTCCCAGTAAGTCTGTGAGACATGCCTGTTGAGATCGAAAGTGATTCATGGAATATAAACATAGAACATAGTCACAATAGCGCCCCCTACTGGATCCTTACCCTCGAATCCTAGTTCACCTCTGTTCTTCATCATCTGCCATTCTTTCATCCCCCCTTCCACTACTGTGTGGACCCTGCTCCACTAACGCCTGCGCCTGACATTATCTTGCAGTAGTCCGTGGTCCTCCACAGAAACAGTTCATGTCATGCACATCATGTATTCTTCCCTTAAAGCGTTAAAAAAATCTGTTGGAAAGTACCAGGTTGAAGGGACCTCTGGTTTTTTATCCAAAAGTTTGAATATTTGGAAAACAGGAGGAAAATCTTCTTGAACATTGCAGATAAAAATTCCATCGAGACAGCAGATGTTACAATTCTACACAATACATCTCAGCCAATCAAACTTGTTCACAGAATATCACAGCCAATCACATCTTGCCATTAGTATAGTCAACCCCCTGGCTAGTAATTAGGGGTGTTTGTTACACCTGTGACATATTATTGCTATGAAACCAGAAAATAGTCGTTGTTCCTTTGTACGTTTGTCTTGAACGTGAAGGTGAGTTAGATGGAGATTGGCTGTGAAATTGTACAGGCATTGATAAGTGTCAACAGCAGTTTGATTGACTTGAGGATGTATTTCTTCATTCTTTATCCAGGTGAAACAATGTCTGTGTTCATTTGTGTTGTGGGAGTCTTTGTGCTGCTGCCTATTTGCTGTTTGTCGGTGGATATCGATACCAGTCATGATATAGTTGTGTTGGAGATTGTTAAAAAGCACAATGACCTGAGACGTCTGGTTCAGCCTCCTGCCAGAAACATGCTTCAGATGGTAAGATGATTTTAAAAACACTTCTTTAAGATGACAATAATGAAGATTTTGATTGGAGACCAAACGTTCTCCCCTTACAGAACTGGAACCGGGACGCTGCTGCCAACGCCCAGAAATGGGCCAATCGATGTACCAAGGACCACAGTCCTAGAAAACAAAGAACCATTGGCAGTATGATCCCTTTGTACTTCTGTTTGTAAAGCCTGTCCTTCTGCCCTGATCTCTGGTCCCCATTTTAATAGTGCAGATGATCACTCCATAATGTAGGTTGTAGATACATGGGTCTTGTTAATTCTCTTGTCTTTTCTATTGATAAAACTTGTGGGCATCACGCAGCAAAACCACCATCCTCGCTTGTGTACCTTGAGACGATCGACACCCTAGTGTTTAACTCCAACTGTCAGGTCCAAGTGTTTGTCTAGGGTGCAATACTATTTTTATTCAGTGTCACCAAAGTGGTGACTTTGAATATTTTACTTTGCTAATTGTATAAATCACCCATTTCATGAAATCCAATATTGGTGTATTTTTTTCTCCTACTGCTGATTTAAAACTTCCTGTATGTAGAACCTTTAATGTCTGGAAATGTACGGTGTTCACAGCTTCTGAATGTGGAGAGAACCTTTACGTGTCCTCAAAAGAGTTTGCCTGGAGTGGAACCATCCAAACGTGGTTCAATGAGGGTGAAGAGTACAGCTATAAATACAACAGACCCAAACACATCGGCCGTTATGTTGGGCACTACCTCAGAGTAAGTTCCCGCTAATGGTTCTTTATTGGGGTTTCAATGTTTTCGACAATATGGCACATTTGCGTTCCTCCTGCGTTTCAGATGGTCTGGGCGAACTCCAATCAGATCGGCTGTGGTGCAGCCCACTGTCCCAACAGCAAGTTCAAATATTACTATGTTTGCCACTACTGTCCTCGGTGAGTCTTCTGTACTATTAGTCTACTATGGTTTATACTTCTGAAAGCACTAGTATTAGCTGGGGGTTTTGGCGGTTCACTGGCTCAGTAGATCGTAATGTACTGATGTGTCCCATGACTATTAATGTGTGTGTTTCCTCAGTGGGAACCTTGTAGGAAGAAAGCCGTATGTGGCCAAGTGATTCTACACGGGAGTGACGTTCTGTAAGGTAAGTAGTATCTTCACCTTGGCCATAATTCATACAGCTCCTTACGTTTGAAATGGAAACCTTGTTTAATGTGATTAAATTGAATTGGGCAAATTTATTTCAGTAATGTAGTAGATTCATTTATCACAATGTAGTGAGTTGTCTTTCTGGTTTCTTAATTCTTTACAGCTTTTCCCTGCAACTCCCAGATCCTGAGACACCATAAGCTACTCTACTGAATAATGGGAAAGTACAGACTGATGTCCTGTATATGATTCCAGCTGTAATCCTGTTTACTCAACACTTCCATTGACATTTACTCCTGTTGAACTAGTGGCTGGTCCCTGGATTGCGGTGTTTGCTTGAACAGTCCTGTGCATTACCCATGAAATAAACGTTGTCTTAATGAAATCACATGAGTGCTATCATATATTTATTTGGACTACATCTGAAGGGTTTCAAGGACACATGGGTTTGTAATGCAGTTACATGTGTAACGCGAATCTGGAAGACGTTCCTAGTTAAAACCCGTTCTGCAATTTTTGTCCACTGGCGTTAAAGTGTTTGACTAAAATGAGTTTCTGCCTGGTGTTCCCCATGTCACCAAAACATTTGTTTTTCAGAATAAATATGTAAGTGACCATAATTCTAGTAGAAGGAGAATAATGACATGATTGAGGTTAATCTAATTGAAATGGGCTCAGCAGACTCTGGGTCTTGTGTGGTAAACTGAATGTAGGGTTCTGAGATTCTGTTAAAACTTGGCCTGTGTTCTAAGGTGTGTGTGTGATGTTTACATTAGCTAACAAATTGTAGAATTCATAATGAAAGTGGTTAGCTGGTTCTCAATGTTTATTCAGATGCTGTAGATGTGACAAGTGTGAATATTACATTCAATTAATAATTATTTAAAGGGGAAATTACAATTTAATCCCCAGATTACAAGTCTACCTTTCAAATTACTTACCTAGAAATCATAAACTGTGATGTGTTTTAATTCAGTATAAGTCTCCATATTAGCCGTTCTGCTTTACTCTGCAAATCACTTGGAAGAAAAGGTCAGATTGGAGTCTTGTTTGCATTCAATGGGCTTTTCTCAAAGTTATTCAACATTTTCGTTCCTCACATTATTTTAAAAAGCAATTGAATATCAGTGTGGTGGGACTTCTGGCTTTCTCATCCAATCAATTTTGAGAACGAAGCCACGAGAGAACTAAAGGGTTAATATAAGCCACCAAGTTCTGATGTGAATATAAATTCAGAGGGGGAGTTTAGGTTGCAGACTGTAATACCACCAATACAGCCGACAAGTCCTTATTCAAAAATGCTACGTTGAATGTTGCAGCCAATCACATTTGCACAAAGTATATCACGGCCAATCAATGTTCTATGTTGTATTTCACAGCCAATCACATCTTTCCAATGGTAGAGTTCACCCACGGTCAATTAAAATCCCACTGGCTGGTAATTAGGGGTGTTTGTTACACCTGTGTCTGATAATTGCTAGATATACTGAAGATTGTCCTCGTCACGTCTACATTTTTAGAACGTGAAGGTAAGTTAGATGGATAGAAACTGGCTGTGAAATTGTACAGGCATTGATAAGTGTCAACAGCAGTTTGATTGACTTGAGGATGTATTTCTTCATTCTTTATCCAGGTGAAACAATGTCTGTGTTCATTTGTGTTGTGGGAGTCTTTGTGCTGCTGCCTATTTGCTGTTTGTCGGTGGATATCGATACCAGTCATGATATAGTTGTGTTGGAGATCGTTAAAAAGCACAATGACCTGAGACGTCTGGTTCAGCCTCCTGCCAGAAACATGCTTCAGATGGTAAGATGATTTTAAAAACACTTCTTTAAGATGACAATAATGAAGATTTTGATTGGAGACCAAACGTTCTCCCCTTACAGAACTGGAACCGGGACGCTGCTGCCAACGCCAAGAAATGGGCCAATCGATGTACCAAGGATCACAGTCCTAGAAAACAAAGAACCATTGGCAGTATGATCCCTTTGTACTTCTGTTTGTAAAGCCTGTCCTTCTGCCCTGATCTCTGGTCCCCATTTTAATCATTAATTTGCAGTAGCCTTGTTCCGTGTCGACTCCAAATGCATGGAGCTTGTTGACTTGCTGTATACAGCAGTTTGACCTGTATTTCAACTCCATTTCTGGATACTTATACATTTGATATGGAGCACATGGTTCTTTTGGTATTCTGAAAAATATAGTGAGTTTCATTGCGTTTCGCAAAACTTCAATGCCCACTGCATTTAGTTATTGTTTGTCAGTTATTGTAAGAACGTTTCAAATATTTTTGGTTGTAATGGGATTCAACTGTAATATTATTGTCTTAACTGTTCTATAAGCTTGTGGGCATACTAGAGCTAAACCATCAATATCACTTGTGTTCAACTGAGTATGGTGTTGAACTCCAACTGTTAGGTCCCAGTGTTTGTCTTTGGTAGTTTTTGGAGAAGTTTAGTAACAATGTGGTCAAAAGTGTGGTTTATACTAATATATTACATTGTTGAAACGTGATAAATCACCCGCGAAATTGAACGCGACAGAAATGTCTTAATGCTCTGACTGCTGACTTAAAAACTTCTTGCATGTAAAACCTTTACAGACTAGAAATGTACTGTGTTCACAGCTTCTGAATGTGGAGAGAACCTTTACGTGTCCTCAAAAGAGTTGGCCTGGAGTGGAACCATCCAAACGTGGTTCAATGAGGGTGAAGGGTACAGCTATAAATACAACAGACCCATACACATCGGCCACTATGTTGGGCACTACACCCGCGTAAGTTGCGCCTACTGTTTTATTTTGGCTATAAATGTTAAACCAAATGTGTCACCATAATCGTTGTTCCTGCGTTTCAGATGGTCTGGGCGAAATCCAATCAGATCGGCTGTGGGGCAGCCCACTGTCCCAACAGCAAGTTCAAATATTACTATGTTTGCCACTACTGTCCTCGGTGAGTCTTCTGTACTATTAGTCTACTATGGTTTATATTTATGAAAGCACTAGTATTAGCTGGGGGTTTTGGAGGTTCACTGGCTCAAATGTAGGTTGTGATGTGCTGACGTGTCTCACTGCAATTTGTGTGTGTTTCCTTCAAGTGGGAACCTCTTCGGAAGAAAGCCGTATCAGTCCAAGTAATTCTTCGCTGATAGATCGATTCGCTCCAATGTGCTGCATATGATTCAGTCTGTCCTCCTACTTGCACAACACCTCCAGTGACACTTATTTCTGTTGATGTGTGCTGAGTATCTGGATTGAGCTGGTTTCAGCTTGGACAATATGGTGCATTACTTCTGAAATAAAAATCAGATTGAATCAGATCTCTGGTGTGTTTTGAACTGAGTTTAATAGCCATTTTTTTACTACTGCTTCAGTTGTGTGTTGAGGTAAAAAGGCACCCTAAAATGTTGCTGCTGGTTTACTGTAAATCTGCTAATATTAACACAAGCAATATTCAAATCTAGAGTGCTAGTCAGCAAGCACATTGAACTGAGGTATTGGTCCAGCAACATGTTACTGATGTGAAGGTTGAACCTGTAATACTTCCTATCTGGAGTTAATATAGAAACACATGATCAGGTTCTAGATACTCTGGAGAAAACCAACTCGAAACTGGTTTCCCAAACCAGACCCCAAACTATCACTCAAATTAAACGGGTCAATAAGTTCTGTATACTATAGTTTTGGCAACATGATCACAACTGCGTTTTCGGAGTAGTTTTCTTCACAGAACTGGGACAAGGAGGTAGTGGACAGAAATGGGCCAAACCATGCATCAGGAGGGACATCACTGCAAAGTGTGTTTTAAAATACGTAGAAAACGGGTCAGCTAAACTGAGAACAGGCCAATTATGCAGTCACTGAGCTTTGTCATTTATCGTCAACACCACAATCTAACACCCACTGGATTGTCTAATCCTGCTTTAATATCTACAGAAATAATGTTGTGTTGACAGCCTAAGGACGTGGAAAGGCCTGTGAACATCCACCAATGAGATGTCCTGGACTGAAGCCATCCAATCCTGCTGTGATGAGTCCAACGTTTCTAGCTATGAACCCAACACACCTGTTCAAGGAGAAAGTGGTAACTACATCTAGGTTGGATCAACAAATCAAATGTTTATGCCAGGCATGCTGTCATTTGAGTCCTCCAATCAGGAGCTGCCTCTGTGCTCTGCCTGAACATTCTGACTTGAGCATCAAACGGACTGTTTTGTATCCGTAGAGAACTTTGTGTTCTGTTTGTGTCAATCTCTTACCCAACATGTGTTTGTCGTAGACTCACTGATTCTTACCTAATTACACAGTATATACAGACATTTACAGTCGGTTCTGTTTGTAAATCGTCCAGTTCTTGCGTTGTTCTTGGAGCTGCGTTTTGGGTCATTTTCCTGTGAGGGAGTGCCTCGTGTGCGTGTTCTTTTGCCCATCTTAATCTTCTCTTGTCATGGGCCAGTCTGAGATATGGTGCTTTCTTTACAACTCCGCTTAGAAGGCCAGCATCACAGAGTTGCCTCTTCACTGTTGATGTTGAGAGTTGAGACTAGTGTTTTGCAGAAACTATGAAGCTGTCAACTGACTCAGAAGACCTGTGGAACGATTGTTTCTTAAACTCAACTCTTATGTATTTATTCTCCTGCTCAGTTGTGGACTGGGTCCTCCCACTCTTTTTTCTTTTCTGGTAAGAGAAGGTTGGTGCGGTGATGTGATGGGGGTAGTACAGAGCATTGAAGGATATCTTCAATTTCTCACATGGAATAGCCTTTATTTCTTAGAATAAAATATCTGCGCATGCCAGCTACAATAGTATTCACTTTTTAAATAAATATAAGGACATTTCTAAGTGACCGCAAACTTTGGTATGGTAGTGTAAATCTATAAGTTGTGTGCGTCACTGTATTTTTAATTTTGGATCCCAGGAATTGTAGCTGTTGCCCTGGTGTCAACAGGGTGATTAAATAAACCTAGTGTGAAAGATTGGAGTGTGCTGACTACTGCCAAGTCACAAAGACATGCTTCTATTTACTTCAGGGTTCCTTCAACATTGTGATACCTACACAGGTTGCTGTATGATTCAAATACATGGTTTTCAAAGCTCATATACATGGTAAATAAATGACTATTGACAGAGTGGGCATGGCTCTGTTGTTTGATGGACCTATTAGAGGGAGGGAACGGAATTTTAATAAAAGTAAATCACTTCTCTGTATTTATTCAATGACTGGGAACAAGTATTTATATTAATATAAGAAACACGATTAATATACTTTTCCAAACCACATATGTCAGGAAATATCAGTGCTTTCTGAAATGTGTTTGCAAGCCTTTAAAATCAGCGGGATGGGTTTGAGATCGTCCACTAGATGGTGCTATTTGACTGTAAAATACCATATCGGATTGTCATCCTTAATTGCCTTCTGCGGGGTCTAGACAAAGGAAACGTAGAACAGACTCTATAGCAAGCGTTCTCATCACCACATTGTCCTTGACTACCCATTACTGAGGTCATCGTGAAAATCTGATTAAGAAAACCCATTGTGTGAAAGAGTGGTTTGTATACAGGTTAAGCAAATCAAGTCCACACCCCCACTGTTTGCTGTAAGAAACGCAGAATTGACTCTTTTGGAATACAATTCATTATTTATCTATCTTCATAGACATTGAACCACAATCAACCATGTCATCCGTACATTTAAAAATAGCCAAGCTTGGCAGAAACAAAACTAAAATCGTACAAGAACGTAACAGTGAGTGTTGTGATACAGAATGACCAACAATATCAGGCAAAAGTGTTAAGAATTATTAACGCAACCATGAACCCCCCAGATCCCAACAGACGTAGCAAATCAATGAGAATACAATTATTTCCATCAAATCTCGATCAATAAGGGCCGCCATATTGACTCACGGCTGTTCCCCAAAATCGTGACTTCCAGCGCTCTTGTGGTGGGAGTTGTACGTTTCCCCGACAACCACCTAGAAAATGTCCGTTGGTTTTCCCGCACAAAACATCTAGATGAGCTGAATGTTCAAAAATTGATGTGCATTTTTGCCAATTTGCCCTGTCTGTCCGTCCGCACGTCCTCAGGTTTCTCACGTGTGTCTCCGTGGCAACGGCCCATAGATGACACTTCTAGAGGCGCCCCAACAGAAGGTCCATGTGGTTTTTCTGTTCTCCAGGTATCTCTCTCTTGTTTTCTCACAAGGCGACACAAACTGAAGAACTCTGCACCATGTCATCGTATAACAACAGATCTGATTGGACATTTAATGTGAGGTTGTTGACCAGAATACTGGGGTTAAGTTATAGTACCACTACATTATAGTACCACTACATTAAAACAGTGCTGTACAACAGACTCACATGGAGGAAACGTGGTGAGATGAGTTAGAACACGGAATGCAACATTTATTCTCATTTTAAGTCAGTTAAATTGACCTAAAAGTTACGCCGAGAGAAATTCCATTAAACAAGACTTCCGATTACAGTACCTTTTGGGAAAAGCTATCCTCTACTCAGCGTTAGTCGGGATCTCACGTTGAACAGCTTCTTGTCCGCTTTTTCTACAAGCTATAACCGGCAGCTACTACAGCAAAGTACATGTCCCGAGATTAGATGGGATTCCCCCAACAGAGGCTGGGAAATGCGCTGTGGCGGAGGGTTTGGGGTCAGAGGTCAGGTGGTTAAAGAGCCTGAGGTGTTGGGCTAAAGGTTCGAATGTTGTCCTTAGTTTAGGGGTCATGGGTCTAGAAGATCAGGGTGGACCATCCAGCTGCTGGCGTTCTAGTGGAACTCTCCCCCGACCAGCGAGGCCTCTCCTCTGGGTGAAGGCGACCGCGAGACGCCCTTCTCAATATTGTTATCGGAGTTCGAGCCACTCTGGTGCTCTGCGGACACGGACACCGTGCTGGAGGGTGTCGAAGTGGAGGAGGGCGGGGTGACGCTACTAGAGGAGGGTGGAGGTCTGGTTTTCTCCTTAAAGTCTGTGATGATGACAGTCAGGTCTCCAACTGTGACCTCTAAGTGCTGGGCGCTACTCCTGTCAATGTTTTTCAACCTGGGTCTAAAGGACAGAGGAGAAAGATGGCGGTTACGATCGCGTTCAGAAGGACGACACAGCCGGACCTTCAGTGAGAAGAACACAGGAAATATGTGAAAATCCTACAAACGTGACATGTTGAATTAGCCTTGGCCTGTACAGTTGTACTGGAGGGGCCAAAGCTCGGAACTACTGCTCGATAATCGATCATTCTATGAGTAACAGTATCTCGCTGTGAAGTATCTGCCATCATTTCCACAGAGCAGGATATGTGATGTTCGACAACACGCACGAACAGCAAGTGCAACTCAAATGCACGTCCAGTGTGGAAACTGCCGTGGCGCTCGTTCAGCTGTTCCACGACCTCACAACAGACTAGACGCTGTTCGTTAACACAAGCCCACAGTATTGTGGGAAATGTCGGTATATCCTTTCGTCCAGCTAAAGCCAAGTACAAACTTCTGTTCCAGCAGATCTTTCACAAATTTTGCCAGAGGTGTCTGGGAACATGCGAAGTCATTTTGCAATCATTAACATGTTATTGTGTGTGTGACTCACAGTCGTTGTGCTATAAGATGTTTCTTTTTTAAGACAATTCTGCTGTTTGCTAGCAGCTGAGGATCAATGAGAGCATAGAAAATAGAATATATTTATTGTTTAGTCGTATTTTTCTCCAACAGCTGATGTTCTAAGTCCGCTAATTCTAACCTCATTTTCTTGTGGTTGTTCTTCTTCACCGTGGGTTCCTTCTCATTCTTCTCCTTGTCTGTCCTGTCTTTCTTGTCCTTCTTGGGGAGCAGCGTGGGCGAGGCGAACTGCGGCGTCACGTGCTGAGCGACCAGCTGGGAGACGGGACGAGGCTTCCTGTGTAGGAAAACACCACAGGGTTAGTGTGTCAGGCAGCCGCTTATCAAGCAGGAAACGGGGCGTAATAACGGTTCATAACGGTTTATAACGCGGGCATAAACATTCGATAACTACTGTCGATGCTTCAACTAAACAATATCGTCAATCCGTATTGTCACGATAGACCGACGGACATGGGAACATAAACGTGAGCGTTCACCTTGACCGAATCACAATGACACAAAACACAAAATGAACGAGCCCAAGTTCAGCACACTTTCAATGCATAGGAGACTGCAGTTCTTATTGGAAGTGCCTATATGTGTTTCTGTTCATTTACTTCATCTTCCTTCGAGTAAATTCTTCACACACAAACACACATTATGCAATTTTCCCAGAAGCTCTGTATGCGTCGAGTGCCAGGTACTCTGTGTTATGGCAAATTACCAGCGTGAAATACCAGTCCGGCCCGACCCGCTGTGTCGAAAGACCCATCTGCTGTTCTGCCATGATGGTAGAAATGCAATGTACGCCGTTCTGTGTGTGTATGTCTGTGTGTGTGTCTGTGTAAGGGAGTTTGTCAGTGCTGGATTTAGTGGTCTTTCTGTGGTAGCCTTTTACAAAAACACAGATGCATAGAGTATAAAAAACACACCCCAGGCAACATCTCAAAGATGAACCATAAATATATGCAGATTTTCAAATAATATTTTGGCAAAAACATTTTTTCACCACTGTTAGAGTAATGGCCATCAGCTTTGCGTTAAACCATTAAAGTCCTGATTGCAATCATGGCTTCATATTAAGATGCCTGCCTTAAAAAGTAAAATAAAAAAACGATTTATTTTACAGCAGTGTTATATAACCGTTATACTTATCCGTGATTGATCTGTTCGGTCTCATTGAGGCAAATCTCTCAGAATAACAGAAAAGTACACGGCAAATGTCCTTGCTTCAGTTCCTCACTAGAAAGATAACGGCAAGAAAAGAGCTGGCCTGTAGCCTGTCACGCAATGGAAAACGAAACTAAATCTGTTTAGGTTCCAACACTAACTCTTATTGTGCCTCTTGAAAGAGCTACTTTCATAGAAGTGTTAAAGACAGAAACTCCACATAGAGCCACGGCGGTGTGTTTATTAATGTTGACATTGTAGACATTGGTCAAGCCAACAGCATGGGCAAAAAAAGACAATCGAGGATTATCACTTCTTCAAATGTCAGTCATCGAAGTCAGGTGGTCCAATCAATGATAATGACATTCAGGTGTGAGCTACAGGTGCCATTTGAAGTGGCACCAGGCCAATCAAAAGAAAAGTCTGAAGACAAGGGAGATTTGTGCAAAGATAACACGAAGAAAATGGCTGCTGTCCAAAAAATAAAGACAATGCTGTTTGACTCAGGTTTGACAATTTCCACCTGGATCCTGGAACATCGTGGGTTGGGGCTGACTTATTTTACAGCAGAACATCAGTTTAACAGTCTGTCATTTAAAGCTGAAACAAGGTTGAGTCACATGTCAGAGTCGTGACCTCAACCCTATTAAAATGCTATGGCACAACTTGGATCAAGACGTTCATGCAAGACGTCCCGAGGATATCAATGAACTGAAACAGTTCTGTAAGGACGAGTGCTCCTAAATAACTGGAAGCCAGAGAGAAAGGCATGTTTGAGAATGTGTACATCTCCTCTCTTGACACACACACACACAATGGATGGAACTGCTGACGGCCAGCTTCCAAAAGCCGGCAAACAATCTCTCAGTAATAAAATAACCCATTGTGAATGTGTGTGTGTGTGTTGTGGGACAGATGATGGGAGAGATTTGTTTTCAGAGGTAATTGCTGCTGGGTGAAAGAGGAGCTGACTGCCAGGACTAATATTGTAATGTTGAACAGAGGCAGAGTGGTAAAGAGAGCCAAGCAGTTAACCCAATCAGAGGTTATTATGAAAGCACTTTACTCTCTCTGTGTGTGTGTGTGTGTGTTTTCTCCAGTATTGGTCTTCCATTTAGACTTCATCACAGCGGCTGGAAGGTCTGGTCTCCAACAGGAGTCTAGTCGGGCAGACCTGCATACAGTATGTTTTCACATTAATGCCCAGCGTTTGAGCGGCGGTGTGAATGTGATCCGGGTCGATATTCCACTCACACAATCCATTGTAGATTACCTAATGGAGTCAGCCACAATGAAATTAGTACATCAGGTGGGGTTTAAATAAATGCACCAAATAGCAGACAGAGAACAGACAGAGAAGCGTTTTAAATGGGGAGATGGTCTGAGGAAACCGGCGCGCCTTAAAGGGTGTTGAATAAAAGTTTTATTTTGATAAATATATAATGATGACAACACAGTGATATCTAACATTATTTTAAAATAACATTCTGATTGAATCTCTTCAGTGAGTTAAAACAATTAATCCTCCTAAAAAGAAGTCCATTGATTGTGTTTTTTTTCATTTAGTAGATTAGCACAGCCACTGACAGGTGCCACAGGCCTGTGACAAAGTATTGTCCTCTTTTAGATGTTATACTTTTTGCATATTTGTCATTGATTGATTTCAGCATCTGCTTGATCAAATGTATTCTACAAAAGCCCATTTGACATCAGCAGTTGCCAAGCAAAACCTAAATTGAGGGAAACAGAGAAAACCAAACGCAGGTCTGTTGGCTCACAGTGAACTCCAAGACAATTCTCACAGTGCCACTGTATTCTAGCACCTTTGATAAGGACTTCTACATTTGACTATGTGGTTAAAGTACAAACAGCTAGCTTTGATATTGCAAATTATGCTTGTTTTGGTCTCCGGCATATTGCAGTTGTCTTAACTGATGCTTTGTAGTCCATCTGTGCCACTGTCGCCATGGGTACCTATCCTGATAGCGTCATAGCAACGATGCTCAGGGGTCCAGCCAATAGCGGCCAGGGGAGACGGGTGTATATGTCCGGGGGGACTGCCTTGTCTCGCTGTAGCAACCCCTTGTGTTCAGCTCAGGAGATCTTAAGCCTGATGTATAGTTAGCTAATGCGTACCTCAGCATTCATGTACTGGCTAACGCTCCCTGGGTTGGGCGTTCGTGTACTGGTTAATGCTATCTGGGTTGGGGCGAGTGTGTCAGACATGATTCAGACATGATTCGTCTTTTGAGAAATCATATTTCAATCTTTGACCGCCGCACAACTTTACGGTTGATGCAGATAATGTGTCAGAAAGACTTTTGCTCACCAGAATGTCATAAATAGGCCGGGAAAATATAGGTGACAAATTGGAAAGGCCGAAGGAACGTCGTCCTGCAAACCTCACAGGCCCAGGGGGAGTCTGGCCTGAGGGCACCTTCAGACGTGGAACCGGACATATTTGGAGCTCTAGGGAGCACCGTTACCCGGCTTGTCAGTTGTAGCCATATTGGATAGACCTGGACCCATTAGATATGAGGTTTTATTTATTCAGTTTACCAGTCAGTTGTAGCCATATTGGATAGACCTGGACCCATTAGGTATGAGGTTTTATTTATTCAGTTTACCAGTCAGTTGTAGCCATATTGGATAGACGTGGACCCATTAGGTATGAGGTTTTATTTATTCAGTTTACCAGTCAGTTGTAGCCATATTGGATAGACGTGGACCCATTAGATATGAGGTTTTATTTATTCAGTTTACCAGTCAGTTGTAGCCATATTGGATAGACCTGGACCCATTAGGTATGAGGTTTTATTTATTCAGTTTACCAGTCAGTTGTAGCCATATTGGATAGACCTGGACCCATTAGGTATGAGGTTTTATTTATTCAGTTTACCAGTCAGTTGTAGACATATTGGATAGACCTGGACCCATTAGATATGAGGTTTTATTTATTCAGTTTACCAGTCAGTTGTAGACATATTGGATAGACCTGGACCCATTAGATATGAGGTTTTATTTATTCAGTTTACCAGTCTGTTGTATCTCTGTCACAGCTCTTTCATTTCCGTGATGAAGAGCTATTGATCAAAATGAAATTAGTTTAGCCAGGTTTAAGCTAATTAAAAGCTGTGAAAAGGAACCATCAGCTTTCGGTTCATGAACTCTGAACAAAATTACATTTGTTTGGCTGTTATAAAAAAATATATAAGCTGTAAAAAATGAACTATTGTGTTTCTGTTAAGATTTCGACTTGATGCACGTTTTACTGAAATACTCGCTTTTATGAAGCTGACAAAAGAAAATGCCTATCAATATGGAAAAAATTAATCACTACAACAGAATCTGATCCCCAATCTTAACTCAACTCAGACCTCCGTGTCACCTAACGAGCGTTTTGTCAGCACCAAGCCAACCACCCAAGTCTGGAATCGGGTCTAGACCGTGTCTCCTGCTCTAGGAACGCTGGGGCATCGTTAGGGTTTCACATTCGCATCACGCTCTAGTGACATCACACAGTTCAGGGGTCAGTTGAGGGGAGGGGTTGGCTCAAAGGCACAGTTCTTCACTCATATATGTTAGAGGTATGCAGACAAGATGTAACTTAAATCGAAGCTTTGGTTTAGTTTTCACAGGAACTCTATTCACAGTCTAACATTTTTGCATTTGGAGCTAAAATCCAATATAATGAATTTGACCAACGGTATAATTGGGCACATATCAAAAATCTGATGTTTTATTATTTTATTTTGGATGATTTGCATTTGACCAAAATTTAAATAGTCGTCCAGGGAATTTATAAATTACAGTTGAGATGTGTAAAGGTAAAAATATCTTGCTATCTAGGCCCACTTGTATGTATGTATGTAATTGTGAGCTGCGCTGGTTTTCACTTTGTGAGGGTGTGGACGTTGCACATTTCCTTCGCACATAATGAAAAAATAAAAATGCTACTGCCTGCTAGGACCTTTGTCAGCCAATCACCTTCTCGGACCTTTGTCAGCCAATCACCTTCTCGGACCTTTGTCAGCCAATCACCACGCTCAAGTCCAACTCCCTGAACCCCCCCTGTTGACAGAACCTGATGGTCCCTTCTCATCAAACTGTCATTGGACATCTGGAAACATGAGTCCTTTAATACACAACTGACCTCTGTCTCTTTGGACGACATCACGTTTTATCCAAACCCGCTGCCCCTCCCCCCAACACTCAGCCCTCCCCCAACCCTCAGCCACCCCTCCCCCAACCCTCAGCCACCCCTCCCCCCAACCCTCTGCCCCCCCAACCCTCAGCCACTCACTGCATCTGTCAAGTCAGGCTGGTCTATTGCACCTGAGTGATTCTTCACTTCCCTGCAGACTGCACTGATCAAATGGTGTTTTAGCAGAAGAACATTGCACCTCGGTTGTCCTTGAAACTGCATCTAGCAGTCTAGTCGTAGAAGAAAATGGCTGAACTGAAGCCAAGTATGTGAAATTATGTCATCAGTACTAGAAGTATGTGCTGGATTGCCACTCTGTCAGTGTTATTGCTAATTTAATGCTGTAGTTCGTTATCCATTAGAGGGCAGGCAGAAATCCGGTTTGTGCGGACACAGGGTAGAATCATGAACAGTACTGAGCGTGCTGATACATCGACAGGCGTTACATCGGCACAGTATCTCACGGTATCTCACAGTATCTCCTAGGGTCTCACGGGGTCTCATGGTGTCTCACAGTATCTCACAGGGTCTCACAGTATCTCACAGGGTCTCACAGGGTCTCACAGGATCTCACAGGATCTCACGGTGCCTCACGGTGTCTCACGGTGTCTCACGGTGTCTCACGTTGGATAAGAAACATAACATAATAGGACTGTACAACTGTATTTCCCCAAAATTACTTTTTCATTAATATTTTTACTAAAAAATAAATTCTAATTGAAATACTACTATAAGTACAGAGCATACAGAAAAAAACATCATGACATAAATTATTGTCTTGCAAAACATATAGATAAAAGCCTGGTTAATGGTGTGTTATTCATTGTGTTCATTTACGCTCTTATCTGTCTAATGGATAGCCTACAGTGGTTCCCCAAGAAGAACCTTGATAATGAGTAATTGGCACAAATAACCAATGAACCTTGCTTAACATCTTGCAATCCTTAGATGTCATGAAAACAATTCTTATAAGTGGCATGAAAACAGCTCTGGACATGTTCGCGTTTGGCCCCCGGATAATGTAAAGCTTTTTACTTTAACATGATGGATGTGAAAACGGCAGCCCTGCCTTGAGACTGCATTAAAAACAAGAACCCCCAGGTTCAGTGCTAACCACCTCAAAATATGTAGCCAAAAGCAATCGGTTTATTTAGATGGTAGAATAGTCTTATCCACAGTCACGGTCTCCCAGATCTGTTAGAGCATTGGCTAGCCGACCATCACGTCTCCTAGATCTGATGGAGCATTGGCTAGCCAACCATCACTGTCTCCCAGATCTGATGGACCGTCAGTCATTCCACAGACAGGGGACGAGGGGAGCTGGCACCTATGAACCTGTGATCTGTGTGAGCAAAATAATGCGGTGTTGATAAGTGCTGGAGTCTACTGTACTCCCACAGATCAGTCCATCTAGCCTACATTCTCAATGCCTTCGGTCTTTCAGCAGGTTTGTGTGAATGTGTGTGTGTGTGTGTGTGTGTGTGTGTTACTCCCGGGACCAGATCCAGGAATATGATTAATGTCTCTTGCTGCCTGAACATGCAGCACTCGATGGGAGCCAGGTGTGTGGTTTTACTGTGTGTGTGTGTATGTGTGGGTACATGTACATTAGTGCCGGATGTCTCTCTACCTCCTATGGTTTATTGCAGTCCCATGTTCTCTGGCACACGTACACATTCTTGGGGAAGCTTCCATACAGTCAACTGTAACACAATGGCAAGTGACTTTGCATCACTGATGCTGGCACAAGACACCGTACTGTTCTGTGGCGTTGGTGAACATTTATATGAAGGCTTAGTGTCCCACGACTGTTACAGGAGACAGCGGTTGCCAAGGTAGCCAATGTACTGTACAATTGGAATAATGTAACAATAACATAATGAAATAATGTGACAATCACCAGGGACATTCAAAAACCAGGCTGGGTTCATAGTGGTCCACTGTACCATTGACAACTGTAATATGAACCTGACATTTTCTCCTGAGGGATCCTGGGGGATTAGTGTAGACAAAGACATCAAGACACACATTTAGGGTCAAACGTACAATTTCGTATCGAATAAGGATTAGGTCGAGGTTACCTGTTTCGGGATGTTTAGTATTTTCAAAGGGAATTGTGTTGAAAATTCACAGGATATCAAAACCTAATAGGTTTGCATTCTGGCGTGTTCCCAGTTAGCACTGTTCAAACCGACGTAAGCCGGTCATTTGAACCGAGTCAACTTTGCTGCACGGTTTGCTCAGCTGTTGGAACTTGATTTGTGCTTGGGTGCACAAGAGCCATGTGGGGGGAAGGTGTCGTGAGAGATGATTGGTCGGTAGACATAGCCGATTTAGTCAATGCCTCACGCACTGGAATTTCTAACAACTTTCCCATTGGCTACTGAAGGTCATGTTTGACGGACTTGTAGCAAATTTGGGCTGGCGTCTGGGAACAAGATTAGTGCCTAAGTCAATATCCTATCACACTTCTGGTCTGAACTCGTCTTATTGTCAGCATGGTACAAAAAGGAGAATTGTAATATCCCCCCCTCTCTTCGAGCTATAAGTATTAGATTGAAATCAGTTACGATGACATCTGGTGTATTGGAGGGTCACACACCCAGTCATTTGGCCCCTAGACAGATGGCTAATGTTTAGACAACTGTTAGAAACGGCAGTTAAACCACTCTTGAAAGAAAAAGTATGGTGTTTTTATTTACCACTGGCAAAAGCTTAGAAGTCTAAGCCAGAACAGAGAAAGCACTGTAATTTCAGAGTATTTTCGTGTCTCCACTTACTCTCAAATGACAGAAGTACAACGAGAACTGATAGGTTAGTCATTAAATGAATGCCTTGTTGCAATTTGCCTTTCTTTATTGGTCAACTCATTTGGCTGTAGCGCTTTTTGTAAATTCCCAGACAACAACTCGGAGTGCAGTGATTACTGATACGGTTTTGCTGAAAGCTTGTTGTGTTAGTCACCACACTATCATCTGTGTTAGTCTTGGTCGTCCCTCACACCACACTATCATCTGTGTTAGTCTTGGTCGTCCCTCACACCACACTATCATCTGTGTTAGTCTTGGTCGTCCCTCGCACCACACTATCATCTGTGTTAGTCTTGGTCGTCCCTCACACCACACTATCATCTGTGTTAGTCTTGGTCGTCCCTCGCACCACACTATCATCTGTGTTAGTCTTGGTCGTCCCTCACAACACACTATCATCTGTGTTAGTCTACCCCAGCCTTTGTCACTAAAACATTGGCTATATTGTTAGAATTCATATAAAAAAGGCCTTTTGGGTTCTATTGAACATTTCTTTTAGGCATAAATTGGGTTAAGAAAAATATATATAGAGAGGCAGGTTTTATGAGATGAATGAAGTGTCCACTTGGGATGAAGACGGTCTCTCTCGCTTCCAATTCTCTCTTTTTCCTCTCTCTTTCCTTCCTCAACCTGTTTCCTCTGCCTCTCTCCTTTCTCTCCTTTCTCTCCTTTCTCTCCTTTCCCTCACTCCTTCATGCCTTCCTTCATTCCTGCGTCCCCTTTCCCCTCGTTGTCCCAACCCTGCCTTCTGTTTCCTAATGAACTGTGCCGACACTCATTAATCTGGCAGTCAAGTCAGGCCTTTTTGATGAAGGTCATTAGAACTTTTGACCTGTGTAGCATATTTCTATTAAAAACAGAATTACAATCACATTGACCGCACACCTGATCTCACAGAGGTTTAAAATAAAAATTAAAATAAAGGATAAAAGAGAAAAACCATTTAAGAATACAGGGAGATGAGAATGTTTGTAGACATGGAACTATTGCCATCGTAACTGAATACTGAACTGTATTGTTCGTATAAAATAGGGGAACTATTCTGGCCGTAATACGGGAGTGTGGGACGTGAGCAAATTGGCCAAATGTAACAGACTGGGAGGGATTTTCAACATGGCTGCTTTGCCACATTTCCCTGCTTGTTAGAGTAAAGTTGCACATGTCGTCATTAGCTTCAGACGCCATCTCCAGCACCAAGCCCGTACCTTCTGTCATACTTTCCGGATCAGCAGAGCGCTGTGATCAGATGCTGGCTGGCATGGCACCACGTCCATTTGAGAACACCCGTTTCTAATTTATTTTGTCCTTATAATGTTAGAGATAAAAATGACCCACACTTTTGTTTGTTTTTAAAGACCTGTCAACAACTGGCCAACTTCAGCATTAAACCTGCACCGTGTCAACCGAAATGTACATTATGTACGTATTATGTATTTTATTACTTAAGAAAGTCCTAACTTGTCTTGCCTGTGAGCATGTTTCTTTTTTCTCAGTTTGTCTTGGCCTGTACAGTTATTTCAGGAGGAACCATCAGAAATGTTGAAAACAAATCTCCTATAAGGATAGGGCATGAAGCTAACAGTGTTGGTTAAGGTTGTGTAAATCAATCAACAACATTGTTGTTCCCAATGTTGAATTTTTTGGGACGTTCAGCAAACTCAGGGCAATTAACTCTCTTGATACAGACTGACACTTCCCTCAGGCAACATGACCAAATAACTAAATGTTTGGTGACAGCTCTAAAAAAGCAGAGAGATGTGCTCTGTGCTGATGTTACAAGTAAAAATGGCTACAGTTCTGGAGTAACCAAATTCCTGCTATTATTTCAGCCGTATGCAGATTATACTACTGGAAGAACATAGTCTCAAGACGTTTTGAGGACAATTCGGTTTGCACCCACACTTTGCAAACATCGTCTCAGCAGTTTCCACACATGCAATCTGAAAATGCCATTACATTAGAACACTACACGGTAGCCAGAGGAAAATAACTGTGGAGTCTGTTTCCATTTCCCTACAAACAACTCAAAGCTAATTTCACCCAAACACAGAGTTTGCATGAGCCTTTAACATTGTCAATAATTAGTTTCCACACATTACAGGCTACATGTTATAGACACAGATTAGTGTGTGTAGGTTTATTTTGCCCCCTTTGACAAAAGGAGCCAGCTTCCCCGCTGGGTGTGGTGTTTGTGTGAGAGAGGGGGGGGGGTGACGCAGGTCGAGTCATGTCGCCATTGGCCCTTCTTTAACCACCATGACCTTCCTGACCTCCTTTGTTGTTGCTGTGGGGGCACAGGGTCTGAGTCTCTCACAGACATTTTCATCCAGCTCTCTTCTGCTCGTCTAGTAGACTGGGGTTATATGTTAGGCCAGGAGGCAAGTGTGTGTGACCCGACTGATGTTCCTCACGCTTCTCATCCTCTCTTCACACAGCCTGTGTTTCTATATGCGTGTGTGTGTGTGTGTGTGTTGGAGTTAAGGTCTCTCCATTTCATCCTCTAGACAATAAGAGGCGCTGATGTAAAGACCATTCAGAGACATCCAATGGGAGCTTGATTGGCATAAGAAACGTATATGTTTACTTTGCCAAACCTTTTTGTGTTTTCCCTGTGTATGCAGCGAATAAGAGATGTCGCCCTCCTCTCATCTTCCTGTGTGTGTGTGTGTGTGTGTGGCGGTGGTTAACGCCGTTGTCCTGATGAAAATCTTTGTGCCTCTGATGACAGCACACTGATTAAAGCCCTAGCATACTAATGAACCCTGCAATGAGGAGTCTGGCAGCTGCTGTGGCAGCCTCTTTCAGCAACTAGACACACACACACACACACACGCACAAATATGCAATCACAGACATGTGCACACACACACACACACGCACGCACGCACGCACAAATATGCAATCACAGACATGTGTGTGTACACACACACACACACACAC
The DNA here is from genome assembly GCA_029465975.1 of Dallia pectoralis. NCBI lineage: Eukaryota > Metazoa > Chordata > Actinopteri > Esociformes > Umbridae > Dallia > Dallia pectoralis. Next base: position 19,272,315 of record CM055736.1, read on the forward strand.
ACACACAAACTACAGAGCATTCCAGTCATAGAAGCAATAGAGACAATTGAGTCAGCCTACACACTGTTAACTGGCTCATTTGAAAAGTGCTCTTTAAAACGGGGATAATTGGTTATGCATGAACGACAAGGATAATGTCCAACCACGGGTAATAAAACCGTGGAGGGGGAGGGGACGAGCCGAGGTGGGAGGGGGGTCGAGGAGAGAGAAAGAGAGATGTCCTCTGAACCACGATATCAACCCACAAGATGGATGACAAGGGAACAGTGATGATTAAATACCAACCCCCCCCCCCTTCTCCAGCCCCTCTCCACCCCTTCTCTTTTCCACTGAGGTCATCAACACTGCCAGCCTCCTCAAAGTGTCTGGCACTGTGTTCCTGCCAGAGCCTGGCGTTCTCATATGACCATATCAACTGGCCCTGGTTCACAGCCTATCAATCTACGTCTATAATCTTCACAGTTATGGAGGATTAGGGGAAGAAGTAAGAAACGTCTCGGGTTCATAGGGGAACATGTAAGAAAAGGCTCGGGTTTTTTTTTTTTTTTGGTGGGTTTAGGTCTATCATGTTAGATGGATTAAACCCATTAGACGAGCCGTGACCCAAATGACACCATATTTCTTATTGTCCTACTAGTGCACTACTTCGAACCAGGATTTTAACTCCGCGTTTGAAGCAGTATACAGCATAGGATGTCATTAGTGACGTACGCCTCTGGTCCTGACAGAAGAGAAGTTACAGTTTGAATTGTCCAGGGGAGGCAGATGTTTCAGAGACAAACCAGAACTACCTGTAACTTATTCTTTCAATACAGTGAGTCAGGCTGAATATTCATCTTTACACAATAAAACCACCACAATATTTAACAGTATCCTTATTCCAGTAGCCGAGTACCAAAGCTTACTGTAACTACTCTGTAATGACAGAATAACCGCTTTTAAGTTTTGCTTCTTGCAGATAAAGGATTTACATAGGATTATTTTTTCCCCTTTCTTTGAAAACTACACAAACAAGTATGAATGTGACAATCAGATTAAAGACTGGACAAAAACATGTTGTAGATCAGGTAGTCCACTGCAGCAAGGAAACACCATCTAGATTGCATGTTTACACGTATCGCTTATAGGCAAACATGAATGGACCCAATCTGGTACCACCGCTCACATGGACCCAATCTGATACCACCGCTCACATGGACCCAATCTGATACCATCGCTCACATGGACCCAATCTGATACCATCGCTCACATGGACCCAATCTGATACCATCGCTCACATGGACCCAATTTGATACCACCGCTCACACATCGGCGCTTCTCGGACCGTTTTGCACCACCACCATCATAGCGTTTGATCATCGACCCAAATGAATGGTGTCCACTCACCGTGTTGACGTGCCCTTCCTCACATCGCACATCATGCACTTGAAAGCCTCCGCGGTGTTCCGGTACGTGCACACGCTACAGTCCCAGTATCCCTCGGTCTCCGGAGGCTTCGGTTGACGCTTCGGCCTTGGAACAAAACACAACGGACAGCAAACGCATCAGTAGTTTCCCGTGCCCGGTCCGAGGTGCCGTGCGTGCGTCTGGTGTCGGCTAGAATACTGTGGCGCTGTCCAACATCTGGGGAGATGATCCATGCGGGGTTCCGGAGGTGTGCAGATGATCCATGCGCTAGGATTTCACACTGCAATAAAACAAATAGTCCGCCATGGTAGCTACACTGTGGCGGCTACATCATACGCACATACACACACGCACGCACGCGCACACACACATCGCCCCTCCACACACTCTTACACATTAACCACACACGCACGCACGCACACATCGCCCCTCCGCACACACACCAAGCCCCTCCACACACTCTTACACATTAACCACACACGCACGCACGCGCACGCACGCACACCACAGCCCTTGGACTGTTTCAGTTATGTGGCATGGTGTCCCCGTCTCTGCATCAGTGTCACCGGGCGTCACAAATTACCTGGTCGGACTCCTCTTGTCTCCCATGCCGGCAAAAGTTAGTTAGCTGATGTTGGAACAAGGCGATTCCTCCTTATGTATATTTATGTGTAAATGCGATGCGCGATATGAGGTCTCGCGATGAGGTCTCGCACAGCTCCCAGCTGTCGCGGAAACTCCGGTCGGAGAACGGTCACGTGACGCGGCTCGACCAATCATGTGTAAGACATTTGCTTCTGAGCCGGGGAAAAACTGGGCAAAACGTTCCCGGATCGAGTTTAAATTGATACATGAAAGTATCCAGTTTAAATTGATACATGAAAGTATCGAGTTTAAATTGATACATGAAAGTATCGAGTTTAAATTGATATGCTACAAAAACACACACTAATGTATCGAACATCACTTTGTGCAGTGATAGGGGATATCCTTTATATTGCGGGGTTGTCTGACATGACGTCATGTATTAAGTTGAAACAGACACACTTGATTCTGTATAGGTGGAGGTTAACATGTATCGCCTACTAAGATAGACAATATAATGTATTAGTGAATTACGAAAATGATATCTGATATATAATATCTGTCAACCAAAAACTGAACTCTAGGGAATTGGTCAGATGTGCCGTTTGCCAGTAATGTTTAGGGTGTCAAAGCTTTTCACCTAGTATTCATTGTCAACCACATCACAATACTTTCACATAGAGATACATTTGCTGGCTCTTCCTTTGCTGTTAACGGTGGTCACTCTTAATGATGACATTTGATTAAGACAACAGACCGGGTTCTTGCTTGCATGTATAAATCAAAATGGTTGAGGCCAGCTGCAGTCTGTCTGGGCATCAAGCTCCCGTTTTTCTGATGGATCCTGAGGAAAAAATGAGAGCAAAACGCTGTGCTCATCAGTACATGCAAACCTGAATATCCCCTTCTGGTCAGCGGGTAGGGAAGAGCGTGCCTAATGATTGATATTGAAATGCAGGAAATCATTTCATACCATCTGTCAGCAATGTGTGGTTAACCAGAAAACCACATTCTGGGGCATAGTGATTCCCTGATTTAGTCCTGATTTTACATTTACCACAGGGAACGTAGTGAATGGTAATGTATTTATCTAAAAAATAGTTTTATTGCCCTAATATTGACATACTGGGATGAGTGAGAAATACAGAAAAACAACCAAATAACACAAGATCAAAAGAAAACAGTGCAGATCTCCATTCACAATTATACATAGTACAGTGCTTCTGGCATCATAAACAGGAGTAAAAATAAAAATAAATTAAGAGCCATCTTAATGACACTACTGCAGATATTCACACACCAAACATCCCTGTTCCCGTCTCCAATAACTGCTGCTCAAGACATCCAATCTGTAAAATGGCTTCAGTCGCTCAGTTCTTCCTCGTCACTGAAATAGGCACTCTTTTTGATCTTGGGTTTCTTGGAGTCATCCGATGTGGAAGCTTGACCCGCCTCGGCCACCTCGGCCACGAAAGCCGTCTGCTGTCGCCTGTGTTGCTCCTCCTCGATACGCGCTTGCTGTGAACACACACGGCCCCATTGGCTGGTTTTAGAGAAGAGGCCTCAGGGTGGGCGACATCATGCACACTCCCATGCACAGCCTCATGCACAGCCTCATGCACGCTCCCATGCACAGCCTCATGCACGCTCCCATGCACAGCCTCATGCACGCTCCCATGCACGCTCCCATGCACAGCCTCATGCACAGCCTCATGCACAGCCTCATGCACAGCCTCATGCACAGCCTCATGCACAGCCTCATGCACAGCCTCATGCACAGCCTCATGCACAGCCTCATGCACAGCCTCATGCAGCACGCTCCCATGCACGCTCCCATGCACGCTCCCATGCACGCTCTCGCAACAAAGACCCAAGTCAATAGTGTATTTCTTTCATAATAAAGATGCTGGTTAGCCCACACAACTGAAAGTAAATATGGGTGCACTTACCTGAAAAGCTATGGCTTGACTCAAGCTGTCAAGAGCCGGGTCTTCTCCCTCTTCCTCACTTTCCTCCTCGTCACTGGAAACAACAGTGTGTTAAGAAATATAGAATAACTACACAGGCAATTTTACAATGTCAAAAGGAGCATCATGTGTCTAGAAAAAAATGAATTGAATCAAAGATCAAGCCAACAATTATAGCACTTTGCAAACACAAGCCACCATTTCCTTGACTTAACACTTACACTTCCCCAGGCTCCTCAACCTTTTTCTTCTTCTTCTTTTCTTTCTTTTTAGGGGGTTCTCTTTCACCAAGCATGTTTTTGGGGCATGCATAGCTCAAGTGACCTGTATCCTATGGCAGGGGGGTAAAGGATACTGTTTAAGAGGTGAGTAATGTTGGTGACGTATTTTTGGCAGAAAGTGTTAGCTTACCCCACATTCGTAACATTTTGACTTGTCCGTGTAGTTTCGCCTTCTGATGAATTCAGTTGCCCTCCCATTATCAATAGCAATGCTGGCTTTCACCGTCCTGCCAAATAACTGCCAAAAGACAAAGAGACTATGAAAAACAGTGCGGAAGAAAATATTTTATCCCCTGCTAATTTTTTACGTTTTCCCACTGATGATCAGTCTATAATTTTAATGGTAGGTTTATTTGAACAGTGAGAAACAGAATAACAACAAAAATATCATAAACAACGCATTTCAAGTTAGAAATTGATTTGCATTTTATCAAATAAGTATTTGATCCCCTGTCAATCAGCAAGATTTCTGGCTCCCAGATGTCTTTTATTCACAGGGAGTGCTCCTATACTCAGTCTGTTACCTGTATAAAAGACACCTGTCCACAGAAGCAATCAATCAATTAGAGTTTGAAATGGGTTATTTAGGATTTTTGTTGTTATTCTGTCTTTCACTGTTTACATAAACCTACCATGGAAAACGATAGACTTACCATGTCTTTGTTGATGGGCAAACGTACAAAATCAGCAGGGAATTCAATACTGTCTTGCTTCACGGTATGATATGTAACGATTTATAATAGCAAAATGTAACACGGAAATAGGATAGGCCTACTTGTTTGTTGTTAAGAGCTCGTGAACAGCTCTGGGCAGACTCTTTGTCCAGGAAGAGCACAAATGCCACACCTTTACTTTTGCGTGTTTCTTTGTCTTTGACTATTGTAACCCTGAAACCATAAAACAAAAATAATCTCACCATTAGGCCATGTTGATTACAGTTGTTGCAATTAAAAATGTATCTTAGTTTTTAACTGCCAATAGACAAAGAGAGGCTTTGAAAAAGTATTCTGATATTGGTAACTTACTTTACAACCTTTCCGTATTTGGTGAAAAGCTAAAATAGAAAGAGAACACACAATTTGAGGTGATATTTTAAAACGGCACAATAGTAATAACATTATCTTGATTGTGAGGTGTTACTTTACAAGCTTTATAGCATTCTTCTAGAATGATAGACGACTATTAGATCTGTGACATTCTGGAATCTCATTGAGGCCTCTACATTTGTAATTATTATACTAATAGTTCTATGGTTCGCAAACAAACTGAAACGACCACACTGCAACCTGGAATGTATGATTTAGCAAGGTGCAAACAATGGTTGAAAATGTACCACGATCCGTAGTTATGGAACATTTATCACAAGTACGAGTTGTCTGTATTTCTACGGAAATTCACATCTCAGGGTGATCACCATTTTAAAGCAACTAGGTGGGATTTGTAAGTAAATTGTCTTTCATTGGCTCATCCCTCCCAATGACCTGGGTGGAGTCATCGACACATGTCTGGAGTTGGCCAATGAGGATGGAAGTCCTAAGTTGACCATTTTGAGATGGTATGGCGGAAGCCCACAACGGCGCTTGGCGTGCATTCACAGGCTAGCCTGGCCGACGCCTGATTTCTGAAGTCCTCAATTCAGAGTCTGGAAAGGATGTTCGGATGTTATCTGCTAGAGATGTTGATGATGAAAATTATGCACACCGCTGGTTGGCTATCATGATTTTAAAAGAACCAATCATGATCTCAGTTTTACTAAAAAACTGCCCTACTAAACCAGGAAGCCTGGGGCACATGCAAATAGCTAGTATATTGGAACCAATCAGATCACACGCACACACATCTGGTTACCCAGATTAATAGTTTTTAACTTTTTTTAACCGAGTGTTTTGCTACAAAAGTGTTTTGCTACACCCACAACAACATCTGCTACCATGTGTGTCTGACTTATAGCCTAGAAACATATCAAAACTGACATGGGAAAATGTACAGTATTTCCTTAATATGACTTAGTCCAGCCAGGATTCATTTATTTTCATTACGGGGTTAATCTTTCAATGGAATGCGGAGGGTTTTATAGAGAACGGGCAAGAGTTCAAACAGTTTCTACAGGATTCACCAGCTGAACCTGAAAGGGAATGTCTCGAGAAAACCTGCTCCTAATGGTTTGATACAGGGTTACACTCCAGTCCATAGAGACTGTGTGGCGGGGGAGTGTGTGCTGCCCTTATAAAGCAGGGATTTCATATTGGCTTTGGAACAGGGAGTGTTGGAGTAGTCTTTTGGAAGACTGACTCTGGTCATAGGGAACCTTGGGTTGGGAGTGTTAAATCCCATAGCTTGGTGGTTTCACAGAGTGTTCTGGGCAGGGTCGCAGATTGATAAAGATGAGCAGATTTTTAGGCATCTCTATAAGATAATGCATGTGTGCCTTAGTGACGGCAGGTGACCCACAATTGACCCAGTGCTTGGAAATTAATCTGCTCTGTATGCTACTGGACTACCATTGTGTGGTGTAGTGAGAAAACAACTAGAGATGTTAATGGAAACAGATAAAAAACATACAGGGTCATGGATCAGTGAGGGAAACAGATAAAAAAACATACAATGGACATCAAGGATCACAAATATGAGGATCACATACTTTCTGGAAACCGGACTCCTTATGTCCCAAGATCAAAGTTCAGGAAAGGCAGGGCCATGAAAATACTGGAGTGTGTCATGGGGGTTGGATGGAGGCTTTTTTAATTGGATAAATTACTTTCTTGGTGGGAAATCAATACACGGGTTGGGCAGGCTGCTCATAAAGCTATGAGGTGGGGGGGGGCATCCCAAAGGGAAGGGTCATTAGTCCTGTGTGTTGTTCTCCATTATGTTTGACCATTAACAGTTGTGATGAAATGTATAGACAACCAGAAATTGACCAAGTGTTTATTCTTAATGCTTAAAGCCTGCAATATAATATGGTTACATTATCCTCCAAAATAAAACTGAATAATAGACATCAGTGTTTAATTAAAATTTAACTAGATTTGGTTCGGTTGTGAGGAATACTGCAATCTGTGTTATATTGCACACATTGGCTGTTTTTGACATGTGCATTCTCTTGTTCATTCGAGGGTACATAAAAATAGTACTCATTTGACAGGCACTACCTAAGCTTGTGGAAAGTAAACTGCATTGTCAATAGAGCCGATCAAATGTCCACAATTTGTGCATGCTAATAAATGCTGTTTGGACCGGAATGCAAAGAAACATCAGGACGCTCTCGAGTCATAGTCAGCTCCAGAGCCAGTGTCTTTTCACGTATGGTGCGAATAGTAAAGTTAATGTTAGCTGGCAAGAGTAATATTTAAAAAAACGATGGATTTATGTGATCCTTGGAATTCCAACCAAGTTGACTACTTAAAACTGAAAGACCTCAACGGGGCTGCATATTAGTTACTGTTACATCACTATAGAGGTAGACCAGGTCTGTTCGCACCTGTTCCTGCTGTCACCAACTCAAGTTTTGCACACCTGATTCTAATACTGAGCTGGATGAAAAGCTGAGTCAGGTTTGTCATACCTGGGGTTAGAGAGAAAACCCACAGGGTGATACTAGATCTTCAGGAGCAGGCTTGAGCAGCTATAATGTAGACAGTAGACACGTTACCTTGTGTAAATCACTGTTGGTAAGAGAGAATGGCAGATTGGACACGTAAACTGTGCTTCTACTGGGAGCCAAACCACCACTCATGTTGACTTCACTTTCAGAGAGACAACGACACTAGAAAGAAGAGTATACGTGCTGTATTATTAATACTATTCACTAGCTATGTTGCAAACATTTTCTCGGTAAACGAGTAATCAAAGGTGTAACGTTATATACACTTCCAGAGAATCGAGAAAAAAATACTTACCCAGAGACAATATTGGTGACATATGGTAATGTAATGTGTGCATAAAATATGCAAATGTGGTTAAAAGGTAAAATGTCATAAGTTATTTAGCAACGTCTGTAAAATGTTTTATAGCTACATATGTAGCTAAATAGCTACCAAAAGCTTTTCAAAACAAAGTGCGGTTTGTTCATTGAACCAAACAATACAATAATTTATATAGGTCTGGTTACAAAACGTTTCGTGGAATACAATTATGATTGGTCCTTTGTCACTTCGTTGTTTGAGATAATATGGGAACCTACGTGCAATTCGGTTTATAAACACGTCATAACTAAAACTGAATTGAATAGACCCCGGTCTGTCGTCGCAGAGATATGACGTCTTACGTGACTGACTTTGAATCATCCAATCAAAATGGACTGTGTGGCTACGTCCTGCGCCAAGCGGAAGCAGGTGACAAGTAAGCAATGGTGAGCTTGTGTTCCAATCGTTTGGAAGGTTTCTTTTGTGTTTATCGTAAATATTTTCGGTTATCTACATGTTTGGGTTAGTAATAATTTGTTTTTTCAAATGTATATTTGTGGGTTGATCGAACAAACGGACTTATTCAGGACTGTGGACGAGCTTTGGCATGTAGCCACAGCTAACTTCAACTTAAGCATACTACTAGCTACCCTTAACGTTAGCATACCAGCTAGCTGCCATTAAAACATTCAAAATGAGGACAACTGAAGCTGCAATGGCGTATTAGCCAACTTCGCGGTTTCACTGTAATTAAGTGGTTGAAGGTGTTTAAATAATAAACTGAAAAATAAATGTTACTTACTAGTTAGAACGTGTGTTGCGTTTCTCACATTAGCAAGACACGCGTAACACCATGGACCTGAGAAGCTAACTAACTAGTATTATTATTTCATTTATTGTACATTTTTTTTACTGGGAATGGCAATGCTAAGTCACATCTTCTATTTTCCTTAGTTCTGAGTGTTTCCGTATCCGCCCGACTGCTGCATAGAGTTGGACAGACAAGACGAGTAAGAGAACATGTATTTGTGTATATGCTGATGTGATGTATATGATGTCATTATGCATCCTAACCAATCACCTCTCGCGTATTGGTTGATTTATTATCATCATCCTAACTTCCAGATAAGTGCATTTTGGCACTGTCTGTTTAGGTTCCAGTTAGAACATGTCCATTTGTAAACTCCCGTTCCCGTTTTTGTAGTGGCTTACAGGAGAGACAGAAACATAAGGGATGTGTATGAGGAACGCTTCCTCCCGGACAGAGCGGTGAGTGTTTGTCAGTAGAAGGGGTTATGCATACATACATACATACACCTGCTTCTGATATAGTGTAACACTTCACTGATCTTTTCTTCGTGTCTTTTCTCAAAATAAACCCGGTTTCACTGATTATACTAATGGGTTTTTTTCTGAACATTCTATTCCAAAAGTAGTAACAGACAAACCTAATCTTCTTACTCATCGAAACGGTAATTTATGTAGGCCCCATATCCCAGGGGAGCTGGTGCTGGCCCTGTAGAGAGGCGGCCAGCTGGCTTTGGGAGACCAGATGAGTACAACCGAGGATTTGAATATGATAGCCCTCGCTTTTATCCAAACGGTGGCCCTCGAAGTTACCATGGCGAAGATCAAAGAGGCTACCATGGCGACAGCCCTCATTTTCCCAACGAGCGCAGAAGTGGTCCACCTTCCCGGAGAGTAAGTGTTTTGTTGTTATGACAGAATGACCATTTGCACAAACATGGGTTGGGCAGTATTTAGTAATGACAGCAGTGTAGCTTGCCAAGGGGTGTCACTTATGTTTAAAACGATAATAATAATAATCTCACTGTATTATATCAATACGCTGTATACCCATCTGCACAGCTGATTGCAATTAAATCAGATCACATTACATTGACTGTTCAAAACACATTTTTTACATCACAAATCCACTGTGGGGATATATTGTTTGAATAGGCATAAGAATATTGGCTATATGATTGTAGTAGAGAATCAAACCCCATGACATAGATTTTAATTGTCCTGACGCCACCTTGTGTTGAAATACAGTATTGCATGCCAGCAGTCAAACCTTCATTGGTCCCCGATTCCCCTAGTGGACAGTAGTATGGTTGTCTTTTTGTACAGGATGCTGGTAGTTAGGGGGATAGCAGATCTTAAAACTATGTAGTAGCAGTTACAAAGCAAATGTTTTCTTTCAGCCAGAGGAGCCATATCCCTTCCCCTCCAGAGGACCACCTAGGGAGGAGCCCCACACAGCACGTCAGATGGAGTTCAGGTAGGCCCCAGTCTCGCACACTCATTTATTCCCTAACAGGTACGGGAATCTCAAAAATCAATGTTCCTCTACCATTAATATCAACTCGTTGATGCGTGCTTTGTCTGGTTTCAGGCTGGATGTTTGTTAGCACTTTGTGACAACTTTCTTGTAAAAAGGGGCTATATAAAATACATTTGATTTAATTAATATCAAATAATATTCCTTCTTTTACGCCTAACCTGTGATGACCCCTAAAACTGACCCCACTTCCAAGAGAGCGTTCTGTTTTAAGGAATAACTCTTCCTCTACTGGTGATCTCCCAGAAACCCTTTGTGGACACATTTGTTTGACACATTTTGTGGTGAGTTCTGGTGTGTGATGTCAATAACAGCAGCAGGGGGCAGTCTTGCTCCTTATGTCCACTCTGGCAACCAGTCTTTGTGACCCGCCTCCCAGGGACCGCCCCGGAAAACCCATGTAATGTCTGTTAGTCCGGTACCAGGACAAATCAGTTGGACCGATGTTTGATTTCTGAACATAGGCCCATTTTTTGGGTATTATTGAATTTTGTAATTTAACAGAAATGCATAAGATTTAAAGTGGAATCCATTTGTCAAAAAAATCACTCTCCATTGCTGTATCACAATGGCCGATACCAATGTTTTCTCATTCCTGTGTGAGTTTACCCTGGCATAAATTCAATACAAAGATCTAGTTGCATAACATTCTCTGGTAGGCAAGACTCTTTCAGACATTGTAGGCTACACATACTGGGATAGAGGGGTTCTGATTTGTTTGGCCAAATGTTTATGAGGTGAGTAAATCTTGCTCTCAATATTCTAGCGTTTTCCAGGGCTAGGTGGTAGGTCAGGTCGTCTAAGGTCAGCACACGGCTCCAGAGCTGCCTGTGCCTTGTGTGTCTCTCTGTCTGTGTGTCTGAAGGCTGTTTACACTGTGCCAGGGCATGACTGATGACACACCATCATGCTTTGTCCTACATGGGCCTGTATAAGCCTGGCTCTGTTTCAGGACTGTTCTCTAAGCACATCTCCTTTACAAATGTAAGTCTACACGACTGTGATTATTATTGCTATTATGATGATGTCATGTTTTAAGTGGTTACGTTTCTAGGCAGTGTTTAGTTTTTATTTAGTGATTCAGGTAAAGTATCTGTAAAGGCAAAACGTCTGATGTAAACAAGGTTTTTATGGAGCCAGTTGAGTTTAGTGAACCATTCTAAATCCAAGTGAACGGACCGTGAAACCTTTAGGAACGTAGAACCTCCGGGCAGAGGATAACCAGGCAAGACAAACCGCCTCTGTGCTGTTTATACTTGGTGGTCATTGTCTGCAAAGGATATGTAACCGAGCATTTAGCATGACTGCTTTATTGTACATATGGTCATATCATGTACATATGTTCAATGTCCGTGATGGTGATGGGACAGAGTAGACAGAGTCGTCTGGGAAGCTGTGTGTTGCCTGGGGTTACCTGTGTGTCACCTGCTATTTGAACACGTTTATGACTACGCTATTATCATACCCCCTCCAGTAGCTCCAGTGGAACGAGCCTTAAACACGTTTGAGTGGAGAAGTTTTGACAGCTGGCCACGCCCTCTGCAATCGGGTTCGGCCGAGTCTGGCTGCCTGCTTTTCTTTGTTGCTGTTCTCACCCGATGTGACTGAGATGCAGTCGAGTCCGATGCAACCTCTAGTTGATGAATGGAACAGAACTGCACCTGGGTTCTCCAGTTAGGATCCGTGTACTGTAATTTTAGGTATGTCTTTACACAGGAGTGGCTTGATGCTGAGTACTTGAGCCGCTAGAGCCGCCTAGTTAATCAACATAGCAATGCAAGAGCAGTAAAAGCAGCGCGCTAATATCGGCAGTAAAGACAGACATGTGGTAATTTGCTTTGTCCCTGGATGAGGTCGTACAAGGTCACGTACACTTCAAACGGCACCCTATACCCTAGGTTAAATGACTTCTGACCAGAATCCCCGCTCAATGCAGGGGATAGGGTGCCAGTGTAGCCGCACCGCTTGGGTCATTAAAGCCGCTCGGCTGGAAGATGACGAAGGGATGACTGGGTCTAGGGGTTCAGGCTGGGGTCACCAGGACCAGGTGCCTTTAATTGGTTTATACCCCTCCTGCCCCTGGCTGACTGGCCTGCTCTACGACCTGTCATATAAGAGCTACACAATCAGTCTACACAATCAGTCTACACGTCCAACCACAGGGAGAAGCCTGGAGGCTAGCCTAATGTTAATGGTTTTACTGCCGCGTACACAGATGTGTGCTTAGGTAGTAGGTGAAACTTGTTGGCTTGGTCCTCCCAACAGTAGAGGTGAAACTAGTTGGCTTGGTCCTCCCAACAGTAGAGGTGAAACTAGTTGGCTTGGTCCTCCCAACAGTAGAGGTGAAACTTGTTGGCTTGGTCCTCCCAACAGTAGAGGTGAAACTAGTTGGCTTGGTCCTCCCAACAGTAGAGGTGAAACTAGTTGGCTTGGTCCTCCCAACAGTAGAGGTGAAACTAGTTGGCTTGGTCCTCCCAACAGTAGAGGTGAAACTAGTTGTCTTGGTCCTCCCAACAGTAGAGGTGAAACTTGTTGGCTTGGTCCTCCCAACAGTAGAGGTGAAACTAGTTGGCTTGGTCCTCCCAACAGTAGAGGTGTTAAAATGGCTTTGAAATGTGTATTGTTGTTTTGACTTCTGTCCCTATTCCGAAGGGTTGTGCCTGGGTTTAAAATGGTGTGATTTTAGTTTCCAGTCCTAGTGGGTAGCGGTGCCTTTTCTCTCGGTTTACAGACGTCAGACATCCAGGGAGACGTAGACGTTCTTCAGCTTTGTAATCAGGGCTGTCAAAGCAGTTGTATTGAAGTCAACCCTGTAGCCAAACGATATTGACTGTATCTGTATGATGAATGACTTTTAATGAAATTATTGTTAGCCTAAAGATACTTTGACAAGTTAAATCCGATGTGCAGGAACCTCTGCTTTATGATACCTTATCTGCCTGCCAGGCTGTCCAGTCCAGGAGGTTGGTGTGGGTCTGGGACCTTCACCTCTATGCGGTTAACCCCCCCCCTCACACACACACACACTAAAACACACACACACAGTCAGCCTTACAGGCTCCAGCGCTGATCCACAGTGTCTGGTGAAGGTGTCTTCTAAATAAGCATCTGAACAACCCTTGTGTCTTCTGTCACTCTGCGCTGGCTACCTGTTGGCTCTTACTGATCCAGGCTCTGCAAACCAGGCCAGGGAACTGTGTGATCCCTATAAAACTGGCTCCAGGAGCTCTGAGGGGCCGATGGGAGACTTTGAACAGCTGAAGTCTACGGCTGATGCATACGTTTTTTGTAAGTTCTGTTCATGGTTTTTTCCTAAACCACTTCAGGGTCACATCAATAATTGTTGATTCCCTGGCAGGAAAACTTTAGATCTGATCAAACAAAACCTTTTCCAGGGACAAGAGAGCTTTTCAGAGGACAATTTTGAGCTTTTGCAGAATATTATTGTGCAACTTGGCGACGTGTGAAGCACAATGGGTCGATTTGTATAATGCCGTTCATATTTGTGTAGGTGTTGTCTGCGGGGCTGTCCTGGTCTTATTGTGCTATAGCGACTCTCTTAGACAGACAGGTCTGGGACCTGTAAGCATGTTCAGGTCTCTCTCATTGAGTGGTTGTGATCACATACTGTTCTGGTTTACTTCGTGGTTGTACAAAGAGCGGTAAAATACAGCTTTTTGAATTTCTGAAGCCTGAAGCCTTCTATCCTTAGCTCTTTGGGGGTTGGGACGGGATGAATTTGGGACGGGATGATGGATTTGGAAAACAAGTTACTCGTGACCCTCAAGTTCAGTTTGTGTTCCTTTTGCAGTTGCCCTGAAATGACCGGATTTCCACGTGATTTATCGTGACTCTCTTGATCTGCCATCTCCTTCCACTCAGAAGCAGTAGCCGTGCGGCACCACCTCCTCCACCCAACCCCCGGCCTCAGGGCGTGTACCCAGCTCCCAGGTCCCTGTCTGCCGTGGCGCCGGAGGGTGGAGATGACACCCTGATGCAGGCTATCCTCAGCTTGGACAGAGGGTACGTCTGCTGCTAACACTGCCTGCCTTTCTCCTTGTCTCTCCAGTCAGGTCGTCTCCAGCTGTTTTATTGAGCGTGCTGTACGTTTCATCATCATGCAGTAGACTAACGCTGCACCAATCATCTCCCCAGGCCTGCTGAGGACCGGGAGGCATACAGAAGGAAGGGTCCTTTCCCACCTTTGAGAGAGCGATCGCCGCTACGTAGAGCAGATGTGCCCCCTTCCCCCCACAGCCGGTCCGGGTCCAGCGTCAGTAGTAGGGGCTACTCTCCAGATAGGGCCAAGGGCCTCCCCTACCCTGCACAGCAGAAGAGTACGTATCCCAGCGTCCGTGGTGTTCTGCTGCAAACTGTCCAATAGGCAGGCGACGGTCCGGTACAAACCCACGTCTGTATTTTTACTAGTTGTTGAATTTTGGTGTCCCCTACTGATGATGTCATGGCCCGTTGCAGGTGGGGACTACCCTTTTGGTGTACCACTGTCTGGGGGGGACCAGCTCTGGGGTGGGGGGCTCTTCGCCAAACAGGCCCTCGGACAAGTACTCATGGGTCAGTGGTGTGTGCTCTGCTGTGATGGTGTACCCATTCTTCACACTGAAGTGTGTGTGTGTTTATGCATGGGAAAGTGGGATGCAGGCGTGGTGATGGGCTCTAGTAGTCTACTGACTCCATCCTAACTTGCTCTACAGTCCTACATATGTTCCCAGTAGGACTGAGCCTAAGTCTGCTGTTTATTCATGTTTTTATTGAGAACGTTGTCTCAGGGCATGGAGGGTTTTTCCGGGCAGGATGACTGGTAGGTACTGTTAGAGCATATTGGGTTCTTCTGTTCTCTGTGTTTCTAATGATACTGTGATCTGACCCCGGGTCTTACCTCAGGCTTTATTTGACATCATGTCAAGTGTAAGCTTGTTCCCACCCCGTTGTCAGCTCAGGTCTAAGGGCACCGCCGGTTTGACGTTTCCCTGATTTGTCTTTCTCCGCCAGAGCAACATGAGATTGAGCGTTGCTAATTGGACGGCTGGCCAACCTTCTTCTTTCTGTCTATGCGGTTTTGTTTTCGGGTCGTAGAAGGCTGGGGTGGTCTGGTTGTGGGGTTCAGGTGGTCCCGTTGCTAATGGATACAGCGGCTGTGCCGGAAGACGGTCGTGGAAGTATTGCTGTAGATGTGGGTGTAACCGGCTCGGTCACAATGTCTGTTTCATATCTATTCAATCAAAACCGGTTCTGAGGGAATCAATGGGGAGTTGGCGACCACTGGCCTCTGGTCTTTTGTGTTCAGCCTTCATTATTCATCCCATGTCACAGATATGGAATTCTGTTCAACTCGTGTGAAGTGGGCCAGTCAGATGTGACACACACTAGACTCAACTTGAAATGGTGTCATTCACAACACGTCTCTTGTCCTCGTTTCGGTGAAGACATTAATGCCAATTAGAAACTGTGGAGTTGGCAGTTCTGTGGAGTTGGCAGTTCATCTGCATTTCTTCATTTAAGATGTTAGTTCTCCTGATGTCAGGCATGGAAACGATGGAGGATGGAGTTTAACAGCGACGAGAGAACAAGTGCGAGAGTCAGTGGCACCGTCCCAATGTCCACACTCAGACACTCACTTAGGGCTTTCCCAAAACCGTTAAGTGCACACAGGGTTTCTGGCAGACGTTTTGAGCCCTTTATGCACCCTTTTCGTAAGTCTGCATTTCTGCAGACTTTGCCTGAGGGAATTACCCAGAGTTCACTGTGTTGTGACGTGAAACACAGAGGTTACCAAGGGAAGCCCGGAAGCAGGAGAGGAATCTTGATGAACCCGTCTTTAAAAGAAAAAAATAAGAATAAGGTTAAACAAGCATGGAAAGAAAACCCCCCCTGATGTCACCGTGGTTATCATAAAGTTTACATAAAAGTATAAACACAAAGCTCCCAGATGGTTCATATAGCCATAACGGCGTGTAGTTTGTCCTATGTTGGCATAATCGAGAAAGTAATAAACGCTATAAAAAGTCTCAAACCCACAAAAACATGTAGTGTCGTCAAGTGTTAATTGGGCGTAGTGCTTTTCTATCTCCATTGGGATTGGGCCGGTGAGTGAATGTGGACGATGGAGGTCTGACAAGCTGCTCCTGTGTCGCCCCCCGTGCTGGTTACGGCCTCCTCCACAGGTTACGAGTGACACACTTGGGTCGAGGCCCCGGTCGAGGGCCAGCTTCCTGAAATAACAAAAGGGACGTTCTAGTGCTGTGTGACTGGAGGCTTGAGGAGGACACCTGCTGGTGTCGTGGACCAGGTGTTATTCGTTCCCTCCCTCAGGAACCGACCATGTCAGAACACGCGGAACGCCTTTATCACGCTGACTGGTCTGTTTCGCTGTACAGGCCCCTTCAGCCGCTCTTTTGTTCGCTTCCTGTCTGAGTTGTTTCATTTTTTTTGTTTCTTTCCAGGCAAAGACAGGCCTCCGGGTCATTCCCACGACGGGTCCCCCCAGAGCACGGCGTCCATTAAGGTAATTCATGCCGATGACTCTGGGAGAATGAATTAACGGCAACTGATTTGCAAGTTGGATATCCCATGGGTCAAATAATTGAATTGGATGCCTTTTGAACAATTGCTATAATATCAAACGATATTTACCTCAGAATCGACAAGAACCAAATGATCACCCCAACTCATGTCCATTTCCATGCAACTTTCAGGGAAATGTGATTGTCTTTGAATGAATGTGCTTGTGTGTGGATACAGACCAGGAGAGCGATTTGTGAGACTATTGCTTGTTTATCTACAGTGTAAGCAGTCTTCCATCAGAACCGCAGATCGACAGAGACTGTGTGTTGAGCTGTAGCTGGGAGGACTCTTGTCTGGCCACCCATACCGTTAGAGGCCAGGCTGAGGGACGAGAGGGGGAGCCCATTAGCTTTCAGGATAAGATCTTGCGATAAGAGAATGGACTCAAAGCTAGATGGGCCAACGTGGAGTTAGATCCCAGTGTGTGTTCTTCCTTGTTCTTTCTCTTGGCGTGTAAGTGGTCTTGACTTGAGTGCTTGTGTAGTCACTTGAAGGTTAGGGGGAAAGCGGACAACTCCATACTAATGGGGATGGAGTTGTTCAGCGTATTACCTTTTAGCCCACATTGTGTGTTGACAAAGCTCTTTCTGTGGCTTGCGAGAGGCTAGGTGATCTTTGAGGCCCCTAGAAATTGTTATGAACAAAATTAAATAAACGTTTTTCCGATGAACGTTTTTAATTAGTTTTCGGGAACAATTAAGTAGTCATTCATGCCATCCAGTTTCTTTAGGGAAATAAATGGGAAGTTTGTCATCCATTATCAAGGAAAAACACGGAAGAGTAAACCTGAAATAAAAAATGGTTGACCGTTACAAACCAGCCAATAGCTATTAGAAGATGGCTACACTGCTAAAGATCTCCACTACTGAGGCAATAATTCAGAAGAGTAAAAGCTGTGGCAAACCTGTCAGGAAAAAGGCTCATGTTTATTTTGCCATGAACCACAGTTGGGGAGTTACGTAAGCTGCTCACATTTTCAGGTCAGTGTCCAAAAATACAGTTTCACCTTCATGCCTGTGCTGTCGCCAAACCTCAACTAAGTGCTTCATTTGGAACATGCTAGTCACGCTGAAACTCCACTGTTCTGTATGCTGGTGGATATGTGATGTTCTGGGCTGTTTTACTTCCAAAGGTCCAAAACCATATCAGGATATCTGCCAAAATCTGCCTCACCCATGAGGCGAAATCTGGGTGGATGTTGGCTCGACACATGGGACAACGATCCAAATGCTATTGTTCACTCCTTCCTCAGTTTGCATTGTCTCTCTTGCCAGTACCACACACACACACCATTTATCTGAACGTGAGACATTCTGTATATTCTCAGCGGCCTGGAATGTTATCCAAACCACGTTAAACGGTTTATTTTTTCTCCGTAACGACAAACTATTATGCAATGTCTTCGATCTGTTCAAATCTGTCAAGCTTCCAACGTGAGGTTTGTGAGTTGTTTGTGTTTTACGGGGACAGAACCTTTTGGTTGGGTTGACATTAGTTCAATTGTGCTGTAGTCATAGTCACCTTCTGGAGCGTTGTCCTAGCAGAGATCTGCTACTACCCTTGAAAGTCCTGTGTGTTCACAGGATGTCTGCTTTCACTGGGCACCATGAAGCACCCACCAATCAACATGCCATGATGAGAGTACATTTTTAGTTGGTACAGTTGTTTTTCATTCTCTAATCCATTTGTTTGATCTGGTTACGTCAGCCTGGGTAGGCGGTGTGTTGTACAATCCTCTACACCTAACCTTAGCCAAGATGAAAGGACCCCTGACATTAGTCACCTCAGATTTATGGGCGCTCGCGCAGGTTCAACAGACACTGTACTCCACGAGGCATCTTTATGAGAACAAAGAAACAAAGTCCCTGTTCTGCTGGTAGTGGGTCTGCATGGAGAGGATATTGGCTGTTCTGTTTCAGTCACGCTCTAGATATGAGCCGCTAGACCCCAGCTTCACAAAGCTCTGCTGTTTGACGTTTTGGCGTATTTAATGAGCCGTGGCCAGCTCCGGTTCCCCCGGTCCACTAGCCAGACCTTAAACGGGCAACAGGAAATGAGGATTAGGCGACCCAGAGGAAGACTGAGATGAGGAGGTGCAGACATTCAGCGGAGTTGAAGCGGTGATCCATGTTGGGTTTTCTCCTTGTACGTCACATGGCTGCGTTTGCATTGTGGGAGTTCTAGGCTCTAGGTCAGCCAAATGGCTGGGGTTTGTATGGCTTCTGCTGTGTTATCTCACTACTCTCTGTCTCTAACATGGTTGAGTGGAGGTGGTGCCAATTTGCTCATTTGCAGTGTAGTCAACGCCTAACACTAACCACCATGAAGGGAGGTTGTTGGATACTACTGATGTGATGGATGAGAACCCCATTATGTATTCGCTTTGAAAGTGTTTCTCATCAGGCCTTAATCCCCCCCCGCCCCCTCCCACACACAGGAGGACGCTCATGCCCTTCTGGAGGGGGAGCGTGAGGACAGCCTGCGCCCCATCAACGACAGCCACAAGACTCTGGAGGACTTCCAAGAGCGGCGAGCACAGGCCATCACAGCCAAGGCACAGGAAATAGAGAAGGTAAGAAGATGTGGGATGACAGAAGTCATCATGTAAATGTTAATATGGGGCCCGACGGAGGCCGTCTATTGGGGCCCGACGGAGGCCGTCTATTGGGGCCCGACGGAGGCCGTCTATTGGGGCCCGACGGAGGCCGTCTATTGGGGCCCGACGGAGGCCGTCTATTGGGGCCCGACGGAGGCCGTCTATTGGGGCCCGACGGAGGCCGTCTATTGGGGCCCGACGGAGGCCGTCTATTGGGGCCCGACGGAGGCCGTCTATTGGGGCCCGACGGAGGCCGTCTATTGGGGCCCGACGGAGGCCGTCTATTGGGGCCCGACGGAGGCCGTCTATTGGGGCCCGACGGAGGCCGTCTATTGGGGCCCGACGGAGGCCGTCTATTGGGGCCCGACGGAGGCCGTCTATCAGAGACCATCTCTGCTTTTTGCTGAGATTTGCATTTTGCCTACGGACACACAGCCTTTCTAACTCTGCTGACACTGCAGTTTCTTCCAGTCTTTGATGATATGGTTAAGAACCAGTGTTATAACTGTAATGTTATAACTGTAAGGTTATAACTGTAATGTTATAACTGTAATGTTATAACTGTGGTGTTAAACAGCACTCCCGTGGGCATCGTTAGTGGACACATCTGGCATCAGAGCTTCATGTTGACAGACTCGCCAGTATGACTAACTGGAAACCCACTGTGATTATTAGAGCCTAATACCTCCTGTCATCAGGAATCAGTTAACTATGTTCATACAGACGATGTGTCAAGGAAAATGCCTCATATGTGGTTGCCGAGGTTCACTTGCCCCGGATAAGACGTTGTAGTCAGCATGAACTGCTGTGCTCCAAGAACTGTGACCCGGCAGAAACCCAGCTCCGAGCCGTCAGGAGAAAACGGAACATGCTTATACTCAACCAATATCTCAAACCACA
This sequence comes from Dallia pectoralis, assembly GCA_029465975.1. Classification (NCBI taxonomy): domain Eukaryota; kingdom Metazoa; phylum Chordata; class Actinopteri; order Esociformes; family Umbridae; genus Dallia; species Dallia pectoralis. The sequence goes on from CM055736.1 coordinate 19,292,882, forward strand.
TTTTAAAACCCTCTGTTTCTAAGTAGTTGAATGTTGCTTTAGATAAATAATTCCTGTGAACATATGTTTTATATGCCTGATGTTGAAGATTTGTGCTTATTTTCCACAAAGTTGTGTGTGTGTGTGTCCGTGTCCGTCCCCGTCCCTCAGAACGCACATTTGTAAGTGACAAGCATGGGAGAAACAACCCCTGCATTTCTGTCTGCATTTCTATCACTTCTGTAAGGTTGAGGAAGTGATCCAGGACTCCGTGAGACTCGCTAATGTTGATCAGTTCAGCAAGTGTTAACCAGATGTCAACTAGAAACGCTCACGTGTAGTTTTCCCTCCACAATCTAGTCTAGCCATCTCTTCCACTGCACACTCTGTGTCTCTAGTGTTTGTGTACCTAACTCATAATTTCGACTCAATTCCACCTCCAGGACCTTGTCACTGTGTGAGTGCTGTAAGTGTAGGTGGGCACATTAATGGAGTTGACTTTGGCTCAGCTTCAAGCCCGGCACACTGCCACAGAGGGGTTAGGCAGACCGTGGTGGGTGGCATTGGGTGGCTGGGTGGCATTCAGCCTCCGCACCCGCACACCGGACCCGGGTCCGCACCCTCACACCGGACCCTAATTATGGACTCTTAATTAGGACTGTTCATCCAAGAAAACACTGTCCACTCAGCTTCATTGCAATTAACATTTATTGAAGACGTTAGGTCTTTTGATCTTTCTTGCTCAAGCTAGTAAAAAATGATTCTCAAAACGTATGTGTGTGTTCTTCTTTCTAGGTGTACCGACAGGACTGTGAGACATTTGGCATGGTGGTGAAGATGCTGGTAGCTAAGGACCCAGGTTTGGAGAAACAGCTGCAGACTCCCCTGAGGGAGAACCTTGGAGATATCAGGGAGCGTTGCCTTGACGACCTCAAACACTATATTTCCATGCTGGACGAGGTCATACGGCAACCAGAACCATCCATCTGAAAACAACCTGCCGATCACATAGAATTTTACTGCGAGTGAACAATGTCCCATCTTATTGTGGAGATCTCCCATTTTGGGTTCCCTTTTGGGTTACCCAGTGAATGCAGAACTCCCAGGACCATCCCTCGTTAAGGCAACGGACATCTGGAACCGGTGGCCCATGTTTTCACCAGAATTGGGATCTCATATGTTTTGAACGTGTCTACCAGTATGAACTGTCAGTGTTAGAAGTCATGTGACCACCCTAAGAGGGTATTGGTTCTACAATGTCCTTAACTGGTGAAGTTGCTATGTCAGTTTAGGCTAATGGTTAAACTATGAGCCAGTAGTTAGTAAGCAGAATCAGGGGAACCACTCAGTGTTTTACGACTCCGGTCAGCTAGCAGTGAGAGGCCAACTGGTTCTACCTGGTTCTACACTGCTAGCAGTGAGGTGCCAACTGGTTCTACCTGGATCTACACTGCTAGCAGTGAGGTGCCAACTGGTTCTACCTGGTTCTACACTGCTTGCAGTGAGGTGCCAACTGGTTCTACCTGGTTCTACACTGCTTGCAGTGAGGTGCCAACTGGTTCTACACTGCTAGCAGTGAGGTGCCAACTGGTTCTACCTGGTACCGCAACACATTTTCAGCAAGTGAGCATTTTAACAACGTTTTCTTTTATGATCCATTTCTGCTGTGCAACATTTTTATTTGAGATTGCTAAAGGGAATAGTTTGGGTTCGACTGGCTGGGCTCTCTTGTATGAAGTCATGTTTGGTCTGAGAACCTAGATGTTCTCTTTTTATTATTATTTAAAATTTTTAATGTGTACAATGACCATGTACTTCAGTGTGGAATCGACCTGCTATTTGTGATTTTGTGTTTGAAGTATGTCATCCGTGTCTCTGTTTCTCTCTCAATTTAATTGGGTCTGTTTTTTTCCCCATAAACTTGTGGTTGTCACTATTGCTAAAGCAAGCGTGTACGCAGAAAAAAGTTAGAATAAATATGTTTTAGTCTTATTTAAGGTCTCCTTAACAAACAGTAAAAGAAAAGTCATAAAACACGATAGCAGACATAAATGTTAGTTTTTCAACTCCACCTGACCGTTTGTGTTTAGACATCATCTGTGGCCGTCCAGGTTTTGGTGCCAATACTCGTGTTTCACTGTTGTCTCTGCCTGGTTATTATTGTTGAAATCTTGATAATTTCCCCCCCATTCTCAGTGTTTAGATATTTTTATATCTATTCTGAAGGTATAATGTTGGTAACGTTTAAGTCTGAATACATTAATTCAGTACAATAATGATTGTATTACTCATTTGACTTTTGTTGCTGTTAAATGTGTCTGTGTTAAGTCACAGCCTTGTGTCTGGCACCAATATGCTGGTCAGCAAGTTCGCCTTCAAGAGTTTTTGTGAATGTTTTTGCTGCCATACATGATTTGGGAATATCTGGCTTTCATATTAATGTGAACTGGTTTATAGTATCTATTTTACAGCTCTGTTCTGTGCCCCCCCCCCCCCTATGACCGGTGGAGGATGAGGGGTACAACTGTGGCCGGTGGAGAGGGGGCCCACTGGCGGGTGGAGGGGGCCCACTATGGCGGGTGGAGGGGGCCCACTATGGCGGGTGGAGGGGGCCCACTATGGCGGGTGGAGGGGGCCCACTATGGCGGGTGGAGGGGGCCCACTATGGCGGGTGGAGGGGGCCCACTATGGCGGGTGGAGGGGGCCCACTATGGCGGGTGGAGGTGGCGGGTGGGGGCCCACTGGCTAGTGGAGGTGGGTGGAGGGGGCCCACTATGGCGGGTGGAGGGGGCCCACTATGGCGGGTGGAGGGGGCCCACTATGGCGGGTGGAGGGGGCCCACTATGGCGGGTGGAGGGGGCCCACTATGGCGGGTGGAGGTGGCCCACTATGGCGGGTGGAGGGGGCCCACTATGGCGGGTGGAGGGGGCCCACTATGGCGGGTGGAGGGGGCCCACTATGGCGGGTGGAGGGGGCCCACTATGGCGGGTGGAGGGGGCCCACTATGGCGGGTGGAGGTGGGTGGATGGTTTTAGGGCTCAACCTCCTGTGGTGAAATGGTATTATTTTCTTGTAGAATATAGAAATGTTGTATAATTTCCATAATGTCGTTATAATAATGGTGTAGTATGCGTTGTTATAACGACATATGTAGGCAGCGTGAAAATGCAGTGATGGTCACATAATCATCAGCATATTGAGAAACGTCTTCTGAGATCGTCCCAATTTGGTAAGCAGTTAATTTATATATTTTTCAATGAGTTTGGAGTTGTTGTTTTTTACTTCTAAACCTCAACACAGGGACTTCTAAAACTTGTTCAATAAATTGTGTCACATTGCTAAAACCATATTTTAAATTTGTCATTATGGTGTATTATTTGTAGATTGGTAGAAGTTAATCAATTATGTCTAGTCTATCCTAACAAAATGTCAAGGTGTCTAAACCAAAGCTACAATATATTTGTCTTTGTGAGTTTACTGTAAATGTTTTCGGATATGGGCGTTAAGATAATAAATGTCTGTTCAGTTTCTGGCGAGGAATCCAATCAGGCTATTATATGAAATGTTTCTGAATTTAACATGACCTGATTTCTGGCTTTAATTATGCTACTTGAATTAACTAACAGTGGTGCCTTTTGTTAAATGGGTCAAACTTGTCACCATTTTTGAATCTAGGTTTAATATAGTCTTTGTTTAAATGTCTACCTCTGTCAGTTTCTAAATCTCAGGTTGTGCTAGAAAAGTTAACTGTGAAAGAAACATTTTTGAGGAATTATTAAAGGGAATGGTCTCAATTAGGATTTGACATTTCATCTTGCTGTTATGCATGTAGGTCAGCCTTGGTTGAGGTGAAGTTAGTTTCTTTTTTTGATGGCAGTTCAATAACAGTGTAACATTGAAATGATCTAGAACAAAGTACATTTCATGGTTGTGCATATGACAAAATCATGTGAACATTTTGGAAATAATATTTATTAGTTTTTTCCTTTTTTTGTTATACATCACATAGCATGTGTAAGTACTTGTGCTTAAATGTATAGTGAAGAAAATGAATGTCTCCCTTTAGGTTAAATTCATCGTGTATTTTACACCTTAAGGGCATGTCAGAATAAAATAAACATTGGAATATGGGAAAAACAGGATAGCTCGATACATTAATAGTGTAAGAGCAATGGCATGTAAAATGTTACCAGGTATTGTGAAGCACGGGTGATGCATGAAACGGGTACCAAAAATGATGGCAATTTGATGTGAGTGAGTGCATGGTTTGTTTCCTGGTGATGGTTTCTGTTCTACAGCCCAACGTGATTGGCAAAAGGGGTTTGCTTGTTTCTACGACAACCACTTGTCTCGCTACGTCATCTTGTTTACATGGGAAAAAAACTATTTAAGGACCACTTTCTTAAGCTGGGAATATAAAAATATCAGGATTAAACATTTAACTTAACAATATATACATCAACATTTTGTGTAATTAAATAATAATTTTGGTTAGTGTCTAAAAGTCTAAATGCTACATTTAACTACTCTTTTCAAAGGTGCATTAATTGCCCTTTAATGCAGGTAACCGTATTGTTGGAATACTTTCAATTGTTCATGTAATGTTGTGGGGAGAAGATAGGACATGCATTTATTGGCAAATTAGGAACATTTTAAAAAGTAGGAATCATGTTTTTGTTCATGCATGGTTCATTACAGACATAACCTATGCTAATACCATGGCCAGTGTTTTCTGTCTGGTATCTTTCAGCATTTTATAATAAACGTACAAAGAAAAGATGACGTCCCAATCTGTCAACAAATTGTTAGTGCTGAAGTAAAACGCAGACCTTCGATGATCGAAGTTATGAAATAATACAGTTCTTGCCTCTGTGGCCCTTTCTGGATCTAGTCCGTGAGTCGTTGGGCGACATAGCCGTAACGCGCGCCGGGAAATCATCAGCGTAGTATTGATATCTGCTTGGAGCCCTGGGCTGAGGTATGGGCTGCCCTAAAAAGTAACCTTCCTCCTCAGAGTCTGAGGAAGATGAGGAGCAGGTTGAGCAGCAGTCATCCTCGTCTGCGTACAGCCCTCCCAGGAAGCGGTCACGTTCCCGAGCGGAGGTCTGGAGGGAGTAGTCCGAGGTGGTGTGGGGGTAGGCAGAGGGCCTGCGAGCGCCAGGCTGGTTGACGGCCCGGTGGTGCTCCTGCAGGGAACTGGGACCATCGCCCCGGCTCTCATAGGTTCTCTGCTCCTGCTCTTTTGGCAGCAGGTTGAGGGTGTTGTCCGAGCAGGCTTTGCGGTTACGCCCGTGGCGGTGACGACGACGAGGGCGGTCCGGTTCATCGTGCGGATGGTACGCCCTCCGGCGCGTCCTCTCGCTCTGGGGCGGCTGCCCGGCGTCCCGGTAACATCCGTTATCTACCGTGTCCTCCGCGAACTTGACCATCTGCTGGCCGGGTGTTCGCATGGACTGAGACCTGCTCCTCCTTAACGCCGGCAGCTGGAGGTGAGGAGGAGGAGGCGGCGGTGGTGGTGGCACCTGTATAGGCGGTAGAGGAAGAAACGCTGGCCCCTGTATTCTTTGCACCTCCTCATCCTCCTCCAGGTCTGCTAACTCCTCCTGTTGGTCCAGGGAGTTGGTGCTGCGGTGAAGCATGGAGGAATTCAGGGTACCCATGTTGGACATGGTGTCACAGTCCTCTGGTTCAGGTCCCTGCAGGCTGCGGAGGAGGAGCTGCTGTTCCTTACTGTCCCCATCCACCGACGCACCTGACAGGAAGGTTACATGGACATGATGTTAGGTAATAGGAAATACCAATGTATCAAAGCTGCTTATGAGTTTAACAGAAATACGGTCCACCTGGACGGCTTGTTCACCAAACACAGTTTTAATGTAATTCTATTGTAATTCAAAGGCTTACCAGTGATGTTGGAGAGCGCTAACGAGTCCATGGATTCTCTACCGCTCTGGTCTATTTTCCTCAATTCGTCTGTGATACACTCCAGGGAGTCTTCATACCACTGTCTGGGGTCGGTCATCCAGAACCCAGCTCCCCGGGCACCAACCCCCTGGTCCAGCTCAAGCTCCTGTATCTTCCTAGCGCTAGCAGGGCCTGGATGGCTGCCGTAAGCTGAATCTCCCAGTCCGTCCTGGGACTGAGCCCAGTACATTTCTGGGAGCTGCTTCTTACTGACCAGACTGTGGTTCTGGTTTGTGGGGCTGGTGGTAGTGGAGGCTGGTCTGCTGTCACGATTTAGCCACGGTTCAACTGACTTACTGGGGCTGGGTTCCTCCAGAAGCTGGGACTGTAAGACCCCGCCGCGCCCACCGAACTTCAGAAGCAGTTGGGTCATGTAGTCCTCGTGTTCGGCCCACTCCTCGGGGTCTTCGGGAGTTTCCTGGTCTTCGCGGTCCCTCCAGAAACGCTCTTCCGCAAAGCCCATGTGACTCAGCTTACGCCCCACGATATCCATATCCCGGTCTTCGTTTTCCGCGTCACGGTACAAGCTGGGTGCTTTGTTGTAGTCGGCCATGGCTGTAGGGCTGAAGAGCTGAGACTGCCTCCACTGTTCCGCCAACGGACGACTGCTCTTGCCCATGCGAACGCTTCGCCTGGATTCCCGGGAGCGGGCGGACTGGAAGGCCGAGTCTGAGGAGTCTGAGGCTTGAATGTCCTCTCCCACGCTGCAGGTCTTGGAGCAGTAGATGCGTCCCTGTTTGGGCAGGAAGGGACAGCCCAGCAGGGAACTCTTACACTGGGCACAGCAGAAACACTTTTCGGTCGCGTGCCAGTGGACGCCCTCGTAGGTCATCTGGGCGTGGTCAACGCCTGACAGAGGAATGGGAATGTGGAGAATTAGACAAGAGTTCGATTTTGTAGGTCTCAACAGCAAGGCAAACCTGAAAGTATTTGTGCCGAATGGGGCCTGTCTCTTTAAGGAGAAAGGCTTGCCGAAAAGACTCAGTATGTGTGCCAAGGGTTTGTGGTAAATTGCCAATACTGTATGCTACTCTGCAATGCACTGTGCTTAGAAAAGCTCTTAGCCCTGGTTTATTGGTAATATACCAATTCCTTTGGTTTTTGGTAGAATCCATTTCCGCCCATATTAACCTTCGGAATCTCTACTTGTTACTCTCAAAATTCAATACAAATGGCTTCATTGGCATGGAATGTGTTTCTACATACATTGCAAAGCCGACTTGAATATATATATATATATATATATATATTGAAATGAACAGAACGGTAACCAACAATTACAAGTCAATAGTGTGAGTATAATGTATCCTGATTTGTTGTTTAGATGGTTGTAGGGACAGGTGTGGCAGGAAGCTATGTGCTAATGGCACTCAAGGGTTTTTATTCCATTGATTTTTTTTTTTAGGGGTAATTTTGTTGTCTGAGTGTTGCACTTAGGTTTTTATTGAGTTGGTACTGGTTTGTCAACACAGTTCTGCATGTAGGGTTTCAATTAGGTTTTGGTTCCATTTGTCAGATTTCTGTGGAAAGCGGGTCCCATACGTCAATGTCACTTTAAAATTCTTGGGTGATTACCATCCCTTAGCTCCAACTGAGGGGTTAGGTACGTGTAGCACTCCCACCTGCGCCTGTCCCGTATATGAGGACGTGGGTGGGTGTTTGGGTAGCCCTCCCTTTATAAATCCACAACATTAGTCTTGATATTCGCCCCACCTACTTGCCTGATCCACGTCCCCTGCCCCGCCCCTTGTTTGACAGACACGTAAGCACCAGGACCCACCGATATTCTCGCCACATGCTTCGCAGTACTCCGTGTACAGTGACTCAAAGCAGCCGCAGCAGAAGGGCCGGCCGTCCTTCATGATGTATCTCTGGCCTCCCAGCACCGTCTCACACTCGAAACAGGCAAAGTGTTTCATGTGCCAGTGCCTGCCCTCTGCCTCGGTGCACTCATCAGCCAATATGATCTGAGGAAACACACACATTTGCACATTACCTTCCCTGTGACACTGTCACTTCGCCGGAACGTTCCTGCAAGACAAATGTTTCTTTTCGTTTGGGATTCAGAATGAACTGACCTCGTCACAGGCGGCACATCGAGGTTTCAGGAGCTCCGCGTGGTGGCGTCCGCACAGGATCTTTCCATCCTGGTGGAAGTAAATCAGGTCCACCAGGAGCTCGTTACACGTGGCACATGTGAAGCATGCAGGATGCCAGCAGGGCCCAGGACCGGCCCGCCATGCAAATATGGCCATCTCCCCACCGTTGATGCCCTCGCCACACTGAGAATGAAAAGCCCAAACTGTCAATGTAGGGACAACTGGAATATGGCTGAAACATCACGAGATATTGTCTGGTCTTAGATCTGTCCATTACTGCCAAACGGCATTACCATAGTAACCTATGTACAATAAAACAAAATAATGTTTTTACAATAAAGATGGCGGTCAAGAAAAGTGCATATACACTCAGATCAGTGAGTTACGTGACAAGACATTTGAACTTCATTATGTTTTCCTTGTGTGCCAGGGTGTGTTGTTTCGGACATCACAACGGAACGCCATAGACTCATCCGTCCAGATCGGATGACTCCAGAAAGCCCACGAGAGCGTGTCTGAACACATAGTCATGTGTCTTTATATAACTGCCACCAGACCTGTGCTCAAATACTACTGGACATATTTCCATTGTTAGCTTATCATCCCTAGGGGTGCTAGATGGTGAAGTAGGCAGTTTATAACTTGTATAAGTTATAACACCTCCTGTATTGGTCGGCATGTGCCAGGCGAGTTAATCATACCCAGACTGAGTTTTGAAACAACGCAGAATACGACTTGAACCCAGGGTCTGAGTGAACGAGGCCACAGGACACCGCTCGCAGCTGTTCTCCATTATCACGGAGACGCCAACAACTTTGGAAACCGGGGTGTCGTGTGTCCCCTGAAGTTAGTGGGAAACCGGAGCCGTGGGCCTCGGTGCTCTGTGGTGCGTGTGTTCTGGTGGTGACAGCCCACATCTGCCGTCCAGAGGGATTATCAACACCCACAGTGTTCTTCCTCTGTGGTATTAACCCGTTTACTGCATGCCGGTACTCAAACAAGCCAGCTTGCCTCTGGTCTGTGGCCTCACATAGGCTGTGGTTAGAGGTCCACACTGCTCAGGAGGATGGTCTGTGGCCTCACATAGGCTGTGGTTAGAGGTCCACACTGCTCAGGAGGACGGTCTGTGGCCTCACATAGGCTGTGGTTAGAGGTCCACACTGCTCAGGAGGACGGTCTGTGGCCTCACATAGGCTGTGGTTAGAGGTCCACACTGCTCAGGAGGATGGTCTGTGGCCTCACATAGGATGTGGTCAGGAGGACGGCCTGTGGCCTCTAAACACCCACTTTATGGTCCTTTTAGGCCAAACTGTGACGCCCACAATTCAAAAGCTGGAATCGCATGACCTGAAGGCCTTGGACAAACCAAACTGGGACCAGCTGGATAACTGATACAGGCTTGTTTGTATCGACCAGAGTCTAATAAGATAGAACTACTTGGTGCGTGTGTGCGTGCGTGTGGTGTGTGTGTGTGTGTGTGTGTGTGTGGTGTGTGCTTTTACGTGTGTGGTGTGTGCTTTTACGTGTGTGCGTGTGTGTGTGTGTGTGCGTGTACCTACATGATCACACCGGGTGTGTTGCAGGGCGTGTGTGTGTGTGTGCGTGCACCTACATGATCACACCGGGTGTGTTGCAGGGCGTGTGGTGTGTGCGTGTGTGTGTGCGCGTGTACCTACATGATCACACCGGGTGTGTTGCAGGGCGTGTGGCGTGTGTGTGCGTGTGTGTGTGTGTGTGTGTGTGCGTATACCTACATGATCACACCGGGTGTGTTGCAGGGCGTGTGGTGTGTGCGTGTGTGTGCGTGTACCTACATGATCACACCGGGTGTGTTGCAGGGCGTGTGGCGTGTGTGCGTGTGTGTGTGTGTGTGCGTGTGTGCGTGTGTGTGCGCGTGTACCTACATGATCACACCGGGTGTGTTGCAGGGCATGTGGCGTGTGTGTGTGTGTGTGTGTGTGTGTGTGTGTGTGTGTGCGTGCGTGCGTGCGTGCGTGCGTGCGCGCGTGTACCTACATGATCACACCGGGTGTGTTGCAGGGCGTGTGGTGTGTGTGTGCGTGTGTGTGTGCATGCGTGTACCTACATGATCACACCGGGTGTGTTGCAGGGCGTGGGGGAGCATCTGAGGTGTCCCTCTCCCTAGAGCCTCCCTCTTCCTCTGGACACTGAACACATTGAGCTCCTTCTGTTCCTCCTCACTGAGAGACTGACAGTACCGGACCTGAGGAGGGAGAAAAGAGAGGTGTGAGGAACCCCGTGGACTGGAAGAGGACAGGGGGAACCTCAGGGGGGCGCCAAGAACAGCATGAGAGAGGTGTGAGGAACCCCGTGGACTGGAAGAGGACAGGGGGAACCTCAGGGGGGCGCCGAGAACAGCATGAGAGAGGTGTGAGGAACCCCGTGGACTGGAAGAGGACAGGGGAAACCTCAGGGGGACGCCGAGAACAGCAAGAGAGAGGTGTGAGGAACCCCGTGGACTGGAAGAGGACAGGGGAACCTCAGGGGGGCGGCGAGAACAGCATGAGAGAGGTGTGAGGAACCCCGTGGACTGGAAGAGGACAGGGGAAACCTCAGGGGGACGCCGAGAACAGCATGAGAGAGGTGTGAGGAACCCCGTGGACTGGAAGAGGACAGGGGAAACCTCAGGGGGACGCCGAGAACAGCATGAGAGAGGTGTGAGGAACCCTGTGGACTGGAAGAGGACAGGGGAACCTCAGGGGGGCGCCGAGAACAGCATGAGAGAGGTGTGAGGAACCCCGTGGACTGGAAGAGGACAGGGGAAACCTCAGGGGGACGCCGAGAACAGCATGAGAGAGGTGTGAGGAACCCCCCAGGGTGGACTGGAAGAACCCCGTGGACTGGAAGAGGGGGAAACCTCAGGGGGACGCCGAGAACAGCATGAGAGAGGTGTGAGGAACCCCGTGGACTGGAAGAGGACAGGGGAACCTCAGGGGGGCGCCGAGAACAGCATGAGAGAGGTGTGAGGAACCCTGTGGATTGGAAGAGGACAGGGGAACCTCAGGGGGGCGCCGAGAACAGCATGAGAGAGGTGTGAGGAACCCCGTGGACTGGACTGGAAGAGGACAGGGGAACCTCAGGGGGCGAGCAGCTGAGAACCCCGTGGACAGGACATGAACCCGAGAACACAAAGTTTAGAGCACAGCAATCACTGGACAGATAAATAACCCTGAACAGTTGAACCCCCAAAGTTTAAACAAGCAATCATGACAGATAAATAACCCTGTTGTTCCCTAAACAACAGTAAACAACGCTTTTTGCATACTCTCTGTGTATTGTTTGTTTACGTGTGTGTGTGTGTGTGTTGATGTGCATGCACTTGCGTGTGTGTGTTTCATTTTTAGGAGGCCCTTGTAAATCCCATCTATGCCTGGAATCTCCCCTCATCCCTGTCACAGTGGGCGACTCTCCGTCCGCTCTGGGTCTGGCAGCAAACACCGTAAAAATCACTCACTCGGAGTCGTTTTATTGTCCCAGCGAACAAACCTGAGCCCACCCACGGGACAGGAGATGTCGACGACGACCCCCACTGGTCGCCCCTCATAGACACTACGCATACCTGCTCGTGTAAACCACGCTGACAAAAGGGGACGGGTTACGACGTTGGCCAAAGGAGCCGCGATTCGCCCGCTATAAAAAGACAAGGACCCGGTTGTGTGTTTAAATGCCCCGTGTGTTTTTATGGTCAGCGTATTAGAGGAATGTGTTTTCACTAGAACACCTACCACTCGTGTTTAAATGTGCTAACGGTCTCTAGTCTGCGTTGTAATTAAGCAGGGACTGTTGTCCACGACTGGTGTGTGAGGTGAAGATGGCTGACTCCTGGTCACATCAAATCGCAGAGTGACGCGACGGGCTCCCATATAACCAGGTACCCATATATAATCAGGCACCTGGTAGTCAGCTGTATTTCAGGGTCTCTGGGGGCCTTTACAAACCGGTCCAATCCCCAATAAACTGGTTCACCTGATAAACAGCCTAATTTCTTACCTCGTTGTCGTGCGGTGGCAGCTGGTAGAGCAGCTGTCTGATGCGATGTTTCTCTCCTGGGCTGTTCACATATGGGACCTTGTCCTCAGGAAGACATGAGAAATACAGCTGCACCTGGGGGGCGGGAGGAGAGGGGCATGGTCAGATGTTTTCGTTTGTGACCTTTACGTAAATCAAAGAGCGGTACTGTAGGCCCCTGGTTGATTCCAATTGTCCCGGTTAAGTAGCTCAGTTGGAGGCACTGGTGCTCACAATAAAAGGCCCAGTCAGAGTTCTGGTATCCATGTTGACCTAAATCATAAATAACCTGCTGGGCTCAATGACAAAAGCACCAACCCAGCAACTCAAACAGCTTTGTCCTGACCAGATCTACCATGATATGCCAACAATGGCTAGCCAGATAGGACTCAGAGGTCAGAGTTCATTTAAATACCAGTTGGGATGTGGTGGGTTAGTGAGGTGGTGAGGTGTGAGTAAAGTTACAAAACAAGGTATGTGGCTCTGGAGGCCTACTGCTGATTTCAGGCCTTCATACCTTCCATGTGAGCTCACAGTTAACGAGAGGGGGGGGGGAGCAGAAAGACGGAGAGTAACCGAGAAAATATCCAGAAAGTGCCACACAGCCTTGAGACAGAACTACATCCTTGTTTCCAGACGGAGCATACATTCAAAGAAAGAAGAAGACCTTACACCACTTGAGTCCTACAGGCTAATAGGAGCTGAGTTAGCATGTTAGAACACTAAGTTAGCATGTTAGAACACTAAGTTAGCATGTTAGAACACTAAGTTAGCATGTTAGAACACTAAGTTAGCATGTTAGAACACTAAGTTAGCATGTTAGAACACTAAGTTAGCATGTTAGAACACTAATTTAGCATATTAGAACACTAATTTAGCATATTAGAAGACTAAGTTAGCATGTTATAACACCAAGTTAGCATGTTAGAACACCAAGTTAGCATGTTAGAACACCAAGTTAGCATGTTAGAACACCAAGTTAGCATGTTAGAACACCAAGTTAGCATGTTAGAACACCAAGTTAGCATGTTAGAACACCAAGTTAGCATGTTAGAACACCAAGTTAGCATGTTAGAACACCAAGTTAGCATGTTAGAACACCAAGTTACCATGTTAGAACACCAAGTTACCATGTTAGAACAAGTTACCATGTTAGAACACAAAGTTACCATGTTAGAACACAAAGTTACCATGTTAGAACACAAAGTTACCATGTTAGAACACAAAGTTACCATGTTAGAACACAAAGTTACCATGTTAGAACACAAAGTTACCATGTTAGAACACAAAGTTACCATGTTAGAACACAAAGTTACCATGTTAGAACACAAAGTTACCATGTTAGAACACAAAGTTACCATGTTAGAACACAAAGTTACCATGTTAGAACACAAAGTTACCATGTTAGAACACAAAGTTACCATGTTAGAACACAAAGTTACCATGTTAGAACACAAAGTTACCATGTTAGAACACAAAGTTACCATGTTAGAACACAAAGTTACCATGTTAGAACACAAAGTTAGCATATTAGAACACCAAGTTAGCACGTTAGAACACTAAGTTAGCATTATAGAACACTAGAAGGTGTATAATATAATGTATAATTCCTTGTATGGTTTATGCCACATTCTGGTAAAAAACAATCCTTATTTAACAATACGAGGGGCTGGTCCACTGAGCAAACAACATTCACACAACACTCCAGTGAGTCTGTAGTACCCAGAACACGGACATAACGACTTGTGAACTGACATTATTGGAAACACTTAAAGGGTGTGTATATATGACTTACGTTAGGACCACTTTCCTTTATAAACAATCTGGATTGTTGTAACCTTCCACTCCCTCCTGAAGCCCACAGAGGACAGATCACATGCCCTCTACAAGAGGGCCAAATGGCATGTTTCAACGACCAGTTTCTCCCCCACAGCAGTTAGTACAAGACTATGCCTCCAGTACTAGACTGCACATAGCCTGCCCCCCACATTCTCACCCTGTATGCTATCGGGACAGTTACAAAACTATTATGGACGTCTGAACTCTTAACTAGACAACGCACGTTTGCACAATAGCATATATTACATTATCTAACTACACATGGTCCCCCTTATTCGTATTGTTCCTTCTTTAATGTGTCTAATATCTATTCCTTGTTTGTGTCGACAGGCTTGGCGAATGAAAGTCTTTGTGATTGTGACTCTAATGATATTGAAGCCTTGTGGTTAGTTGCAGTTTACTTAACGATCTGGTGGGACTGTGGGCGGGACACTCAATTAAGTTTACATGCAACGAACATGAACATAGTCCACACACACACACACACATCGGGGGCAGAACATATTTGGATTGGGTTCTCGGATCATTAAAGTTCCACAGCTGCACCACTGACACTGTGTTGGCCCGTGCCTGTTAAGGTGATGGCTCCACCCTGGATGGCAGAGGCGCCAACCTGCCAGCAGTCCAGGACCTTGATGCCTGCGGGTTTCAGAGAGGCCCTAAAAATAGTCTGACTCCGCCCCCACTCACATATAGTGTTCTATACACCGCATGGCTGTTATAGGAGCCTATATCCAGTGTGTGTACTGTGTGTGTGTACTGTGTGTGTTCACCGTGTGTGTGTACCGTGTGAGGATGGTGACGTGACGTTCCCCAGCTCACCTGTTCGGGTCTAAGACCGGGCGGGACCCAGGAATACTCCTCGAGGGCACAGCCGGAGTCGTCATCGGACGTGGAGCTCCGCTGGAACCCCATGGCCAGTTTCCCCAGCCTCCCCGTAATACGGTGCTCCGTGTCCAGGCCACGGGCGTGCACCTTCCCTGCCGAGCGCTCCAGGTTCATCACACGGGGGCGCTGCCATGGAGAAATACATGTTGTTAGAAACGCCCCGTTCAGAATTTCATATCCAGCGTTGATTGGTCAGCAGCGGCTTCTGACAGAGGTAGAGGTCAGTGTTTCTAGACCAAAACATTTCTGGTTGGTTTTCAAACATGGTCATGACATTATTGGTAAGTAGCTCCATGAAGTCCTACAGCTCTATGACGCCCAGCAGCTCTATGACGTCCTACAGCTCTATGATGCCCTGCAGCTCTATGAAGTCCTACAGCTCTATGACGCCCTGCAGCTCTATGACGTCCTGCAGCTCTATGACGCCCTACAGCTCTATGACGCCCTACAGCTCTATGACGTCCTACAGCTCTATGACGCCCTGCAGCTCTATGACGTCCTACAGCTCTATGACGCCCTACAGCTCTATGACGCCCTACAGCTCTATGACGTCCTGCAGCTCTACAGCTCTATGACGTCCTGCAGCTCTATGACGCCCTACAGCTCTATGACGCCCTACAGCTCTATGACGCCCTACAGCTCTATGACGTCCTACAGCCTGCAGCTCTATGACGTCCTACAGCTCTATGACGTCCTACAGATCAGCTCCTACTGCTCTATGACGCCCTACAGATCTATGACGCCCTACAGCTCTATGACGCCCTACAGCCTGACGCCAGCACAGCTCTATGACGCCCTGCAGCTCAGCTCTATGACGCCCTACAGCCTACGTCCTGCTCAGACGACGTCCTACAGCTCTATGACGCCCTACTGCTTTATGACGCCCTACAGCTCTATGACGTCCTACAGCTCTATGACGTCCTGCAGCTCTATGACGCCCTACAGCTCTATGACGTCCTACAGCTCTGACGCAGCTGCAGCTCTATGACGTCCTGCAGATGACGCCCTGCAGCTCTATGACGCCCTGCAGCTCTATGACGCCCTGCAGCTCTATGACGCCCTACAGACGTCCTGCAGCTCTATGACGTCCTGCAGCCTACAGCTCAGCTCTATGACGTCCTGCAGCTCTATGACGTCCTGCAGCTCTATGACGTCCTGCAGCTCTATGACGCCCTACAGCTCTATGACGTCCTACAGCTCTATGACGTCCTACAGCTCTATGACGTCCTACAGCTCTATGACGCCCTACAGCTCTATGACGTCCTGCAGCTCTATGACCCTACAGCTCTATGACGTCCTACAGCTCTATGACGCCCTACAGCTCTATGACGCCCTACAGCTCTATGACGTCCTGCAGCTCTATGACGTCCTGCAGCTCGCCCTACAGCCTACAGCTCTATGACGTCCTGCAGCTCTATGACGTCCTGCCTGCAGCTCTATGACGCCCTACAGCTCTATGACGTCCTACAGCTCTATGACGTCCTACAGCTCTATGACGCCCTACAGCTCTATGACGTCCTGCAGCTCTATGACGCCCTACAGCTCTATGACGTCCTACAGCTCTATGACGCCCTACAGTGACGTCCTACAGCTCTATGACGTCCTACAGCTCTATGACCATTTCATCAGGTGAGGTTGTTTTGGGACAGGAGGATGTAGAGGGAACCGCAGACAAAAACAGCATGTTATCTGATCATCTACCCTGGCTTTGTGTCTGGGAGTGTCTAGAGTGTGAGTATCACACACACACACACACACACACACATTACTCCTTTAAAAAAAATAGCAATTTTAGGTCCTTTTAAACCAGGATATTTCGAATGATCTGATAAGAGAAAGACTGCGGTTAACATCAAGAGACTTTCTTCACTTGAGTCTTCCTTATCTCTGTGTTTGTGTACTTCAGAGCTCTTCCTCTGGGTTAGTCTAAACTAAGATCCTATTCCCTTTAAAGTACCATCCTTTAGTGTCCTAAATAGGGAATAGGGTGTCATTTAGGTATGTCAGATAAAGAGGTCCTAAGGCTTGAGGTGTTGAAAACCCACTTCTGTTCTGTATGAGATCCTTTGACATGCAAATACAGACAGCAATAAATGAAACCCTTGTTGTCTGAGGTAAAAAGTTTACATTTCACAGACCCCATTGAAACCCAACACAAGTTAACTCTTGAGTTACAAGGAAGGACCTCTTCAAAATGATTAGGCACTTTAAAATTTGCATAATTCATGATGAACATCAAACATGATGTGATAGTGGTCATACAATTATGACTTAATCTCTCGTTAAGAAAAATCTCAACTAACAGTTAAATGCCTCATACACTGTGTTATAGCTATTTAAATATGTGTACCGAATCAAATACGTGTGTGTTCTGACTGAGATATAATTGAAATGCTTCAGCTCAATCTCAAAATCTCTGTGAAAAGCTAGCGTCAATTTAAATACAGTTAGGCTCTGAAGCTTCTCACAAACACATCCACGAAGGGTTAAAAAGCTCAAGCTGTAAAACTGAAACTCTGCTTGTTTAGCACACAAAAAGACACACACACACACACACTAACACAAGTTTTACTTTACTTAAGAGAAGCATTTTGGAATTGGCTTAACCCTAAAGCCCCGTTCTAACCTTACTCATATCTTAACACTTTAATAAGTAACAACACACACACAGTGATATAATGGCTGTATTATTTTGTAGTGACTGGTCATGACAGAATGTTTTTTTATAAGTCTGTTACATCAGCAGTAGTGAGTGTTAACACTGTAATTCAATAGCCTTCTAATTATATAACCCTAATACTCTATACTCCAACCCTTATATTCCTTTTACGTTCCTGTATAATCAGACACAAAACCTTTTCGAATCCTCTAAAAGTAGCTGGGTTTTCAAATCACCTTCAGTGCTACAGTATGCGCTTAGTGTTTTGACTTCTGTGAAGGAGAGACTTTTGACGTGAAGGATTTCCCAAGTACCATGGAGACATTATCCAACAGCAGATTAGCGTAGTCAGACGAATGACAGCCATTTGCTGAAGACATCTTCAAGAGGATCTTTCAGAACACGTCCTCGGGAGAAAACAGTGATGGATGTCTGGGAAACGGCTGGTCGTCTGCCACACAAGAAATACGCAATCAGACGGGGAAAACTCAAAAAAACAAAAAAGCCCTTCGAAGAACAATCTAAGAAGTTCTCTTCTGAATATCGCCTCTTCCCAACCCTCCATCCCATCCCCCAACAGTTCAGAGAATCGTACCGCCTAACCGTTTAATAAGGAAAAACAAAACCATAGATTCCCGAGCCAACACACACACTCACGTAACACCTTGTCACGAATTGGCAACAACACGAATTGTGTGTGTCAAAATACACCCAGATCTGCACCTCTGAAACCCCTTCAGCGAGAGAGCAGACGTGAGGTTAGAAAAACGCTTCAAAAAGCCAATTAAAAAGTTTCCAACATTGGTTCAGTGTAAACACTCCCAATGGAGAGGATGGCACATTGCCCCCGATAGTGACACACACATAAATGCACCCTATTCCCTACGTAGAACACTACTTTTGACCAGAGCTCTATGAGGCAGTTTAAAGGGAATACGGTAAGATTCAGGAGATGTTTAAAGGTCTTTTCTTCGCAGGCAGGGAAAGGAATTGCCTGTTGAAACACTTATCGGTTTCAGATGAATGCAGACTGGGGTATGAGATTACCTCCACTTACAAACGAGCGGATCGGAAAAACAACATGGGAAAAGTGAATGTCTCTAACAGACGGCATGTGGACTCCCATTTTACGGAATAGTGCAAATGTTGCATGTCTGTGGATATTTTGGTTGGCATTACTAAATAACTGTAACTGTAGTCATAACTGCATTCATATCGGTATTACTAAATAACTGTATTCATAACAGCATTCACAGAGTTAGTGATAACGCCCATTCGTTTGGGGTAACCCCAGGACTGACACAGTTGACTGAGACCGCCGGCGCACACACACACACACACACACACACACACACACACACACACACACACACACACACACACACACACATCCTGCCTCGCTCCTGGATAGTCCATTGGCATCTGACATCTGCGTCATCTCCTATACATGTAGTGTGTACATCCATCTCCTATACATGTAGTGTGTACATCCATCTCCTATACATGTAGTGTGTACATCCATCTCCTATACATGTAGTGTGTACATCCATCTCCTATACATGTAGTGTGTACATCCATCTCCTATACATGTAGTGTGTACATCCATCTCCTATACATGTAGTGTGTACATCCATCTCCTATACATGTAGTGTGTACATCCATCTCCTGTACATGTAGTGTGTACATCCATCTCCTATACATGTAGTGTGTACATCCATCTCCTATACATGTAGTGTGTACATCCATCTCCTATACATGTAGTGTGTACATCCATCTCCTATACATGTAGTGTGTACATCCATCTCCTATACATGTAGTGTGTACATCCATCTCCTATACATGTAGTGTGTACATCCATCTCCTATACATGTAGTGTGTACATCCATCTCCTATACATGTAGTGTGTACATCCATCTCCTATACATGTAGTGTGTACATCCATCTCCTATACATGTAGTGTGTACATCCATCTCCTATACATGTAGTGTGTACATCCATCTCCTATACATGTAGTGTGTACATCCATCTCCTATACATGTAGTGTGTACATCCATCTCCTCCATACATGTAGTGTGTACATCCATCTCCTATACAGTGTGTACATGTGTGTACATCCATCTCCTGTACATGTAGTGTGTACATCCATCTCCTATACATGTAGTGTGTACATCCATCTCCATCCATACATGTAGTGTGTACATCCATCCATCTCCTATACATGTAGTGTGTACATCCATCTCCTGTACATGTAGTGTGTACATACATGTAGTGTGTACATCCATCTCCTATACATGTAGTGTGTACATCCATCTCCTATACATGTAGTGTGTACATCCATCTCCTATACATGTAGTGTGTACATCCATCTCCTATACATGTAGTGTGTACATCCATCTCCTATACATGTAGTGTGTACATCCATCTCCTATACATGTAGTGTGTACATCCATCTCCTATACATGTAGTGTGTACATCCATCTCCTATACATGTAGTGTGTACATCCATCTCCTATACATGTAGTGTGTACATCCATCTCCTATACATGTAGTGTGTACATCCATCTCCTATACATGTAGTGTGTACATCCATCTCTACCTATACATGTAGTGTGTACATCCACATGTAGTGTGTACATCCATCTCCTATACATGTAGTGTGTATCCATCTCCATCTCCTATACATGTAGTGTGTACATCCATCTCCTATACATGTAGTGTGTACATCCATACATGTAGTGTGTACATCCATCTCCTATACATGTACATCCATCTCCTATACATGTGTGTACATCCATCTCCTATACATGTAGTGTGTACATCCATCTCCTATACATGTAGTGTGTACATCCATCTCCTATACATGTAGTGTGTACATCCATCTCCTATACATGTAGTGTGTACATCCATCTCCTATACATACATCCATCTCCTATACATGTAGTGTGTGTACATCCATCTCCTATACATGTAGTGTGTACATCCATCTCCTATACATGTAGTGTGTACATCCATCTCCTATACATGTAGTGTGTACATCCATCTCCTATACATGTAGTGTGTACATCCATCTCCTATACATGTAGTGTGTACATCCATCTCCTATACATGTAGTGTGTACATCCATCTCCTATACATGTAGTGTGTACATCCATCTCCTATACATGTAGTGTGTACATCCATCTCCTGTACATCCACATGTAGTGTGTACATCCATCTCCTATACATGTAGTGTGTACATCCATCTCCTATACATGTAGTGTGTACATCCATCTCCTATACATGTAGTGTGTACATCCATCTCCTATACATGTAGTGTGTACATCCATCTCCTATACATGTAGTGTGTACATCCATCTCCTATACATGTAGTGTGTACATCCATCTCCTATACATGTAGTGTGTACATCCATCTCCTATACATGTAGTGTGTACATCCATCTCCTATACATGTAGTGTGTACATCCATCTCTACATGTAGTGTGTACATCCATCTCCTATACATGTAGTGTGTACATCCATCTCCTCCATACATGTACATGTGTGTACATCCATCTCCTATACATGTAGTGTGTACATCCATCTCCTATACATGTAGTGTGTACATCCATCTCCTATACATGTAGTGTGTACATCCATCTCCTCCATACATGTAGTGTGTACATCCATCTCCTATACATGTAGTGTGTACATCCATCTCCTATACATGTAGTGTGTACATCCATCTCCTATACATGTAGTGTGTCATCCATCTATACATGTAGTGTGTACATCCATCTACATCCATCTCCTGTACATGTAGTGTGTACATCCATCTCCTATACATGTAGTGTGTACATCCATCTCCTATACATGTAGTGTGTACATCCATCTCCTATACATGTAGTGTGTACATCCATCTCCTATACATGTAGTGTGTACATCCATCTCCTATACATGTAGTGTGTACATCCATCTCCTATACATGTACAGTGTGTACATCCATCTCCTATACATGTAGTGTGTACATCCATCTCCTATACATGTAGTGTGTACATCCATCTCCTATACATGTAGTGTGTACATCCATCTCCTATACATGTAGTGTGTACATCCATCTCCTATACATGTAGTGTGTACATCCATCTCCTATACATGTAGTGTGTACATCCATCTCCTATACATGTACATCCATCTCCTATACATGTGTGTGTACATCCATCTCCTATACATGTAGTGTGTACATCCATCTCCTATACATGTAGTGTGTACATCCATCTCCTATACATGTAGTGTGTACATCCATCTCCTATACATGTAGTGTGTACATCCATCTCCTATACATGTAGTGTGTACATCCATCTCCTATACATGTAGTGTGTACATCCATCTCCTATACATGTAGTGTGTACATCCATCTCCTGTACATGTAGTGTGTACATCCATCTCCTGTACATGTAGTGTGTACATCCATCTCCTATACATGTAGTGTGTACATCCATCTCCTATACATGTAGTGTGTACATCCAACCCCCCCAAACACATGGTCCATTCAACCCAGGCAGCTAAACCCATAACAATACAGGAGCTCCCCAACAACAGCTTCCCTCTGTTTACAGGATAACACTCCTTTCTAAATGTTTCAGTTGCAAAACCAGTTGGGAGCCAAAGCTCAGCACTGAAGTGTTAAGGACCTTCAGATGAAGCGGGAAACCAGTCTCACCTCTACAGGAAGCACTGTCCGTCTCCTCTCTTCCCAGATGAAAGCCACCTCTCCAGGTCAAAGTGCTAGAGGTCAGGCTGCGTGTCCACAACACGGGCCCCAGAGACTCAGGTAAGATACATCCACAGAGTCCTCCACCCTGCAGATGTGGTCTATCCAGATGTGGTCTATCCAGATGTGGTGTATCCAAATGTGGTCTATCCAGATGTGGTCTATCCAGATGTAGTGTATCCAAATGTGGTCTATCCAGCGCTCTCAGTGTGTGGGTCCAGGAATAATGACCCGGGCTGGTTCAAAAACAGAGTTGTCTGAATCGCAGAGTGTCTCTGTCTGACTGAGGAACCTCTGCGAGGGGGAGGGTATGAGCAGGTTGGCCCCTCCCATCTGCCTCTCTCCCATGAACCCGCCCACTGCACTTCAAACCTCAGTGAGAGGGAGGGTATGAGTAGGTTGGCCCCTCCCATCTGCCTCTCTCCCATGAACCCACCCACTGCACTTCAAACCTCTGTGAGGGGGAGGGTATGAGTAGGTTGGCTCCTCCCATCTGCCTCTCCCATGAGCCCGCCCACTGCACTTCAAACACACTTGAAGAATCCACAGCCACAGCCACAGCTGGAGGACCGTGGTCTAACCACTCCCTCCCGTAGTCCACCCCTCCTCAGTTTCCCTCTCCCCCATTCACTCGCTTTGGAATTCCTCTGTACAGATAATTCTTCTGTACTGTATATTCTACACTTGTGTTTGTTTCCACACACACACACACACACATATGATCTCTTACTCTCTCAATATGAATGCTGGACATGCAGCAATGCACACTCACTCTTCACATTCAACCTACCCCTCTTCGTCTCAACCGTTCTCTTTGGCCACCACTTTCTCTCTCTCTCTCTTATCCAAACCACCGCTATCAACAAGTGGGTTTTTCCTCGCCAGACAGCAGGTCTGTGGTGGTGTTATTTCACAAGGTCTCAATTTGTTCCATCATTCACTGGAGTCTGACTTTGTGGTGTTCCAGATGTCAAGCTAAGTATAGCAGGACACTAAGCACTAGAGACAATTGTGAAAAATACCTTTTACCCTCAAATGTTTTCCTGTGTCTACCGCTGCATAAAGAGATGACCACAGTGTTTTTGCACTGGAAACTGGAAACGTTCTTATAGTGTTTTATTGCAACATGTGTTTTTGCAGAAGTGCACATCTAATGTATGTTTTCCGCCATATATCTTTTGCAAGCAAATAAAATATACTGAAGATTGATTATATGACAGGATAGACAGCGTTCTCACAGTCAGAGAGTGATTTTCCCAGTTCTATGTATGTTCACAAATACAGGCCCAAAGTAACCGTCCTCTAGGCAGAATAAATGTCACTGAAGAGTCGTTTTTCTCACCGCAGCTGATCACAATGAGGTCACTGTGGGAAAATGATTTACGTCCAAACCAAACTGCTACGAATAATAAAAAGGTTATATGTAATAAAAATTGACACGAAATAAGAATAAATTACCTCTTATTCTAGGCAATCAACATTTTTACCACGGAATTCATAATCATGCGAAAAGCGTTGTCATGATTTATTTGCATGAGATCACCATTATTCATTCTGATAGGTTGAACAAGACACAAGCTTCATTTAGGAGCCCGGTGACAAATGAGTTTTCATCTTTGTGTCAGGGACAAAGGACCTCCTCCAACCACAGTCTATAGTTAACAGAGCAACACAGCTTGTCACATGCAAAGTTACCCAAAAGTGTGTATACCTCCATTAAAGTTCTCTTTTTATTTTATACCTTACATATTTGGACTTAATGGAGATCTGTCCCTATTACTCACAACAATATTGACAGATGAAGGTAACCTAATCAGCTTCCATCTCTGGTATCGGTACCCTTTGTAGCTATAAATCAACAATTGGAAGAGTGTGTGGTCACTTTTATTTACATTACTGCTTCAACTGTCCTGGTCTAAAGACGTCTTGCATGCATGGTCCCACTTCAAGTTCCCACACCATTTCTACTTTCTGTGATGAGCTTACCTTGTGTGTTTAGGATCTTTGTCGTGTAACAAGAGGTTCGGTTCAGCTACAGCTTTTTGACAGAATTCCTCACATTCTCCCTTAAAGATTCTCCAGGTACAATGCATGACTCAATGCCAGTTGGCCAGTCCCTGAGGCAGCAAAGCAGCCCCACACCATAATGCAATCGAGCGGATGCTCTTTGCCAAACATGGCAGTCGCCAGCCACACAGACCCATCTGTCCACAGCACATTTTCCTAGTAGTTTGGGTATTTGCCCAGATCAAATTTCTGGTGTCTATATATAATTTTTTTCGAGAACAGAGGCTTCTTCTTTCCTGATTTCTAATGCAGGCCAAGTTTGTACAGTCTGTTTTATTTTCAATTTGCAGATGATCCGTCTGAATTATGAGTTTGAATTACATAGAAATGTCTCTTCCAGAGTTATGTGGAATTTCTTTGCCTCCGATTGAGCTTCTGACTTTGGCACGATGTATCTACATTGATTCATGTAGTAACCAGACAGTAAAAGCAGACTCATACTTCATCATTAAATTAATTGGCAGAAATTATACCTTTTCCCCATTTTTGTCGATTTAATATGGGTACCTGTTGTTATTTGTTCTGTTCAGTACCTTTTATCAATAAATGTGTTTGGAATATAGATTGAATTCATTTAATATAAGCCATGATTTGGCTTTATACATCTGGGAGAGTGAGTGAGAGATAAAAATAGATAAATATGATAAACATTGCAAATAGCAGTTCTGGCAGCACTTTTAGAGGGAGGTGAACTTGGCACCGCAAAAAAAGTCACTTAAATCCCATGCATTGGGTTTCCCTCCCAAAGATGTTAATCTGAATGTAAAAGTCAGACGGAATAGTAATTTGAGAATGTGAGGTACGGGAGAGCATCTCCACATCTATAGAGGTAAAACTGGAAAAAACTAGGCTTGACCAGGAAAGCACAAAAACAAGAGGAACGCATCTGGTCCAAACTAAAGAGTCACTTTCTGACCAACACAAAGCCACTCTCACAACATAGACAATGAGACGCTGACAAAAAGATACTTCCCAGGAAGAAGCCATTTCTCTCAGATATTAGCCATTCAAATATAGACTGGGCCACTGACCAGCCACTCGGAGGTCATTCAGAGAAAGCCTTACAAACACAGAGGCAGCAGTTGACCTGGTCGACTCCTCTGCTTCCTAGAAAAGGGCGTGTGGGTGTGTGTGCAGAGTGTGTGTGTGTGCAGAGTGTGTGTGTGTGTGTGTGTGTGTGTGTGTGCGTGTGTGTGCGCGTGCGTGTGTGTGTGTGTGTGTGTGTGTGTGCGTGCGTGCGTGTGTGTGTGCGTGTGCGTGTGTGTGTGCGTGTGTGTGCCTGTGTCTATCCAACCCAGCCTTACCTGCATTCTTAAGTCCAGACTGTCAAACAGAGGATTCATAGCTGACTGCCGGCTCTCTCTGACTTCCGGCTCTCTCTGACTGCCGGCTCTCTCTGACTGCCGGCTCTCTCTGACTGCCGGCTCTCTCTGACTGCCGGCTCTCTCTGACTGCCGGCTCTCTCTGACTGCCTGCTCTCTCTGACTGCCTGCTCTCTCTGACTGCCTGCTCTCTCTGACTGCCTGCTCTCTCTGACTGCCTGCTCTCTCTGACTGCCTGCTCTCTCTGACTGCCTGCTCTCTCTGACTGCCTGCTCTCTCGGTCAGAGCAGGAAACTATGTAGCGAAACACCTAGGGAGCATTTCCTTGCAGTTTCCTCCATTCCCATTGAAAACCCCACTGAACTTCCCCATGGGCGGCCATTGTGGGGATAATGGAGATATTTCACTACTTTGCCATTCACTTGGGGATGCATTGAATGACTGTTTGACCTGGCTGGTATTCAGATGTCCAGAGCCTGATGAGTCAAAGTAACTAATGAAGGGATTATACAGAAACATTAGGTACGACCACCACCCACACACGCACGCACGCACACACACACACACACACACACACACACACACAGAGAGACACACACACACACACACAACCAGATACACACACAGGATTCTCATCTCAATTCATATCCATTATCATCCTCTATTCAAGCACCATTTACATCTCACAGGCACATCACTCCTGGGTGTAACCTTCCACCACAGCATTTACATCTCACAGGCACATCACTCCTGGGTGTAACCTTCCACCACACCATTCACACCTGGAAACAGATTGTTACAAACCCTGTTTGCTCCACAGATATGCAATTCTAAAAGGTGTGTGTGTGTTGTCAGAGGACCCCTTTTTAGAAGGGTTTCTCTGTTCCCAGGTCATTGTTAACACTTAGTACCCCTGTGGGGCAGTAACAAGCAGGAGGTCGTGAAACAGCCAGTAAGTGTTATCAACACTTTGAGGACAATGAGAACAGGAGAAAGACTCAATAAAACGTCATAAAATACAACGCTGACCCTGATCTGCAGAGCCAGAGACTCTAAACTGCGGAAGTAGCCCAAATTAAACTAGGGGTGCCCTAGACTCACCCCATTACCATGGTACACAGAGGTCGATCAGAGACCCTGGTTAAGAAATGCAGAGAGAATACATAGGGAAAGGGGTGGAGCTTCAGACAAAACCATTAATAATACTACGCTAGTGGGGGCTGGAATTGACCCAACTCATCACTGGGATGGTTGCCAAAATCACCTATGATCCTTTGATCATGATCCAATATGTTGACATATTTTATACAGGGCTATTGCTTAACCCTGAAAACAGCTGGTGAAGTTCTAATCTGTAGCCTATAGAGATTTACCCACGTGTGAGATCTACAAGTTCACCACTGAAACAAAAACAGAAGAGTTTCAGCTGCATATTGGAGACAACTCGATAGAGGCAGCTCACCTTTCACTCATGGAGGTCAGAATGACCCCTGGACTCTGTTGAAGTGGAATGTATCAGTTAACAATATCAAATTAGATTGGGAAAAGGCAGGAGCTGACACTGAACTGGGACGCAACTAATAAAACCAGGACTGGAAGAGAGACAGAGAGACATTACCAGATGATAGAGATACAGGACACAACCTACGACCTGCCTACATCTTATGGCTTGTAGACTTCAGATCAGATTATTCCCAGTGAATATTAGAGCAGTTTTTAGCGGGACATTTTGAGCCTCCAGTTAAACATCTACCCATGTGTACACCGGTCGGTCTGGTTATAATCCAGCGAGTTAGTTAGCGATTAGCCAGAACGGATCTGTGAATGACCCCCCAGCCAGCCGCCTCATCTTGGCACAATTTAAGACATTATTTTGAGATGAGCTTTGTTCATATGGAGTTCACAGCAGACCACCCAGGCCAAACACGACCCAACCCAGAGTTTAGCGCCGTACACTGTGTCTCCGTAGGGAACTCCACTCACAGGAAGGAAAGAAACATCTACCTAATTATTATCATTTAATCTACTTCCAAACAAGCAACAAAACATCTGCTTCTTATAATGAGATGGGCGACTGTGATTATATTAAGTGCACATACTTACACACACATACACCCCCCCCACTAACACTAACACTCACCACACTATATCACACACACACACATACAGACACCCCACTAACACGCTATACCACACACACAGACACCCCACTAACATGCTATACCACACACACACACACACACACAGACACCCCACTAACACGCTATACCACAAACACACACACACACAGACAGACACACACACACGGACACACACACACGCTCACTACACACACAAACACAGACACCCCACTAACACGCTATACCACACACACACACACACACACAGACACACAGACACACACACACGCTCACTACACACACAAACACAGACACCCCACTAACACGCTATACCACACACACACACACACACACAGACACACAGACACACACACACGCTCACTACACACACAAACACAGACACCCCACTAACACTCAAACCACACAAACAGACACAGTGTTGATGCTGAGTATACACTTGAGAAATAGGTAAACTGAATTCAAATTGCGTGTTGTGGTCTATTTGGCCTGCGTGATGTGAACAAATGACACTGGTTTTCAGCTAAGAAAACAGAAATGAAATAGCACATTCAAATGTTTTGTCATTCACAGTCCATTTAGAAAACGAACGACAACAGAACAATATCGAAACTGGAATGTGTGGGAACCCATGGACTTGCCAAAACAACTGATGACATATCGTTCCCATATAGAGCGTGTGTGTGCGCGTGTGTGTGCGCGCGCACGTGTGCGCACGTGTGTGTGTGTGTGCACATGTGTGTGTGCGCGTGTGTGTGTGCACGTGTGTGTGTGTTGCCTCACTCTAGTTCTGCTCCATAATATCTCCCTCTATAACTGGCTCTCATGTTTCCCGGTGCAGATGTATGTGGACCAGGAAATAATCTGTGTGTATACAGCCTCCTAATGACATGCCTCTAAGGTGGAGAGAGCAGAGCTGAGTCAGTCTGAACCAAACCCACACTGACCAATCACACGGTGCCTTCACTTTCCCAGAATTCAGTGGGACTGTTGATCAACGTCTACGTGAAGCTCCGCTGGCTGGCAGGACTACTTGGCATTATGTTCTGAGTTTACTGTTTGCCCTGCAGTCAGTCACTGTTCTGAACACAGTTAGAGAGTTTGGTTGGTATGGCGTGCCAATATTACCCGTCACAGTAGAATGGTATATTTAAGCAAACAGGCTCAGGGGGGCATTATGTCAGAGCTATGGACTGAGCTTACGATACACTACAGACCCTAGCTGTGACCATGTACCACACCACCTACGGTACTTTATTACTAAACTTTATTCTAATGTTGGAAATACGTGGTATACGATCGGAAACACCACAGGTTTCAACCAATTAGGACCCAAATTAACAGGTTTCTAATATCCAGTGCAATGCATTTCTCTATTATGGAGTTTTCTCATTTATCTTATACGGTACACAGAGAGATAAAAAAAGATAAAATATAAAAAAACTGCTGTTTGAGTGAGTAAATGAGTCTGAGGTGAGAAGGACAGACAAACTATTTTTCTCTGTCAGCCTCTCTTTTAGCCTCTCTTTTAGCCTCTCTGTCCGCCTCTCTGTCCGCCTCTCTGTCCGCCTCTCTGTCAGCCTCTCTGTCAGCCTCTCTGTCCGCCTCTCTGTAAGCCTCTCTGTCAGCCTCTCTGTCAGCCTCTCTGTCAGCCTCTCTGTCAGCCTCTCTGTCAGCCTCTCTGTCAGCCTCTCTGTCAGCCTCTCTGTCAGCCTCTCTGTCAGCCTCTCTGTCAGCCTCTCTGTCAGCCTCTCTGTCAGCCTCTCTGTCAGCCTCTCTGTCAGCCTCTCTGTCAGCCTCTCTGTCAGCCTCTCTGTCAGCCTCTCTGTCAGCCTCTCTGTCAGCCTCTCTGTCAGCCTCTCTGTCAGCCTCTCTGTCAGCCTCTCTGTCAGCCTCTCTATAAGCATCCTGACCAGTCATGAATTTAGCACATCTCTGTCAGAACTACATTCCACACCAACTCGCTAGTATTTGGGTGAGGCCCATGTGCTCCAGCTGGTCCTCAACGGATATTTCAGGCCTGGAAAGAGAACTCTCTCTTTCAATTCACACTTTAAAGGGTGCAATGGTAAGGGAATCATCAGTTTGCACTGCCAAGTCAAGCGGCGAAAGAGATGTATAACACATAACTGAAGTAAAAACAAAACAAACATTGATAGGAAGTTTCAAAAGGCATTTACATGGATATATACACTGACCTGACTATCTCTCTCTCTCAGCCATACTAACATCAGTGACAGTAGCCATCATTTACTCTCAGCTGTAAGCTGTCACTCCACGAAACAGCGAGTCCGTCATTCAGAAGCGTCGCCGTTAAAAAAGACCGAAGAATATAACGACCACCTTTAACTGGCGAGAAAAGTAGGACAGGAAGAAGACTTCACTGGGTAGAGACGGAAACAGTCGTTTCTCATCTGAGTCAAACATACGGCTTCATCCAAAACCCCAGCCAGATGTCTAAAATCCAAGGGGAGGGGGGGTCTTTCTCTAGAGGAACTGCAGAAATAAGTGTGTGATAACAAACACACTTGAGAGTGCACGCAGAAATGCGAGCGCACACACACACACACACACACACACACACACAAGGCCTCATATGCTGGATCTTTCGGTTGACTGGTTTAAGATAACGACGTTTGGCCTTTAGATAACAATGTTTGGCCAGGTAATTTCCATCCAAGTGTACAGTCTGGTTTCTGTGGTTTATTAGTGTAAACCCTCCAGACGTTCGTTCACTACCTGATTAATGTAATTGTAAGAGCTTCACATCTCCAGAAGAACTAACAAGCTCATATCCCAGTCTCTCTTTTTTTTTCTTTGCTTACACATTCATCCACCATCTTCACCAGTATGTCAGCTCTACAAAAATACCACGAGACATTTTCTGTCTCTCTTTAATATGAAACACAAGTAGTCGGTGAGGATATGCAAAGGAGAAAAGTTCTAAAAACATTAGTTAATATCGTCGCTTTTTTGTCAACTCAGCGCTACAGTACCAAAACACGTTCGCCAAAACAGTTGATTTCTGAACTGCTTTTTCATTCACAGGGAAAATCATCATCATCATCTGATGAAATCGGACCGTTACACTTTGGGGAAATCCGAGGGAGTCGTTCCAGTGGGAAACGCTTGAAGACGGACCAGAGATCCAAGGTGATTATACAAGCATCTCTCTGTGGACTGCTCATGAAGCTAATGGTGTTGGTGAGAGTGATTAATGGAGAGTAAGAGGGGGAGAGGGAAGGTGTGGGGAGAGGAAGGTAGGGGTAGGGGAGGTGGGGGAGTTGAGGGGAAAGGAGGTGGGGGTGGGGGAGAGAGAAAAAAAGATGAATAAGAGCTCTTCATTGCCAAAGTCAACTGAGGACATCAAAAGGTGTAGAGACAGAGGGAATAATTGAGAGAGAGAGAGAGAGAGACACAGAGAGAGATCAAGAGAGAGAGAGAGACAGAGAGAGAGATCAAGAGAGAGAGAGAGACACAGAGAGAGATCAAGAGAGAGAGTGAGAGAGAGAGACACAGAGAGAGATCAAGAGAGAGAGAGAGAGAGAGAGACACAGAGAGAGATCAAGAGAGAGAGTGAGAGAGAGAGACACAGAGAGAGATCAAGAGAGAGAGTGAGAGAGAGAGAGAGAGAGAGACACAGAGAGAGATCAAGAGAGAGAGAGAAAGAGATAGAGAGAGACACAGAGAGAGATCAAGAGAGAGAGTGACTATTCAGTCAATGAGCTTATGTATGTTTTTCCAAGACATTCACGAGACACATTAAAAAAGTCAAAAAACTGTAACTTTTAAGTCAATCCACTTCCACAAAGAGCCTCTTTACTTGTTCTGAACGGATATTCTCTAATTATTGTGTTAAGCTCTCCACAAGCATTGTGTGTGTGTGTGCGTGTGCATGTACACAGACATTCTGTTACGTGTGTGTGTGTGTGTGTCCTATAATTTTCTTCACATGTTGTGTATAGGTAGTTAACATCCTGCCAAATTGACTTGCACTCTCGTGGCAGGAATTACGGATAAACACATCATATTTCAGTTTAGTACTGGCACTTAAAAGACAGACAGGAAACGCAACACAGCACGGTTACAGGGTTTGACAAAAGCCATTAGTGGGAATTAACTAGATTATTACAGACAGGGCAGAGAGTCTGGTGTTTAAAGCATCTGACCAGTAATTAAAAAGATATTTAATCAAATACATGAGCCAGCCAGAAGATAAACAAGACTGTGCTTAACAACAATATAAATCACATACACTGTATACAATACTTTTGTACTGTACTCATTGTTTAAATCTCCACTTTGGGTGAGATGTGTCGCTGTGTATTTGATACCTTCATAAAATATGGCCATAAAATCTCTCATTTTTTAAAGCCACTGTTTTATGAAACCTGTGTGCCGTCGTTTTGAGAAGGACAGATTGGTTGAGATGGGCGAGCCCAGTCCAAATTCAAATTCCAGCCAGAATGAGCTTTAGTCCTGGGCGTTTGAGTGACATATAGGATGTTTCAGGTCCTTTTCCTAGCCTCGACTCAGCCAGACCATAATATGTGGCTTGGAGAGCCAATGCGGCCATTTTGGTTTGGGTTTCTGACCACCGACAAGCAGAGCCTGGGTTACAGAGAACTGAAACAAGCCACAGATCACAGACGGGGTTCCCTTTTAGCACATAGGGTTTATGACCATGTTACAGGTCTAGCACACTTGACTGAACCGCACACGCACGCACACTCATGCACCCACACACACACATGCACACACACCTCATCTCTCATCTCATCTTCAACCGCTTATCCAGGGTCGGGTCGCGGGGGTAGCAGCTCTAGCAGGGGACCCCAAACTTCCCTTTCCCGGGCAACATTAGCCAGCTCTGACTGGGGAATCCCGAGGCGTTCCCAGGCCAGTGTGGAGATATAATCTCTCCACCTAGTCCTGGGTCTTCCCCGAGGTCTCCTCCCAGCTGGACGTGCCTGGAACACCTCTCTAGGGAGGCGCCCAGGTGGCATTCGTACAAGATGCCCGAACCACCTCAACTGGCTCCTTTCTATGCAAAGGAGCAGCGGCTCTACTCCGAGTTCCTCTCGGATGACTGAGCTTCTCACCCTATCCCTCAGGGAGAGGCCAGCCACCTTTCTGAGAAAACCCATTTCGGCCGCTTGTACCCGCGATCTCGTTCTTTCGGTCATGACCCAGCTTTCATGACCATGAGACACACACACCGTTTGGCCAAAAGTTACTCCAACAATACAAAGCAGATCTGCTGCCAGAACTTAGCCCATTTGGCTGTGTCGCTAGCCGCACATATTATTCACTGTATTTCTCCTCAAATACCAGCAGACAACGGCGTTCCAAATGCTCAACAACCCAGAGTTTGTCTCCAAACGTTGGCCCCCCTCAACATGACCACACAACCTGAAGGGGGAGATGTTTTAGGGGGGGGCAGGAGTAATTAACATAGCCCCACATGCATACATATTCATTCCTCTGGTACAAACACAGCTCTGTGCTCCTACACTGGTTTGAGGCATTACTGTAAACAGATGACACACACAGAGACACAAGGGCATTTAAACCCACACACACATGCGCGCACACGCACACACACACAGAGACACAAGGGCATTTACACACACACACACACAGGGCATTTACACACACACACACACACACACGCACACACGCACACACACACACAGAGACACAAGGGCATTTACACACACACACACATACACACACAGGGCATTTACACACACACACACACACACGCACACACACAGAGACACAAGGGCATTTACACACACACACACACAGGGCATTTACACACACACACAGACACAATGGAATGGAATGTCAATCCTCATAACCCACATGTTTATTAAAGATTACATGCACCATATTGATTAACAATAAACTGGGAAACTAACACAGCACAACTAACAAACAGTCAGACATCTAACCAAAAAAATTTAAAAATAGATAAGATGTTTTAACTTAAGACTTAAGAAGCGTTCCAACTGTATGTTCTCGCTGTATGTTCTCGCTGTATGTTCCTCGCTGTATGTTACCCGGCTGTATGTTCCGGCTGTATGTTCTAAGCTGTATGTTTCGTCTGCATGTACCGGCTGTATGTCTAAGAGCCAGGAATTACTCAGTTAATGGTTGTCCGGGAGGAAAGCCAAAAACATCAAAGCAATCTCCAGGTTGGATATGGTCTCTGGCTTACAGCAGCACTGTCTAGTGAATGTGATTCTTCCAGGTCAAATGCCGAAGGATGAAGTTTAGTTGCCGTGGGCAGCGGTGATCTCACAACACAGTCTAAATGTTACACCAGTGTTGCTTCATAAACATCTGATGTAAAAAGGCTGAACACACTTTCCAAGGAGATGGAGCTGGCCTGTTACGTAGCAATTACTCAGGGATTGCAGAAAGCACCAAAGGAGACGTCCATTCTGCAATAGGGCCTGCACGGCTGTAATAAAACATGGGTCTAACAATCTGCTGCACAACGGAGGCAAAGACAAACATTCACCTGCAACTCTGGCTAGCTGGACCCATTCTCTATAGCCAAACAAATTCCGTCTCTGTTCTGTTACATCACCGCAGGAACCGCTCGACATTTCACAATAAAAGTTGTAGGTCAAACGGTTGACTCCTGTGTGCCAGCTCTGAAACAGACCCACTGGACGAATCTGCAGGGGGTCCCGAAAAGAGAGGCTGGAGAATGACTGGTCTGGCTGAAACATTCCTATCACCTGAGGTACATTATCACCATTCATGTGGTCTTTATGGCTGATCTATTAACAGAAAGAAGGAAGCTTGGCATGACACTCAGGCCTATACGCACGCCCCCCCCACACACCCCCCTCGGCTCCTGTTTGGATTCCAAATGGCACACTAGGCCTATTACAGATGCCCGTCGGAAGAAGTACACTGCGTAGGCCACCATTTGGGACACGGCTCCTCCCTGGTTGGCTGGCTGCCATATGGCGGGGTGATGAAGACACCCGGCCGATCACATGCAACCCCCCTGAGTCTGCTTCACTTGTTTGTCATTCCAAGAAGAGGACAGGAACAGAACCGTAAAAAATGGACATACCTAAGTTGACAGAACTGCAACTGTGTGAAAACTATACGCCTTAAATTTAATTTGTTTTAATCATTAAAAAGCGACGAAACATTCAAAAAGTATGACGCCTTTTACATTTTATGAAAGTGGTTTTAGTGCAGCTCGCTACAGTTGGTGTAATAAACGCCACTAGGGGGCGCCACTGCCTTCAACGCAGAACAACCAAATGGTCCTGGACTCAGCAGTACACTTAAGTAAAACTCAGTAAAACTTCAGTTTTCTATGTTGTTTTCACAACTATCTTTGTCGAATTATTGTTATTCTGGTGTACACGAAAACTGACAGTCAACTAACAATGTCGCATCGGTCCCGATTGTTCCGGAAAAAAAATAGAAGTGTATTTTAAGATTAGTAAACATGTTTGTTATTTACATTTTTTAGTGGAGGTTCTCTTTGAGAACAAATGTTTAACAGTACATTCTCAGGTGGAACATAAAACAGACTGATAAGTATCCTATTCGTTAAGTTCAATGGAAACACAAGATACCGGGTTGAGCAGAAATAGAGAGAGAGAAAAGAAAGGTCTTATCGCCACCAGAGTGACAAGCAACAGCTGAGTCCGCACATCTGGGAACCCCTGGGCACATCTGGTAACCCCTGGGCACACATGGGAACCCCTAGGCGTCGTGCGGCGCGTCTAAACGCATAATGCCACCCCGCAATAGCGCGCATTCACGCAAACGCGTTTATAAGACCTTCAACAAAACTCTGGATTAAATATTCAGTTGAATCAACCCAGGAAAAAGTAATACGGAGGAGCGCATACACGACTCTTTAAACATGAATCCAATTTGTTATTACACATCATAAAGTTTAATTAATTCATAGGACAGTAGCGTATTTACTTGATATGGCTTCCAGACGACCACTTTCAACACGTAACATAACTAATATGCACTTGGCAATGACATTTAGAGATAAAAATAAAAAAACATGAACGATCATATCAATCCATATTATAACAATTAAATTCTGGTACAGTGTCAAAGATTCCCAACTCTCCCGAGTAGAACAACACATGTCAATTATGTCAAATGGTCAATTAACGGGGTAAAATAAACGATTTAAAACACTATAGATATAAGAACGAAAATAAAGAAACTCCAAAACTCACCAGAAATACCAAATTGTGCGGAGGAAAAAGCGTCCAGGGGATATTCCGTTAATTAAGTAATAATAATCACTATGACGTCATCCGCGCCTGTTTAACTAACAGTTTAGCGACTGACGCTCCTCTTGAAGTATTTCAAGTCCGAATGAACTGAATGGAAGTCTTCTCAGAACATCATTGACCCGAGTAGAGATGAGACTCAGATACCCTGAGTCAACAGCTCAGATGGGGCTTCAGACTTCATATACAGACCCACCAGTTAAAGCACATGAGATGACATCATTAACGCGATACTCGCTGCTGATTGGCTCAACGAGCGGCTCCCCCAATCCCACCAGAGACTGAAGAACAGAGCCCGCCTCTCCCCCGTCGCCTTATATAAAGAGTCGGACCAGGCAGCCCATCACGCAGCACACGCAAGCACGTAAATCATTTGGAAGGTTGGCATTTCGTTCATTTATTCATAAATGTGTTTTAACAACTAAAATTGTGTTTTAATGTTAACTGTTTGTACAATATATAGTATACACTCTCGGTTGCTCACTCGTGCCAATTTCTCCTGCATCCAACACGGTTATTAACTCATTACTCCATAAATGGTCAACTGTCTCCTCAATGAAACTAAATGCAACACGTTTTTTCATCTTACAATCGACACATCCCCATGATAACCGTATAGTAATTTATGAACACAGTTCGTAACGAAGATCGCACACACACACACGCACACGCACACACACACACAGTATGACGCAAGGGGCTCCTGACCTAATTCACAGGGGTTGCCTTCCCCATCTCTTTATGGGCCACGGCTGGCTCCCATATAAATGTATCCACACGGCGTCTGTTGTTATTATGTCAGCAGAGAGAAGTGAAACCTCTCTTTTCCCCTCCATCCCTCCGCAGTAATCTGGGAGGCTAATCTTTCTATTAACCCACCTGCTACGGGCCCCTGCCCTGGTCCACGGTCCCCACCTCGCCCTGGAAATGCCGGAGAACGGAACTCGATCAGCTTCAGTGTCCGGATTGCTCTCTTTACTTCCACCTGTTCCGTCGGCCTGTATCCCAATTACCTCCCTGTCCCCTACGGAGCACACAGCTTTTGACCAGAGGGACCACAGGGAAACTCTCAGCCAGGGCGACATTTCGGATGTGGTCACAGAGTAGGTCTGTATTAACGGGTTTGTGTGATGTGGAGCGCCACAGACATTGGTAACATTAATCCTGGTAACAGACCACAGGAAACGTATAGAAAATGTGTGTCTATAGAAGAGAGACTATGAGGACAAGCCTGTGCACACAGCTAGAGAGGAAGCAAGGATTAGCAGCGTGGGAATTGCACAATAGAACTGGGTGTCAGGGAATTCACACGGGCACACACACACACACACAGGCACCCACACAC
Source organism: Dallia pectoralis (assembly GCA_029465975.1). NCBI lineage: Eukaryota > Metazoa > Chordata > Actinopteri > Esociformes > Umbridae > Dallia > Dallia pectoralis. The sequence goes on from CM055736.1 coordinate 19,330,258, forward strand.
ACACACGCACACACACGCACACACACGCATGCAAACACACACACACATGCTGTCCCATGAGGTTGTTTAACAGTGTGAGAAGCCAAACTTGTGATGCCGTCAGTCACACAAAACAGTGTCTAGGTTGATTTCATGTTAACTCCTCTGTTTTCATTGCAAACCCGACTCAAGGGAGCTGCTTTGAAAGTGATCCATTGGCTTTTCTCTCCATCTATTTCCCTGGCCGGCTACATGGATGGGGAATTGTTTGCTTTGTGTTTATTTGAACATCATTTAGAAAAGGCAGGAGGCCATGAGGAGAAGTCACATTGGGGTACATCTGATCAGCAAGCCTTCCGCAGATTAAGAGGAGGAGAGGGAGAAGGTGGAGAGTCGGGAAGAGAAATGGAGTCTAGCAAGAAGCAGAGAGAGTTAAAAAGGAAAGGAGAAGAGTGTAGAGGGAACGGGAGAGAGTGTGTGAGAGGAGGAATGTGGCATCAGATTTCACACACTTCTCACTGCTGTGGCATTGGGATCCATTCTGTTTATTAAATCAACACCGATCATAAACGTGACTAATGCATTACAGGGGTTTTGGTGATACTTAACCCTTGATCTTTAACCCTAAACCGACGCTGGTTGTCTGACCCCAGACTGACCCGGGTCGTGACACACTAACCAACATTTCTCCTCCGTTTCGTTAACTTGCTGTCCCCGTGAAAGCCACCATAAGTGGCTCCAGGTTTGGTCAAAGGGAAAGCTGTCAATCAAATTCGGAGATCCTGAGATTATGTTCTGGAACCTTCCCAGGTCGTTGAGTTTTATGCTCTCAGTGAAAACACACAACAAACACACAACAAACACACAACAAACACACAATTCACTTTTTTTTAAGTACTAGGTGTATTTTTCTCACGGCATCTCTTCAACTTGTTTTGTCATCTGTGATTTTATCAAAGACACCCATAGAGGGACACCCATAGAGGGACACCCATAGAGGGACACCCATAGAGGGACACCCATAGAGGGACACCCATAGAGGGACACCCATAGAGGGACACCCATAGAGGGACACCCAGAGAGGGACACCCATAGAGGGACACCCATAGAGGGACACCCATAGAGGGACACCCAGAGAGGGACACCCAGAGAGGGACACCCAGAGAGGGACACCCATAGAGGGACACCCATAGAGGGACACCCATAGAGGGACACCCATAGAGGGACACCCATAGAGGGACACCCATAGAGGGACACCCATAGAGGGACACCCATAGAGGGACACCCAGAGAGGGACACCCAGAGAGGGACACCCATAGAGGGACACCCATAGAGGGACACCCATAGAGGGACACCCATAGAGGGACACCCATAGAGGGACACCCAGAGAATGTGTATGTTTCCGTTATGCAGATTATGGCTAAACTGTAATATTCTGCTCAGTAGGTCTTAGCCATTTTAGCTGTAATGCCACATCTGCTACACACACACACACACACACACACACATACACACACACACATAAACACACACACACACACACACACACACACACAGCTATAGTAGCAGGAAACATTAGCTTGTTATTTCTTTGTTAGTTGCTATGCAAGCTGCCTACCTCACTTGACACTTCATTTGCTAGCTAGCTAGTTAGTTACAGATTCAAACAGAGACTCGAGAGCAGGAATGTAAACACTCCAGCGCCATTTGCCTACCTGGCTATTAGACAACTGCTATAACTATGTTTCTGCCCGGGCCATGATAGCAGAGCAACATTTGTTTGGCTTATCATGCATTCATATTGAGCTGGCCCAGCTAACCAAAGCTAGCAAGCATGCTAGCTCAATGGCCAGGTATAATGAAGATTAGAGGAAAATAAATAGATAACCAATCTAAAACAAAAAAATCTGTACAGTAGTAATGCACAACGTACTTCTGTTTAAATAATTACATTTCAACACGAGATATACAAATTAACAGCAGAGCGGGGTACATACCCCCTACTGATTCACAGACACACACACGCAGACACAGAAACACACACAGAATTTTACTGACAGGCTTGGGAGAGGAGTAAACGTTGTGGTTAAATGTTAATCCTTTTAGGGAGATTGCCCCCCCCCCACTGAGTCAGCTCTCAAATAAACCTAGCCTAATTAGAGCAAGACACACCACGTCCGGAACACACACACACACGCACACACACACTTCCTTACCTCCTACCTTTAACGGAACCTGACCCATTACATTTCAGACATACCTGAGCACTTCATTAGCCCACTCTGACCACTGCTTGACGCACAGTGCTCGACTTTAGAGTTCTCTGGCCCTATTAGTGGAACTCGTGGGGCTTTCTGAACGCTAACAGAGTTGACGGAAGTCTCATGCTGTTGGCATAGAATTGGACTTACAATTAATCTATTTCTATGGCTGCTGGCCGTGAGCCTTCAGTTTGGGCTGTCACTCCCCAGACAGAAAACATTAGCTGGCCATGTCACTCAACCTGGAGGAAACACCGCCAACTCTGTAACAATGAGGTCATGCCAGACAGTCCGAAAAGCAAGATGGAAAGTGCACTGTTTTCCCCGGTGTAATTAAAAGGATGGCATCACGGGTAAAAGAGAATCTGAACAATCATATTGCATCCAGGCCGTGAAGAGAATCTTATTAAAACAAGGAAATGTGGATACTATAAAACACTATCAAACTGAAGGCTGTAGATACAGGCCCAGCAGTTGGCATCATGCACAAGTGGAGTGCAGTTAAACTGGAAAAGCACTCCAAGGCTAATGAGGCCAAATGTTTATTTATGTTTGGAATAACACACAGCCGTGTTCACGCACATGCCAGCACGAACACGCATGCAGGAACACGCAAAAGCAAACCAGACCTTCCACAGATAGTGTCTGTCATGGTGCTGTGAAGCTCTACAGGCCGCGTTAATGCTTATTTTCTTGTCATGTTTGTGTTTCTCTCGGCATTCAGATCTATTGAGTATCTGGGGGGGGGGGGGTTTCTGTCACTCTGCAAAGACGAACTGTAAACACTCGGTTTGTCTACTGAAGCTGATCCAGGATCAGCCAACCCTGCTGCCAAAACGCAACTGAACCAACGGGATCAAAACGAGAAGCCAATCAGCAAATCTGGGCTTCACCCTTATCGCTCTGTTACACCCACTTTCGGTGCCTGCTGAGTTGACCTCCACTCGAGCTGTGTGCGCTAGCTTTTAGGCGGTATCTTCAAGCATTATAATAAAAGTAACGACATTACGCTTTGACATACCAAAGTGCCTTAGTCACCACACTAGACCCCCACTAGGCCAAACGCAGGTATGTGCGGTATTTTGAGTGAGGTAGTAAAAGTTAAAAACTAAATGAATGCCGTTAAGTCATTGTGTCCAAAGGTTTAAGTCATCCATCCGTGTTTCCTTGGAGGAAGCCGCCATTCAACAGTGAGTTAGGTGGGGTAAAAAAAACAAGACAGTTCCCCATGACTCTATGCCTTCAGGCCCTGATCGTACCAGGAGAGATTGCCTAGAGATTTCTGGACCTCCAGGGGTCACGGGACAGGGTGAAGACTTCCTGTCAGCCCCCCTCCAGCTACTGGATGCCAAAGGATCGTACGTTACAAGTGCAAATTATTAATATCACAAATGTGTTTAAAATCACTCACATGTATAGGAGGAGTTCTCTTAACTAAAAACCCATGGCACTTTCTTTGGTTTTTATCTGACTAATTGACCCACCCTGATATGAGATTTTTTCCTATCTAATATTTCTGAACACATCACTGGAGACTGTGAGGACGAATTCTGATGTCAGTTTAAAGGTCATATTTTGCTCATTTGGAAAAGAAAAGTGGGTCTAGAAATTATTTTAATGTTATTTATGTCAAAATCTCTTGTATGAAAATGTCTGTAGTGATGTGAATTGGCCCCATCTAGTAAGCCACAGTATTGGAATAGGCCCTTGTCTGTGGGGAGCATCTTACTTCAATTGGCAGGTGAATGGATGGGAGCTGGAGGCAGGGGCGACTGGGCGGAATTGGGGGGGTACCTCACTTCTCAGTGGGGAGCTAGCTGCAGTGGCTGATGGGAGGAAGTGGCTGACGGCACGTAGCTCCTGGGTCACGCTGTGGAATGCCACAGACACCCGAGGGCTAAGTAAGCCAAGGGCAAGGCACAAGGGGGGGGTGGGGGAAAGGATGGGAGAGAGGGGGAGAATGAGGGAGTAAAGAAGGAAAAGGAAGAAAAATAGGTGAGCGGCGTCAGAGAGAACGAAAGAGTGATGGGGGAAGGAGAGGCACAAAGCAGGAAAACAAAAATCAGCAAGGCCAGGGTCTCTCTCTACCCCAGTCTCTCTCTTTCTCTCTCTCTCTCTCTCTCTACCCCAGTCTTTCTCTCTATCTCTCTCTCTCTCTCTCTCTCTCTCTCTCTTTCACTCTCTCTACCCCAGTCTCTCTCTCTACCACAGTCTCTCTCTCTCTACCACAGTCTCTCTCTCTCTACCACAGTCTCTCTCTCTCCCTCTCTCTACCCCAGTCTCTCTCTCTACCACAGGCTCTCTCTCTCTACCACAGTCTCTCTCTCTCTCTCTCTCTCTCTCTCTCTCTCACTCTCACTCTCTCTACCCCAGTCTCTCTCTCTACCACAGTCTCTCTCTCTCTACCACAGTCTCTCTCTCTCTACCACAGTCTCTCTCTCTCTCTCTCTCCCTCTCTCTACCCCAGTCTCTCTCTCTCTCTCTCTCTCTCTACACATAAGGCCCCAGACAGCAACACAGAAATAAGAGCAGCACTGATGCAAACCGGAGAGAAAAGTCAATAGGACTTGATGAAACTTGACAAACTAGTCTGGCAAACACATCATCTGGACTGACTGCATGATGTTTACCAAATCTCCAACCCATGATTTTGTTAAGGTAAACTAATTATCTTCACGCCTAAATTGTAACAAATTCATTGTTTTGTGTTTCGGGAACTCTGCTCTGAGCCTTTGAAATCCCAGCCATACTCAACAGTGAATGAGGGTCAAATTGTCTAAAAGATGTCTGAGAGGAAGAAAGATTCCACACCAAGATCCAGACAGGATAAAACAATAGAGGACCCTTTGCAGTTTGGTACCAGGGAATACACTATGTTTGGCTGTTGACTGTTGTAATCTAATCAGTGTCTTGTATTGTCCAGCTTATGCAAAACAAGCAGGAAACAACCTGTACACAGGAGGCAGGACGTGAAACACCACCTAGCAATAAAATCACCAAATGATCTAACATCTCCTTTGTACCAAGACTGAATGACAGCAATTTGACCCTGTGGTAAAGTTGTGGCTCTGGATGAGTCTATATAGAGTAGTAATCCTACAGATGATTTTCTCACAACATAAAACCATCTGCACTTTGCGATACTAATGTGGTCCGCTTAATTTGTTTAGTCCACATTTACCCCAACAAGAGCTAGTCCACATTTACCCCAACAGAGGCTAGTCCACATTTACCCCAACAGAGGCTAGTCCACATTTACCCCAACAGAGGCTAGTCCACATTTACCCCCAACAGAGGCTAGTCCACATTTACCCCAACAGAGGCTAGTCCACATTTACCCCAACAGGGGCTAGACCCCATTTACCCCAACAGAGGCTAGTCCACATTTACCCCAACAGAGGCTAGTCCACATTTACCCCAACAGGGGCTAGACCAGGGTGATGTGATTTGTGTTGAAACAGAGATGAATTGACCCGATGTGAATGCTTTTCTTGGCCAATAAACTACTTTTAGAGCACAGAAACATCCATCATCAAGATGTAAAACAGTGAAATAGTAATTTAAGCTGTCACCATGCCCACATTCTGTCAGAGTGGATGTATTTAATGTACGGTGTGTTGACAGACAATGGTCAATATTACATACTATATTAATGTAGGACATAAGAAGTGCCCCTCACATGGTGGTAAGCGTGGTCTAGGTGATACCTTATTAGCTGGGTCTGGCCTGTGCCATTCATCCTCCCAGACTCTGGATCTCAGGGGTTGGTCCAAACCACAGATCTAGGGTCAGATATTACGCATGCTCCCAATGGCTAAGGCTTTGGGAATAACCATATTTACATATGATTCTGGATCTGTTTTTAACTTCAATCTCCTTGAGGGTCGCAGTCAAAAGGTCCTGTCAGACGGTCCTATCAGACTGCCCTCTGACCTCTGTATGACCACGCCCACACAGGATGCTGCAACTATTGGGGAGGTTTTGGGAGGTGTTATGTTTCCCGAGTGACAGTGGGTAGTCAGGAAATTGCTCTTAAACCTCCTCCTCCTCTGTCAGCCCAACATCTCCCCCACCCGTTCTCCTCTGACCAACCTCCTCACCTCAGCCCAACATCTCCCCCACCCGTTCTCCTCTGACCACCTCCTCTGTCAGCCCAACATCTCCCCCACCCGTTCTCCTCACCTCAGCCCAACATCTCCCCACCTCCTCTGTCAGCCCAACATCTCCCCCACCCGTTCTCCTCTGACCACCTCCTCACCTCAGCCCAACATCTCCCCCACCCGTTCTCCTCTGACCACCTCCTCTGTCAGCCCCAACATCTCCCCCACCCGTTCTCCTCTGACCACCTCCTCTGTCAGCCCAACATCTCCCCCACCCGTTCTCCTCTGACCACCTCCTCTGTCAGCCCAACATCTCCCCCACCCGTTCTCCTCTGACCACCTCCTCACCTCAGCCCAACATCTCCCCCACCCGTTCTCCTCTGACCACCTCCTCTGTCAGCCCAACATCTCCCCCACCCGTTCTCCTCTGACCACCCAGAATTAGGTTATATAAAAGCTTTTTATAGGATCCCCAAAACTAACCTTTTCACTTAATAAATAGTGCCCGTTTCCTTCCCACCTCTCTGTCTTTCTCCCCCTGATCCCATTGCCTCTCCCTCTCTCCCTCTCATAAACTAGCATTCACTCTTCCTCAGAATCTCATGTCTTCACACGCTCCCTCTCTACTTCTCTCTCCACCCAATGTCCCCTCTAGTTTCCTCACTCCGTCTCTCTAATTAATTTGGAAAACTGCAAAAAAAGTACCAAAACTGTATTTACCACTTTAAACTCTTAAGGCGCTCTTTCCTGGGAACATTTCAGACATCTCCAATCCCACGTAAACCTTAGGGTTTGGGGAGGTGAGAAAACCTATTTCCGTGGACGAGCTAAACCCAATTAAAAGCCAATGAGAACCACATGTCTGAGACCGTGTGCACAACAGAACTGATTTGAACACCTCTGGCTTCATCCCAAAGACCCTGGTCGTATGTAAAGCCCTGAATAAAGAAACAGGCCTAATACCTGCAGATCACTGGGGATTAATCAAGGGCTTCTGCTAGAACACAGCGCACATATTACATTCACATATCTACAATGTAAGGCTATGTTCCATTTATTAAAGTAGGCCCAAGCAAAAATATGTTTTTAGCGTCAATCTCCCATGGGCAGTTTCTGCGTGTTGCTGAATAATTACAATTCCACGTTTTAACGTTTTAATGTGTTTCAGAGAAGTCGTTATTGTACAATGTAATTCTACATAATTCTTCTAGTATCCCGTAGAAAAAAACAGACCGCTCACTCTCTTTTTTACAATGAAGTCATAACTTTACTCGCGAGAAGCAACCTCTCAAGCTTGTTTCAGAACCGCAGCAACAAATGTTCATTTAACGAGCTCCACTCTGGGCCGGTCTGCTGCAGGCCATCTCATCATGGAGTCTACGCGTGCCAAAGAACCATGGAGTGGGTCCCACATAGTGGCTAGGGTGTGGTTTGGAACGACTCATCGCACATACAGCCTTTTAATGCCTACAGAAACACATAAAGGCATTTCCAGTCCGGGTTTTAACGGTGAACAGGTTACACACTGAGGTTAGTGTTTTTCCATCACCCGTGTGCCAGAGGAAGGAGCAGGAGGATAGAGGAGAGAGCGACATTACAACCGTATAAACCTGGACCACCGCTCCATCTGCTGAACACGTGCCAGAGGAGCTCTGTCAGCACCTCCCGGGAAGGCAAAGGGAGAAGGGTGGTGGGGCTGAAAAATCACTGCAAAAAGAAACTGAACACTTCTCCCTGAAATCTGCTGCCCACGACTCCCGGCATTCCCGGGCTGGGATCCAGCTCCCCATGGGATCCAGAATAAAACGTGTTCCCACTCTATCATATCTTCTTCCTCCATACTTTCCTTACTCCCCCATCCACCTCTCTCTCTGTGTCTCTGTGTTTCCTCTCCTCGTCTATCTCTATCAGGCATTGAGAGCTAAGAGCCTCTCTCCTCCACACCAGATCTCCAGGTTCTCTCCAGTTCCACCACAGCCCACACAACCTGAGTGGATCTTCATCAGCCATTCCCTAGTGTTGCTCTGTTCAGACATGCACTGCCTCATCTATCTGTCATCTTCTACTCTCTCCTCATCGTCTTCTCCTCAGTCCCTGCCAGGTAATCCAACTCCTCCCCAACCGTAACACAGAGAGAGCGAGACATGCGCTTCACTAACGGTGTGGAACCAAGGAAAAGTGTCACCGATGTAACAAATAGTGTGCACTTTGTAGGGAATATGGTGCAGTTTGGGATTCAGACAGGGTGTACATATACTGGCAACCCGTGTAAGGTCATGTGGGCGGGGTAGTATGTGGGCGGTGCTGGGGGTTTGACTGACACATGGCAGGGCCCCAATAGACAGCCTCTCTGGTCCCTGGTAAAATGCAATGCATTATATAGGAAAGAGGTTGCATATAATGTACCGATACATCCTCCCATTCTGTAACTCACAGATGGGGATACTTCTTACAGCCTCGTTTTATCCTTCTGATTAGCTGACGCGGGCGGCATCACCTCATCCGTTTATTGTGTTATTCATTTTAAAGCTATGTGCACACGCTTTCGCAGTTTTTAAAACGTGGGACGTTGCCTTTAAATGAAGCATGCTGCCGACGGAGCCACCAGAGCCCTGTAACCAACCCCCAGCTGTGCTCCAGCAAACAGAGACACGGGTGGCAGACTGAGAGAATATACACATCGTATAGATCTCCCATCAGCTGTACACGTGTGTGTGTGTGTGTGTGTGTGTGTGTGTGTGTGTGCGCGCGCACGTGAACATGTATCGGCTCCGTTGAATATCTGTGCTCGCTCATCACAGCTGGAGCCAACCACAAGCATGAAACCTGTAGGTGATGACGTGAGGGAGATGTCTCTCCAGACTGCAGGTCCATCTTTATCTACACTCGACAGACGTGACAGATTACGAGTGATGACGGTTGTTGGAACCACATGAGAGAGAGGAAATGCCTGTTAGTTCACGTCTTCTGTAGTCAACTCTTTGGCCTTGGATATGTTCTCTGGACCAACCTCCAGGGCTGGACCACATAGTTTCCCAGAGTGCACCTGTCCAGCTGTCCTCCACCTCGGGTCCTTTGTGATTAGTCACAGAGGAACCTGTCTTTCATTCTCTCGCCCTCTCTTCCCTAACCTCTCTCCCTCCCTCCGAGCCGAGGTCTGCTTCAAATCCATCTGCTTTCAAACATAGTTGCGTATGTTACTGAACACTATTAAACAGAGTTGCGTATGTTACTGAACACTTTTAAACATAGTTGCGTATGTTACTGAACACTTTTAAACATAGTTGCGTATGTTACTGAACACTTCTAAACATAGTTGCGTATGTCACTGAACACTTTTAAACATAGTTGCGTATGTTACTGAACACTTTTAAACATAGTTGTGTATGTCACTGAACACTTTTAAACCTAATTGCGTATGTTACTGAACACTTTTAAACATAGTTGCGTATGTCACTGAACACTTTTAAACCTAATTGTGTATGTTACTGAACACTTTTAAACATAGTTGAATATGTTACTGAACACATTTAAACATAGTTGAATATGTTACTGAACACTTTTAAACATAGTTGAATATGTTACTGAACACTTTTAAACATAGTTGAATATGTTACTGAACACTTTTAAACATAGTTGAATATGTTACTGAACACTTTTAAACATAGTTGAATATGTTACTGAACACTTTTAAACATAGTTGAATATGTTACTGAACACTTTTAAACATAGTTGAATATGTTACTGAACACTTTTAAACATAGTTGAATATGTTACTGAACACTTTTAAACATAGTTGAATATGTTTCTGAACACTTTTAAACATAGTTGCGTATGTCATCATGTTTATTATGATGACGTCATTTTTATTATGATGACATAATGACGTAATGTTTATTATTATGACGTCATCTTTATAATGATAATTTCATGTCTATTAATTAGTTACTTTTCCCACGTGTTGCTTGTTTTAACAAATACAGTTTAATGTCTTTAATAGAAGTCTGAAGGAATTTAAAGTAATATCTCAGTAACGAATGATTACTGAAGAATGAAAACGCAAAAACTGCAATAAGTAATGGATGAAAGTCTGCTTGGTTTGACTGTCTTTCAGATAACACCGCAGGATTATTCCCTGACAGTACGGACCTCTCCATCATTATACACTCTGACAGAGATGGTAAACCATTGTGGGCTGGTGGAGTAGCTGTCACCCCGGCCCCGGAGGCCATTGGAATGACTGAGCTTTCCACTTGGCTTCAGATTTCCACATGGGAACGTGGCATCTCTTGCCATCATCTCCACAGGTATGTAAACAGCGAGGAGTGCCAGTGAAAACAGCCAAACATGGAGTGTAGGGTGTCATTTATATACTTACCAGCGCTCTCCCTCTGTTCCCAAAATCATAGGAGCAACTAGCGCTTGCAGATGTTCAGTAGAATGTTGGAAATGTATAGTTGATTATATATATTTTTCACAATACCCCATGATAATATACATGTTTGAATAACAAAAATACGGTATAAAATGTAAACAAGTATTTAGACATTCAGGACTTTGACATTGGTTGTGATCGATGCTTCAAGTTCTTGGCTATGCCTCCATCAGTGTTGGGTCACCTCCATCCGTGTTGGGTCACCTCCATCAGTGTTGATCGCCTCCATCAGTGTTGGGTCACCTCCATCAGTGTTGGGTCACCTCCATCAGTGTTGGGTCACCTCCATCAGTGTTGGGTCACCTCCATCAGTGTTGGGTCACCTCCATCAGTGTTGGGTCACCTCCATTAGTGTTGGGTCACCTCCATCAGTGTTGGGTCACCTCCATCAGTGTTGGGTCACCTCCATCAGTGTTGGGTCACCAGCTGTATTTCCCACGTTTCCATGTTGACCCTCAAATGCTCGGTCAGATTAGATGGAAAACATTTTGAACTGTGATCTTCAGGCTTCCACACAGATGTTCAATTGGGTTTACGTTCTGGCTTTAATTGCTCCACTAAAGAACATTTAGATCGGTCCGGAACCCACTCAAGCGGAGTCCTGGATGTGTGCTTTGGGTCATTGGTTGCGAAAAGACAAATCCTCACACCAAAGTCCGGTGCAATCTGGATCTTCTTAGTATTTACCAAGTGATGAGTTAGACTTGGCACTTGACATTCAGGCCTGATAGTTTAATTTTGGATTCATAACAGAGAAAAGCTTTCGTAATGCCCCCAGTCCAGTTGGTATGTCATACGCCTTACTCAAGTGCAGCTTAAAGGTCAACTTGAGAAGGTGTCCCAAACCACTTCTATTTGACAATGTCCTGGCTGCCGGACACATTGTTTTAATCAATTATCACTGAAGTCTATAACAAAACACAATAAAAACTGTCTAAGGGCCAGCATACGTTACGTAGGTACTTTATAACACAACATTAAATCCTGTGTTGTAGAATCTTCTAGTGCTTGTGTGTACACAGCGGAATAACCTGGCCTGTAAAGTCATTATGCTCTGGGGTGAAACAACAGAAGTCATCAACCCATCCCACTGCTGTCAACACCTCAGCGTCCACATGCGTCCCAACTGTCAGTCTACTCCCTAAGTTCTCCCCTTAGGGCTAGGCACCAAAGGGCACTATCACTCAGGCCCTTGGTCCAGTGGTCGGTCAATCTAATTGAAGTCTAAACCTGAAGTAGTGTGCTATGCAGGTGGTAGGGTTGAATTTGTGACGCACCCCCGCCGCTGCCATTTACAGTGCTAAGATGGATTCTGCGTCAGGTAGAGTGGGTTTGTCAACCTTGAAGCCCCTACCCATCTCCATTTTACAGAGCGAGTCTTGTCTTGTATACTGCTAACGGAGTGTTGCTGAGCTAAACTAAAATGATCTTTACAGGCACAAAGAGGGAATAGTAGAAAGAGAGCAAGAGAGAGAGAAAGAGAGAACTGCAATCACGAGAGAAACCCTTGGGAACTGACATAATTGACAGACTTTTAAACTAAACTGCTGAGTCTGCAATCCAGATGGTTTCTTTGTCTGGAGCCGTAGAACTACGGAGAAGCCAGTTGAGCGCTATTCTCCATACCTGGTGCCATGGTAATTGCCATGGTAACTAGCTGTGCTCCGTCTAAACAAGAGTTCTAATCAATCAGTGGGGGCCACGCTGGGTTGGCACACAAAAGTATACGGCGTTGGCATCCAGTCCCATCGGAATGGCACGCACAAGCGTTGAGGTTGAGCGGCAGACAGGATTTACGGTGTTGAGCTGTCGGCTTACTGTGTTTGTGTTTCAGCTTTAACGTCTAACGACACACGGGAGGGGAAACAAATGTAGTGGTGTCATGTTAAATCGTGCCACATTTCTCTTACCGCTATTTATTAACCAAAGACATACATTATGGTATTCAACATTGATTGAATATGGCGTCTGGCCCCTGTCTGTGCAGCCGGCTGTGTTAATAATGAACTTGAACAGGTGTAGAATATCTCACTGCCACAGTGCCAGTCTCACTGTCTAGCTCATTGATTAGACTTGATTCTTGGTCTTGTTAGTTTGTGTGTGTGTGTGTGTGTGTGTCTGTGTGTGTGTGTGTGTGTGTGTGTGTGTGTGTCTGTGTGTGTGTGTGTGTGTGTGTGTGTGTGTGTGTGTGTCTGTGTGTCTGTGTGTGTGTGTGTGTGTGTGTGTGTCTGTGTGTGTGCACAATGAGCAGCATTGCACATATTTCAGACGTGTAGATTAGCCCTGATCGATCGCTTCCAGGCATCTTCTATACACAGCCAGTTGTCACTGAGATCCATTAATAGGGAATTTATTTCACTTGACTACCATCTTATCTTGTGATACGTACACTATTTTAAACTAGGTTTCGAGTTAGAAACCCAGTTTTATGTCCATTAAAAATAAAATATCATCAAATTGATCAGAAATAACATGAATAATGTTAATGCAAATTACTTTTGAAGCTGAACCTGATTACAGAAGCAATACTTCCTATTCAGACAAATGTTGTTGGAAACCTAGGACATTTCTATTATTATTCACCGGTAGTGTATGTTTCTTCATATTTTAAATTGTCAAAGGTTCGCATTTGCTTTTCTTTTTTGCTCAAAGAACCATGTGATCAACCCGCGCCACAGCTTGGGTACTAAAATTAAAAATCTATTAAACATCACCAAGGAGAAGCGATGACCAAGAATTAGGGGTGCACGGTTTGGATAAAATTCAGCACAAATTGGATAAAACATGCGTGACGTACATCTCAATCACTTTATTTTCTGGACTAAAAACGCAGTAGTTGGCGATTCAGATGTCGTACATAGTAATATCGCAATTTCTGTTATAATTCGACTTATTGTGCGGCCCTAGAGGAAACGTGTCATTGCATCACATTACTAGAAGATTAAAAGTGTTCAGTGGCAATTACAATGACGCATACAGATAGATGACGGATGCCCCTATATCTGAACCCCTAGATTTCATGAACCATGATCAGGAATCAGTCCTGCGTCAGTCCTGCGTGTTGCTGGTACAGAGGACACTGGCGCCACACTGGCTCCACACTGGCTCACTGCACAATCATTCACCTGAAACTGACCTCTGACGAGCTGCGTCCCAAATGCAAACGCCTACACAACAACGCATTAGGCTTCAGGTATTGCTGCTTCATATGGTACCACAAGGCATTTGTAGACCCCATTACAACTGACATGACTACAGCAGGTACTGACAGTAGTTAGTCTTCATGGGTACTGACAGTAGTTAGTCTTCATGGGTACTGACAGTTAGTTAGTCTTCATGGGTACTGACAGTAGTTAGTCTTCATGGGTACTGACAGTAGTTAGTCTTCATGGGTACTGACAGTAGTTAGTCTTCATGGGTACTGACAGTAGTTAGTCTTCATGGGTACTGACAGTAGTTAGTCTTCATGGGTACTGACAGTAGTTAGTCTTCATGGGTACTGACAGTAGTTAGTCTTCATGGGTACTGACAGTAGTTAGTCTTCATGGGTACTGACAGTAGTTAGTCTTCATGGGTACTGACAGTAGTTAGTCTTCATGGGTACTGACAGTAGTTAGTCTTCATGGGTACTGACAGTAGTTAGTCTTCATGGGTACTGACAGTTAGTTAGTCTTCATGGGTACTGACAGTAGTTAGTCTTCATGGGTACTGACAGTAGTTAGTCTTCATGGGTACTGACAGTAGTTAGTCTTCATGGGTACTGACAGTAGTTAGTCTTCATGGGTACTGACAGTAGTTAGTCTTCATGGGTACTGACAGTAGTTAGTCTTCATGGGTACTGACAGTAGTTAGTCTTCATGGGTACTGACAGTAGTTAGTCTTCATGGGTACTGACAGTAGTTAGTCTTCATGGGTACTGACAGTAGTTAGTCTTCATGGGTACTGACAGTAGTTAGTCTTCATGGGTACTGACAGTAGTTAGTCTTCATGGGTACTGACATTAGTTAGTCTTCATGGGTACTGACAGTAGTTAGTCTTCATGGGTACTGACAGTAGTTAGTCTTCATGGGTACTGACAGTAGTTAATCTTCATGGGTACTGACAGTAGTTAGTCTTCATGGGTACTGACAGTAGTTAGTCTTCATGGGTACTGACAGTAGTTAGTCTTCATGGGTACTGACAGTAGTTAGTCTTCATGGGTACTGACAGTAGTTAGTCTTCATGGGTACTGACAGTAGTTAGTCTTCATGGGTACTGACAGTAGTTAGTCTTCATGGGTACTGACAGTAGTTAGTCTTCATGGGTACTGACAGTAGTTAGTCTTCATGGGTACTGACAGTAGTTAGTCTTCATGGGTACTGACAGTTAGTTAGTCTTCATGGGTACTGACAGTAGTTAGTCTTCATGGGTACTGACAGTAGTTAGTCTTCATGGGTACTGACAGTAGTTAGTCTTCATGGGTACTGACAGTAGTTAGTCTTCATGGGTACTGACAGTAGTTAGTCTTCATGGGTACTGACAGTAGTTAGTCTTCATGGGTACTGACAGTAGTTAGTCTTCATGGGTACTGACAGTAGTTAGTCTTCATGGGTACTGACAGTAGTTAGTCTTCATGGGTACTGACAGTAGTTAGTCTTCATGGGTACTGACAGTAGTTAGTCTTCATGGGTACTGACAGTAGTTAGTCTTCATGGGTACTGACAGTAGTTAGTCTTCATGGGTACTGACAGTAGTTAGTCTTCATGGGTACTGACAGTAGTTAGTCTTCATGGGTACTGACAGTAGTTAGTCTTCATGGGTACTGACAGTACTCAAGCTGCAAGTCAAGACATAGAAACCACTTGTTTGTGTGTTTTAGTGCAGGAACGTTTTTTTAAAGGATTTTTCTGTGAAACTAAGTATGATAAATATGATCTATGATATTATAAGTAGACAGTATGGATTTATGCATTGCTCTGCTGATTCACACTGTGTACAGAAGCAGCGTACTGACCTGCTTGGACAACCAAACCTTTCAGGATGGGATTAAATATTTCACTTGCAAAAGGGAGAGTTTTTACTATCACAATATTCTCTGGGTTAACGAAACCAGACAAACTCAACCCATGAAATTATAGAATCTCAAGCCTGAATGGATACATTGATTAAGTGAAACAACGTCTTCTCTTACAGGAAATAATGTTTCATTTTCATTTTCAAGGTTCTGGAACAATCTGTTTATATAATGCCATCTCTGCATCATATGTGGATCTAGCACTACATACCATGTCATCTTAAATAAACACACAAGCTGTTGATTAATGTGACTTAAGCAGAACATGAACAGGCCAAACAGCAAATGGTATCAAGTTCACTCCAAACCATTTCAATCTGCTCTATTTATTTCAGTGGTTCTGCGTACGTGAAGTCAAACGATCACAAGGCCAAGTTGTAGAGACTGGAAGGACACAATGTTGAGAGAGAGAGAGAGAGAGAGAGAGAGAGAGAGAGAGAGAGAGAGAGAGAGAGAGAGAGAGAGAGAGAGAGAGAGAGAGAGAGAGAGAGAGAGAGAGAGAGAGAGAGAGAGAGAGAGAGAGAGAGAGAGAGAGAGAGAGAGAGAGAGAGAGAGAGAGAGAGAGAGAGAGAGAGAGAGAGAGAGAGAGAGAGAGAGAGAGAGAGAGAGAGAGAGAGAGAGAGAGAGAGAGAGAGAGAGAGAGAGAGAGAGAGAGAGAGAGAGAGAGAGAGAGAGAGAGAGAGAGAGAGAGAGAGAGAGAGAGAGAGAGAGAGAGAGAGAGAGAGAGAGAGAGAGAGAGAGAGAGGGGTGGATGAGTTAGAGATGGAGAAGCGGAGAAGAGAGCGATACGAAGGAGATAAGGAGACATAAGTGGAGGAAAGAGGTTGAGGAGAGAAGTGGAGGAGAGAAAGATGGTGAAGAAGACGGTATGACAAATGATTGAGGAAACAGGGAAAGTGTGAATGAGAAAAAGGGGCGGATAGAGAAAAGGGAGGATGAGAGAACCCAGACAGGAAGTTGATAGAGACCCAGTGGTTTAATGCCAAGAAAAACAGCAGTGCCCAAGTATGAATGCGACTCATGGAGGTTTAAGAATATACAGGTCTGGAAAAAACAAAATGGACTGTGTGGGTGTGTGTGTGTGTGGGGGCTGGGTACGTTTTGGTGTGTGTGGGTTTGCATGCATGCACATGCATGTCAGTGCGTGTGTGTGTGTGTGTGCGTGTGTGTGTGTGGGGGGTACGTTTTGGTGTGTGTGGGTTTGTGTGCATTCACATGCATGTCAGTGCGTGTGCGTGTGTGCGAGTGTGTGTGTGCGTGCGTGCGCGTGCGTGTGTGTGTGCGTGTGTGTGCGAGTGTGCGAGTGTGTGTTGCGTACCACCAGTCTACTTCTTCCATCCAGACTGTTAATGAAAGTACTCATTATGTTTATACGACCAATACTTAAGAGCAAACTCAGGCTAATGATACTTATTTTCACTGCTCTTAACCCGACACCAAAGACTCATGCCATAAATCACATGTTACTCATTGGTTTAATTAATAATGTCTTGCCAGACATCTTGACTCTAGGTACGGCTTGAAAGTGACCTCACAAAACTTTAAAGTCGAACATCGTTATCGGGACAATAAGGTTGACTTATTTTTTTCTGACTCATTTTGGAAGTAAACGTTTTCTGTCAAAGAGAAAGGCTAAGCTATCTTGTTCTTCACAGACTGAATGTACATTGACTGTAAAAACAATTGGGCAATGTTTATATGAGCTATTTTCAAGCAGACCTATTTTTTAACTTTTTCTTCTCTGCGTTCACTTTTTGTACAGCTTCTGCTTGATCTGGGAAACAGATAAAGCAAACAAATTCAACTTTGACCCTGTTATTGAAATTGTTGTCATGGTAACCTGACATGACTCTAGCAGGATCGAGTCATGAATAAATCAAGGGGGTTGGGCCATGTGTCAGACCCAACACCATTTAACCACATTTTATCTCTAAATGTACGTGAGGTGACATTTGGACAACTACGAATCCAGGATATGACTCAACGTAAACAAGCAAACGCAGAAATCAACAGATGTTGGTATTGTTCATCGTGGAGAACCATGAATATTCTAGTATTCCAGCCGATTGTGGAAAGTTTTGAGAACCATCATAAATGCTGAACTCGTATGCGGGAATGATCCATTTAAAACGACGATCAAGGAGAAAGTGTCCACCTGACCACACAAGCTGAACACCAAGAAGACCAAGAAGACCTCGGAGACCAAAAAGACCAAGAACACAAAGAACACAAAGAACACATAGAACCTAGAAGACCTAGAAGACCAAGAACACAAAGAACACATAGAACCAAGAAGACCTCGAAGACCAAAAAGACCAAGAACACAAAGAACACAAAGAACCAAGAAGACCTAGAAGACCAAGAAGACCAAGTAAACAAAGAACACATAGAACCAAGAAGACCTAGAAGACCAAGTAAACAAAGAACACCAAGAACACCTCGAAGACCAAGAACACTTTAAAGACCTAGAACACATAGAACACCTAGAACACCAACAACACCTAAAACACCAACAACCCCAAGAACATATACTGTCGGTTACATGTGTGGACTTTATAGTAAAGTGAGACAATTTCCATGGGAAAGGCTGATAATTTGTGTGTGTGTGTGTGTGTGTGTGTGTCAGAGAGAGAGACTGTGGCCTTCAGGGTCCTCCTGCTACTACTGCATCCACACGGTTCATCACTGAGACGACCTCTTGGCCTACAAAGGTCAGGGGTCATCGATCCCAAGGGATGCAGTGGCGACACCCCAAAAGGTAGGCAGAGACAGGGCCTGTGTGTGTTGTGTGTATGTGTGTGTGGTGTATATGTGTTGGTTGTGTGTATTTGTCTGGTGCGTATGTGTTGTGTGTGTGTGTGTGTGTGTGTGGTGTGTATGTGTGTGGTCTGTATGTGTGTGTGGTGTGTATGTGTGTGGTCTGTATGTGTGTGTGGTGTGTATGTGTGTGTGGTGTGTATGTGTGTGTTGTGTGTATTTGTGTGGTGTGTATTTGTCTGGTGTGTATGTGTGTGTTGTGTGTGGTGTGTATGTGTGTTGTGGGTATGTGTGTGTTGTGTATGTGTGTGTTGTGTGTATGTGTGTGTTGTGTGTATTTGTCTGGTGTGTATGTGTGTGTTGTGTGTGGTGTGTGGTGTGTATGTGTGTTGTGTGTATGTCTGTGTTGTGTATGTATGTGTGTGTTGTGTGTGTGTGTGTGTGTGTGTGTATTTGTGTGGTGTGTATTTGTCTGGTGTGTATGTGTGTGTTGTGTGTGGTGTGTATGTGTGTTGTGTGTATGTCTGTGTTGTGTATGTATGTATGTGTGTGTGTGTGTGTGTGTGTGTGTGTGTGTGTGTTGAGCCTAAATTAAGAGGCAACATGAAGAGCAAAAAGAGAACAAAATGTATGTTTCTGTGATGGGACATCTGGCTCCTCAAGAAGCTTTTGACTTGTCATGGAAAATCCATGAAACAATTTAAAAACACAATTCTGCCAACAACTATCCAAAAGACAGTCAAAGGGTGAGCGTTGATGTGTCATGTGAAGCCCACAGAGCCTGTTTCAATGAGCCAGAAGAAAACAAATGGAGTGTCTGGACCTTAATAATGAACAACAACCAACCAGGTACCAACGACAATAAAACTGCTCTCACATTGGTTTGCTTGTGTGGTTCCTGTCAAAACATTTGGAAAATGATTGTATTTAAACTCCATACAAACTGAGACACCCTTATTTACCACTTATTTGCAGGTAGCGTTCCTCTCTCAAACATAACCGTCGCAAACTGACAAATTGGGTCAGAATTTTTTTTGGGGGGGGGTGGGGGTACGTCCCACCCCCTCTTTTAGATAAACAAAAAGCTGAGATAAAAACCGAAGGCATGGTTAATTTAGTGGGACCCAAAACACGCATTAGTTTTCTTGGCAATTTATCAAAACAAGCTTATTCATGACGACAGTGCCAACGTATTGGTTTCTTACTACGTTATCTGGACAGCTTTCACGAGCAGAATCGGCCCATGGGAGATCGCCAAAACACAAAGATACATAAACATGAGGTTGATTTAGTGTGTTAAGGCCACCGACAGAACACAAATTAGAGACAGCCCTTTACCCTTTAAAACGGACGCCCCATTTGAATGTGTCCTTTGGTGTCGACCAATTGTATTAAGTGCTGCTTTAAGTGTCAAATCAGGAGCGAATCTAAAGGAAGTCCCTTTGATGGATGGTCATTCCCAGCCAATCAACCCTTAGCGTGACAGTAAGCCATACATCATGTCTAATAATGTCCCTGTAGGACCGTGACCTGGAAGAACAACTATGCATTATAAGACCGAAACCAGTTGCCACCAAGATTTCTTCAGCACGAGTTAATCTTGTATCGTTCGGTAAAAGACAAGGCTTTAGCAGTGATCTAATGCATTTAGTGGTACCCAGTGTAATTGAGTTTGCCAGACGCCGTGTATGACTGCTATCAGTATAGCGTCGAATAAAGGCACTATTCACACACACACATCCTCTCTGGGTGTTCTGTTGACTCAACATTTTTAAAAGGATTTTAATGTGAAGTTTCTAACTAGCTCTACCGCAGTTGCTAACTAGCGTTAGCACTGTCACTGTATTCTATGGTATCTGCTGACCTATGATATAACACTATTTTTTTACTGGCTCACGAATAAACTGTACATCTAACTGCATTCTTACTGGATGGAGCGACACACAAAAACTGCAAAAGTTCAGCTTTTTTCGGGCAATGAAACCACCCGACCTTTCCAGTGCACTGCCAATATTCTGCTGTTTTCTTCCCTGTGACAGAAGCACCGTTTGTCCCCACAGATCACCAACACAGCCCTGCTGGTGACCTTGACGAGGCCCCGACACCCACCGGTTCCTGTTACCCACGCCCCGTTGACCCCAGAAGGACACCCGAAAGTCTAGGTGGTACAACCCGAACCCTAAGACGTTTAGAGAGAAAGGCGGCGGGGGACTGGGTCATTCAGGGGGGAAAAGGGGTGCAGGTTGGTAGTGACACGACAGTGATTCAAAAGTCTAAAGACTACAGGAACAATACAGTGATTTGGGGCTGTGTGGCTCGATTAACCCCGTTTGCTTGATTGACCCTGATGAGGATAGCGCCATCGCCATGACGACTGGCTTGATTGTTGTCAGAAACGTAGATATAGAGTTACTGGAACGAACGCTCACAGCTTAAATCAATGGTCTGAGTAAGGTCGAGAGAGTTTGGGTAACTTTCTCATCTCATCTCTCATCTTCAACCGCTTATCCGGGGTCGGGTCGCGGGGGTAGCAGCTCTAGCAGGGGACCCCAAACTTCCCTTTCCCGGGCAACATTAGCCAGCTCTGACTGGGGAATCCCGAGGCGTTCCCAGGCCAGTGTGGAGATATAATCTCTCCACCTAGTCCTGGGTCTTCCCCGAGGTCTCCTCCCAGCTGGACGTGCCTGGAACACCTCTCTAGGGAGGCGCCCAGGTGGCATTCTTACAAGATGCCCGAACCACCTCAACTGGCTCCTTTCTATGCAAAGGAGCAGCGGCTCTACTCCGAGTTCCTCTCGGATGACTGAGCTTCTCACCCTATCCCTAAGGGAGAGGCCAGCCACCTTTCTGAGAAAACCCATTTCGGCCGCTTGTACCCGCGATCTCGTTCTTTCGGTCATGACCCAGCTTTCATGACCATAGGTGAGGGTAGGAACAAAGATTGACCGGTAGATCGAGAGCTTTGCCTTTCGGCTCAGCTCTCTTTTCGTCACAACGGTGCGGTGAAGCGAATGCAACACCGCCCCCGCTGCTCCGATCCTCCGACCAAACTCCCGCTCCATTGTTCCCTCACTCGCGAACAGGACCCCGAGGTACTTGAACTCCTTCACTTGGAGTAAGGACTCATTCCCTACCCGGAGTAGGCACTCCACCGGTTTCCTGCTGAGAGTCATGGCCTCAGATTTAGAGGTGCTAACCCTCATCCCAGCCGCTTCACACTCGGCTGCGAACCGATCCAGTGAGTGCTGAAGGTCACCGACCGATGAGGCCATCAGGACCACATCATCCGGGTAACTTTCCAATATCTTTAACACCACCCCCCCCACAAACATCAGCATCATCATCCTCATCATGAAGCCTTGCTGTGAGAGGTTTGTTATGTTCTATGAATTGTATTTCTATGCTGAAACCCACTGATGGGGCTGTGTAATTAAACAGGCACTAGCATCAGATTGGCCCCCTGCGGAGAAACAGCAGGGGTTCAATGTAAATATGAGGTCACACTGAGACTTATTCTGTACCTCTTTATTTACACTACGCCTGCATCTTAAATGGTGCCATATGTCCTATCTGGTACACTACTTTATACACCCTATTCCCTATGTAGTGCACTACTTCAGACCCAATTCCCTATGTAGTGCACTACTTTATACACCCTATTTCCTATGTAGTGCACTACTTTAGACTGCTTAAACATATGGAGCATTAGATGGTTTTGTCTGGTCCCTGTCCCAGTGGGATTAAACCAGCTGACACCATTATGTCTGTTGTCCTGCATATAGTGGAATTCAATGGGATCTTTCAATTAGAGCTAAACAATGGCGATTAAGCACAGGATAACAACAACAGTTTGCTTTGTCATAATATTTTCCCTGTTTCCTGACTCTTAATCCCAGTGTGTAACTGTAGAAAAAAATAAGCTTGAAACGATGGACGTCCCACATGGTTTGGTTTGCATTTATAAAGAGAGCTCCTATCTACGTCTGGTTCGGAAAATCAGCCTTAAATGACAGCTGTTTGATGATTGGTTACGACGCTGATTGGTTACGACGCTGATTGGTTAGGTCTGTGTTGAAGACACATCCCTGATGGGTCGAATTAAGGAAGAAACCTTGAGAAGAACTAGGCTCGGACGGGTGGCCAGTCCTCTTTCGGCTGTGCTGGGTGAACATATAATAGTTTAATAATTATTAAATGCATTTTTGAGAAGTGCAGAGATTCTAATAAAATAGTCCAGGTCAAATTCATGACCAGTCAGAAAGGGATAACTGGGAGGGTTGAGGGTTTGGCAGATTGGAAGCCGAAACTGTCAGGTAGCATCAGCTGCTCAGCCTGCAACACAACCAGGGGGCCTTAGGAGGGGTCTGCTACATGTCCTTAGGGCCGATCGGTCCCACTGTGTGGTCAGTAGGCACCTGTCCTCCTTAATGGAAGCAGAAACAAGACACAGGGAAAGCCTAGTTCCCTCCGTTCCAGCCAAATCGAAAAGGCCCGAAAGGAAGGGAGAGTCCAGAAAAGGTTAAAGAGAAGTGGTCTGTGATGGAGATGAGGACATTGAGTCAGTCTGTCTGGGTCATTAAGTATTCTCTCTCTCTCTTCCTCCTCGGTCCCGATCCCTCTCTCTGTTATGTCTTCATTCATGCCTTCATTAGGGCGATTATTGAAACTCAGACTGAGGCTGGACAACAGGAACGGGGTGTGTCCTGGGATAAGCAGCACGGGAACAGAAAAACGGTTTCTGACCCAGGCCAGAAATCCCATCCTAAACCCACAACAATTACTACCGTCTGGGAGACACGAGCTGACTACAGTGAAAGTGGATCATCGTGTGCATATGTTATCTGAGACATATTCCAGTTGGGAAAAATACATTTTCCAAAGTTGTACCAGAGTGCTATATGAGACAGTAGTGTTTAAAGCTGTAAAATTGGGATCTTGTCACATTTCCCAAGCTTTTATGATTAGTCATGGAAGGTGACTAGGCCCTCCCAGGAATCAAACCTGCATACACTAGACCCTCCCATGAATCAAACCTGCATACACTAGACCCTCCCAGGAATCAAACCTGTATACACTAGACCCTCCCAGGAATCAAACCTGCATACACTAGACCCTCCCAGGAATCAAACCTGCATACACTAGACCCTCCCAGGAATCAAACCTGTATACACTAGACCCTCCCAGGAATCAAACCTGCATACACTAGACCCTCCCAGGAATCAAACCTGCATACACTAGACCCTCCCAGGAATCAAACCTGTATACACTAGACCCTCCCAGGAATCAAACCTGCATACACTAGACCCTCCCAGGAATCAAACCTGCATACACTAGGCCCTCCCAGGAATCAAACCTGCATACACTAGACCCTCCCAGGAATCAAACCTGCATACACTAGGCCCTCCCAGGAATCAAACCTGCATACACTAGGCCCTCCCAGGAATCAAACCTGCATACACTAGACCCTCCCAGGAATCAAACCTGCATACACTAGACCCTCCCAGGAATCAAACCTGCATACACTAGGCCCTCCCAGGAATGGATTTGACACCTCAGCAGTGGAGGATCTCCAGGTCAGGCCTTGGTTAGTACCCCTGCAGACACACACACACACACACACACACACACACACACACACACACACACAGTGCCTCCTCTGTGTAGTATATAAATATTTAATTGCACAAGATAATCTTCCTCCCAGCTCTGCCAGACATGCAGACATATTTACAGACAGCTGGACAATAAATCACTTCAAGTCAAACACAGATGAATGAAAAAAAATAAAAAGGGCCAGCTTGTTTTTCCATTTGTCTTCCCTTCAGACGATGATTACGATGAGTTGAGTTGGTGCCAGAGCTGCATCTGAAGATGGATGTGCCCCTTTGGACAGTTTTCTTGTTGGGTCCTTGTGCAGAGGAAAGTGATAGGGCATTTCTCAGCGTGTACTCCAGGGCACGCGTGTGTGTGTGTGTGTGTGTGTGCGTGCCTGTGTGTGTGTGAGAGACACGCGTCTTGGCGTTCGTGATCTCTAGAAAGAAAACAGGAACATGTTGTAGCATAATCCCCAAATAATCTGCGTGGCAAATTTTAGAAATCCAGCGACAATATAGAATTTCACCCATCTGAATACAGCAACAAAGACGTTCATTATGACCAACATTGGTTTATATCAGGGTGAGGGTCTCTGTGTGGTCGGACATTAGACACAAAATGGTTTTAACAGACTGTTCCAAAGACTGTCACGATCCGGTAAATCAATGAAAAGATTCCCACTGGTTTCATAACTTCACAGAATGAACACCAGAATATACAGTATATCTGTTATCTTAGCACACACACACACACACACACACACACATCGTTATACTATATAGTCGTTTGTAGAGTATGACTGTAAGTATGACCAATAACAATATCAGTTTTCAGTTGGGCTGTGCTTTTCTATAAACACCAGACGTGTTGGGATGTATGTGCTGTTTGGAGGCAACAGTTTCCCCTCCTCCCTTCCCCACTAATACATTCTTCACTCCTCCCTTCTCCCCTACCCCACTGCACTCCTCCCTTCTTTCCCCCTTCTCCCCACCCCATTTCCACTCCTATCCCACCACTACTCTCAGCATGTACACATGTGTTTTATTATGAGCCCGGTTGGACTGTGAATTCTAAGGCCAGGCTTCCCTTAAGGAAAAGCTGGGTTATCCTGGAGAGGGCATGGGGTATTAAAGGAGGAGCCAGAGAGAGAGGAAGTCCATTCTCCTCCTATGCCAACCTCCTCTCCCCTCCTCTCTCACATTCTCCTCCTATGCCAACCTCCTCTCTTCTCCTCTCTCACATTCTCCTCCTATGCCAACCTCCTCTCTTCTCCTCTCTCACATTCTCCTCCTATGCCAACCTCCTCTCCCCTCCTCTCTCACATTCTCCTCCTATGCCAACATCCTCCTCACATTCTCCTCCTATGCCAACATCCTCCTCACATTCTCCTCCTATGCCACGCTCCTCTCACATTCTCCTCATATGCCCACCTCCTCCTCTCTCTCTCCTCCTATGCCAACGTCCTCCTATCTCTCTCACTCTCCTCCTATGCCAACCTCCTCCTCTCTCACTCTCCTCCTATGCCAACCTTCTCTTCTCTCTCTCCTCCTATGCCAACCTCCTCCTCTCTCCCCCTAATCATTCCTTATAGTGTCATCGTGTAATGGCAGTGCCTAGTGTAACTGTAAATGAACCGAACATGTCTTCACGTTTGTCCTCCTGTTCACCAGAAACATAATATGTCACAGTCGATCCTGTTGGAAAAACATCCAGTGACGCCGGTGTTAGTTTGCACTTCTCTCCTCTGCTCCATCAATATCCAATTAGAATTAGAGCGTGAGACAAGGTGTCATAATGACCTGGTCAACTACCCAGCATGCCTCACTTCACCCTGGGTCCACACTAGGGTAAGGTTACTGGCAACAACCTAAAGGACACTGACCTGCCTGGGTTTAACTACGGTATGTTTTGTTTCAAATATTAGTTTTCAATATTTATTTTCTACTGCTACAGTATTAACTTGTATAATTTTATGTTTTTACTTCTTCTGAACAACTTCACTTTTGGGACGATCCCATTGGTTCTCGTTCACCAAACAACGAAGTGTCATGTAGACGTCTGAGAGTGTGTTCAGGGATTGAGAGGGGAAAGAGGTTGTGTGAGGTCAATTATACCCTCTGTATCAGTTTCTGCAATTTATACAGCAACACAATTTCAATTATACCCCTAAAGTTCCCCTCCCAAACCATAAAGGAAGTTGAGCGTATTTTACCCTGGGTCACAGCCATTCTATCTTCCACTACAATAAGGAAGTCTAGCGTATTTTACCCTGGGTCACAGCCATTCTATCTTCCACTACAATAAGGAAGTCTAGCGTATTTTACCCTGGGTCACAGCCATTCTATCTTCCACTACAATAAGGAAGTCTAGCGTATTTTACCCTGGGTCACAGCCATTCTATCTTCCACTACAATAAGGAAGTCTAGCGTATTTTACCCTGGGTCACAGCCATTCTATCTTCCACTACAATAAGGAAGTCTAGCGTATTTTCACAGCCATTCTATCTTCCACTACAATAAGGAAGTCTAGTATTTTACCCGTATTTTACCCTGGGTCACAGCCATTCTATCTTCCACTACCTGGAAGTCATTTTACCCATCACAGCCATTCTATCTTCCACTACAATAAGGAAGTCTAGCGTATTTTACCCTGGGTCACAGCCATTCTATCTTCACAGCCATTCTATCTTCCACTACAATAAGGAAGTCTAGCGTATTTTACCCTGGGTCACAGCCATTCTATCTTCCACTACAATAAGGAAGTCTAGCGTATTTTACCCTGGGTCACAGCCATTCTATCTTCCACTACAATAAGGAAGTCTAGCGTATTTTACCCTGGGTCACAGCCATTCTATCTTCCACTATAATAAGGAAGTCTAGCGTATTTTACCCTGGGTCACAGCCATCCTATCTTCCACTACAATAAGACGCGTGATGGCTGGTAACATCATCCATCACAATGTTTTCAAAACGTTGAGGAGAGCTTTTTAATTTCCCTCTCAACAGTCTGCTTCTCATTTCACCCAGTAACCGTAACACTAAAAGCACCTCGGTTCCCTATAGGACGCTCCACCTTGCTAAATAGTGTCCACTGCTCTGGTAGCTAGGGAACATTTTAAAACTGGGTTATATCTACTGAGGAGAATGACCATTTAAAACGTTAGGCAAGCAAAGCCTGGTTTGACCAGATCAATGTTTCTTGCCTTCCCCTCTGCTACATGTTTCATTCGCTTGGCCTGACTTGAAAACAGAATGAAGAGTTATGGTTTTGATGTTTTAGTGAATAGGAAAAGAGAGAGATGGAGACAGAAAAGAGAGCAAGAGAGAGGATGAGGGGAGCAGAGAGAGAGAGAGAGATAGAGAGAGAAGAAAGAAGGAATAGAGAGAGAGAGAGAGAGAGGGACAATATGTGCAGCCCATTGCTGACCTAGATTCTCAAGAGATTGGAATTCTGTACATTACAATTTTTCTAACAAGTCAAAAATGTTATTTGGTCTAAATGGATAATTGGTCAGAAAAAGGAGCATTGTTCATGATAAACTACTGTCTGGATTTAGTAAATTATTATAACTCAATTCAGGTTACACTTAAAATCCCTCAATCGATATACTGTATGGGTATTAAAAGACAGTAGACTTCTTTCACTTCTTGCAGTACAATACTAAACTCAGAGATTAACAGTTTTTCCATTACATTCTTCTAAACAAAAAAAAGTATGTTGGTTAATACAACCAGTTTTATACATAATGCAATACAAGGCGAGCAGTGGTCTGGGTTGAGCTAGTTTTATACACAACCTCAGTCAATACATCAACAGAAGCTTAAGGCCCAATCCGAATACTCCCCCTTACCCCTTCCCCTTACCCCTTCCCCATAGCCCTTCCCCTTAGTTTTGCGCGTTCGCGCGACACCAAGTGCTGTCCGAATACTCATTTTGATCAAGACGAAGGGGTAAGACGAAGGGCTGTATACCCCTTGAAACCAAGATTTTCCGAGAGCTCACTTGAAACCAAGGGGTACCCAGAACACATTGCGAGACGTCAACAATGGCCTGCTAGATCATCAAAAGAGACCCATAAATGTAGTATTTTCGGATTAAATAGCGAATTTAAAAATTACGACACAATTGTTTTGTGAACTACTCAGTCCCGTACATATATATTTTTAACCATTTTAATAATTGAAGTTTTTTTTTAAATCGCTACTTTTTGCCAGTTTTCAACGCCAAAGATACATTGCTAATTTGTCCCGTATTTCTCTGACTACCTTTACTCAATGCATGTTTGTCTACAGTTAACTCTTTTAGCAGATAATTCATATCAGTGCATAACATAACCTGTTGCGTTTGGAATAGCGATTAAAGTGCTTTACATACCGTCCCGAATCACACAGGGACGCCGGAGGAAACCCGGCAAATAATTCGCTTTCGGGCAGAAAATTAACAGAAGTTTCATGCTGTACAACCATAGACTGTATAAAGATTAGGTGTACAACATAATTTGGATATGATACAGGACACTGGTGAGCACGTTTAATCTAAATAGTACTGTTATTTAACAATTGTATATGTTTTACAATGTTGTTCAATAAATACATGTTTTTGATTAAGGGTTTCTGTACATCGATCAATGACATTCAAAACAGTGATCACTGAAACAGATATACAAAACACCATGCAGTGTGGATGAAAATATTTATTGAAAACAGCCTTCAGTAGTAAGCAAGCAGGTTTATTTATATAGCACGTGTGCTTTACAAAAACATTAAAAACAATAGTACACAGAAGAACATCTGCATCCATATGCACCGCCACCAAACATATAACTACTACATACATCGAACCATATGCGCAGTATAGACGTGTTGGGGTTTATGGCACAGTATCTTGTTGGACCACCAGTCTGGAAAA
Organism: Dallia pectoralis; assembly: GCA_029465975.1. Lineage (NCBI taxonomy): Eukaryota > Metazoa > Chordata > Actinopteri > Esociformes > Umbridae > Dallia > Dallia pectoralis. The sequence continues at coordinate 19,359,346 of CM055736.1, forward strand.
TAAAACAATTTTACACCATTAATGGCTGAGTTGGGGAAAATGTTTGCTACCTTGTTGGTTAGTTCCGTGAACTTTAAATACAATACGACAATGTTGTTTCCAACCAATCGATACATACCATAAGTTAAACTACCAGCATTCGTAGGCGTCGTAGACCTCTTCTCGCTTGATTTCTGCGATTTGTTGCAGACAACTACTAAAATCCACGCAATCGACATACACACTTTTCCAGACTCTTTTTGCATCTCGGAAGTTTGAGATCAACA